>CM077825.1:20862514-21560957 GCA_039720395.1 Liquidambar formosana | reverse complement strand
TTTCTGAGGCTCCCGTGGGTCCATGGAGGCTCTAATTTAGTTTGGAGAGCGCAGTGGCCACTAACAGGACTCCTAGGACTTTTTGGAGTGCGCATGGAAGCTCTTACGGGTGTCTTGGAAGCGTTGTGAGGCTCCCATGCGTGTATCGCAACTCTAATTGAGCTTAGAGGGCGACATGGACTCAAGACAACCACCTGAATTTTTTTTGAGTGCACAGAGCTACCACGGGTGTCTAGGAAGCGTTGTGAGGCTCCCAAGAGTCTACGGTGACCCTAATTGGGTCTAGAGAGCATCACAAACTCTAGATTGCCTCTTAAGAGTTTTTGGGGTGCAAAGAGCTCCCCCCCAGCTGTCTAGGAGGTGTTGTGGGGCTCCCACGAGTCTATGCCAGCTCTAATTGAGTCTAGAGAGCGTCGTGGACTCCAGATGGGCTTCAAAGCTTATATTTTGCCGTGCACAGAGCTCCTATGGGCATCTAGGAAGCGTAATGAGGTTCCCACGAGTGCATGGGGACTCTAATTAATTCTAGAGAGTATCATGGACTCTAGATAGCGTCCAAAGATTTTTTTTTTTTTGGAGTGCGCATAGAGCTCCTACGGGTGTCTAGGAAGCATTATAAGGCTCCCACGAGTCCATGGGGACCCTAATTAAGTCAAGAGAGCGTCATGGACTCTAGATGGGCCCAAAGATTTTTTCTTTGGAGCACATAGGGCATCTAGGGGGGTCTAGGAAGCGTTGTGAGGTTCCCACGAGTCTATGGCAACTCCAATTGAGTCTAGAGAGCGACGTGGACTTCACAGTGCCTCCAATGATTTTTTGGGTTGCATAAGGCTCCTACGGGTCTCTAGGAAGCGCTGCGAGGCTCCTACGAGTGTATGGCAACTCTAATTGAGCCAAGAGAGCATCGTAGACTCAGGATAACCTCCTAGAATTTTTTTTGGGTGCCTAGAGCTCCTATCGGATTCTAGGAACAGCTGTCAGGCTCCGAAGAGGCAATGGCGACCTTGATCGAGTATAGAGATCAACGTTGACTGTAGATAGCTTCCAAAGATTTTTTGGAGTGCATAGAGCTCCTACAGTTGTCTAGGAGGCGTTGTGAGGCTCCAACGAATCTATGGCGACACAAATTGAGTCCAGGGAGCGTTGTGGACTCTAGTAAGCCTCCTTTGATTTTGCGAAGTGCATAGAACTGCTACGGGTGTCTTGGAAGGGTTCTGAGGCTCCCACACGGGTTTATAGCGACTCTAATTGAGTCTAGAGAGCATCGTAGACTGGAGAGAGCCTGTAAATATTTTTGGCATTGCATAGAGCTCCTACGGGTGTCAAAGAAGCACTACAGGCTCTCAAGAATCTATGGCGACACTACCGAAGTCTAGGGAATGTTGCGGACTCTAGCAAACCTACTAGGATTTGTTCAAGCGCATGGAACTCCTATGTGTTTACGAAGCATTCTGAGGCACCCACGCATCCACGGCGAGTCTAATTGAGTCTAGAGAGCGTAGCAACACTCCTAGGATTTCTTGGAGCGCATAGAGCTCCTTCGGGAGTCCAGGAAGCGTTGTGAGGCTCTCATGAGACTATGGCAAATCTAATTGAGTTTAGAGAGCGTCGTTAAGTCCATATGGCCTCGTAAGATATGTTGGAGTTCCTACGGGTGTCTAGGAAAGGTTGTGAGGCTCCCACGTTCCTATGGCGACTCTAATTGAGTCTTGACAGCATCGTGGACTTATGGTAGCCTCCTAGAATTTTTTTGAGTGCCCAGAGCTTTTGGAATGCATAGTGCGCCTATGGGAGTCTAGGAAGCGTTTTGAGGCTCCCACGAATCAATGGGGGCACAAATTGAGTGTAGGGACTGTTGTGGACTCTAGCAAGCTTCCTAGGATTTTTCGAAGTGCATAGAACTCCTACAGGAGTCTTGGAAGTGTTTTGAGGCTCCCGTGGGTCCATGGCAGCTCTAATTCAGTTTGGAGAGCATAGTGGCCTCTAACAGGACTCCTAGGACTTTTTGGAGTGCACATGGAAGTTCTTACGGGTGTCTTGGAAGCGTTGTTAGGCTCCCATGCGTGTATCGCAACTCTAATTGAGCTTAGAGGGCGACGTGGACTCAAGACAACCACTTGAATTTTTTTTGAGTGCCCAGAGCTACCACAGGCGTCTAGGAAGCGTTGTGAGGCTCCCAAGAGTCTACGGTGACCCTAATTGGGTCTAGAGAGCATCACAGACTCTAGATTGCCTCAAAAGAGTTTTTGGAGTGCAAAGAGCTCCCCTAGCTGTCTACGAGGTGTTGTGGGACTCCCACGAGTCTATGCCAGCTCTAATTGAGTCTAGAGAGCGTCGTGGACTCTAGATGGGCTCCAAAGATTTTTTTGCTGTGCACAGAGCTCCTATGGGCATCTAGGAAGTGTAATAAGGCTCCCACGAGTGCATGGAGACTCTAATTAATTCTAGAGAGCATCATGGGCTCTAGATAGCGTCCAAAGATTTTTTTTTGGAGTGCATAGAGCTCCTACGGGTGTCTAGGACGCATAATAAGGCTCTCATGAGTCCATGGGGACCCTAATTAAGTCTAGAGAGCATCATGGACTCTGGATAGCCTCCAAAGATTTTTTTTGGAGCGCATAAGGCACCTAAGGGTGTCTAGGAAGCGATGTGAGGCTCCCACGAGTCTATGGCGACTCCAATTGAGTCTAGAGAGCAACGTGGACTAGACAGAGCCTCCAATGATTTTTTGCGTTGTATAAGGCTCCTACGGGTCTCTAGGAAGCGCTGTGAGGCTCCCACGAGCGTATGACAACTCTTATTGAGCCTAGAGAGCATCGTAGACTCAGGATAGCCTCCTAGAATTTTTTTTTTGAGCGCCTAGAGCTCCTATGGGAGTCTAGGAACTGCTGTGAGGCTCCCAAGAGCTTAAGGCGACCCTGATCAAGTATAGAGACCGTCGTTGACTGTAGATGGCTTCCAAAGATTTTTTTGGAGTGCATAGAGCCCCTACGGGTGTCTAGGGGGCGTTGTGTGGCTCCAACGAATCTATAGCGACACAAATTGAGTCTAGGGAGCATCGTAGACTCTAGTAAGCCTCCTTCGATTTTGCGAAGTGCATAGAACTGCTACGGGTGTCTTGGAAGTGTTCTGAGGCACCTACACTGGTCTACAGCGACTCTAATTGTGTCTAGAGAGCGTCGTAGAGTGGAGAGAGCCTCTAAAGACTTTTGGGATTGCATAGAGCTCCTACGGCTATCAAAGAAGCGCTGTGAGGCTCTTGAGAATCTATGGTGACACTAATGGAGTCTAGGGAAGGTTGCGGACTCCAGCAAACCTACTAGGATTTGTTCAAGTGCGTGGAACTCCTATGGGTGTCTACGAAGCATTCTGAGGCACCCACGAGTCCATGGCGATTCTAATTGAGTCTAGAGAGCGTAGCAACACTCCTAGGATTTCTTGGAGTGCATAGAGCTCCTTCGGGTGTCTAGGAAGCGTTGTGAGGCTCTCATGAGACTATGGCAAATCTAATTGAGTTTGGAGAGCGTCGTTAAGTCCATATGGCCTCGTAAGATATGTTGGAGTTCCTACGGGTGTCTAAGAAAGGTGGTGAGGCTCCCACGTTCCTATGGCGACTCTAATTGAGACTTGACAACATCGTGGACTCATGGTAGCCTCCTATAATTTTTTTGAGTGCCCAGAGCACCCATGGGTGTCTAGGAAGAATTGTGAGGCTCCCAAGAGTCTATGGCGACTCTGATCGAGTATGGATACTGTCGTTGACTATATGGATGGCCTCCAAAGATTTTTTTAGAATGCATAGTGCACCTATGGGAGTCTAGGAAGCGTTTTGAGGCTCCCACGAATCAATGGTGGCACAAATTGAGTGCAGGGAGTGTTGTGGACTCTAGCAAGCTTCCTAGGATTTTTCGAAGTGCATAGAACTCCTACAAGAGTCTTGGAAGCGTTCTGAGGCTCCCGTGGGTCCATGGAGGCTCTAATTTAGTTTGGAGAGCGCAGTGGCCACTAACAGGACTCCTAGGACTTTTTGGAGTGCGCATGGAAGCTCTTACGGGTGTCTTGGAAGCGTTGTGAGGCTCCCATGCGTGTATCGCAACTCTAATTGAGCTTAGAGGGCGACATGGACTCAAGACAACCACCTGAATTTTTTTTGAGTGCACAGAGCTACCACGGGTGTCTAGGAAGCGTTGTGAGGCTCCCAAGAGTCTACGGTGACCCTAATTGGGTCTAGAGAGCATCACAAACTCTAGATTGCCTCTTAAGAGTTTTTGGGGTGCAAAGAGCTCCCCCCCCAGCTGTCTAGGAGGTGTTGTGGGGCTCCCACGAGTCTATGCCAGCTCTAATTGAGTCTAGAGAGCGTCGTGGACTCCAGATGGGCTTCAAAGCTTATATTTTGCCGTGCACAGAGCTCCTATGGGCATCTAGGAAGCGTAATGAGGTTCCCACGAGTGCATGGGGACTCTAATTAATTCTAGAGAGTATCATGGACTCTAGATAGCGTCCAAAGATTTTTTTTTTTTTTGGAGTGCGCATAGAGCTCCTACGGGTGTCTAGGAAGCATTATAAGGCTCCCACGAGTCCATGGGGACCCTAATTAAGTCAAGAGAGCGTCATGGACTCTAGATAGGGCCCAAAGATTTTTTCTTTGGAGCACATAGGGCATCTAGGGGGGTCTAGGAAGCGTTGTGAGGTTCCCACGAGTCTATGGCAACTCCAATTGAGTCTAGAGAGCGACGTGGACTTCACAGTGCCTCCAATGATTTTTTGGGTTGCATAAGGCTCCTACGGGTCTCTAGGAAGCGCTGCGAGGCTCCTACGAGTGTATGGCAACTCTAATTGAGCCAAGAGAGCATCGTAGACTCAGGATAACCTCCTAGAATTTTTTTTGGGTGCCTAGAGCTCCTATCGGATTCTAGGAACAGCTGTCAGGCTCCGAAGAGGCAATGGCGACCTTGATCGAGTATAGAGATCAACGTTGACTGTAGATAGCTTCCAAAGATTTTTTGGAGTGCATAGAGCTCCTACAGTTGTCTAGGAGGCGTTGTGAGGCTCCAACGAATCTATGGCGACACAAATTGAGTCCAGGGAGCGTTGTGGACTCTAGTAAGCCTCCTTTGATTTTGCGAAGTGCATAGAACTGCTACGGGTGTCTTGGAAGGGTTCTGAGGCTCCCACACGGGTTTATAGCGACTCTAATTGAGTCTAGAGAGCATCGTAGACTGGAGAGAGCCTGTAAATATTTTTGGCATTGCATAGAGCTCCTACGGGTGTCAAAGAAGCACTACAGGCTCTCAAGAATCTATGGCGACACTACCGAAGTCTAGGGAATGTTGCGGACTCTAGCAAACCTACTAGGATTTGTTCAAGCGCATGGAACTCCTATGTGTTTACGAAGCATTCTGAGGCACCCACGCATCCACGGCGAGTCTAATTGAGTCTAGAGAGCGTAGCAACACTCCTAGGATTTCTTGGAGCGCATAGAGCTCCTTCGGGAGTCCAGGAAGCGTTGTGAGGCTCTCATGAGACTATGGCAAATCTAATTGAGTTTAGAGAGCGTCGTTAAGTCCATATGGCCTCGTAAGATATGTTGGAGTTCCTACGGGTGTCTAGGAAAGGTTGTGAGGCTCCCACGTTCCTATGGCGACTCTAATTGAGTCTTGACAGCATCGTGGACTTATGGTAGCCTCCTAGAATTTTTTTGAGTGCCCAGAGCTTTTGGAATGCATAGTGCGCCTATGGGAGTCTAGGAAGCGTTTTGAGGCTCCCACGAATCAATGGGGGCACAAATTGAGTGTAGGGACTGTTGTGGACTCTAGCAAGCTTCCTAGGATTTTTCGAAGTGCATAGAACTCCTACAGGAGTCTTGGAAGTGTTTTGAGGCTCCCGTGGGTCCATGGCAGCTCTAATTCAGTTTGGAGAGCATAGTGGCCTCTAACAGGACTCCTAGGACTTTTTGGAGTGCACATGGAAGTTCTTACGGGTGTCTTGGAAGCGTTGTTAGGCTCCCATGCGTGTATCGCAACTCTAATTGAGCTTAGAGGGCGACGTGGACTCAAGACAACCACTTGAATTTTTTTTGAGTGCCCAGAGCTACCACAGGTGTCTAGGAAGCGTTGTGAGGCTCCCAAGAGTCTACGGTGACCCTAATTGGGTCTAGAGAGCATCACAGACTCTAGATTGCCTCAAAAGAGTTTTTGGAGTGCAAAGAGCTCCCCTAGCTGTCTACGAGGTGTTGTGGGACTCCCACGAGTCTATGCCAGCTCTAATTGAGTCTAGAGAGCGTCGTGGACTCTAGATGGGCTCCAAAGATTTTTTTGCTGTGCACAGAGCTCCTATGGGCATCTAGGAAGTGTAATAAGGCTCCCACGAGTGCATGGAGACTCTAATTAATTCTAGAGAGCATCATGGGCTCTAGATAGCGTCCAAAGATTTTTTTTTGGAGTGCATAGAGCTCCTACGGGTGTCTAGGACGCATAATAAGGCTCTCATGAGTCCATGGGGACCCTAATTAAGTCTAGAGAGCATCATGGACTCTGGATAGCCTCCAAAGATTTTTTTTGGAGCGCATAAGGCACCTAAGGGTGTCTAGGAAGCGATGTGAGGCTCCCACGAGTCTATGGCGACTCCAATTGAGTCTAGAGAGCAACGTGGACTAGACAGAGCCTCCAATGATTTTTTGCGTTGTATAAGGCTCCTACGGGTCTCTAGGAAGCGCTGTGAGGCTCCCACGAGCGTATGACAACTCTTATTGAGCCTAGAGAGCATCGTAGACTCAGGATAGCCTCCTAGAATTTTTTTTTTGAGCGCCTAGAGCTCCTATGGGAGTCTAGGAACTGCTGTGAGGCTCCCAAGAGCTTAAGGCGACCCTGATCAAGTATAGAGACCGTCGTTGACTGTAGATGGCTTCCAAAGATTTTTTGGAGTGCATAGAGCCCCTACGGGTGTCTAGGGGGCGTTGTGTGGCTCCAACGAATCTATAGCGACACAAATTGAGTCTAGGGAGCATCGTAGACTCTAGTAAGCCTCCTTCGATTTTGCGAAGTGCATAGAACTGCTACGGGTGTCTTGGAAGTGTTCTGAGGCACCTACACTGGTCTACAGCGACTCTAATTGTGTCTAGAGAGCGTCGTAGAGTGGAGAGAGCCTCTAAAGACTTTTGGGATTGCATAGAGCTCCTACGGCTATCAAAGAAGCGCTGTGAGGCTCTTGAGAATCTATGGTGACACTAATGGAGTCTAGGGAAGGTTGCGGACTCCAGCAAACCTACTAGGATTTGTTCAAGTGCGTGGAACTCCTATGGGTGTCTACGAAGCATTCTGAGGCACCCACGAGTCCATGGCGATTCTAATTGAGTCTAGAGAGCGTAGCAACACTCCTAGGATTTCTTGGAGTGCATAGAGCTCCTTCGGGTGTCTAGGAAGCGTTGTGAGGCTCTCATGAGACTATGGCAAATCTAATTGAGTTTGGAGAGCGTCGTTAAGTCCATATGGCCTCGTAAGATATGTTGGAGCTCCTACGGGTGTCTAAGAAAGGTGGTGAGGCTCCCACGTTCCTATGGCGACTCTAATTGAGACTTGACAACATCGTGGACTCATGGTAGCCTCCTATAATTTTTTTGAGTGCCCAGAGCACCCATGGGTGTCTAGGAAGAATTGTGAGGCTCCCAAGAGTCTATGGCGACTCTGATCGAGTATGGATACTGTCGTTGACTATATGGATGGCCTCCAAAGATTTTTTTAGAATGCATAGTGCACCTATGGGAGTCTAGGAAGCGTTTTGAGGCTCCCACGAATCAATGGTGGCACAAATTGAGTGCAGGGAGTGTTGTGGACTCTAGCAAGCTTCCTAGGATTTTTCGAAGTGCATAGAACTCCTACAAGAGTCTTGGAAGCGTTCTGAGGCTCCCGTGGGTCCATGGAGGCTCTAATTTAGTTTGGAGAGCGCAGTGGCCACTAACAGGACTCCTAGGACTTTTTGGAGTGCGCATGGAAGCTCTTACGGGTGTCTTGGAAGCGTTGTGAGGCTCCCATGCGTGTATCGCAACTCTAATTGAGCTTAGAGGGCGACATGGACTCAAGACAACCACCTGAATTTTTTTTGAGTGCACAGAGCTACCACGGGTGTCTAGGAAGCGTTGTGAGGCTCCCAAGAGTCTACGGTGACCCTAATTGGGTCTAGAGAGCATCACAAACTCTAGATTGCCTCTTAAGAGTTTTTGGGGTGCAAAGAGCTCCCCCCCAGCTGTCTAGGAGGTGTTGTGGGGCTCCCACGAGTCTATGCCAGCTCTAATTGAGTCTAGAGAGCGTCGTGGACTCCAGATGGGCTTCAAAGCTTATATTTTGCCGTGCACAGAGCTCCTATGGGCATCTAGGAAGCGTAATGAGGTTCCCACAAGTGCATGGGGACTCTAATTAATTCTAGAGAGTATCATGGACTCTAGATAGCGTCCAAAGATTTTTTTTTTTTTTTGGAGTGCGCATAGAGCTCCTACGGGTGTCTAGGAAGCATTATAAGGCTCCCACGAGTCCATGGGGACCCTAATTAAGTCAAGAGAGCGTCATGGACTCTAGATAGCCTCCAAAGATTTTTTCTTTGGAGCACATAGGGCATCTAGGGGGGTCTAGGAAGCGTTGTGAGGTTCCCACGAGTCTATGGCAACTCCAATTGAGTCTAGAGAGCGACGTGGACTTCACAGTGCCTCCAATGATTTTTTGGGTTGCATAAGGCTCCTACGGGTCTCTAGGAAGCGCTGCGAGGCTCCTACGAGTGTATGGCAACTCTAATTGAGCCAAGAGAGCATCGTAGACTCAGGATAACCTCCTAGAATTTTTTTTGGGTGCCTAGAGCTCCTATCGGATTCTAGGAACAGCTGTCAGGCTCCGAAGAGGCAATGGCGACCTTGATCGAGTATAGAGATCAACGTTGACTGTAGATAGCTTCCAAAGATTTTTTGGAGTGCATAGAGCTCCTACAGTTGTCTAGGAGGCGTTGTGAGGCTCCAACGAATCTATGGCGACACAAATTGAGTCCAGGGAGCGTTGTGGACTCTAGTAAGCCTCCTTTGATTTTGCGAAGTGCATAGAACTGCTACGGGTGTCTTGGAAGGGTTCTGAGGCTCCCACACGGGTTTATAGCGACTCTAATTGAGTCTAGAGAGCATCGTAGACTGGAGAGAGCCTGTAAATATTTTTGGCATTGCATAGAGCTCCTACGGGTGTCAAAGAAGCACTACAGGCTCTCAAGAATCTATGGCGACACTACCGAAGTCTAGGGAATGTTGCGGACTCTAGCAAACCTACTAGGATTTGTTCAAGCGCATGGAACTCCTATGTGTTTACGAAGCATTCTGAGGCACCCACGCATCCACGGCGAGTCTAATTGAGTCTAGAGAGCGTAGCAACACTCCTAGGATTTCTTGGAGCGCATAGAGCTCCTTCGGGAGTCCAGGAAGCGTTGTGAGGCTCTCATGAGACTATGGCAAATCTAATTGAGTTTAGAGAGCGTCGTTAAGTCCATATGGCCTCGTAAGATATGTTGGAGTTCCTACGGGTGTCTAGGAAAGGTTGTGAGGCTCCCACGTTCCTATGGCGACTCTAATTGAGTCTTGACAGCATCGTGGACTTATGGTAGCCTCCTAGAATTTTTTTGAGTGCCCAGAGCTTTTGGAATGCATAGTGCGCCTATGGGAGTCTAGGAAGCGTTTTGAGGCTCCCACGAATCAATGGGGGCACAAATTGAGTGTAGGGACTGTTGTGGACTCTAGCAAGCTTCCTAGGATTTTTCGAAGTGCATAGAACTCCTACAGGAGTCTTGGAAGTGTTTTGAGGCTCCCGTGGGTCCATGGCAGCTCTAATTCAGTTTGGAGAGCATAGTGGCCTCTAACAGGACTCCTAGGACTTTTTGGAGTGCACATGGAAGTTCTTACGGGTGTCTTGGAAGCGTTGTTAGGCTCCCATGCGTGTATCGCAACTCTAATTGAGCTTAGAGGGCGACGTGGACTCAAGACAACCACTTGAATTTTTTTTGAGTGCCCAGAGCTACCACAGGTGTCTAGGAAGCGTTGTGAGGCTCCCAAGAGTCTACGGTGACCCTAATTGGGTCTAGAGAGCATCACAGACTCTAGATTGCCTCAAAAGAGTTTTTGGAGTGCAAAGAGCTCCCCTAGCTGTCTACGAGGTGTTGTGGGACTCCCACGAGTCTATGCCAGCTCTAATTGAGTCTAGAGAGCGTCGTGGACTCTAGATGGGCTCCAAAGATTTTTTTGCTGTGCACAGAGCTCCTATGGGCATCTAGGAAGTGTAATAAGGCTCCCACGAGTGCATGGAGACTCTAATTAATTCTAGAGAGCATCATGGGCTCTAGATAGCGTCCAAAGATTTTTTTTTGGAGTGCATAGAGCTCCTACGGGTGTCTAGGACGCATAATAAGGCTCTCATGAGTCCATGGGGACCCTAATTAAGTCTAGAGAGCATCATGGACTCTGGATAGCCTCCAAAGATTTTTTTTGGAGCGCATAAGGCACCTAAGGGTGTCTAGGAAGCGATGTGAGGCTCCCACGAGTCTATGGCGACTCCAATTGAGTCTAGAGAGCAACGTGGACTAGACAGAGCCTCCAATGATTTTTTGCGTTGTATAAGGCTCCTACGGGTCTCTAGGAAGCGCTGTGAGGCTCCCACGAGCGTATGACAACTCTTATTGAGCCTAGAGAGCATCGTAGACTCAGGATAGCCTCCTAGAATTTTTTTTTTGAGCGCCTAGAGCTCCTATGGGAGTCTAGGAACTGCTGTGAGGCTCCCAAGAGCTTAAGGCGACCCTGATCAAGTATAGAGACCGTCGTTGACTGTAGATGGCTTCCAAAGATTTTTTGGAGTGCATAGAGCCCCTACGGGTGTCTAGGGGGCGTTGTGTGGCTCCAACGAATCTATAGCGACACAAATTGAGTCTAGGGAGCATCGTAGACTCTAGTAAGCCTCCTTCGATTTTGCGAATGTGCATAGAACTGCTACGGGTGTCTTGGAAGTGTTCTGAGGCACCTACACTGGTCTACAGCGACTCTAATTGTGTCTAGAGAGCGTCGTAGAGTGGAGAGAGCCTCTAAAGACTTTTGGGATTGCATAGAGCTCCTACGGCTATCAAAGAAGCGCTGTGAGGCTCTTGAGAATCTATGGTGACACTAATGGAGTCTAGGGAAGGTTGCGGACTCCAGCAAACCTACTAGGATTTGTTCAAGTGCGTGGAACTCCTATGGGTGTCTACGAAGCATTCTGAGGCACCCACGAGTCCATGGCGATTCTAATTGAGTCTAGAGAGCGTAGCAACACTCCTAGGATTTCTTGGAGTGCATAGAGCTCCTTCGGGTGTCTAGGAAGCGTTGTGAGGCTCTCATGAGACTATGGCAAATCTAATTGAGTTTGGAGAGCGTCGTTAAGTCCATATGGCCTCGTAAGATATGTTGGAGTTCCTACGGGTGTCTAAGAAAGGTGGTGAGGCTCCCACGTTCCTATGGCGACTCTAATTGAGACTTGACAACATCGTGGACTCATGGTAGCCTCCTATAATTTTTTTGAGTGCCCAGAGCACCCATGGGTGTCTAGGAAGAATTGTGAGGCTCCCAAGAGTCTATGGCGACTCTGATCGAGTATGGATACTGTCGTTGACTATATGGATGGCCTCCAAAGATTTTTTTAGAATGCATAGTGCACCTATGGGAGTCTAGGAAGCGTTTTGAGGCTCCCACGAATCAATGGTGGCACAAATTGAGTGCAGGGAGTGTTTTTTTTTTTTTTTTTTTTTTTTTTTTTTTTTTTTTTTTTTTGATAAGTAAGATGTATATTCCAAACAAATAAAGAATACAAGCCAAACCAGCCCCCAAAAAAGAAACCATCACAATCACCCAAGAAACACATTTCAATAAGCTTACCAAAAAAGCAGCTTATTAAAATGTGTTAGAGTGAAAGCCAACAAACCCACAGCCTGGGAAAGCAAAGGTCCCACAGCCTGGGAAAGCAAACTAGGATAAAATGATAAAGTCAATACCTAAGTTAGAACAAAGATTCCTATTTTTATCATTATCCTTTACATTACAAAAAGACATAGCTCTAAACCGAATATCCTCAACAATGTTAGACATAACCACGGATGTAGGATGGAACACATTCTCATGAAGTCTAACATTCCTCTCACGCCAAAGATGATAAACAGTAGCAGCGAAAGCAATTTTCTTCAGAGAAGCTGCAAAGGATTTACCTTTCAAGCTATGAACAGCCCAAAGCATTTCATTAGCCCACACACGAGGGGTTCTAAACATACAAAGTCTACTAAGAATAGCCTTCCAAACATCAGCAGAGAAACGACATTCAAAGAACAAGTGATTTCTACTTTCAATTTGGAGCTGACAAAATAGACACGTAGCATTTGATACAATACCCCACATCCTCAACTTGTCTTTAGTAGCTAACCTATCTTGAATAACCAACCAGAGAATGAAAGCATGCTTTCTTATAGCCTTGGAAAACCATACCACTTTAAACCAGTCCACTTCAGATTGACGAGTTCTTATAGTTTCCCACGCTGAGCTAATAGAAAAGGATCCAGTAGGAGAAGGGGTCCATACCACTTTGTCAGGAGTAAAGGAATTCGGCCTAAGAGAAGAAGGGACAGATTCTCTCATCTCAATAAGGTCTATAGTGGTAGAAGAAGGCCATACCCAAGAACTATTAAGAATAATAGCACTGACCTTGGCTTGAGAAGAAAGAGCAGCATCATACATGATTCTCGGACTGAAATGAAGAAGAAGAGGGCCATACGGGTGCCAGGCATCAAACCAAAGAAAGGTGGACATACCGTCACCTATAGTATGCTTGATATGAGGTCGAAAAATATCCCTTATCTTAAGAATTTTCCTCCAAGCCCAAGAGCAAGCAGACGGAACTTTGACTTCCCAGAAACTGCGGTCTCTTAAAACATAGACTTTAATCCAGGCTACCCATAAAGAACCTGCATTACAAAAAATATCCCATATGTGCTTGGCAGTGGCAGCAATATTCCAATCCTCCAACCTTTTGATGCTAAGTCCACCCTCAGCTTTAGGAAGGCAGAGCTTAGACCAACTGACTTTGGCACCTGAAACTTTAAGCTCAGATCCAGACCATAAGAACTTTCTAAAAATCTGCTCAATGGACCTATAGACTTTTTTAGGAAATATAAAAACACTACTCCAGTAATATTGAATGCTGTACAATACAGAACTCAGCAATTGCAATCGACCTGCATAGGATAAGCATTTACTACTCCAAGAATGAATTCTTTTTAGAATACGGTCAATGAGAGGCTGACAGTTGGTAGCTGTAAGTTTTGAAGTGATAAGTGGAACTCCAAGATAGCGAACGGGAAGAACTCCTTCAGCAAACCCAAGCACCTGCCTTATATCATTTTTTTATACTAGAGTCAACTCCAGCAAAGAAAATGGTACTCTTCTGAATATTCGGTTTAAGCCCAGACATAGATTCAAACTTATCCAAAACATGCTTGATAATCTGAATCGAATCCACATTGCCATGAGAAAACAGAAGAAGATCATCTGCAAAGCATAAATGAGTAAGATTAACTTTGCTGCATCTGGAATGAAACTTAAATGGAGGCTGGGAAGAAGCTTGAGCAAGGATACGCGAAAAAACATCCATAACAAGGACAAACAAATAAGGCGAGAGTGGATCTCCCTGACGAAGACCACATTTTCCTTTAAAATAGCCTTCAAGCCCTCCATTGATCGAAACAGAGAAACTGGGAGAACAAATGCAGGCTTTAATCCATCCAACAATATGAGCTGGAGTGCCAAGACAATGGAGAATAGCAAGAATAAAATCCCAATCTACAGAGTCATACGCTTTCATAAGATCCACCTTGATCGCACACCTGGGAGACCCACCTCTTCTATGATAATTCTTTAAAATCTCTTGAGCAAGGAGGATATTATCAGAAATTTTCCTTCCATGGACAAACGCAGATTGATTGGGACTAATGAAGGTAGGCAAACATGGCTTCAATCTATTGGCAATGATCTTAGTAATACACTTGTAGATCGTATTGCAGCAAGATATAGGGCGAAAGTCACTCATGCTAGAAGGATTTTGCACTTTAGGGACAAGAGCAATAATCGTAGCATTAACCTCTCCAAGAAGCTTGCTATGCTGAAAAAAGGAAGTAATAGCATTAATGACATCAGAATTGACAATATGCCAGGCCTTTTTGAAAAACCACGGAGTAAACCCATTCGGGCCAGGGGCTTTATCATGATTAAGAGAAAATAAAGTCTCTTTGATCTCCTGAGCAAGCACAGGTTGATTGAGGTGAACAAGATGATCCTCAGACCATTTATAACCCTCAAGACTGTTCAGAGTAGAATAACAATCTTCACTTCTGTGAGGCACTGTACCCAGAATCTTCTGAAAATGACCAACAGCTTCTCTTTTAACATCTTCCATAGTATCTAACAGATTACCATATTAGCATCCAAAATATTAGAGATCTCATTGAAAGAAGTGCGAATTTTTACAGTCTTATGAAAGAAACCTGTGTTCTGATCCCCCAGCTTAAGCCAATCAATACGCGATTTTTGTCTGAGAAAAGCCTCTTCAGAATAAGAGAGATTGACATAGTTACGCAGACATTCCTTTTCCTCCTGGCAGAAGCTAGCACTATGAGGGTTGTGGAGAAGGTTAGCTTGGGCATTATCAAGTTGAGACTTGGCAAGAATAACTCTTTCTCGGAGTGCACCAAAATGAGATTTGTTAAACTTTTTAAGTTCCTTCTTTAGAGCTTTGAGCTTGCAATACAGAATGTACATAGGGAAACCTTGAACTTGGATATCCCAGCATTTTTGAACCACTGCAAGAAAATCAGGATGATTTGTCCAAAAATTAAAAAATTTAAAAGGTTTCTTACACTTGTTCTGAAGAGTATTGAATCTAACTAAGGCAGTACTGTGATCTGAGACACCAGGGCTTCCAAAAATAGCTGAAGAATGAGGAAAAAGATCCAGCCAGTACTCATTGATAAGAACACGATCCAATTTCCTAGCAATCAAATCATTCCCTTCACGTTTATTAGTCCAGGTAAAAAGAGGACCTGTAAAAGGAATGTCACAAAGATCCAACTGCAGAAGGCAATCATGAAAATCTGAAATAGCTTGAGATCTAGCATTAGATCCTCCAAACCTCTCACTATGATAGCGAACCACATTGAAATCACCAAAAAGAATCCAAGGATTGGAGCCATTGGAAGCAGCTAACGTAACAAGGTGTCTCCATAGAATAGTTCTTTCCTGCTGAGAGTTAGCAGCATAGACAAAAGAGCATAGAAAACTGCTGTGATCTTTAAGAATCTGAACTTGGCAGTGAATAATTTGATCAGTAGAAAACAACAAAGAAACACTGATAACATTCGGGTTCCAGCAAACCCATAAACGCCCCTGAGTAGAAGCGTGGTAGTTCTGGATACACTGCCAGGAAGGAGCAATAGCTCGAAAAACTCTCTCCCAATTACACCGACGAACTTTAGTTTCCCCAATACTAAAAAGACTTAAACCATTGTCTCTAATAAACTTCCTAACTTCCTTTTGTTTTAGAGGATCATTAAGCCCTCTAATATTCCAAAAAGCTGTATTAATCATTAAAAGATGGGTTAATGACAACACCCTTACCCTTCACACCAGAGTTAGACTTGAGTTCAGAAGAGGACGAAGCTTTACCCCTATTCTTCTTAGAATTTTTCTTCTTCTTCTTACTGTTACTCTTGTTGACAGCTTTCTTCTCTAATTCATCAACTTTAAGCACATGATTCCTAAAATTGTACTCCGGAGAGCTTTCACTATCAGTGCCAGGAATCCTACCACCCTCAGGAGTAATGACCATCGGAGAAGTAGGAACCACCATATCCACCAAACTAGAAGTCACAACCAGAGGCGAAGCAGTAGGGGAAGAACACAGAGTAGGAATCTTCAAAGTATCCCCTTGAACTTCGCTTGAACCCAGAATTTCAAATCGATTATTTGCAACTGCAGGGCCACAATCCTTATCACACGAGACAGCAGACAGAGATGGGTTATCAGAAGACACATTCCTCTCCTTCTCAACATCAGGAAACATATTAGAGATAACATGATCAACCTCACTAGGAGGAGCAGCAGCATCACTCGAAGAAGAAACAGGCTTTTTAGGAACCCATACCTTAGTGGATTTCACAGAACAGTGACTAGCCGAATGACCAAAATAATTGCAATTCCCACACACTTGGGGCTTCCAGGGGTACTCTACCTCAACAATATTCACCACCCCTCCCCCCAGTGCAGGGAGTGTTGTGGACTCTAGCAAGCTTCCTAAGATTTTTCGAAGTGCATAGAACTCCTACAAGAGTCTTGGAAGCGTTCTGAGGCTCCCGTGGGTCCATGGAGGCTCTAATTTAGTTTGGAGAGCGCAGTGGCCACTAACAGCACTCCTAGGACTTTTTGGAGTGCGCATGGAAGCTCTTACGGGTGTCTTGGAAGCGTTGTGAGGCTCCCATGCGTGTATCGCAACTCTAATTGAGCTTAGAGGGCGACATGGACTCAAGACAACCACCTGAATTTTTTTTTGAGTGCACAGAGCTACCACGGGTGTCTAGGAAGCGTTGTGAGGCTCCCAAGAGTCTACGGTGACCCTAATTGGGTCTAGAGAGCATCACAAACTCTAGATTGCCTCTTAAGAGTTTTTGGGGTGCAAAGAGCTCCCCCCCCAGCTGTCTAGGAGGTGTTGTGGGGCTCCCACGAGTCTATGCCAGCTCTAATTGAGTCTAGAGAGCGTCGTGGACTCCAGATGGGCTTCAAAGCTTATTTTTGCCGTGCACAGAGCTCCTATAGGAATCTAGGAAGCGTAATGAGGTTCCCACGAGTGCATGGGGACTCTAGATAGCGTCCAAAGATTTTTTTTTTTTTTTGGAGTGCGCATAGAGCTCCTACGGGTGTCTAGGAAGCATTCTAAGGCTCCCACGAGTCCATGGGGACCCTAATTAAGTCAAGAAAGCGTCATGGACTCTAGATAGCCTCCAAAGATTTTTTCTTTGGAGCACATAGGGCATCTAGGGGGGTCTAGGAAGCGTTGTGAGGTTCCCACGAGTCTATGGCAACTCCAATTGAGTCTAGAGAGCGACGTGGACTTCACAGTGCCTCCAATGATTTTTTGGGTTGCATAAGGCTCCTACGGGTCTCTAGGAAGCGCTGCGAGGCTCCTACGAGTGTATGGCAACTCTAATTGAGCCAAGAGAGCATCGTAGACTCAGGATAACCTCCTAGAATTTTTTTTGGGTGCCTAGAGCTCCTATGGGATTCTAGGAACAGCTGTCAGGCTCCGAAGAGGCAATGGCGACCTTGATCGAGTATAGAGATCAACGTTGACTGTAGATAGCTTCCAAAGATTTTTTGGAGTGCATAGAGCTCCTACAGTTGTCTAGGAGGCGTTGTGAGGCTCCAACGAATCTATGGCGACACAAATTGAGTCCAGGGAGCGTTGTGGACTCTAGTAAGCCTCCTTTGATTTTGCGAAGTGCATAGAACTGCTACGGGTGTCTTGGAAGGGTTCTGAGGCTCCCACACGGGTTTATAGCGACTCTAATTGAGTCTAGAGAGCATCGTAGACTGGAGAGAGCCTGTAAATATTTTTGGCATTGCATAGAGCTCCTACGGGTGTCAAAGAAGCACTACAGGCTCTCAAGAATCTATGGCGACACTACCGAAGTCTAGGGAATGTTGCGGACTCTAGCAAACCTACTAGGATTTGTTCAAGCGCATGGAACTCCTATGTGTTTACGAAGCATTCTGAGGCACCCACGCATCCACGGCGAGTCTAATTGAGTCTAGAGAGCGTAGCAACACTCCTAGGATTTCTTGGAGTGCATAGAGCTCCTTCGGGTGTCTAGGAAGCGTTGTGAGGCTCTCATGAGACTATTGCAAATCTAATTGAGTTTGGAGAGCGTCGTTAAGTCCATATGGCCTCGTAAGATATGTTGGAGTTCCTACGGGTGTCTAAGAAAGGTGGTGAGGCTCCCACGTTCCTATGGCGACTCTAATTGAGACTTGACAACATCGTGGACTCATGGTAGCCTCCTATAATTTTTTTGAGTGCCCAGAGCACCCATGGGTGTCTAGGAAGAATTGTGAGGCTCCCAAGAGTCTATGGCGACTCTGATCGAGTATGGATACTGTCGTTGACTATATGGATGGCCTCCAAAGATTTTTTTAGAATGCATAGTGCACCTATGGGAGTCTAGGAAGCGTTTTGAGGCTCCCACGAATCAATGGTGGCACAAATTGAGTGTAGGGAGTGTTGTGGACTCTAGCAAGCTTCCTAGGATTTTTCGAAGTGCATAGAACTCCTACAAGAGTCTTGGAAGCGTTCTGAGGCTCCCGTGGGTCCATGGAGGCTCTAATTTAGTTTGGAGAGCGCAGTGGCCACTAACAGCACTCCTAGGACTTTTTGGAGTGCGCATGGAAGCTCTTACGGGTGTCTTGGAAGCGTTGTGAGGCTCCCATGCGTGTATCGCAACTCTAATTGAGCTTAGAGGGCGACATGGACTCAAGACAACCACCTGAATTTTTTTTTGAGTGCACAGAGCTACCACGGGTGTCTAGGAAGCGTTGTGAGGCTCCCAAGAGTCTACGGTGACCCTAATTGGGTCTAGAGAGCATCACAAACTCTAGATTGCCTCTTAAGAGTTTTTGGGGTGCAAAGAGCTCCCCCCCCAGCTGTCTAGGAGGTGTTGTGGGGCTCCCACGAGTCTATGCCAGCTCTAATTGAGTCTAGAGAGCGTCGTGGACTCCAGATGGGCTTCAAAGCTTATTTTTCCCGTGCACAGAGCTCCTATGGGCATCTAGGAAGCGTAATGAGGTTCCCACGAGTGCATGGGGACTCTAATTAATTCTAGAGAGTATCATGGACTCTAGATAGTGTCCAAAGATTTTTTTTTTTTTTTGGAGTGCGCATAGAGCTCCTACGGGTGTCTAGGAAGCATTCTAAGGCTCCCACGAGTCCATGGGGACCCTAATTAAGTCAAGAGAGCGTCATGGACTCTAGATAGCCTCCAAAGATTTTTTCTTTGGAGCACATAGGGCATCTAGGGGGGTCTAGGAAGCGTTGTGAGGTTCCCACGAGTCTATGGCAACTCCAATTGAGTCTAAAGAGCGACGTGGACTTCACAGTGCCTCCAATGATTTTTTGGGTTGCATAAGGCTCCTACGGGTCTCTAGGAAGCGCTGCGAGGCTCCTACGAGTGTATGGCAACTCTAATTGAGCCAAGAGAGCATCGTAGACTCAGGATAACCTCCTAGAATTTTTTTTGGGTGCCTAGAGCTCCTATGGGATTCTAGGAACAGCTGTCAGGCTCCGAAGAGGCAATGGCGACCTTGATCGAGTATAGAGATCAACGTTGACTGTAGATAGCTTCCAAAGATTTTTTGGAGTGCATAGAGCTCCTACAGTTGTCTAGGAGGCGTTGTGAGGCTCCAACGAATCTATGGCGACACAAATTGAGTCCAGGGAGTGTTGTGGACTCTAGTAAGCCTCCTTTGATTTTGCGAAGTGCATAGAACTGCTACGGGTGTCTTGGAAGGGTTCTGAGGCTCCCGCACGGGTTTATAGCGACTCTAATTGAGTCTAGAGAGCATCGTAGACTGGAGAGAGCCTGTAAATATTTTTGGCATTGCATAGAGCTCCTACGGGTGTCAAAGAAGCACTACAGGCTCTCAAGAATCTATGGCGACACTACCGAAGTCTAGGGAATGTTGCGGACTCTAGCAAACCTACTAGGATTTGTTCAAGCGCATGGAACTCCTATGTGTTTACGAAGCATTCTGAGGCACCCACGCATCCACGGCGAGTCTAATTGAGTCTAGAGAGCGTAGCAACACTCCTAGGATTTCTTGGAGTGCATAGAGCTCCTTCGGGAGTCCAGGAAGCGTTGTGAGGCTCTCATGAGACTATGGCAAATCTAATTGAGTTTAGAGAGCGTCGTTAAGTCCATATGGCCTCGTAAGATATGTTGGAGTTCCTACGGGTGTCTAGGAAAAGTTGTGAGGCTCCCACGTTCCTATGGCGACTCTAATTGAGTCTTGACAGCATCGTGGACTTATGGTAGCCTCCTAGAATTTTTTTGAGTGCCCAGAGCTTTTGGAATGCATAGTGCGCCTATGGGAGTCTAGGAAGCGTTTTGAGGCTCCCACGAATCAATGGGGGCACAAATTGAGTGTAGGGACTGTTGTGGACTCTAGCAAGCTTCCTAGGATTTTTCGAAGTGCATAGAACTCCTACAGGAGTCTTGGAAGTGTTTTGAGGCTCCCGTGGGTCCATGGCAGCTCTAATTCAGTTTGGAGAGCATAGTGGCCTCTAACAGGACTCCTAGGACTTTTTGGAGTGCACATGGAAGTTCTTACCGGTGTCTTGGAAGCGTTGTTAGGCTCTCATGCGTGTATCGCAACTCTAATTGAGCTTAGAGGGCGACGTGGACTCAAGACAACCACTTGAATTTTTTTTGAGTGCCCAGAGCTACCACAGGTGTCTAGGAAGCGTTGTGAGGCTCCCAAGAGTCTACGGTGACCCTAATTGGGTCTAGAGAGCATCACAGACTCTAGATTGCCTCAAAAGAGTTTTTGGAGTGCAAAGAGCTCCCCTAGCTGTCTACGAGGTGTTGTGGGACTCCCACGAGTCTATGCCAGCTCTAATTGAGTCTAGAGAGCGTCGTGGACTCTAGATGGGCTCCAAAGATTTTTTTGCTGTGCACAGAGCTCCTATGGGCATCTAGGAAGTGTAATAAGGCTCCCACGAGTGCATGGAGACTCTAATTAATTCTAGAGAGCATCATGGACTCTAGATAGCGTCCAAAGATTTTTTTTTGGAGTGCATAGAGCTCCTACGGGTGTCTAGGACGCATATAATAAGGCTCTCATGAGTCCATGGGGACCCTAATTAAGTCTAGAGAGCATCATGGACTCTGGATAGCCTCCAAAGATTTTTTTTGGAGCGCATAAGGCAACTAAGGGTGTCTAGGAAGCGATGTGAGGCTCCCACGAGTCTATGGCGACTCCAATTGAGTCTAGAGAGCAACGTGGACTAGACAGAGCCTCCAATGATTTTTTGCGTTGTATAAGGCTCCTACGGGTCTCTAGGAAGCGCTGTGAGGCTCCCACGAGCGTATGACAACTCTTATTGAGCCTAGAGAGCATCGTAGACTCAGGATAGCCTCCTAGAATTTTTTTTTTTGAGCGCCTAGAGCTCCTATGGGAGTCTAGGAACTGCTGTGAGGCTCCCAAGAGCTTAAGGCGACCCTGATCAAGTATAGAGACCGTCGTTGACTGTAGATGGCTTCCAAAGATTTTTTGGAGTGCATAGAGCCCCTACGGGTGTCTAGGAGGCGTTGTGTGGCTCCAACGAATCTATAGCGACACAAATTGAGTCTAGGGAGCATCGTAGACTCTAGTAAGCCTCCTTCGATTTTGCGAAGTGCATAGAACTGCTACGGGTGTCTTGGAAGTGTTCTGAGGCACCTACACTGGTCTACAGCGACTCTAATTGTGTCTAGAGAGCGTTGTAGAGTGGAGAGAGCCTCTAAAGATTTTTGGGATTGCATAGAGCTCCTACGGCTATCAAAGAAGCGCTGTGAGGCTCTTGAGAATCTATAGTGACACTAATGGAGTCTAGGGAAGGTTGCGGACTCCAGCAAACCTACTAGGATTTGTTCAAGTGCGTGGAACTCCTATGGGTGTCTACGAAGCATTCTGAGGCACCCACGAGTCCATGGCGATTCTAATTGAGTCCAGAGAGCGTAGCAACACTCCTAGGATTTCTTGGAGTGCATAGAGCTCCTTCGGGTGTCTAGGAAGCGTTGTGAGGCTCTCATGAGACTATGGCAAATCTAATTGAGTTTGGAGAGCGTCGTTAAGTCCATATGGCCTCGTAAGATATGTTGGAGTTCCTACGGGTGTCTAAGAAAGGTGGTGAGGCTCCCACGTTCCTATGGCGACTCTAATTGAGACTTGACAACATCGTGGACTCATGGTAGCCTCCTATAATTTTTTTGAGTGCCCAGAGCACCCATGGGTGTCTAGGAAGAATTGTGAGGCTCCCAAGAGTCTATGGCGACTCTGATCGAGTATGGATACTGTCGTTGACTATATGGATGGCCTCCAAAGATTTTTTTAGAATGCATAGTGCACCTATGGGAGTCTAGGAAGCGTTTTGAGGCTCCCACGAATCAATGGTGGCACAAATTGAGTGCAGGCAGTGTTGTGGACTCTAGCAAGCTTCCTAGGATTTTTCGAAGTGCATAGAACTCCTACAAGAGTCTTGGAAGCGTTCTGAGGCTCCCGTGGGTCCATGGAGGCTCTAATTTAGTTTGGAGAGCGCAGTGGCCACTAACAGGACTCCTAGGACTTTTTGGAGTGCGCATGGAAGCTCTTACGGGTGTCTTGGAAGCGTTGTGAGGCTCCCATGCGTGTATCGCAACTCTAATTGAGCTTAGAGGGCGACATGGACTCAAGACAACCACCTGAATTTTTTTTTAGTGCACAGAGCTACCACGGGTGTCTAGGAAGCATTGTGAGGCTCCCAAGAGTCTACGGTGACCCTAATTGGGTCTAGAGAGCATCACAAACTCTAGATTGCCTCTTAAGAGTTTTTGGGGTGCAAAGAGCTCCCCCCCCAGCTGCCTGGAAGTTTTGTGGGGCTCCCACGAGTCTATGCCAGCTCTAATTGAGTCTAGAGAGCGTCGTGGACTCCAGATGGGCTTCAAAGCTTATTTTTGCCGTGCACAGAGCTCCTATGGGCATTTAGGAAGCGTAATGAGGTTCCCACGAGTGCATGGGGACTCTAATTAATTCTAGAGAGTATCATGGACTCTAGATAGCGTCCAAAGATTTTTTTTTTTTTTTTTGGAGTGCGCATAGAGCTCCTACGGGTGTCTAGGAAGCATTCTAAGGCTCCCACGAGTCCATGGGGACCCTAATTAAGTCAAGAGAGCGTCATGGACTCTAGATAGCCTCCAAAGATTTTTTCTTTGGAGCACATAGGGCATCTAGGGGGGTCTAGGAAGCGTTGTGAGGTTCCCACGAGTCTATGGCAACTCCAATTGAGTCTAGAGAGCGACGTGGACTTCACAGTGCCTCCAATGATTTTTTGGGTTGCATAAGGCTCCTACGGGTCTCTAGGAAGCGCTGCGAGGCTCCTACGAGTGTATGGCAACTCTAATTGAGCCAAGAGAGCATCGTAGACTCAGGATAACCTCCTAGAATTTTTTTTGGGTGCCTAGAGCTCCTATGGGATTCTAGGAACAGCTGTCAGGCTCCGAAGAGGCAATGGCGACCTTGATCGAGTATAGAGATCAACGTTGACTGTAGATAGCTTCCAAAGATTTTTTGGAGTGCATAGAGCTCCTACAGTTGTCTAGGAGGCGTTGTGAGGCTCCAACGAATCTATGGCGACACAAATTGAGTCCAGGGAGCGTTGTGGACTCTAGTAAGCCTCCTTTGATTTTGCGAAGTGCATAGAACTGCTACGGGTGTCTTGGAAGGGTTCTGAGGCTCCCACACGGGTTTATAGCGACTCTAATTGAGTCTAGAGAGCATCGTAGACTGGAGAGAGCCTGTAAATATTTTTGGCATTGCATAGAGCTCCTACGGGTGTCAAAGAAGCACTACAGGCTCTCAAGAATCTATGGCGACACTACCGAAGTCTAGGGAATGTTGCGGACTCTAGAAAACCTACTAGGATTTGTTCAAGCGCATGGAACTCCTATGTGTTTACGAAGCATTCTGAGGCACCCACGCATCCACGGCGAGTCTAATTGAGTCTAGAGAGCGTAGCAACACTCCTAGGATTTCTTGGAGTGCATAGAGCTCCTTCGGGAGTCCAGGAAGCGTTGTGAGGCTCTCATGAGACTATGGAAAATCTAATTGAGTTTAGAGAGCGTCGTTAAGTCTTTTTTTTTTTTTGGATAAATGAGTGAGTATATTCCAAAAAGAAAAGATATACAACAAAAGTATGACAGGCCCAAAGGCAACCAATAAACACCTCCAAACAAACTATATTAAGCTACCCAAAAAGAGGAGAGATTAATATAATTTGTAAGGAGCCCAAACCTCACAGCCCGAGGAAAGCAACCCAAACTAACTAAGAATATCATAGTTAATGTCCCAGTTTATACAAAAGGTTCTATTCCTATCATTATCCTTGAAAGTGTTAAGGCTAGCAATACGGAACCTAACATCATCAGTTATACAAGAAATAATAAAACTAGGGGGTTTAAACACATTCTCATGAATTCTGGTATTACGTTCCCTCCAAAGGTGATAGAAAGTGGCAGCCCATGCAATCCGTTTGATGTAAGAACCAAGAGACTTGCCTTTCAAAGCATGAATTGCCCAAATAAGCTCATTTTGCCAAAATCTTGGCCTTCTAAAAACACAACACCTCTGTAAAATGGCTTTCCATACTTCAACAGCAAATGGACAGGTAATAAATAAATGGTCACGGGTCTCCACATGATTATTACAAAACACACAATTGGCCGAACTGATAATACCCCAATTGAGAAGCTTGTCCTTGGTATTAACTCTATTAAGAATGATTAACCAAAGGATAAAAGCATGCTTTTTGATAGCTTTAGGGAACCAAACAACCTTGTACCAGTCCACCTCATTTCTCCTTTCCCTAATGGCATTCCAGGCAGAGCGCGAAGAAAACGTCCCTATGGGATCAGGTAACCACAAGATTTTATCATTTATCTCACTATTAGGCCTGAGAGAAGAAGGAGTAGAAGAGTGAATATCAAGCAGATCAGCCGAGAGAGACATTGGCCAAGCCCATTGCCTTTGAGAGATAATGGTGCTGACTTTAGCTTGCGAAGGGATAGCTGCATCATACATGACTCTATTCCCAAAAACTTGGACAAGAGGCCCAAGTGGATGCCAGAAATCATGCCATAAAAAAGTATTGTTACCATTACCCACAATGTGTTTAATAAAAGGCCTTGCCCTGGACCTTAGCTTGAGAATCTTACGCCAGGCCCAAGAGCACGAGGCTGGATAATTAACCACCCAAAAACTGTTGCCCCGAAGGAGATAGGTATGGATCCATGCCACCCATAAAGAACCTGCATTGGTGAAAATCTCCCAAATGAGCTTAAGAGAAGAAGCCTTATTCCAATCTTTTAAATTCCGAATCCCTAAGCCACCTTCAACTTTCGGGTGACAGATTGCATCCCAACTAACTTTGGCACCTGAATGAACTCCTGGCTTACCCTTCCACAGAAAATCACGAAAGAGCTGCTCAATAGATTTATAAATCTTCTGGGGAAGAATAAATATATTGCTCCAATATGCTTGGATGCTATATAACACAGAGCTAATGAGTTGTAATCTGCCAGCATACGATAACCATTTACTACTCCAAGACTGAATCCTTTTGGTAATACGATCAATAAGTGGTTGACAGTCTGAAGAGGAGAGCTTTTTGGTAATTAGAGGAACACCCAAATACCTAACAGGGAGGAAGCCTTCAGGGAAATTAAGAATGGGAATGATGACATTCTTAATGTCATTGGAGACACCCGCAAAGAAAATGGAGCTTTTACTAATATTAGCTTTGAGGCCTGAGAGAAACTCAAAATCATCCAGAACCTGCTTGATAATCCTAATGGAAGATTCATTAGCATAGGAAAATAAGAGCACATCATCAGCAAAGCATAAATGACTAAGATTCAATTTGCCACATCTGGAATGGAACTTGAACTGGTTGTGCGCAGTCATACTACCCAGCAGTCTAGAGAAAACATCCATGACAATAACAAACAGATATGGAGATAGAGGGTCACCTTGCCTCAGCCCTCTTTCACCTGGAAAATAGCCTACAAGACCTCCATTAAGAGCAACAGAGAATTTTGGGGTGCTAATGCAAGTATGAATCCAGTTAACAAGATGCACTGGAGTGTTAAGAGCCCTAAGAGCACCAATAAGGAAGTCCCATCTGACAGAGTCATACACCTTCATTAAGTCAACTTTGACAGCACAACGAGGAAGGCCTTCTCTCCGATGATAGTTCTTCAAGATCTCTTGAGCCAATAAAATATTATCTGAAATCTTACGACCTTGAATGAAAACGGACTGGTTAGGACAAATAAGATCAGGTAAGCAAGGCTTAATTCTATTAGCAATGATCTTAGAAATGCACTTATAAATTGTATTGCAGCAAGAGATAGGCCTGAAATCACCCATCGTAGAGGGATTGGGAGTTTTGGGCACTAGAGCAATAATAGTGGCATTTACCTCACCAAGAAGTTTATTGTGCTGGAAGAAAGACTTTATAGCACTTATAACATCATGGCCAACAATGCTCCAAGCAGCTTTAAAAAACCAAGGAGTAAACCCATCAGGCCCAGGAGCTTTGTCATTGTTAAGAGAGAAAAGAGTGTCTTTAATTTCTGAAGGAAGGACAGGTTGATTGAGATGGGAGAGCTGATCTTCATTCCATTGAAAACCTTCAAGGCTATTCAAAATTTGCAATCTGTCAACACTTGAAACAGTGGAGTGGCCCAAGAGCTGGTGAAAGAAGTTAATCACCTCACTTTTGATACCATCAGAAGTGGAAATGAGATTTCCTTCAGCATTATAAATTTTCCTGATCTCATTACAAGAATTCCGAATCTTCACTGCTTTATGAAAATATCCAGTATTCTGATCTCCTAAATTTAACCAGTTAATACGAGATTTTTGCTTCAAAAAAGCCTCCTCAGCATTGGCCAAATCAATATACTTCTTAAGACAGGCCTTCTCTTCAGCACCGTAGCTCGTAACATGAGGATGGTGGAGCAGATTGGATTGGGCATTGTCCAAACTAGCTTTGGCCCGAATCACCCGCTCTCTAATGTCACCATAGAAAGTTTTGTTGAATTTCCGGAGCTCTCTTTTAACAGCCTTGAGCTTAGAGTACAACACAAACATAGGAGCACCCTGAAACTGAAGATCCCAACACGACTGCACTATAGAAATAAAATCTGGATGTTTTGTCCAGAAATTAAAAAACTTGAAAGGGCGCTTAGCTTTACTAGTATCTTCACCAAGAGTAACTGTGACAGGACTATGATCTGAAATACCCGGATTACCAAAAACAGCAGAGGAGTGAGGAAAACAATCCAGCCAGCTATCATTCATAAGAGCTCTATCCAGTTTCCTAGCAATGAGGGCATGACCAGCACGTTTATTAGTCCATGTGAAGAGAGGCCCAATAAACGGAAGGTCCACCAAATCAGCTTGCAGCAAAGCAGCATGAAAATCAAGAATATCTTGGGAGAAAGCAAGAGAGCCACCATGTCTTTCACTGTGAAACCGAACAGTATTAAAATCTCCCAGCATAATCCAAGGGAGATTACCATTAGAAATAGAAATAGAATTCATATGGTTCCATAACATTTTCCTATCATACAGGGAATTAGAGGCGTAAATGAAAGAACACATAAAATCCCTTTTGTCCTGGATGATATGCACTTGACAATGCACAATCTGATCACTGGAGAAAACCATACCCACCTGCACAACATTAGGGTCCCAACAAACCCAGATACGGCCTTGAGTAGAAGCATGATAATTATGGATAAAATTCCAATTAGGAGCAATTTTATGAAAAATACAGTCCGACTTGGAAATTCTGACTTTAGTCTCACCAATACCAAAAAGACTCACTTTATTAGAGCTAATGAACTGTTTAATCTCCTTGTGTTTCATAGGGTCATTAAGACCTCTAATATTCCAGAAGGCCGTGTTAACCATTAGTACCAGTAATAAGAGCTGGACCTTTCCCCTTGATTAGGGGACTATCTTTGCTACCACTGGAACTGTTAGTTTTACCTTTAGCCTTTTTGTTGCTTTTCTTCTTTCTCTTGCTATTGCCTTTTTTACCTATCTCATCAATTCGGACATCACAAAATTTAGAATCAATATCAGGAGAACTATCAATATCTGAAACCGCCAGATTACTCACCACAGGGGATTGCATAGAGCAATCTTCATCTTGGCAGGAAGATAGAGATGCCTCCGCACCTTCCACATTGTCATTAAGAGCACTAAAATGATTCAGATTGCAAGGCACCTCCACCACAGGAACATTAGTCGCGATAGTATTAGAAAGGGCTTGATCATTAGGCACAATAGTCTCCACTAAGACTTCAGGCTCAGTAATAACAACAGGGATCATAACTTCAGGCTTTTTCTTCTCAACCCACACTTGCTTAACACTAACTGGACAATGAGAGGTTGTGTGTCCAAAAATCTTACATAGCTTACATACCTGCGGCTTCCATGGATACTCAACATGGACATTAATAGTGCATTTGTCTCCCATATCAAGAGCAAAAGACGAAGGGAAGTCAGACTCCACATCAACTTCAACACAAATACGAGCAAACAATAATCTAGTTCTGGCCTCAGTCAAACCGTCAAGATACAGAGGAGTCCCAACAGCACTAGCAATATAGCTTAAACCATCATCATCCCAGTATTCCGCAGGAATATTGTAGAATTTAACCCAAATGGGTATCTTCCGCAATTGAGGCTTAAGCAAACTCATCCGTGGCTGCCATCTTCTAAGAATGAGGGGTTTACCACCAATATGCCAGGGCCCCGATTCTAAGATTTCCTCCATAGCAGCAGAATTCAAGAACCGAAAAATGTATAAACCCCCATCAGTGGTTAAAATTTCTGGAATTTCCAGTCTTGCCCAAAGTCTTTCCACTGTAGATTTAAGAAAACTATATGGAGGCTTTCGATCTATAAACTGGCCAACCAAACAGTTCTTCCATCGTTCCTCCCCTGCTTTCGCAACACAAGGAGGTGGCCGCACAATCAGTTGACCATTTTCCTTTATAGGCGCGAAGAACTTGAGCTCAGAACCCTTCCTTTTAGGGCTGGAAAAAAGGTTTTTCCAGTCTCTAACCACAGACGCCTCTGGATGGGTAGGATGATCTGAGGACGATGGTTGAGCAACTGAACTTAACGGAGGGAAATCCGAAGTAGAAGAAACCTGAACCCTAGGTGGCACACCCGACGTACTGGCCAGCACAGTATAATCCGAAGGCTTACCGATAGATCCACGGCTATAACGATCTTTTAAAGCCACGATCTTCTCACTATGCAAAAGATCCACAACATCAGAACCTTCCGAAGACCCAGCGACACCAACTCCATGACTGAAAGTAGCTTGCTGACGCAAGGCAGCTTCACCCAGATCTCTAGAAGTACAGCCTGAAGGGTAGGAAATACCAGCATTATTTAGACCACTGATCGGAGAATTGCTCCCCAAGTCGACAACCGGAGAAATAGCTGGGGCCGAATCCACCTTAGAATCGGAGGAGAAAGAACTCCCAGTAGCAACAAATGAACCACTCGTATCAGGTTTCGAGAAAATCTCAGAAACGGAAAGGAAAGAAGCAACTTTAGAAGGATTTTCATCAAGATGCACTATAGATCTAGACCCACCGACACTAAGGGAACCAGATTCAGTAAGAGACGAAGTAGATTTGGAAAGGCTGCCACTTTTAAGAATGGATTTGATGGTGGGAACCATAACAGGGACAGAAGAAACAAAAGAAGTGGCTAGATTCTTTGAATCTGACAAAGAGGGAAAAAGACTATCCTGTGGAAAAGGGCAAGATCCATTCAGAACACGTGATTTAACAATCAAGGAAGAAGGTAATAAAGGAGTAGAAGAAGAGGTTTGACTGGTAGATGAATCCATAATGAAGAAAAATATGGCAAACAGAAGAGAAAAAACTAAGGCAAAAATTTCAATCGGGAACCAGAGCTTCTCTCTCTAGGACCATCATGCCTCACATAGCATTATGAGTCTTGCTTATAGCGTCGTTAAGTCCATATGGCCTCGTAAGATATGTTGGAGTTCCTACGGGTGTCTAGGAAAGGTTGTGAGGCTCCCACGTTCCTATGGCGACTCTAATTGAGTCTTGACAGCATCGTGGACTTATGGTAGCCTCCTAGAATTTTTTTGAGTGCCCAGAGCTTTTGGAATGCATAGGGCGCCTATGGGAGTCTAGGAAGCGTTTTGAGGCTCCCACGAATCAATGGGGGCACAAATTGAGTGTAGGGACTGTTGTGGACTCTAGCAAGCTTCCTAGGATTTTTCGAAGTGCATAGAACTCCTACAGGAGTCTTGGAAGTGTTTTGAGGCTCCCGTGGGTCCATGGCAGCTCTAATTCAGTTTGGAGAGCATAGTGGCCTCTAACAGGACTCCTAGGACTTTTTGGAGTGCACATGGAAGTTCTTACCGGTGTCTTAGAAGCGTTGTTAGGCTCCCATGCGTGTATCGCAACTCTAATTGAGCTTAGAGGGCGACGTGGACTCAAGACAACCACTTGAATTTTTTTTGAGTGCCCAGAGCTACCACAGGTGTCTAGGAAGCGTTGTGAGGCTCCTAAGAGTCTACGGTGACCCTAATTGGGTCTAGAGAGCATCACAGACTCTAGATTGCCTCAAAAGAGTTTTTGGAGTGCAAAGAGCTCCCCTAGCTGTCTACGAGGTGTTGTGGGACTCCCACGAGTCTATGCCAGCTCTAATTGAGTCTAGAGAGCGACGTGGACTTCACAGTGCCTCCAATGATTTTTTGGGTTGCATAAGGCTCCTACGGGTCTCTAGGAAGCACTGCGAGGCTCCCACGAGCGTATGGAAACTCTTATTGAGCCTAGAGAGCATCGTAGACTCAGGATAGCCTCCTAGAATTTTTTTTTTGAGCGCCTAGGGCTCCTATGGGAGTCTAGGAACAGCTGTGAGGCTCCCAAGAGCTTATGGCGACCCTGATCGAGTATAGAGACCGTTGTTGACTGTAGATGGCTTCCAAAGATTTTTTTGAGTGTATAGAGCTCCTACGGGTGTCTAGGAAGCGTTGTGAGGCTCCAATGAATCAATGGCGACACAAATTGAGTCTAGGGAGCGTTTTGGACTCTAGTAAGCCTCCTTCGATTTTGCGACGTGCATAGAACTGCTACAGGTGTCTTGGAAGCTTTCTAAGGCTCCCACACAGGTCTATAGAGACTCTAATTGACTCTATAGAGTGTTGTAGACTAGAGAGAGCCTGTAAAGATTTTTAGGATTGCATAGAGCTCCTACGGGTGTCAAAGTAGCGCTGTGAGGCTCTCGAGAATCTATGGTGACACTAATGGAGTCTAGGGAACGTTGCAGACTCTAGCAAACCTATTAGGATTTGGTCAAGTGCATGGAACTCCTATGGGTGTCTACGAAGCATTCTGAGGCACCCATGAGTCCATTGCGACTCTAATTGAGTCTAGTTAGCGTAGCAACACTCCTAGGATTTGTTGGAGTGCGTAGAGCTCCTTCGGGTGTCTAGGAAGCGTTGTGAGGCTCTCATGAGACTATGGCAAATCTAATTGAGTTTAGAGAGCGTCGTTAAGTCCATATGGCCTCGTAAGATATGTTGGAGTTCCTACGGGTGTCTGGGAAAGGTTGTGAGGCTCCCACGTTCCTATGGCGACTCTAATTGAGGCTTGACAGCATCGTGGACTCATGGTAGCCTCCTATAATTTTTTTGAGTGCCCAGAGCACCCACGGGTGTCTAGGAAGAATTGTGAGGCTCCCAAGAGTCTATGGCGACTCTGATCGAGTATGGATACTGTCGTTGACTATATGGATGGCCTCCAAAGATTTTTTTTAGAATACATAGTGCACCTATGGGAGTCTAGGAAGCGTTTTGAGGCTCCCACGAATCAATGGCGGCCCAAATTGAGTGTAGGAAGTGTTGTGGACTCTAGCAAGCTTCCTAGGATTTTTTTGAAGTGCATAGAACTCCTACAGGAGTCTTGGAAGTGTTCTGAGGCTCCGGTGGGTCCATGGTGGCTCTAATTCAGTTTGGAGTGCACAGTGGCCTCTTACAGGACTCCTAGGGCGTTTTGCAGTGCGCATGGAAGCTCTTACGGGTGTTTTGGAAGCGTTGTGAGGCTCCCATGCATGTATCGCAACTCTAATTGAGCTTAGAGGGCAACGTGGACTCAAGACAACCAGCTGAATTTTTTTTTAGTGCCCAGAGCTAGCACGGGTGTCTAGGAAGCGTTGTGAGGCTCCCAAAAGTCTACGGTGACCTTAATTGGGTCTAGAGAGCATCGCAGACTCTAGATTGCCTCTTAGAAGTTTTTGGAGTGCAAAGAGCTCCCCCAACTGTCTACCAGGTGTTGTGGGGCTCCCACGGGTCTATGCCTGCTCTAATCGAGTCTAGAGAGCGTCGTGGATTCCAGATGGGCTCCAAAGATTTTTTTGCCATGCATAGAGCTCCTACAAGCATTTAGGAAGCGTAATGAGACTCCCACGAGTGCATGGGGACTCTAATTAATTCTAGAGAGCATCATGGACTCTAGATAGCATCTAGAGATTTTTTTTGGAGTGCATAGAGCTCCTACGGGTGTCTAAGAAGCATAATAAGGCTCCCACGAGTCCATGGGGACCCTAATTAAGTTTAGAGAGCATCATGGACTCTAGATAGCCTCCAAAGATTTTTTTTTTTGGAGTGCATAGGGCACCTAGGGGTGTCTAGGAAGCGATGTGAGGCTCCCATGAGTTTATGGCGACTCCAATTGAGTCTAGAGAGCAACGTGGACTAGACGGAGCCTCCAATGATTTTTTGGGTTGCATAAGGCCCTTACGGGTCTTTAAGAAGCGCTGCGAGGCTCCCACGAGTGTATGGAAACTCTAATTGAACCTAGAGAGCATCGTAGACTTAGGGGAGCCTCCTAGAATTTTTTTTTTGAGCGCCTAGAGCAGGACTATGGGAGTCTAGGAACAGCTGTGAGGCTCCCAAGAGCCTATGGCGACCCTGATCGAGTATAGAGATTGTCGTTGACCGTAGATGGCTTCCAATGATTTTTTGGAGTGCATAGAGCTCCAACGAATCTATGGTGACACAAATTAAGTCTAGGGAACCTTGCGGACTCTAGCAAACCTACTAGGATTTTTTCAAGTGCATGGAACTCCTATGGGTGTCTACGAAGCATTCTGAGGCACCCACGCGTCCACGGCGACTCTAATCGAGTCTAGAGAGCGTAGCAACACTCCTAGGATTTCTTGGAGTGCATGGAGCTCCTTCGGGTGTCTAGGAAGCGTTGTGAGGCTCTCATGAGACTATGGCGACTCTAAATTGAGTTTAGAGAGCGTTGTCAAGTCTATATGGCCTCGTAAGATATCTTGGAGTTCCTACAAGTGTCAAGGAAAGGTTGTGAGGCTCCCACGTGCCTATGGCGACTCTAATTGAGTCTTAACAGCATCATGGACTCATGGTGGGCTCCTAGAACTTTTTTGAGTGCCCAGAGCACCTACGGGTGTCTGGGAAGAGTTTTGAGGCTCCCAAGAGTCTATGGCGACTCTGATTGAGTATGGATATTGTTGTTGACTATAGATGGCCTCCAATGATTTTTTTAGAATGCATAGAGCACCTATGGGAGTCTTGGAAGCGTTTTGAGGCTCCCACGAATCAATGGCGGCACTAATTGAGTCTAGGGAGTGTTGTGGACTCTTTTTTTTTTTTTTTTGGATGGGTGAGTAAGTATATTCCAAGAAAACAAGATTTACATGAAGAGCAGAACAGGCCCTCAATGGGCAGCAACCTCCCTAAAGGAGCAACAACAGATACAAAAAAGACCTCACAACTCGAGGAAAAAACAACAATCTCTCATAGCCCCAGAGGAAGCCAATGCAACCAAAATAGCAACCAATCAACCCCCTGTTAGACTCGGGGAGTTAGTGGTCATCTTAGTGGAGCGGATGGGAAGCTTGCTATTAGGATCTTTAATGCAAGATTTGCTAGGCTTGAGCTTTAAGCTAGCTAGAGCAGATTCCGTAAACTTGGATCTCTCATTCTGTACCTTGCTTAGGAGCTGATGTGGGGTTGAGAGAACTGGGCATGACAAAAATGCCTTTCTTGGACACATCCAAAGGAACCTTGTTAAAAGTATCCTTTTGCATTCTAGGAAACATAATTACTTTATTTCTCCCTTTTCTAGCTACAACCATCCACTCAGAGGATTGCTTATTCACTATAGGAACGAGCTCAGAATTATTCTCTTTTTTTTTTTTTTTTTTTTTTTTTTTTTTTGGGTAAGTGAGATGTATATAAAAGAAACAAAGAATTACAAAGAAAAGCCAAAGAAGGCAACAAACTCCCTCATCTGAATACAAACAAATAATCCAAAGGATTATTAGTTTGTTTAGAGAATATAGGAAAACAAAAACCTCACAGCCTGAGGAAGCAATTAACAAAAAATATTACATGAAATGCTCCAATTCTCACAAAAAGTCCTAATCCTTTCATTGTCTTTGATCCCAATAAAGCTGGCTGCCCGATACCGGATATCACTAATAATCATTTTAACAACATAGTCTTCATTCAAGAAAGTGTTCTCATGCAACCTAGAATTTCTCTCTTTCCATATATTGTAAATTGTGGAGGCCCACGCAAGCTTCTTAATCACAGCACTAAAATCTTTACTTTTAGAAATATGAGAAGCCCATAGCAATTCATTAGCCCAGACTCTAGGAGTTCTAAAAATGCAGCATAACCTCAACACTTTCTTCCAAACAGAAGAGGAATAAAAGCAATTAAAAAAGAGGTGATCTCTACTTTCAATGCCATGGCAACATAACACACAAGTGGAATTGTTAACAACTCCCCAAGTGGCAAGACGATCCAATGTAGTAAGCCTATCTTGAACTACCAACCATAAAATAAAGGAATGCTTGGGAATAGCTTTAGAAAACCACACCATATGGAACCAGTCCTTCACAGGTAAAGGATCCCTGATAATATTCCAAGCAGATGTCAAAGTAAAATCACCAGAAGGGGAGGCAGCCCAGCAAACCTTATCTTCACGTGAACTAAGGCAAGGCAAAGGGAAAGACTGAATCTCAATAAGATCCAAAGTAACAGTAACAGGCCATCTCCAAGTGGACCCTTCAGTAACAGCATTGACTTTTGAAAGAGAAGGCAAGCAAGAATCATACATCACTCTATAACCAAATCTGGGAAAAAGAGGTCCTAAATGATGCCAATTATCATGCCAAAGAAAAGTAGAATTTCCATTCCCCAACTTGTGTTTAATAAACGGCCGAGCAATATCTCTATATTTAATGATTTTCCTCCATACCCAGGAGCATTCAGCAGGAATTTTAACTGACCAAAAACTCTTTTCACGAAGAAGATAAAGCTTCACCCAAGCAACCCACAATGATCCAGCTCTAGTAAACAAAGCCCATATGTGTTTCAAAACAGCAGCTATGTTCATATCTTGGACACGTCTAATTCCAAGGCCACCCTCCTGTTTAGGATTACAAATAGCAGCCCAACTGATCTTAGCCCCATTATGATTGAGATCACACCCTTTCCACAAAAATCTCCTAAAAATTTGCTCAATTGAAATACAAACTTTCTTAGGAAAAATAAAAATACTGCTCCAGTAATGCTGAATACTGAAAAGCACAGATCTAATAAGTTGCAAACGACCCGCATAAGAAAAGCCCACGGGAGCTCCACGACTTCACCCTAGCCATAATCCGATCAACAAGAGGAGCACAATCCATAGCCTTCAGCTTTGAACTGATAAGAGGAACACCTAGGTACTTGACAGGCAAAGCACCCTCAGGAAAACCCAAAATTCTTGTAATCTCCTGCTTGACATCATTAGAAACCCCGGCAAAGAAAATAAGGCTCTTGTTAACATTGGCTTTGAGACCTGAAATTCTTTCAAAACAAGTAAGAACATTCTTGATATTGGATATGGAATCGCTACTGCCATAAGCAAAAATAAGGAGATCGTCAGCAAAACAAAGATGAGTAAGTTTCAACTTCTGGCAACGAGCATGAAACTTGAAATTAGGAGTGCACGCTGACTGAGAAAGAAGTCTAGAAAGAATCTCCATCACAATCACAAACAGATATGGAGACATAGGATCACCCTGGCGAAGACCTCTCTTTCCTTCAAAATAACCTTCTAAACCCCCGTTAATCGAAACTGAAAACTTGGGAGAAGTGATACATGTCATGATCCAATTCACCAGATGAGAAGGAGTATTGAGATGTTGCAACACTTGACCGATAAAATCAGTACTGACAGTATCATAAGCTTTCATAAGGTCGACTTTGATAGCGCATCTAGGAGACCCAGAGTTGCGATGATAATTCTTCAATATTTCTTGAGCCAACAAAACGTTGTCAGAAATATTCCTTCCACCAATAAAAGATGATTGATTAGGACTAATAAAATCAGGAAGGCAAACTTTGAGACGATTAGCTATAATCTTGGAAATACATTTATATATAGTATTACAACAAGAAATGGGTCTATAATCACTCATATGGGAAGGATTGGGAATTTTGGGGATAAGAGCAATTGAGGTAGCATTCACTTCACCCAGTAACTTTCCATGAATAAAGAAAGAATTAACAGCAGCCAAGACATCCTGAGAAACAATATGCCAAGCAGACTTAAAAAATTGGGCAGTGTACCCATCAGGCCCAGGAGCTTTGTTGCCATTCAAAGAGAACATAGTATCTCTAATCTCATCATTAGTAACAGGCTGATTTAGAGCATCAAGTTGAGCTTCATTCCATTTCAGATCAAGAAAACCACTCAAAATAGATCTACCATTGGCATGGGTAAGAGAACTACCAAAAAGATTGGTAAAATACTTAATAGCTTCATTCTTGATCTCACTGTGGTTGTTAAGCAAATTACCTGAACTGTCATAGAGTTTAGATAGAGCATTAAGAGAAGTCCTTATCTTGACAGACCTGTGGAAATAAGAGGAATTCTGATCTCCCAGCTTAAGCCATTGAATCCGGGATTTCTGCTTGAGGTAGCTTTCTTCAGCTCTAGCAAGAGAAGCATACAAATGAAAGCTATTCTTCTCAGCTTGAATAAAATCAACCATAGACGGATTGTTAAGAAGATTAGTCTGAGCAGAAATAAGGTTCTTTCTAGCCTGCTGAACTCTGTCATGAATCGCCCCATACTGAGCACCATTAAACTTCCTCAGAACTTTCTTTAAAGCTTTGAGTTTGGAAACAAGTCTAAACATAGGAGTTCCATTCACTTGGGTGTTCCAGCAATCTTGAACAATAGAAATAAAATCCGGATGATTGACCCAAAAGTTGAAGAACTTGAAGGGTTTCCTGATATTGTTCCTGTGATTAAACAATTCAACAATCATAGAACTATGGTCAGAAATACCAGGAGGATAAAACAGAGCCATCTTATCAGGATAAGCATCAAACCAAGCTTCATTAACCATAACTCTATCCAATTTACGAGCTATAAAATCAGATCCATCCCTTCTATTAGTCCATGTAAACAGAGGGCCCAAAAAGGGCATATCAATCAAATCAGCTTCAAAGAGGCAGTTATGAAAGTCAGATATAGCTTGAGAAGGACCATCTCTCCCACCAAACACCTCACTACTAAATCGAACAGAATTGAAATCACCAAGCAGCATCCAAGGAGAAGCACTAAACATCTTGCCTATGGAACAAATCTTATTCCACAATAACTTTCTATCATTAAGAGAATTGGCAGCATAAACAAAAGAACAAAAGAATTGGGTAGAGTCTTGCAAAAAGGTAACCTGACAACTGCATCATGCCAACAGTATCATTAACACAATTATCCTTCATCTTATCCTAAGACGACAAATCTTCAATATTCTGAGGAGAAGTTAGAATCACTGAGGAGGCAGCACAATTATCTTCACTTTGTGGAATCACTGGAGAGACATCTTGGGTATTCCCAGTATCTTTAGGAACCCAAACTTTCCTTAAAACTTTATGGCAATTGTTAATAGTATGCCCAAATTCTTTGCAGACTTTACATGAGGGAGGCCTCCAAGGAACTTCAACATCAATGGAAATAATTCTACCTTTCCCTAGATCAAGATCAAAATTCTCAGGGATTTCATTTTTAGCTGAGATTTCAACACATACTCGAGCATAGTTAATTCGGCTCCTTGACTCAGTAGCATCATCCAGGTATAAAGGCACACCAACAGCACTAGACACATAACTAAAACCCTCATTTGTCCACAAATTCAAAGGGACATTGTAGAACTTCACCCATACTGGAATTCTAGAAAGCTTGACTTTAGAAAGTTGTAAACCTTGATGCCATTTCTGACTCTAGTAAGCTTCCTAGGATTTTTCGAAGTGCATAGAACGCCTACGGGAGTCTTGGAAGCGTTTTGAGGTTCCCGTGGGTCTATGGCGACTCTAATTCAGTTTAGAGAGCGCGATAGCCTCTAACAGGACTCCTAGGACTTTTTGGAGGGCGCATGGAAGCTCCTACGAGTGTCTTGGAAGCAATGTGACGCTCCCACGCGGGTATCGCGACTCCAATTGAGCTTAGAGAGCGACGTGGACTCAAGACGACCACCTGAATTTTTTTTTGAGTGCCCAAAGCTACCACGGCTGTCTAGGAAGCGTTGTGAGGCTCCCAAGAGTCTACAGTGACCCTAATTGGGTCTAGAGAGCATCGCAGACTCTAGATTGCCTCTTAAGAGTTTTTGGAGTGCAAAGCGCTCCCCCAGCTGTCTACGAGGTGTTGTGGGGCTCCCACGAGTCTATGCCAGCTCTAATTGAGTCTGGAGAGTGTTGTGGACTCCAGATGGCCTCCGAAGATTTTTTTTGCCATGCACAGAGCCCCTATAGGCATCTAGGAAGCGTAATGAGGCTCCCACGAGTGCATGGGGACTCTAATTAAGTCTAGAGAACATCAAGGACTCTAGATAGCGTCCAAAGACATTTTTTTTTGGAGTGCATAGAGCTCCTACGGCTGTCTAGGAGGCATAATAAGGCTCCCACGAGTCCTTGGGGTCCCTACTTAAGTCTAGAGAGCATCATGGACTCTAGATAGCCTCCAAAGATTTTTTTTTTTTTTTTTTTTTTTGGAGTGCATAGGGGACCTAGGAGTGTTTAGGAAGCGATGTGAGGCTCCCACGAGTCTATGGCGACTCCAATTGAGTTTAGAGAGCGACGTGGACTAGACGGAGCCTCTAATGATTTTTTGGGTTGCATAACGCCTCTACGGGTCTCTAGGAAGCGCTGTGAGGCTCCCACGAGTGTATGGCAACTCTAATTGAGCCTAGAGAGCATCGTAGACTCAGGGGAGCCTCCTAGAATTTTTTTTGAGCACCTAGAGCTCCTATGGGAGTCTAGGAACAGCGGTGAGGATCCCAAGAGCCTATGGCGACCCTGATCGAGTATAGAGACCGTCGTTGACTGTAGATGGCTACCAACGATTTTTTGGAGTGCATAGAGCTCCAACGAATCGATGGTGACACAAATTAAGTTTAGGGAGCGTTGTGGACTCTAGTGAGCCTCCTTCGATTTTGCGAAGTGCATAGAACTGCTATAGGTGACTTGGAAGCGTTCTGAGGCTCCCACACGGGTCTATAGCGACTCTAATTGTGTCTAGAGAGCGTGCCGTAGACTGGAGAGAGCCTCTAAAGATTTTTGGGATTGCATAGAGCCCCTACGGGTGTCAAAGAAGCGCTGTGGGGCTCGCGAGAATCTATGGCGACACTACCGAAGTCTAGGGAACTTTGCGGACTCTAGCAAACCTATTAGGATTTGTTTAAGCGCATGGAACTCCTATGGGTGTTTACGAAGCATTCTGAGGCACCCACATGTCCACGGCGACTCTAATTGAGTCTAGAGAGCGTAGCAACACTCCTAGGATTTCTTGGAGTGCATAGAGCTCCTTCAGATGTCTAGGAAGCGTTCTGAGGCTCCCGCACGGGTCTATAGCGACTCTAATTGTGTCTAGAGAGTGCGTCGTAGACTGGAGAGAGCCTCTAAAGATTTTTGGGATTGCATAGAGCACATACGGGTGTCAAAGAAGCGCTGTGAGGCTTTCGGGAATCTATGGCGACGCTAATGGAGTCTAGGGAACGTTGCGGACCCTAGTAAACCTACTAGGATTTGTTCAAGTGCATAGAACTCCTATGGGTGTCTACGAAGCATTCTAAGGCACCTACGCGTCCATGGCGACTCTAATTGAGTCTAGAGAGCGTAGCAACACTCCTAGGATTTCTTGGAGTGCATGGAGCTCCTTCGGATGTCTAGGAAGCATTGTGAGGCTCTCATGAGACTATGGCGACTCTAATTGAGTTTAGAGAGCGTCGTCAAGTCCATATGGCCTCGTAAGATATCTTGGAGTTCCTACAAGTGTCTAGGAAAGGTTGTGAGGCTCCCACGTGCCTGTGGCTACACTAATTGAGTCTTGACAGCATCATGGACTCATGGTAGCCTCCTAGAAATTTTTTGAGTGCCCAGAGCACCCACGGGTGTCTGGGAAGAGTTGTGAGGCTCCCAAAAGTCTATGGTGACTCTGATTGATTATGGATATTGTTGTTGACTATAGATGGCCTCCAAAGATTTTTTTAGAATGCATAGAGCACCTACGGGAGTCTAGGAAGCGTTTTGAGGCTCCCACGAATCAATGGCGGCACTAATTGAGTCTAGGGAGTGTTGTGGACGCTAGCAAGCTTCCTAGGATTTTTCGAAGTCTATAGAACTCCTACAGGAGACTTGGAAGCATTCTGAGGCTCCCGTGGGTCTATGGCGACTCTAATTCAGTTTAGAGAGTGCGGTGGCCTCTAACAGGACTCCTGGGACTTTTTGGAGTACGCATGGAAGCACCTACGGGTGTCTTGGAAGCGTTGTGAGGCTCCCACGCGGGTATCGCGACTCTAATTGAGTCTAGGAAGCTTAATAAGGCTCCCACGAGTGCATGGGGACTCTAATTAAGTCTAGAGAGCATCATGGAGTCTAGATAGCCTCCAAAGATTTTTTTTTTTTTTTCGGAGAGCATAGGGGACTTAGGGGTGTCTAGGAAGCGATGTGAGGCTCCCACGAGTCTATGGCAACTCTAATTGAGTCTAGAGAGCGACATGGACTAGGCGGAGCCTCCAATGATTTTTTGGGTTGCATAAGGCCCTTACGAGTCTGTAGGAAGCGCTGCGAGGCTCTCACGAGCAAATGGCAACTCTAATTGAGCCTAGAGAGCATCGTAGACTCAGGGAAGCCTCCCAGAATTTTTTTTGAGCACCTAGAGCTCCTATGGGAGTCTAGGAACAGCCGTGAGGATCCCAGGCGCCTATGGCGACCCTGATCGAGTATAGAGACCGTCCTTGACTGTAGATGGCTTCCAACGATTTTTTGGAGTGCATAGAGCTCCAACGAATCTATGGTGACACAAATTAAGTCTAGGGAGCGTTGTGGACCTTAGTAAGCCTCCTTCGATTTTGCGAAGTGCATAGAACTGCTACGGGTGTCTTGGACGCATTCTGAGGCTCCCACACGAGTCTCTAGCGACTCTAATTGAGTTTAGAGAGCGCGTTGTAGACTGCAGAGAGCCTTAAAAGATTTTTGGGATTGCATAGAGCTCCTACGGTTGTCAAAGAAGCGCTGTGAGGCTTTCGAGAATCTATGGCGACACAAATGGAGTCTAGGGAACATTGCGGACTCTAGCAAACCTACTAGGATTTGTTCAAGTGCATGGAACTCCTATGGGTGTCTACGAAGCATTCTGAGGCAGCCACGCGTCCACGGCGACTCTAATTGAGTCTAGAGAGCGTTGCAACACTCCTTGGATTTCTTGGAGTGCATGGAGCTCCTTCGGGTGTCTAGGAAGCGTTGTGAGGCTCCCATGAGACTATAGCGACTCTAATTGAGTTTAGAGAGTGTCGTCAAGTCCATATGGCCTCGTAAGATATCTTGGAGTTCCTACAGGTGTCTGGGAAAGGTTGTGAGGCTCCCATGTGCCTATGGCGACTCTAATTGAGTCTTGACTGCACCATGGACTCATGGTAGCCTTCTAGAACTTTTTTGAGTGCCCAAAGCACCCATGGGTGTCTGGGAAGAGTTGTGAAGCTCCCAAGAGTCTATGGCGACTACGATTCAGTATGGATATTGTCGTTGACTATAGGTGGCCTCCAAAGATTTTTTTTAGAATGCATAGAGCACCTACGGGAGTCTAGGAAGCGTTTTGAGGCTCCCACGAATCAATGGCGGCACTAATTGAGTCTAGGGAGTGTTGTGCACTCTAGCAAGCTTCCAAGGAATTTTTGAAGTGCATAGAACTCCTACGGGAGTCTTGGAAGCGTTCTGAGGCTCCCGTGGGTCTATGGCGACTCTAATTCAGTTTAGAGAGCGCGGTGGCCTCTAACAGGACTCCTAGGACTTTTTGGAGTGCGCATGGAAGCTCTTACAGGTGTCTTGGAAGCGTTGTGAGGCTCTCACGTGAGTATTGTGACTGTAATTGAGCTTAGAGAGCGACGTTGGCCCAAGACGACCACCTGAATTTTTTTTTTGAGTGCCCGGAGCTGCCATGGGTGTCTAGGAAGCGTTGTGAGGCTCCCAAGAGTCTACGGTGACCCTAATTGGGTCTAGAGAGCATCGCGGACTCTAGATTGCCTCTTAAGAGTTTTTGGAGTGCGAAGAGCTCCCCCAGCTGTCTACGAGGTGTTGTGGGGCTCCCACGAGTCTATGCCAGCTCTAGTTGAGTCTAGAGAGCGTCGTGGACTCCAGATGGCCTCCGAAGATTTTTTTTGCCATGCACAGAGCTCTTACAGGCATCTAGGAAGCATAATGAGGCTCCGACGAGTGCATGGGGACTCTAATTAAGTCTAGAGAGCAACATGGACTCGATATCGTCCAAAGACTTTTTTTTTGTAGTACATGGAGCTCCTACGGGTGTCTAGGAAGCATAATAAGGCTCCAACGAGTCCGTGGGGACTCTAATTAAATCTAGAGAGCATCATGGACTCTAGATAGCCTCCAAAGATTTTTTTTTTTTAGGGAGAGCATTGGGGACCTGGGGGTGTCTAGTAAGCGATGTGAGGCTCCCACGAGTCTATGGTGACTCCAATTAAGTCTAGGGAAAGACGTGGACAAGACGGAGCCTCCAATGATTTTTTGGGTGGCATAAGGCCCCTACGGGTCTCTAGGAAGCGCTGCGAGGCTCCCACGAGCGTATGGCAACTCTAATTGAGCCTAGAGAGCATCGTAGACTCAGGGGAGCCTCCTAGAATTTTTTTTGAGCACCTAGAGCTCCTATGGGAGTCTAGGAACCACCGTGAGGATCCCAATAGCCTATGGCGACCCTGATCGAGTATAGAGACCGTAGTTGACTATAGATGGCTTCCAACGATTTTTTTGGAGTGCATAGAGCTCCAACGAATCTATGGTGACACAAATTAAGTCTAGGGAGCATTGTGGACGCTAGTAAGCCTCCTTCGATTTTGCGAAGTGGATAGAACTGCTACAAGTGTTTTGGAAGCGCTCTAAGGCTCCCAAACGGGTCTATAGCGACTCTAATTGAGTCTAGAGAGCGCGTCGTAGACTGGAGAGAGCCTCTAAAGATTTTTGGGATTGCATAAAGCTCCTACGGGTGTCAAAGAAGCGCTGTGAGGCTTTCGGGAAACTATAGCGACACAAATGGAGTCTAGGGAACGTTGAAGACTCTAGCAAACCTACTAGGATTTGTTCTTGTGCATGGAACTCCTACGGGTGTCTACGAAGCATTCTGAGGCACCCACGCGTCCACGGCGACTCTAATTAAGTCTAGAGAGCGTAGCAACACTCTTAGGATTTCTTGGAGTGCATGGAGCTCCTTCGGGTGTCTAGGAAGCGTTGTGAGGGCCCCATGAGACTATGGCGACTCTAATTGAGTTTAGAGAGCGTCGTCAAGTCCATATGGCCTCGTAAGATATCTTCGAGTTCCTACAGGTGTCTGGGAAAGGTTGTGAGGCTCCCACGTGCCTATGGCAACTCTAATTGAGTCTTGACTGCATCATGGACTCATGGTAGCCTCCTTGAACTTTTTTGAGTGCCCAGAGCACCCACGGGTGTCTGGGAAGAGTTGTGAGGCTCCCAAGAGTCTATGGCGACTCTGATTGAGTATGGATATTTTCGTTGACTATAGGTGGCCTCCCAAGATTTTTTTAGAATTCATAGAGCACCTGCGGGAGTCTAGGAAGCGTTTTGAGGCTCCCACGAATCAATGGCAGTACTAATTGAGTCTAGGGAGTGTTGTGGACTCTAGCAAGCTTCCTAGGAATTTCCGAAGTGCATAGAACTCCTATGGGAGTCTTGGAAGCGTTCTGAGGCTCCCGTGGGTCTATGGCAACTCTAATTCAGTTTAGAGAGCACGGTGGCCTCTAATAGGACTCCTAGTACTTTTTGGAGTGCGCATAGAAGCGTTGTGAGGCTCTCACGCGAGTATCACGACTCTAATTGAGCTTAGAGAGCGACGTGGGCCATAGACGACCACCTGAATTTTTTTTTGAGTGCCCGGAGCTGCCATGGGTGTCTAGGAAGCGTTGTGAGGCTCCCAAGAGTCTACGGTGACCCTAATTGGGTCTAGAGAGCATCGCAGACTCTAGATTACCTCTTAAGAGTTTTTGGAGTGCAAGGAGCTCCCCCAGCTGTCTACGAGGTGTTGTGGGGCTCCCACGAGTCTATGCCAGCTCTAATTGAGTCTAGGGAGCGTCGTGGACTCCAGATGGCCTCCGAAGATTATTTTTTGCCGTGCACAGAGCTCCTACGGGCATCTTGGAAGCATAATGAGGCTCCCACGAGTGCATGGGGACCCTAATTAAGTCTAGAGAGCATCGTGGACTCTAGATACCGTCCAAAGAATTTTTTTTTTCAGTGCATAGGGCTTCTACGAGTGTCTAAGGAGCATAATAAGGCTCCCACGAGTCCATGGGGACCCTAATTAAGTCTAGAGAGCATCATGGACTCTAGATTGCCTCCAAAGATTTTTGTTTTTTTTTTTGGAGTGCAAAGGGGACCTAGGGGTGTCTAGGAAGCGATGTGGGGCTCCCACGAGTCTATGACGACTCCAATTGAGTCTAGAGAGCGACGTGGACTAGACGAAGCCTCCAAGGATTTTTTGGGTTGCATAAGGCCCCTACGGGTCTCTAGGAAGCGCTGCAAGGCTCCCATGAGCGTATGGCAACTCTAATTGAGCCTAAAGAGCATCGTAGACCTAGGGGAGCCTCCTAGAATTTTTTTTGAGCGCCTAGAGCTCCTATGGGAGTCTAGGAACCGCCGTGAGGCTCCCAAGAGCCTATGGCGACCCTGATCGAGTATAGAGACCGTCGTTGACTATAGATGGCTTCCAACGATTTTTTGGAGTGCATAGAGCTCCAACGAATCTATAGTGACACAAATTAAGTCTAGGGAGCGTTGTGGACCCCAGTAAGCCTCCTTCGGTTTTGCGAAGTGGATAAAACTGCTACGGGTGTCTTGGAAGCGCTCTAAGGCTCCCACACGGGTCTATAGCGACTCTAATTGAGTCTAGAGAACGCGTCGTAGATTGGAGAGAGCCTCTAAAGATTTTTGGGATTGCATAGAGCTCCTACGGGTGTCAAAGAAGCACTGTGAGGCTTTCGGGAAACTATGGCGACACAAATGGAGTCTAGGGAATGTTGCAGACTCTAGCAAACCTACTAGGATTTGTTCATGTGCATGGAACTCCTACGGGTGTCTACGAAGCATTTTGAGGCGCCCACGTGTCCACGGCGACTCTAATCGAGTCTAGAGAGCGTAGCAACACTCCTTGGATTTCTTGGAGTGCATGGAGCTCCTTCGGGTGTCTAGGAAGCGTTGTGAGGCCCCCATGAGACTATGGCGACTCTAATTGAGTTTTGAGAGCGTCGTCAAGTCCATATGGCCTTGTAAGATATCTTAGAGTTCCTACAGGTGTCTGGGAAAGGTTGTGAGGCTCCCACGTGCCTATGGCGACTCTAATTGAGTCTTGACTGCATCATGGACTCGTGGTAGCCTCCTAGAACTTTTTTGAGTGCCCAGAGCACCCACGGGTGTCTGGGAAGAGTTGTGAGGCTCCCAAGAGTCTATGGCGACTCTGATTGAGTGTGGATATTTTCGTTGACTATAGGTGGCCTCCCAAGATTTTTTTAGAATTCATAGAGCACCAACGTGAGTCTAGGAAGCGTTTTGAGGCTCCCACGAATCAATGGCGGCACTAATTGAGTCTAGGGAGTGTTGTGGACTCTAGCAAGCTTCCTAGGATTTTTCGAAGTGCATAGAACTCCTACGGGAGTCTTGGAAGCGTTCTGAGGCTCCCATGGGTCTATGGCGACTCTAATTCAATTTAGAGAGCACAGTGGCCTCTAACAGGACTCCTAGGACTTTTTGGAGTGCGCATGGAAGCTCGTACAGGTGTCTTGGAAGCGTTGTGCGGCTCTCACGCGAGTATCGCGACTCTAATTGAGCATAGAGAGCGACGTGGGCCCAGGACGACCACCTGAATTTTTTTTTGAGTGCCCGGAGCTGCCACGGGTGTCTAAGAAGTGTTGTGAGGGTCTCAAGAGTCTACGGTGACCCTAATTGGGTCTAGAGAGCATTGCAGACTCTAGATCGCCTCTTAAGAGTTTTTGCAGTGCAAAGAGCTCCCCCAGCTGTCTACGAGGTGTTGTGGGGCACCTACGAGTCTATGCCAGCTCTAATTGAGTCTAGAGAAGGTCGTGGAATCCAGATGGCCTCCGAAGATTTTTTTTGCCGTGCATAGAGCTCCTATGGGCATCATTGAAGCATAATGAGGCTCCCACGAGTGCATGGGGACCCTAATTGAGTCTAGAGAGCATCGTGGACTCTAGATACCGTCCAAAGAATTTTTTTTGCAGTGCATAGGGCTTCTTCGGGTGTCTAGGAAGCATGATAAGGCTCCCACGAGTCCATGGGGTCCCTAATTAAGTCTAGAGAGCATCATGGACTCTAGATTGCCTCCAATGATTTTTTTTTTTTTTTTGGAGTGCATAGGGGATCTAGGGGTGTCTAGGAAGCGATGTGAGGCTCCCACGAGTCTATGACGACTCCAATTGAGTCTAGAGAGCGACGTGGACTAGACAGAGCCTCCAATGATTTTTTAGGTTGCATAAGGCCCCTGCGGGTCTGTAGGAAGCACTGCGAGGCTCCCATGAGCGTATGGCAACTCTAATTGAGCCTTGAGAGCAGCGTAGACCCAGGGGAGCCTCCTAGAATTTTTTTTGAGCGCCTAGAGCTCCTATGGGAGTCTAGGAACCCCCGTGTGGCTCCCAAGAGCGTATGGCAACCCTGATCGAGTATAGAGACCGTTGTTGACTATAGATGGCTTCCAACGATTTTTTGGAGTGCATAGAGCTCCAACGAATCTATGGTGACACAAATTAAGTCTAGGGAGCGTTGTGGACTCTAGTAAGCCTCCTTCGATTTTGCAAAGTGCAAAGAACTGCTACGGGTGTCTTGGAAGCTTTCTGAGGCTCCCACACGGGTTTTTAGCGACTCTAATTGAGTCTAGAGAGCGCGTCGTAGCCTGGAGGGAGCGTTCAAAGATTTTTGCGATTGCATAGAGCTCCTACGGGTGTCAAAGAAGCGCTGTGAGGCTTTCGGGAATCTATGGCAACACAAATGGAGTCTAGGGAACATTGCGGACTCTAGCAAACCTACTAGGATTTGTTGAAGTGCATGGAACTCCTATGGGTGTCAACGAAGCATTCTGAGGCTGCCACGCGTCCACGGCGACTCTAATCGAGTCTAGAGAGCGTAGCAACACTCCTAGGATTTCTTGGAGTGCATGGAGCTCCTTCGGGTGTCTAGGAAGCGTTGTGAGCCTCTCATGAGACTATGGCGACTCTAATTGAGTTTAGAGAGCGTCGTCAAGTCCATATGGCCTCGTAAGATATCTTGGAGTTCCTACAGCTGCCTGGGAAAGGTTGTGAGGCTCCCATGTGCCTATGGCGACTCTAATTGAGTCTTGACTGCATCATGGTCTCATGGTGGCCTCCTAGAACTTTTTTGAGTGCCCAAAGCACCCACGGGTGTCTAGGAAGAGTTGTGAAGCTCCCAAGAGTCTATGGCGACTCCGATTGAGTATGGATATTGTCGTTGACTATAGGTGGCCTCCAAAGATTTTTTTTAGAATGCATAGAGCACCAACGGGAGTCTAGGAAGTGTTTTGAGGCTCCCACGAATCAACGGCGGCACTAACTGAGTCTGGGGAGTGTTGTGGACTCTAGCAAGCTTCCTAGGATTTTTCGAAGTGCATAGAACTCCTACGGGAGTCTTGGAAGCGTTCTGAGGCTCTCGTGTGTCTATGGCGACTCTAATTCAGTTTAGAGAGCGCGGTGGCCTCTAACAGGACTCCTAGGACTTTTCGGAGTGCGCATGGAAGCTCCTACAGGTGTCTTGGAAGCATTGTGAGGCTCCCACGATGGTATCGCGACTCTAATTGAGCTTAGAGAGCAACGTGGGCACAAGACGACCACCTGAATTTTTTTTTTGAGTGCCCAGAGCTCCCCCGGGTGTCTAGGAAGCGTTGTGAGGCTCCCAAGAGTTTACGGTGACCCTAATTGGGTCAAGAGAGAATCGCAGACTCTAGATTGCCTCTTAAGAGTTTTTGCAGTGCAAAGAGCTCCCTCAGCTGTCTACGAGGTGTTGTGGGGCTCTCACGAGTCTATGCCAGCTCTAATTGAGTCTAGAGAGGGTTGTGGACTCCAGATGGCCTCTGAAGATTTCTTTTTGCCGTGCACAGAGCTCCTACGGGCATCTGGGAAGCGTAATGAGGCTCCCACGAGTGCATGGGGACTCTAATTAAGTCTAGAGAGCTTCATGGACTCTAGATACCGTCGAAAGACATTTTTTTTGCAGTGCATAGAGCTCCTACGGGTGTCTAGGAAGCGTAATAAGGCTCCCACGAGTCCATGGGGACTCTAATTAAATCTAGAGAGCATCATGCACTCTAGATAGCCTCCAAAGATTTTTTTTTTTTTTGGGGAGAGCAGAGGGGACCTGGGGGTGTCTAGGAAGCGATGTGAGGCTCCCACGAGTCTATGGCGACTCCAATTGAGTCTAGGGAAAGACGTGGACTAGACGGAGCCTTCAATGATTTTTTGGGTGGCATAAGGCCCCTACGGGTCTCTAGGAAGCGCTGCAAGGCTCCCCCGAGCGTATGGCAACTCTAATTGAGCCTAGAGAGCATCGTAGACTCAGGGGAGCCTCCTAGAATTTTTTTTGAGCACCTAGAGCTCCTATGGGAGTCTAGGAACCGCCGTGAGGATCCCAAGAGCCTATGGCGACCCTGATCGAGTATAGAGACCATCGTTGACTATAGATGGCTTCCAACAATTTTTAGGAGTGCATAGAGCTCCAACGAATCTATGGTGACCCGAATTAAGTCTAGGGAGCGTTGTGGACCTAGTAAGCCTCCTTCGATTTTGCGAAGTGGATAGAACTGCTACGGGAGTCTTGGAAGCGCTCTAAGGCTCCCACACGGGTCTATAGCGACTCTAATTGAGTCTAGAGAACGCGTCGTAGACTGGAGAGAGCCTCTAAAGATTTTTGGGATTGCATAGAGCTCCTACGGGTGTCAAAGAAGTGCTGTAAGGCTTTCGGGAAACTATGGTGACACAAATGGAGTCTAGGGAACGTTGCAGACTCTAGCAAACCTACTAGGATTTGTTCATGTGCATGGAACTCCTACGGGTGTCTACGAAGCATTCTGAGGCACCCACGCGTCCACGGCGACTCTAATCGAGTCTAGAGAGCGTAGCGACACTCCTAGGATTTCTTGGAGTGCATGGAGCACCTTCGGGTGTCTAGGAAGCGTTGTGAGGCCCCCATGAGACTATGGCGACTCTAATTGAGTTTAGAGAGCGTCGTCAAGTCCATATGGCCTCGTAAGATATCTTGGAGTTCCTACAGGTGTGTGGGAAAGGTTGTGAGGCTCCCACGTGCCTATGGCGACTCTAATTGAGTCTTGACTGCATCATGGACTCATGGTAGCCTCCTAGAACTTTTTTGAGTGCCCAGAGCACCCACGGGTGTCTGGGAAGAGTTGTGAGGCTCCCAAGAGTCTATGGCGACTCTGATTGAGTATGGATATTATCGTTGACTATAGGTGGCCTCCAAAGATCTTTTTTAGAATGCATAGAGCACTTACGGGAGTCTAGGAAGCGTTTTGAGGCTCCCACGAATCAATGGCGGTACTAATTGAGTCTAGGGAGTGTTGTGGACTCTAGGAAGCTTCCTAGGATTTTTCGAAGTGCATAGAACTCCTACGGGAGTCTTGGAAGCGTTCTGAGGCTCCCGTGGGTCTATGGCGACTCTAATTCAGTTTAGAGAGCGCGGTGGCCTCTAACAGGACTCCTAAGACTTTTCGGAGTGCGCATGGAAGCTCCTACAGGTGTCTTGGAAGCGTTGTGAGGCTCCCACGCAGGTATCGCGACTCTAATTGAGCTTAGAGAGCAACGTGGGCACAAGACGACCACGTGAATTTTTTTTTTGAGTGCCCAGAGCTACCACGGGTGTCTAGGAAGCGTTGTGAGGCTCCCAAGAGTTTACGGTGACCCTAATTGGGTCTAGAGAGAATCGCAGACTCTAGATTGCCTCTTAGGAGTTTTTGGAGTGCAAAGAGCTCCCCCAGCTGTCTGCGAGGTGTTGTGGGGCTCCCACGAGTCTATGCCAGCTCTAATTGAGTCCAGAGAGGGTCGTGGACTCCAGATGGCCTCTGAAGATTTTTTTTTGCCGTGCACAGAGCTCCTACGGGCATCTAGGAAGCGTAATGAGGCTCCCACGAGTGCATGGGGACTCTAATTAAGTCTAGAGAGCATCATGGACTCTAGATACCGTCCGAAGACTTTGTTTTTGCAGTACATGGAGCTCCTACGGGTGTCTAGGAAGCATAATAAGGCTCCCACGAGTCCATGGGGACTCTAATTAAATCTAGAGGGCATCATGGACTCTAGGGGACCTGGGGAGAGCATAGGGGACCTGGGGGTGTCTAGGAAGCGATGTGAGGCTCCCACGAGTCTATGGCGACTCCAATTGAGTGTAGGGAAAAAGGTGGACTAGACGGAGCCTCCAATGATTTTTTGGGTGGCATAAGGCCTCTACGGGTCTCTAGGAAGCGCTGCGAGGCTCCCACGAGCGTATGGCAACTCTAATTGAGCCTAGAGGGCATCGTAGACTCAGTGGAGCCTCCTAGAATTTTTTTTGAGCACCTAGAGCTCCTATGGGAGTCTAGGAACCGCCGTGAGGATCCCAAGAGCCTATGGCGACCTTGATTGAGTATAGAGACCGTCGTTGACTATAGATGGCTTCCAACGATTTTTTGGGGTGTTTAAAGCTCCAACGAATCTATGGTGACACAAATTAAGTCTAGGGAGCGTTGTGGACCCTAGTAAGCCTCCTTCGATTTTGCGAAGTGGATAGAACTGCTACGGGTGTCTTGGAAGCGCTCTAAGGCTCCCACATGGGTCTAAAGCGACTCTAATTAAGTCTAGAGAACGCGTCGTAGACTGGAGAGAGCCTCTAAAGATTTTTGGGATTGCATAGAGCTGCTATGGGTGTCAAAGAAGCGTTCTGAGGCTTTCGGGAAACTATGGTGACACAAATGGAGTCTAGGGAACGTTGCAGACTCTAGCAAACCTACTAGGATTTGTTCATGTGCATGGAACTCCTACGGGTGTCTACGAAGCATTCTGAGGCACCCACGCGTCCACGGCGACTCTAATCAAGTCTAGAGAGCGTAGCAACACTCCTAGGATTTCTTGGAGTGCATGGAGCTCCTTCGGGTGTCTAGGAAGCGTTGTGAGGCTCGCATGAGACTATGGCGACTCTAATTGAGTTTAAAGAGCGTCGTCAAGTCCATATGGCCTCGTAAGATATCTTGGAGTTGCTACAGGTGCCTGGGAAAGGTTGTGAGGCTCCCATGTGCCTATGGCGACTCTAATTGAGTCTTGACTTCATCAAGGTGTCATGATAGCCTCCTAGAACTTTTTTGAGTGCCCAAAGCTCCCACGGGTGTCTAGGAAGAGTTGTGAAGCTCCCAAGAGTCTATGGCGACTCTGATTGAGTATGGATATTGTCGTTGACTATAGATGGCCTCCAAAGATTTTTTTTAGATTGCATAGAGCACCTACGGGAGTCTAGGAAGCATTTTGAGGCTCCCATGAATCAATGGCGGCACTAATTGAGTCTAGGATGTGTTGTGGACTCTAGCAAGCTTCCTAGGATTTTTCGAAGTGCATAGAACTCCTACGGGAGTCTTGGAAGCGTTCTGAGGCTCCCGTGGGTCTATGGCGACTGTAATTCAGTTTAGAGAGCGCAGTGGCCTCTAACAGGACTCCTAGGACTTTTCAGAGTGCGCATGGAAGCTCCTACAGGTGTCTTGGAAGCGTTGTGAGGCTCCCACGCGGGTATTGCGACTCTAATTGAGCTTAGAGAGCAACGTGGGCACAAGACGACCACCTGAATTTTTTTTTGAGTGCCCAGAGCTACCACGGGTGTCTAGGAAGCGTTGTGAGCCTCCCAAGAGTTTACGGTGACCCTAATTGGGTCTAGAGAGAAACGCAGACTCTAGATTGCCTCTTAAGAGTTTTTGGAGTGCAAAGAGCTCCTCCAGCTATCTACGAGGTGTTGTGGGGCTCCCACGAGTCTATGCCAGCTCTAATTGAGTCCAGAGAGGGTCGTGGACTCCAGATGGCCTCTGAAGATTTTTTTTTGCTGTGCATAGAGCTCCTACGGGCATCTAGGAAGCGTAATGAGGCTCCCACGAGTGCATGGGGATTCTAATTAAGTCTAGAGAGCATCATGGACTCCAGATACCGTCCAAAGACATTTTTTTGCAGTGCATAGAGCTCCTACAGGTGTCTAGGAAGCGTAATAAGGCTCCCACGAGTCCATGGGGACTCTAATTAAATCTAGAGAGCATCATGCACTCTAGATAGCCTCCAAAGATTTTTTTTTTTTTTTTGGGGAGAGCATAGGGGACCTGGGGGTGTCTAGGAAGCGATGTGAGGCTCCCACGAGTCTATGGCGACTCCAATTGAGTCTAGGGAAAGACGTGGACTAGACGGAGCCTCCAATGATTTTTTGGGTGGCATACGGCCCCTACGGGTCTCTAGGAAGCGCTGCGAGGCTCCCACGAGCGTATGGCAACTCTAATTGAGCCTAGAGAGCATCGTAGACTCAGGGGAGCCTCCTAGAATTTTTTTTGAGCACCTAGAGCTCCTATGGGAGTCTAGGAACCGCCGTGAGGATCCCAAGAGCCTATAGCGACCCTGATCGAGTATAGAGACCATCGTTGACTATAGATGGCTTCCAACGATTTTTTGGAGTGCATAGAGCTCCAACGAATCTATGGTGACCCAAATTAAGTCTAGGGAGTGTTGTGGACCCTAGTAAGCCTCCTTCGATTTTGCGAAGTGTATAGAACTGCTACGGGTGTCTGGGAAGCGCTCTAAGGCTCCCACACGGGTCTATAGCGACTCTAATTGAGTCTAGAGAACGCGTCATAGACAGGAGAGAAGCTCTAAAGATTTTTGGGATTGCATAGAGCTCCCACGGGTGTCAAAGAAGCGCTGTAAGGCTTTCGGGAAACTATGGTCACACAAATGGAGTCTAGGGAACGTTGCAGACTCTAACAAACCTACTAGGATTTGTTCATGTGCATGGAACTCCTACGGGTGTCTACGAAGCATTCTGAGGCACCCACGCGTCCACGGCGACTCTAATCAAGTCTAGAGAGCGTAGCAACACTCCTAGGATTTCTTGGAGTGCATGGAGCACCTTCGGGTGTCTAGGAAGCGTTGTGAGGCCCCCATGAGACTATGGCGACTCTAATTGAGTTTAGAGAGCGTCGTCAAGTCCATATGGCCTCGTAAGATATCTTGGAGTTCCTACAGGTGTGTGGGAAAGGTTGTGAGGCTCCCACATGCCTATGGCGACTCTAATTGAGTCTTCATTGCATCATGGACTCATGGTAACCTCCTAGAACTTTTTTGAGTGCCCAGAGCACCCACGGGTGTCTGGGAACAGTTATGAGGCTCCCAAGAGTCTATGGCGACTCTGATTGAGTATGGATATTATCGTTGACTATAGGTGGCCTCCAAAGATTTTTTTAGAATGCATAGAGCACCTATGGGAGTCTAGGAAGCGTTTGGAGCCTCCCACGAATCAATGGCGGTACTAATTGAGTCTAGGGAGTGTTGTGGACTCTAGGAAGCTTCCTAGGATTTTTCGAAGTGCATAGAACTCCTACGGGGGTCTTGGAAGCGTTCTGAGGCTCCCGTGGGTCTATGGCGACTCTAATTCAGTTTAGAGAGTGCGGTGGCCTCTAACAGGACTCCTAGGACTTTTCGGAGTGCGCATGGAAGCTCCTACAGGTGTCTTGGAAGCGTTGTGAGGCTCCCACGCAGGTATCGCGACTCTAATTGAGCTTTGAGAGCAACGTGGGCACAAGACGACCACCTGAATTTTTTTTTTGAGTGCCCAGAGCTACCACGGGTGTCTAGGAAGCGTTGTGAGGCTCCCAAGAGTTTACGGTGACCCTAATTGGGTCTAGAGAGAATCGCAGACTCTAGATTGCCTCTTAAGAGTTTTTGGAGTGCAAAGAGCTCCCCCAGCTGTCTGCGAGGTGTTGTGGGGCTCCCACGAGTCTATGCCAGCTCTAATTGAGTCCAGAGAGGGTCGTGGACTCCAGATGGCCTCTGAAGATTTTTTTTTGCCGTGCACAGAGCTCCTACGGGCATCTAGGAAGCGTAATGAGGCTCCCATGAGTGCATGGGGGCTCTAAGTCTAGAGAGCATCATGGACTCTAGATACCGTCCGAAGACTTTGTTTTTGCAGTACATGGAGCTCCTACGGGTGTCTAGGAAGCATAATAAGGCTCCCACGAGTCCATGCGGACTCTAATTAAATCTAGAGAGCATCATGGACTCTCGATAGCCTCCAAAGATTTTTTTTTTTTTGGGGAGAGCATAGGGGACCTGGGGGTGTCTAGGAAGCGATGTGAGGCTCCCACGAGTCTATGGCGACTCCAATTGAGTCTAGGGAAAAACGTGGACTAGACGGAGCCTCCAATGATTTTTTGGGTGGCATAAGGCCCCTAGGTGTCTCTAGGAAGCGCTGCGAGGCTCCCACGAGCGTATGGCAACTCTAATTGAGCCTAGAGAGCATCGTAGACTCAGTGGAGCCTCCTAGAATTTTTTTTGAGCACCTAGAGCTCCTATGGGAGTCTAGGAACCGCCGTGACGATCCCAAGAGCCTATGGCAACCTTGATCGAGTATAGAGACCGTCGTTGACTATAGATGGCTTCCAACGATTTTTTGGGGTGTTTAGAGCTCCAACGAATCTATGGTGACACAAATTAAGTCTAGGGAGCGTTGTGGACCCTAGTAAGCCTGCTTCGATTTTGCAAAGTGGATAGAATTGCTACGGGTGTCTTGGAAGCGCTCTAAGGCTCCCACACGGGTCTATAGCGACTCTAATTGAGTCTAGAGAACGCGTCGTAGACTGGAGAGAGCCTCTAAAGATTTTTGGGATTGCATAGAGCTGCTACGGGTGTCAAAGAAGCGCTATGAGGCTTTCGGGAAACTATGGTGACACAAATGGAGTCTAGGGAACGTTGCAGACTCTAGCAAACCTACTAGGATTTGTTCATGTGCATGGAACTCCTACGGGTGTCTACGAAGCATTCTGAGGCACCCACGCGTCCACGGCGACTCTAATCAAGTCTAGAGAGCGTAGCAACACTCCTAGGATTTCTTGGAATGCATGGAGCTCCTTCGGGTGTCTAGGAAGCGTTGTGAGGCTCGCATGAGACTATGGCGACTCTAATTGAGTTTAAAGAGCGTCGTCAAGTCCATATGGCCTCGTAAGATATCTTGGAGTTGCTACAGGTGCCTGGGAAAGGTTGTGAGGCTCCCATGTGCCTATGGCGACTCTAATTGAGTCTTGACTTCATCAAGGTCTCATAATAGCCTCCTAGAACTTTTTTGAGTGCCCAAAGCTCCCACGGGTGTCTAGGAAGAGTTGTGAAGCTCCCAAGAGTCTATGGCGACTCTGATTGAGTATGGATATTGTCGTTGACTATAGGTGGCCTCCAAAGATTTTTTTTAGATTGCATAGAGCACCTACGGGAGTCTAGGAAGCATTTTGAGGCTCCCATGAATCAATGGCGGCACTAATTGAGTCTAGGATGTGTTGTGGACTCTAGCAAGCTTCCTAGGATTTTTCGAAGTGCATAGAACTCCTACGGGAGTCTTGGAAGCGTTCTGAGGCTCCCGTGGGTCTATAGCGACTGTAATTCAGTTTAGAGAGTGCGGTGGCCTCTAACAGGACTCCTAGGACTTTTCAGAGTGCGCATAGAAGCTCCTACAGGTGTCTTGGAAGCGTTGTGAGGCTCCCACGCGGGTATCGCGACTCTAATTGAGCTTAGAGAGCAACGTGGGCACAAGACGACCACCTGAATTTTTTTTTTGAGTACCCAGAGCTACCATGGGTGTCTAGGAAGCGTTGTGAGCCTCCCAAGAGTTTACGGTGACCCTAATTGGGTCTAGAGAGAAACGCAGACTCTAGATTGCCTCTTAAGAGTTTTTGGAGTGCAAAGAGCTCCCCCAGCTATCTACAAGGTGTTGTGGGGCTCCCACGAGTCTATGCCAGCTCTAATTGAGTCCAGAGAGGGTCGTGGACTCCAGATGGCCTCTGAAGATTTTTTTTTGCCGTGCATAGAGCTCCTACGGGCATCTAGGAAGCGTAATGAGGCTCCCACGAGTGCATGGGGATTCTAATTAAGTCTAGAGAGCATCATGGACTCAAGATACCGTCCAAAGACATTTTTTTGCAGTGCATAGAGCTCCTACAGGTGTCTAGGAAGCGTAATAAGGCTCCCACGAGTCCATGGGGACTCTAATTAAATCTAGAGAGCATCATGCACTCTAGATAGCCTCCAAAGATTTTTTTTTTTTTTTGGGGAGAGCATAGGGGACCTGGGGGTGTCTAGGAAGCGATGTGAGGCTCCCACAAGTCTATGGGGACTCCAATTGAGTCTAGGGAAAGACGTGGACTAGACGGAGCCTCCAATGATTTTTTGGGTGGCATAAGGCCCCTACGGTTCTCTAGGAAGCACTGCGAGGCTCCCACGAGCGTATGGCAACTCTAATTGAGCCTAGAGAGCATCGTAGACTCAGGGGAGCCTCCTAGAATTTTTTTTTGAGCACCTAGAGCTCCTATGGGAGTCTAGGAACTGCCGTGAGGATCCCAAGAGCCTATGGCGACCCTGATCGAGTATAGAGACCATCGTTGACTATAGATGGCTTCCAAAGATTTTTTGGAGTGCATAGAGCTCCAACGAATCTATGGTGACCCAAATTAAGTCTAGGGAGCGTTGTGGACCCTAGTAAGCCTCCTTCGATTTTGCGAAGTGTATAGAACTGCTACGGGTGTCTGGGAAGCGCTCTAAGGTTCCCACACGGGTCTATAGCGACTCTAATTGAGTCTAGAGAACGCGTCGTGGACAGGAGAGAAGCTCTAAAGATTTTTGGGATTGCATAGAGCCCCCACGGGTGTCAAAGAAGCGCTGTAAGGCTTTCGGGAAACTATGGTCACACAAATGGAGTCTAGGGAACGTTGCAGACTCTAGCAAACCTACTAGGATTTGTTCATGTGCACGGAACTCCTACGGGTGTCTACGAAGCATTCTGAGGCACCCACGCGTCCACGGCGACTCTAATCAAGTCTAGAGAGCGTAGCAACACTCCTAGGATTTCTTGGAGTGCATGCAGCACCTTCGGGTGTCTAGGAAGCGTTGTGAGGCCCCCATGAGACTATGGCGACTCTAATTGAGTTTAGAGAGCGTCGTCAAGTCCATATGGCCTCGTAAGATATCTTGGAGTTCCTACAGGTGTGTGGGAAAGGTTGTGAGGCTCCCACCTGCCTATGGCGACTCTAATTGAGTATTCATTGCATCATGGACTCATGGTAGCCTCCTAGAACTTTTTTGAGTGCCCAGAGCACCCACGGGTGTCTGGGAAGAGTTGTGAGGCTCCCAAGAGTCTATGGCGACTCTGATTGAGTATGGATATTATCGTTGACAATAGGTGGCCTCCAAAGATTTTTTTAGAATGCATAGAGCACCTACGGGAGTCTAGGAAGCGTTTTGAGGCTCCCACGAATCAATGGCGGTACTAATTGAGTCTAGGGAGTGTTGTGGACTCTAGGAAGCTTCCTAGGATTTTTCGAAGTGCATAGAACTCCTACGGGGGTCTTGGAAGCGTTCTGAGGCTCCCGTGGGTCTATGGCGACTCTAATTCAGTTTAGAGAGCGCGGTGGCCTCTAACAAGACTCCTAGGACTTTTCGGAGTGCGCATGGAAGCTCCTATAGGTGTCTTGGAAGCGTTGTGAGGCTCCCACGCGGGTATCGCGACTCTAATTGAGCTTAGAGAGCAACGTGGGCACAAGACAACCACCTGAATTTTTTTTTTCGAGTGCCCAGAGGTACCACGGGTGTCTAGGAAGCGTTGTGAGCCTCCCAAGAGTTTACGGTGACCCTAATTGGGTCTAGAGAGAATCGCAGACTCTAGATTGCCTCTTAAGAGTTTTTGGAGTGCAAAGAGCTCCCCCAGCTATCTACGAGGTGTTGTGGAGCTCCCACGAGTCTATGCCAGCTCTAATTGAGTCCAGAGAGGGTCGTGGACTCCAGATGGCCTCTGAAGATTTTTTTTTTTGCCGTGCACAGGGCTCCTACGGGCATCTAGGAAGCGTAATGAGGCTCCCACGAGTGCATGGGGACTCTAATTAAGTCTAGAGAGCATCATGGACTCTAGATACCGTCCAAAGACTTTTTTTTTGTAGTACATGGAGCTCCTACGGGTGTCTAGGAAGCATAATAAGGCTCCCACAAATCCATGGGGACTCTAATTAAATCTAGAGAGCTTCATGGACTCTAGATAGCCTCCAAAGATTTTTTTTTTTTTTTTTTTTTTTTTTTGGGGAGAGCATAGGGGACCTGGGGGTGTCTAGGAAGGGATGTGAGGCTCCCACGAGTCTATGGCGACTCCAATTGAGTCTAGGAAAAGACGTGGACTAGACGGAGCCTCTAATGATTTTTTGGGTGGCATAAGGCCCCTACGGGTCTCTAGGAAGCGCTGCGAGGCTCCCACGAGCATATGGCAACTCTAATTGAGCCTAGAGAGCATCGTAGACTCAAGGGAGCCTCCTAGAATTTTTTTTGAGCACCTAGAGCTCCTATGGGAGTCTAGGAACCGCCGTGAGGATCCCAAGAGCCTATGGTGACCCTGATCGAGTATAGAGACCGTCGTTGACTATAGATGGCTTCCAACGATTTTTTGGACTGCATAGAGCTCCAACGAATCTATGGTGACGCAAATTAAGTCCAGGGAGCGTTGTGGACTCTAGTAAGCCTCCTTCGATTTTGCGAAGTGGATAGAACTGCTACGGGTGTCTTGGAAGCGCTCTAAGGCTCCCACATGGGTCTATAGCGACTCTAATTGAGTCTAGAGAGCGCGTCGTACACTGGAGAGAGCCTCTAAAGATTTTTGGGATTGCATAGAGCTCCCACGGGTGTCAAAGAAGCGCTGTGAGGCTTTCGGGAAACTATGGTTACACAAATGGAGTCTAGGGAACATTGCAGACTCTAGCAAACCTACTAGGATTTGTTCATGATCATGGAACTCCTACGGGTGTCTACGAAGCATTCTGAGGCGCCCACGCGTCCACGGCGACTCTAATCGAGTCTAGAGAGCGTAGCAACACTCCTAGGATTTCTTGGAGTGCATGGAGCTCCTTCGGGTGTCTAGGAAGCGTTGTGAGGCCCCCATGAGACTATGGCGACTCTAATTGAGTTTAGAGAGCGTCGTCAAGTCCATATGGCCTCGTAAGATATCTTGGAGTTCCTACAGGTGTGTGGGAAAGGTTGTGAGGCTCCCACGTGCCTATGGCGACTCTAATTGAGTCTTGACTGCATCATGGACTCATGGTAGCCTCCTAGAACTTTTTTGAGTGCTCAGAGCACCCACGGGTGTCTGGGAAGAGTTGTGAGGCTCCCAAGACTCTATGGAAACTCTGATTGAGTACGGATATTATCGTTGACTATAGGTGGCCTCCAAAGATTTTTTTAGAATGCAGAGCACCTACGGGAGTCTAGGAAGCGTTTTGAGGCTCCCACGAATCAATGGCGGTACTAATTGAGTCTAGGGAGTGTTGTGGACTCTAGGAAGCTTCCTAGGATTTTTCGAAGTGCATAGAACTCCTATGAGAGTCTTGGAAGCGTTCTGAGGCTCCTGTGGGTCTATGGCGACTCTAATTCCGTTTAGAGAGCGCGGTGGCCTCTAACAGGACTCCTAGGACTTTTCGGAGTGCGCATGGAAGCTCCTACAGGTGTCTTGGAAGCGTTGTGAGGCTCCCACGTGGGTATCGCGACTCTAATTGAGCTTAGAAAGCAACGTGGGCACAAGACGACCACCTGAATGTTTTTTTTTCAGTGCCCAGAGCTACCACGGGTGTCTAGGATGCGTTGTGAGGCTCCCAAGAGTTTACGGTGACCCTAATTGGGTCTAGAGAGAATCGCAGACTCTAGATTGCCTCTTAAGAGTTTTTGGAGTGCAAAGAGCTCCCCCAGCTGTCTGCGAGGTGTTGTGGGGCTCCCACGAGTCTATGCCAGCTCTAATTGAGTCCAGAGAGGGTCGTGGACTGCAGATGGCCTCTGAAGATTTTTTTTTGCCATGCACAGAGCTCCTACGGGCATCTAGGAAGCGTAATGAGGCTCCCACGAGTGCATGGGGACTCTAATTAAGTCTAGAGAGCATCATGGACTCTAGATACCGTCTGAAGACTTTTTTTTTTGCAGTACATGGAGCTCCTACGGGTGTCTAGGAAGCATAATAAGGCTCCCACGAGTCCATAGGGACTCTAATTAAATCTAGAGAGCATCATGGACTCTAGATAGCCTCCAAAGTTTTTTTTTTTTTTTTTTTGGGGAGAGCATAGGGGACCTGGGGGTGTCTAGGAAGCGATGTGAGGCTCCCATGAGTCTATGGCGACTCCAATTGAGTCTAGGGAAAGACATGGACTAGACGGAGCCTCCAATGATTTTTTGGGTGGCATAAGGCCCCTACGAGTCTCTAGGAAGCGCTGCGAGGCTCCCACGAGCGTATGGCAACTCTAATTGAGCCTAGAGAGCATCGTAGACTCAGGGGAGCCTCCTAGAATTTTTTTTGAGCACCTAGAGCTCCTATAGGAGTCTAGGAACCACCGTGAGGATCCCAAGAGCCTATGGCGACCCTGATCGGGTATCGAGACCGTCGTTGACTATAGATGGCTTCCAACGATTTTTTGGAATGCATCAAGTGGCTCCCCTTGTGCTAAAGCATAGGGGGTATTTATAGAGTTCAATTAGGATTAACTAATGGCTGGGATTAAAAAATTAGGAATTAATCCAAAGGCTATTAGAGACCCCCTTGGGGCTTAAGTAACTCAGAAGTTACCAAAAATTAGAAGGAAACTCGTTCGAAAGAGCCCAAATACGTCAAAATAGGCAAGAGTTCGCTTCAGCAAGGAGTTAGAGTGAAAATAGGAAAGTAGCCTCCCAAGGCTGGGCGGCTAGCATCCTGGGCCCAGGCGGCTAGCCGCCCGGGCTTGGGTGGTCACCCGAGCCCACATCAGCTTTTTGCCCTATTTTGACTCCTAATCCTTCTAGAAGTGTTTCATGGGCCAAATGAACTCCAATTTTTATGAAATAAAAGCCAAAACGACCGTGTTTTGATGAAGAATACATTTTTGAACATTTTGGGGTGAAAACCACTAACCATGGGGGCATGGTTAGGTTTGACAAAGGCGGTTAACTGCTATGCTCTACTTCGCTAAGCATAGGTATGCACATAGGATCAAACCAAATGCTTTCCATATCAAAATTGAACTTCATAAAACACTTTTGGAGGTAAAATGATGACTAATGAAAGTCAATTTAAAAAGATTTGATTGGTAATTCTGAGTTAATTAGAGCTAACCCAAAGGAGGGTCAATTAACCAACTTGAACTACGTCGAGCCATTTTAATCCCGAGCCATTGATTTATCAAATTGAACCTAGAAATACCTCATGTGCATCCATATGAATTCTAATTGACAATTTGGAGATCATTCCAAGGTCAAATGAAAAGTTTGGGACTTAAAAGACAATTATGCCCCTCAAGTCGCAAAAGCTCTTATTATCCCTCAAGATCAACTCCGAATTGAACCAAAATTCATATCCATTGTCCTGGTGACTCTAGAAAACTAATGCAAGGTGACTAGACTCAAAAACAAAACAAAAGTATGCATGAAATGATGAACCCTAGTAAGGTGGTGCAAAAATGGGGTGTGACAGAAACCCCTCATTGGCAAACAAGTTACATTTGTGAACCAATGATAAAGAACAACCCATTTTTGCCAAAAAGCCTGGAGAAATCACACACTGTACCAACAATGATAGGAGGTTGAAAACTTGAGATTGAAATAAGGAAGTGCACTCAAGTCATAAGTATACTTAAACCACTAGGGGTTGAGAATTGATAAGAGAAGCATATCCAAGCTACTACAAGTGAACATGCTTTTGAAATGGAAAGATATATTCAAGTCACGAATATATTTGACCAAGTGATTAAGAATGAGATTTGAGAAGCATATTCAAGGAATACACTTTTGAAATGGAGAAATATATTCAGGTCATGAATATATTTAACCAAGTAATTGAAAGATGCTGAGAAGTATACTCAAGTGATGAGTATACTTTTGAAATGGAGAAATATATTCAGGTCACGAATATATTTAACCAAGTGATTGAAAAAGACTGAGAAGTATACTCAAGTGATGAGTATACTTTTGAAATGGAGAAATATATTCAAGCGATGAATATATTTTATCAAGTGATTGAAAAAGACTGAGAAGTATACTCAAGTAATGAGTATACCATTGAAATGGAGAAGTATATTCAAGTGATGAATATATTTAACCAAGTAAGATAGAGAATAATCTGAGAAGCATATTCAAGTGATGAGTATACCATTGAAATGGAGAAATATATTCAGGTCACGAATATATTTAACCAAGTGACAAATGATCTGAGAAGTATACTCAAGTGATGAGTATACCATTGAAATTGAGAAATATATTCAAGTGATGAATATATTTAACCAAGTAATCGAGAATAATCTGAGAAGCATACTCAAGTGATGAGTAGTATACCATTGAAATGGAGAAATATATTCAGGTCACAAATATATTTAACCAAGTAAGTGACAAATGATCTGAGAAGTATACTCAAGTGATGAGTATACCATTGAAATGGAGAAATATATTCAGGTCACGAATATATTTAACCAAGTAAGTGACAATGATCTGAGAAGTATTCTCAAGTGATGAGTATACCATTGAAATGAAGAAATATATTCAAATGATGAATATATTTAACCAAGTAAAATAGAAAATGATCTGAGAAGTATACTCAAGTGATGAGTATACCATTGAAATGGAGAAATATATTCAAGTGATGAATATATTTAACCAAGTAAGTGACAATGATCTGAGAAGTATGTTCAAGTGATGAACACACCATTGAAATGGAGAAATATATTCAAGTGATGAATATATTTAACCAAGTAAGATAAAGAATGAGGATTTGAAACTGGGGAGCATATTCAAAGGGTGAATATACTTTTGAAATGGAAGAATATATTCAAGTGATGAATACATTCAACCAAGTGGGATGGAAAATCAAGATTTGGTGCAAGGGAAAAGTGCCTTAACACATTGTCACTTGAGTTGGCGTGGCACAGGGGAAATATATTCAACCCTTTTAAACATAAAATCAATTGAAGGAATTGATTTCAAGGTGAAATATGTTTGATTTTAAGCTCAAAAAATGTTGAATATCTCATTTGGAAAAAGGTTTAATCACGCGCCAAGGCGAGACAAAACGAGGAACAAAGCCAAAACAAAATGGCTTGGGTGACCACCAGGCCTCGGGAGGCTAGCCGCCCAGGCCTTGGTGGCTAACCGCCCAAGGCTTGGGTGGTTACCCGAGCCATGTGCTGAAAAATCTGGGTTTTTAAAATACAAAGGGCACTATTCATAGCCCCCATTCAACCCCACCCGAAAATTGGAGTTTCTCTCTCTAGGAAGCATACCCTATTTTGCAAAATCACTTCAACACGCAAGGGCATTCAAATCCACACTTCAAGAGGGATTCATACACATAAAATAGCATCATTAACACCCAATTTCACATCAAAAACAAGAAATTTGCAGCACTTTGCAAATCAAAAACCCATTAAACCCATTTTTGTTCAAAACAAGCTAGTTCATCCACCATGGATCCAAATGAAGACCCCACTTCAAAGTATCCATTTCTTGACTTAAAGAGTAAATACAAAGCACCAACATATGATGTTCCTCAAGGAAAATTGCTCCTAGAACCAAGGAATCATCTCTCTTTTCTCCATTCCAAGCAAGAGGTAAGCTTACCCATTTTTAACTTTTTTTGAAATTTTCATTTTTGTTGATTGAAATGCATTCCCATGAACTCTCTATGAGTATTCCTAGCAATGTTTGCAATGCCCATTGATTTTGGCAAGGATTGGATGTGAAAAGAATTCAATTTGAAAACTTGGTGAATAGTGCCCACCAAGTGTTTGATAAAATGCTTGAGTGATGGAAATTCATCCAATCTTTGTAAAATTGATGTGTATTGCAAGGCAAAATCATAGGCATTCATTTCTAATTGATTTTAGAAACAAAACCAAGCATTTTCATGAACTTTGAAAAGCAAAGTTTGCTATATTTTTGAAAAACCCATGTTTTCATGAACAAGGTTTGCTTATTTTTTTCCTCAAAAAACCACTTTGGAAAACAAAGTTTGCTTGCTATTTTCTTTGAAAAATCCATGTCTCCATGGTCTTGGAATGCATGGTTTACCAATGATCATGAGTTTGAAGAATAAAACCAATGTTTTCATAAACTTTTTTTTTTTTTTTTTGGTAAGTAATGTTTTCATAAACTTTCAAAGCAAGGTTTACTTGTTCATGAACTAAAAAGACTTAGTTTTTTGAAAAGCCAATTATCAATGCTTGCATATGATTTTTACACTAACTAGGTGAATAATTCTTCTTGATTAGCCGAACTTCCAAGACCTATGCACAAGGTCTTCGATAAAGAATCTCATTGGGTGGTGAAAGCATATGGAACACACCCAACCTTCTGCAAGAGACCTCATAAAGAAAACGGGTTTTAGTTGGTTCCTCGACTCCCTATGGAATGAACAATGGGATAGGCAAGCCATCCTTGCCTTAGCTGAGCTATGGTGGGATACCACCAATACCTTCCACTTTAGTTTTGGGGAGATGACCATGACTCTCAAGGATTTTTCAATCATCACCAGTTTAAGCCTCAAGGGAAAGAGGTTGGAATTCTATGGGGATGCCAACATGGATAGTGCCTATCTCCTAACCATGTTGGGGATGGATATTGAGGCGGGTTCACGCGGTGTTAAGAGAACATGGCTATTTGAAAATTTTGCCAACCAAGTAGAAGGTGCGGGAGTGGCTCCCGAGTGCATAGCTAGGGCATTCATGATCTATATATGCTGTCTTGCACTCTCTTTGTTGGTGCCAATGACATGGCACAACTGGGCTATCTTGCTTCCATAGTGGATGTCCACAAGATGGGGAGGTATAACTGGGGAGGGGCAGCACTAGCCACCATGTACAGATCCATGTCCGACATGTCCCGAGGGGTTTCCAGGCATTTTGGTGGGCTTCCATTCGTCTGGGAGGTAAATAAAAATATTTAATTTTTAAATTCCTCTCGAACTTGACTTGATTTTAATCGCTTTTCTTGAATTTTGACAGATATGGTATTACGAGTATCTGGGACTGTGCCGCCCCACACTAGACAATGAGATACAAGAATGGCCTATACTTGGGAACTATGCTCCCAACAAGATAGCCGTGCGTGCCCCCAATAAGCATGACTATGCTCATGCAAGGGTGTACTTGGCGAGTCTGAGGTGTGTGTCCTATTTGGAGTTGACTGGAAAGAAGGTACTTTTTGAGGGTCCCTCAGGGCGATACTGGTATTTGGGGGAGCGTGTCCTTAGGCAGGTGAAAGGACGAGTGGATGCCGCTCTTACCCCTGTCTTGCCTCCCATGAACATGAGGCACACCGACTCTCTGGATGAGGATGAGCTGATGGAAGCTCTGACTAGGTGGGATGCTGAGGAGTTCACCTCGCCCAATACTGACTACATGACTTTCTGCAATCAATTCCTGATGCGTCCTAAAGTCATTGGGTTCCCACCTCAAGGGGTGAGTCTCTATCCCATTCTTTTCAATTATTGATTTATGTAAGCACTCCTTTTAAGCAAATTGTCTATTGCAGGGCCGGCGAGCTCGTGAATATAGTTCCACAATAGCGTCCTCCACAGGCATGACTCATGGGGATGAGGATTATGAGATGGGGGGAATGGCACAGCAGCCTCTCCCAGTTCTCGACTGGCAAGTGAACCTATGCAATGGGTTGGAGTTCATGAGAACTGATATTACTCACCCTGCTTTTGATGAAGTCCTCAGGATTTGCCTCGAGCTATGAACATGTAAGCTCTAAGCCTTTTGCTTTCCTTAAAACCTCTTTCATCATTTATTAACCATGTTCATTTCTTAGGTTCCTCGAGAGTACGCACAGGAATGCCTTGAACTCAACGAGGGATTAAGGCGGGATCTTGTCAGAATGAATTTGGCGAACTCTGTGCTAGAAGGGTGACTAAATCCCACTGTAAGACATTCCCTTTGTTCATTCCAATCTTTGGAGCTAAAGGCATAACCCTTTTTATTAATTGATTATCTCTGCAACAGGTCTCCACACTGCATCCACCACAGCCAATGCCACCCCAAAGGAATCCTCTTGCTTTGTAAATGAATGAAACATCTTTCTTTGTGCTTTGTAATCTCTCTTTGAACGTTTTCTCTAGTACTTTTTATGAGACTTTTGGAATTCCATTATGGTGATTTACGCATGCTTTTGTGCAAAAATAAGCTCAAAATAAGCTTCCCAAGGTCACATAACCATATAGGGGTCAAATAGGGTCAAAAATAGGCAAAACTGGGCAAAATAGGAAAACAGCCTCGGGTGACCACCCAGGGCTAGGCGGCTAGCCGCCCAAGCCCAAGAGGCTAGCCGCCCAGGCTTGGGTAGTCACCCGAGCCCGAAGCGGAAATCCCACTTTGAATAGGAAACTTCCTATTCTGACGGGTTTTCTCCTTCTAGAACACGGATTTATGACCTTTTCCTTTTAAAAACACATCCAAGGGGTTCCTAAACCTACTTGTATTCATTCATTAGAAATTATGGAGGCTCTAGACAAATTTTTAGGAGGGTTTTTGAGAGTTATGAGTGTTGAAGCAAAATCTAAGTTCAAGTGCTTTGGCTTGGATCCATTGCTTTCCTTGAGGCATGTGAAGCTTGAAACGAACCTCTTGACTGCTGCTACATATTTTTGGGATCCCCAAATTCACGTGTTCCGCTTCAACTATGAAGAACTGTGCCCAACCATGGAGGAATTCTGCGCGTTGTATGGAGTTTCACCGGTAGGTCCTTTCATCTTGCCTACTCCTCGCCCAAGCTTCCTTATTTCTTTCTCCAACTTACTTGGGATTCACCAACAATATGCCTCTACGTTTATAAAGGACCATATGGTAGACTTAATAAAATTGGCAACCTCTTTTTTGGCCTATGATAGTAAAGGTATTCTGAAATTTACCTTTCCCATTAAGCATGCACTTGCCTTTTGCCTCCTTGGTCGTTTCCTTATTTCCACTGGTACTCCACATGTTCCCATACAAATTTGTGAGTTGATTCCTCTCCTTGCCAAGGGCCATAACCTAATTCCTATGGTACTAGCTGAAACCCTGAATAGCTTGGATGAAGTCCATGAGGACCCGAAAATTCCTTTAGGAGGTAGCCCCATTCTGCTGCAAATGTGGTTGCTTGAAAGACTGAATTTCTTGTCACCCATTGCTATTACACCATACAAGCCCCAGCATTACTATCTTCACCGCATTGAACTGCTTGGAGAATTTTCATTGAGGGATTGGCTAGGTTACTTCCAAACCCTTTCATGGAGGAATATAAAGTGGTTTGTCCTCATATGGGGCTGCAATGAATAGGTGCTTCTGCGCACTTCTGGATGTGCCATGGTGAGACTCATAGGACTGAGGTCCACTTCTTTCTATTGGCCTTCAAGGGTTCTTCGTCAGATGGGTGCCATACAAACCATACCCACTTCCTTGAAAGGTGACTATCCTGTGGTGCCTGCGGGTCTTTCTGTAGTGACTTAGGCGAAGGATCAATGGCCTAGCAAGCTGACACTATCCCAAGTTACGAACACTGATGGTCCATATATGATGAGCCCCGAGTACAAAGAATGGTTGAAGAATAATTTGGGCGAGAGAGAGACTGCTCGAAGAGAAAGGATTTTTAGATTCATCAAGAATAACGAACTTGGACCTTGCAGAGAGGATATTATGGAAGCAGTGACAGCAGCTTATGAACATGACTTGAGGAAGAAGAGAAGACATGAAAGAGAAAGGAAGAAAGTTGAAAAACGAGTGGCAAAGAAGGCCAAGAAAAACTGAAGACTCAATAGAATAGGATATTTATGACATATTTATAGTTCTTTTACTTAATACCAATGGATTGCTATGTCAATCACTTTTAGTTTTGAATAAATTGCTAATAATAAATTAAACTTGGGATTTTCTTGTTTGATTTAGACTGCACCCAAGGTAACTTTATGGGTTGCCTACGTATCTCCATGGTTTTTTTCTTTTCTTTTTTTTTTTTTTTTTGTTGTTTTTTGAATGGAGAATCAGGTCTTACATAGTTCTCATGCCTTAACTTTTGCCTAAGCCGCCCTTATGGGTTTTCAACCTAGCAGGCTTCAAACATGATATTTTTTCAATTGATCCAAATTAGTTGGACGAGCGAACTCAATTCCATTTAAATCCATGAGGCGAACAACCCCTGCTGGCAATATCTCTTTGATAATGTATGGTCCACCCCAACTTGGCTTGAATTTTTCTCGCGGATCGAACACTGGAGCTCTGATTTCTTTTAACACTACATTGAATGGAGCGGGTGATGACATAGGACAGCTAGCTAGATAATCTGCAATGACGCTCCCCTTGATAGACTTTTCATTTACATACTTGATGTTAAATTCGTTGAGGAGAATTGACCATCGAGCAGTTCTGTATGATAATACTGGCCTCTCTATCAGGTACTTTAATGGATCCATGCGACTTATCAAGAACACTTCGAAGGACATCATGTAGTGCCGGAGTTTCTGCGTCGCCCATACTAGTGCCACACAAGCCTTTTCAATTGCATTGTACTTCACTTCATAGTCTGTCATTTTCTTGCTTAGGTAGTAGATGGCATTCTCCTTTGTAGACCCTTCGAGATATTGAGCTAACATAACTCCCGTCGCGGTTTCGGTGACCGTTAAGTATAACAAAAGCGGTGCACCTTGCCGTGGGGGAACTAAGATTGGAGGATTGCTCAAGTATCTCTTAATGGTCTCAAAGGCCTCTTGGCATTCTTCGTTCCACACTTTTGGCACACCTTTCTTAAGCAATTTGAAGATTGGTTCGCAAACCATGGTCAAGTTAGCAATGAATCGGCTTATGTATTGAACTCTTCCCAGAAACCCCGGATCTGCTTCTCAGTGCTAGGCGGTTCCATCTCCACAATAGCTTTTATCTTCCCTGGGTCTACTTCGATTCCCCTCTGAGTGATCATGAACCCCAATAGCTTGCCCACAGTGACACCAAAAGCGCACTTCTGTGGGTTTAGACGGATATTATACTTCTTTGCTCGCTCCAGGAATTTCTCTAACGCCTTGAAATGCCCTTCCCTATCCACGGACTTCACGATCATATCATCGACATAGACCTCGACTTCCTTATGGATCATATCATGTAATAGGGTTGTAGCTGCTCTTTGGTAAGTAGCCCCAGCGTTTCTCAAGCCAAAAGGCATTACCTTGTAACAGTACGTTCCCCATTGCGTGATAAAGGCGGTTTTCTCCATGTCTTGAGGCGCCATCTTTATCTGGTTATACCCGGAGAATCCGTCCATGAAGGAGAGGAGTGCATGTCCCACTGTGCTGTCCACCAACACGTTGATATGGGGTAAAGGAAAGTCATCCTTAGGGCTCGTGGCGTTGAGATCTCGGAAATCGACACACATCCTCACTTTCCCATCTTTTTTAGGCACAGAAACTATGTTTAACAACCACTCGGGATACTCCACAACTTGGAGGAACCCTATGTCTAGTTGTTTAGTTACCTCTTCTTTTGCTTTTAAAGCCCATTCTGGTTTTGATCTTCTGAGTTTCTGCTTTACCGGCCTCTTTAGGGAATTAGTGGGGATATAATGTTGCACAATATTGGGGTCAATGCCAGGCATGTCTTCATAAGACCATGCAAAAGCCATAATGTTGGCTTTCAAGAGGGAGATCATTCTTTCTTTTTCAACGGGGGAGAGGGTTTTCCCAATTTTAACTATTCTTGGCAATTCATTCGTCCCTAAGTTGCTTGATTCCAATTCATCCATATTAGGTTCGGTGATGCCCCTTTTCCTGTGCTCAACGAGGTCCGGGGGGACATCATTCCTAGGATCTATATCCATGCCATAAATATCCATAGAAGAGAGAAAAGAGACACTGCATATATAGAGAAAGAAAGAACACTTTATTGACTAGGAATGACACACAAAAGAAAGAAGGAAAACAAACAAATCTGTATCAACACTATGATTCCACAAAGTGTGTTAAGTAGATACATCTTATTGAATTAGGGAAATATTACTAAACTAAGACACCTACAAGCTGCTATCAGGTGGGCCAAGGTCTTCTTCTTCATGGATCCCCTCAACGACATCACTTTCAACATACCAATTAAGGAGTGGCACGGTAGCATGGCTAATGGATGAACCCTGGAGTTCTTCAATGGTCGAGTCTTCCACGGTGAGGATCACGTCTTGGAACACTTCAGTCATAGCCCCTGCATCAAGGTTCTCTACCCAGTCCTCTTCTTTCTTTTCCCAGAACTCATCATTGATGGCTTCATCATCCACCATTTCAGCTGTGATTGGATACCATTCGGTGAAGAAGATTTCAAAACCCGGAACTCGGATCTTGGTAGCTTGGTCAAAGGTGGGTTCTGGAAACCCGCAATATAGAAAATCATCCCCTTCTTTGACAAAGTAACCATTCAAAGTAGGTCGATATGGCGAGATCCTTAGGTCTGGCACCCTTCCCTCGGCTTTGGCTCTTACTTTCTCTTTATTCTTCTTCAGTATTTCCACATGATTATTTCTAGAGGGCTCATATCCTAGCCCAAAAGTATATGAGGTGATACGGCTCTGAATAGACTTAGGGATCCCTTGTTGGCGACGCCCTAGCCTCATGCCTGGAAAGAAACTCATTCTTCTCATGATTTCACCAACATGCAAATTGCCATGGAAGCAAAAGTCCAAGGGTATTAACTCACCCTTTTCAAGCTCTTTCTCAATGCATTGGACATAGTCAAACCCAGACAGTGGTACTGCTGCTGATTCGGGTTGTATTTCACATATAGGCACGCCTGCGAGTTTCAATTCATAGTCCTCTTGAAGTGTTACTATGGTTCCTCCATAAGGAAACTTCACCTTTTGATGGAGTGAAGATGGCACAGCCCCAGCAGGATGGATCCAAGGTCGGCCCAATAGCAGGTTGAAACAAGACGGCACATCCAAAACTTGGAATTCCACCCTAAATTCAGTTGGTCCCATGATTAGAGGCAAGGTAACCACCCCTATTACTTCTCGGCGGGTATTGTCATAAGCTCTTACGGTCTTCCCAGATGGCGTGAAATCGGTGGGTCCCAAACCCAATACAGTGGCAATTCGGAGAGGACATACATTCAGTGCGGACCCATTGTCGATAAGGATGGTAGGAACCCTCTTCCCCATAGTGTCAACGGTCACATAGAGATCTTGAGAATGGCTTGGCCCGCTTTTGGGTAGGTCTACATCGGTAAACACGATGGTTGAGTTCTTGGGAGTTGGATTCACCAAATGTACCAATCCCTCGGGGGATTTGTCAACGGGCACTTGTATCTGATTCAGCAGTTTCAACACGGTCTATCTGTGCTTATGTAAGGCCATGAGTAAGCCCCAAATAGTGATGCTCTTCTTCTTGCAAGCTAGGACGCCTCTGCCCTTCTAAATCTTCCAATGGATTCTCAGATCCCAAGTGGGGAGGCTTGAAATGACAACCCCCTCTGGTTATATGGTCCAACTCATCATTACTAGCCCATATGTCATGGACTTCCTCAGAATCATTCATTAAGTCATCCCATTCTATTATGTCAATGCTCTCCATTTCTATAGGCAAGTTATCCCAACCTGTAGGGATTATCGGCTCATCTGTCATTGGACTTAGGCTTGAGTACAGCACATAGTAATCAAATTTCCCCGACGACTCACCCAATAGGCCAACTTGAGGATCCCCTGCTTTATATCTTTCTTTCAGCTCTTGTTGGATGGATTTTCTGGGCAACAACAAAACTTTTTGGTCAATGAGGTCTTGAATAATCTTCTTTAGTATAGAACAAGCCCCGGTGTCATGGCTGGGTGCATGATGGTATTGGCAATATTGGTGAGGGATTGATGGCCTTGGCTTTGGTGGGAGTGGCATGATAAGGCTGTTGTTGCGGCAAATGGTGAAAAGACGGGTTAAGGTCATGGGGAGTGGAGTGTATTGTCTTATGGGCCGGCAAGGGTGAGAGGGTTCAATCCCAATGGCATTTATGGTGTTAGGTGGGGGTGTGTTGTTGTGAGATGGGAGAGGATTACGGGTAATGTTTGGACAGGTTAGTGGTGAAATGACTTGCTTGTCAATGAGGTCTTGGACTTGGTGGCGAAGGCGAATACAACGGTTGGTGGCATGACCTTTGGATTAGTGGTACTTGCAGTACTCATTCTCGTTGTAGTTCTTGGGTAAGGGATTTGGTGGGGGTCTTGGGTTGAGTGGCTTCAATAGGTCACTGCTTACAAGCTTTTCAAGGACTCTTTCGAGTGGCATGAATAGGTCGGTGAATTGGCGAGGTGGGTTGACATCATTGAGAGAGAAGGGTTGAATAGGTTGAGTTATGGTGTTGACTTCGGCATTGTTCTTTCTCGTAAAGTTTGTCTTGCGACTCCTCACTTCCTCAGTTTTGACTGTCCCATCGTTGATAGCATCTTCAACCTGCGTACTAGCCCCAATAAGAGCTTTGAAATTTGGGAAATAGTGGGCAAATAGGTGCTTGTGGTACACGGGCAACAAATTTTTAACCACTAACTGAATTTGGTCCTCCTCATTTGGCCTATCCGTCATTCTCGACGCCTTTTGTCTCCACCTTGTAATATAAGTGGAAAGTTTCATGAGCCCCTTGTTTGGTAGTTTCCAGGTCCCTCCGAGTAACGTCCACCTCTGTGTTGTACTTGTAGTGCTCCGAGAACTCATTGCATATGTCTTCCCAAGTCCGGGTTCTATTCTCATCTAAGGATAAGAACCATTTCAAAGCAGAAGTAGCCAAGGTTTCATGGAACATTTGAGCTAAAAGCTCGTCAGTGGCCTCTCGAGGGTGCATAGTTCGCACATACATCTTCAAATGAGTCTTAGGACAACCTGTCCCATCGAACTTTTCTAATTCCGGCATCTTAAATTGCAATGGAATACGAGCCGTTGGAAACAGTGATAAAGTCCGCACATCGACCATATCATCAGCCCTACAAATCCCTTTTATAGTTCTCTCCAAAGCTTCTACCTTGCTAGCCAATACGGAATCACTGCTAGTACCTTTCCCCTTGGCTTCCCCTTCTAGGTTGGTGACCACAGGTTTCGAGCTACTTTCCCCCCTTGTCTTGGTGTTCTCATTGGATTGAGGTCCTTCTTCGGTGCCAACCCTATGAGGTATACCCAAGGAATGAGCCTTAGAACCATTTTGTTCAAGATTCGCCATCTTCTGTTGGTTCTCTTGAGCCATTTTCAATGCGGTATCGGATGTCTCGGCGGTATGATCAAGCTTGGTCATGATGGCTTTCAAGCAAGCCTCAAGGTCAAAGTGCCCCTCACTAGTTCTTTCGTTGGCCATGTCTGTCTGATGGGTAGATTCAACACTCACTAGATGTCCTTACAGATTGTGGATCCAAGCCAGCACGTCTATGGATAGAAAAGCTTTAACCTTTAGCCTAAGGACTTGTCCTAAACCTCCATATCTTCCTTAATGAATCCGGTCTTTACACCATATTCAATTAATTCATTCCTTTTATCCAATTACCTTTACAAGGGTCATGGATTAAGGGTATGTTTAAAAGAATAGGGTATAGAATCCTTCAATTAGGTTTAATAAATTCCCATGGATTAGCACATCACAAACATAGCTTTATATCCTACTTCCTTAATTTATTCCTCCTAACCCATGGCCTTAACGAAGGTTAGGGTTTAAAGGTCTATGTTAAGGGCATAAGATATAAAGCCTCACACCACAAACACGACATAGCATCATTACAAACAATTGTGGGTGCATAATGGTGAGACCATAGTGTCCTATAAGGCCCACTACATGAACTAAGAGAGGATAGGCTGGGGTCCTTCACTTGCTTGAGCAATCCTTATACCTAACCACATGTGGCATCAGGAACGCCGCGTGGGTCCAGCAGTATGTGATTAACTCATTCAATATACCCAAGGGTATTAGGCAAGAGAGGTTGATAGCTTTCGCCCCAACACTTGGAATCAAGAAAACCAAAGTTGAAACTAGGCCCATCGTTGGCAAGGATACATCGAGGGACATCGATCCTAGCATGCAAGAGTTTGCGCACACAATGCAATAAATGAAAGCACACAATCAAGCGGATGCAATGTGATTGATTTTAATTAAACATAAGAAATTAACTTAGCCCAATTAAACTTTATAGAGTCTAGCCCACAAATCCCAGTGGAGTTGCCAAACTGTGAATCCCGGAAATTGGGCCCACAAGGATTGGAAAGAAAATAGGTTTGAAAAAGAAAAGGAGTCGCCACCTTATTTTTTAAAGGAAATAAGGAAAACCTTAAAACAGTTTTGTTTTAGGAAAACAATTGAATGACTCCATGTTTAAAAAGGAAAGGCAAAAACAGTCTTTTGGAAACCAAATAAATCGGGGATTTGGAGGCTAAGTTATGACATGGGAAGGTTCTAAGCAAAGCCTATAGGCACCCATGTCACCCTTTCGGTCTCTCGGTTTATTTGGGCTAAATTAAGATCTTTCCATACAAAAATCAGCAAGTATATCATCACAAGAATTGCATGCATATCATATATTTCATTCATCCATCCATGTATAATAAGCAAATAAAACAGAAAATAAAAAGAAGAAAAGAAAGAAAGAAAGAAATCTAGGATACTTGGATCCTAGAACGGACTTGAGCCTCATGAAGAGCGCCTACGTACCATGTAACGAAATACATGAATCAAAGTCCACGTAATTCGATTAGAACTAGGGTTAAGACTTAATACAAACCTATGGTAAAAACCCTAGGTTTCCTTATTTGAAAAAGAGTTGAATATGATAGATAAACCAAGTTTGAAATTAGGAAAATTCCATAAAATGGAAACCTTGATAAAAAACAGAATTTATTATTGAAGGAAACCATAGACTTGTATTAAAAACTAACCCTAGAGAGGGAGAAGAGAAAGAATTAGGAGGAAAGGTGAATTGGGGCACCTTCACACCCACTTACCTGAGCGCAATTGCTCCAAGCATTAGCCATTTCAAGCATTGGCAGCCCTATTTGCCATAGGACAATTACCACACCTATTTGCACTCTTACACGTGCTCAAAACCATGCAAAAACACTAACATGCAAATCTGGACAGAATAGTACTAAGGCCTAAAATCATCCACTAAGCATGCTAACAGCAAAAACAGCAAACTTTCATAAGCCCTAACACAATCCTAAAATCATATCATGCATAAAAACCCTAGAAATCAACTAACATGCATGCAAAAATATCATATTTACTCCATATGTAAAACATATACAGCAACTACAAAGAAAAAACAATAAAAAGACCTACTTTAACATGCTGTATGAAAACTAGCATAAAACAAGGACACTAAAACACTTATCCAAAAAAAACAAGGACACTAAAACCCTAAACTCACAAATATGCTTAAAAACACACAAAACAAACCTCAATCATGCTAAAATAAACCTAAACAGAACCTAAATCATGCATATTAACCAACTAAAGCAATAAAACATGATAAGAAACCCTAACACTAACATGCAATGACCCTATTCTAAAACAAGGACGACGGGAGCACAAGAATCACAACTATGCTTAAAAAACACAAAGGACAGCCCTAAAGCATGCTAAAATTATGATAAACAGTAGATATTCCATGTATATTAACTAGCTAGAGTGTTAATACATGATAAAAAAAGCTACCTTTAACATGCAATAAGCCTATCCTATATGAAAACCCATATTCAGCATAAATAAAGAGGGAGGAATACCTTAAGAACAAACTTCCTTGCTGTTGTAGAGACTCTCCCTTGCCCTTATGGATGACTTGAACCAATCCTCTCCAAGGCTATAGCAAGAACTCCAGCTCTCCTTCAAGTCCCTCTCTCTTATTCTCTCTCAAAATACTTAAGTTTTAATGCATCAAGTGGCTCCCCTTGTGCTGCAGCATAGGGGGTATTTATAGAGTTCAATTAGGATTAACCAATGGCTGGGATTAAAACCCTAAGAATTAATCCAAGGGCTATTAGAGACCCCCTTGGGGCTTAAGTAACTCAGAAGTTACCAAAAATTAGAAGGAAACTCGTCCAAAAGAGCCCAAATACGTCAAAATAGGCAAGAGTTTGCTTCAGCAAGGAGTTAGAGTGAAAATAGGAAAGTGGCCTCGGGTGACCTCCCAAGGCTGGGCGGCTAGCATCCTGGGCCCAGGCGGCTAGCCGCCCGGGCTTGGGTGGTCACCCGAGCCCACATCAGCTTTTTGCCCTATTTTGATTCCTAATCCTTCTAGAAGTGTTTCAAGGGTCAAATGAGCTCCGATTTTGATGAAACAAAAGCCAAAACGACCGTGTTTCAATGAAGAATACATTTTTGAACATTTTTGGGTGAAAACTACTAACCATGGGGGCATGGTTAGGTTTGACAAAGGCGGTTAACCGCTATGCTTTACCTTCGCTAAGCATAGGTATGCACATAGGATCAAACCAAATGCTTTCCATATCAAAATTGAACTTCATAAAACACTTTTGGGGGTAAAATGATGACTAATGAAAGTCAATTTAAAAAGATTTTATTGGTAATTGTGAGTTAATTAGAGCTAACCCAAAGGATGGTCAATTAACCAACTTGAACTACGTCGAGCCATTTTAATCTCGAGCCATTGATTTATCAAATTGAACATAGAAATATCTCATGTGCATCCATATGAACTCTAATTGACAATTTGGAGATCATTCCAAGGTCAAATGAAAAGTTTGGGACTTAAAAGACGATTATGCCCCTCAAGTCGCAAAAGCTCTTATTATCCCTCAAGATCAACTCCGAATTGAACCAAAACTCATATCCATTGTCCTTGTGACTCTAGAAAACTAATGCAAGTGACTAGACTAAAAAACAAAACAAAAGCATGCATGAAATGATGAGCCCTATTAAGGTGGTGCAAAAATGGGGTGTGACACCGTCGGTGACTGTTCATGGCTTCCAACGAATCTATGGTGACACAAATTAAGTCTAGGGAGCGTTGTGGACTCTAGTAAGCCTCCTTCGATTTTGCGAAGTGCATAGAATTGCTACGGGTGTCTTGGAAGCGCGCTGAGGCTCCTATACGGGTCTATAGCGACTCTAATTGAGTCTAGAGAGCGCGTCGTAGAGTGGAGAGAGCCTCTAAAGATTTTTGGGATTGCATAGAGCTCCTATGGGTGTCAAAGAAGCGTTGTGAGGCTTTCGGGAATCTATGGCGACACAAATGGAGTCTAGGGAACATTGCGGACTCTAGCAAACCTACTAGGATTTGTTCAAGTGCATGGAACCCCTATGGGTGTCTACGAAGCATTCCGAGGCACCCACGCGCCCACGGCGACTCTAATCGAGTCTAGAGAGCGTAGCAACACTCCTAGGATTTCTTAGAGAGCATGGAGCTCCTTCGGGTGTCTAGGAAGCGTTGTGAGGCTCTCACGAGACTATGGTGACTCTAATTGAGTTTAAAGAGCATCGTCAAGTCCATATGGCCTCGTAAGATATCTTGGAGTTCCTACAGGTGTCTGCAAAAGGTTGTGAGGCTCCCACGTGCCTATGGCGACTCTAATTGAGTCTTGACAGCATCATGGACTCATGGTAGCCTCCTAGAACGTTTTTGAGTGCCCAGAGCACCCACGGGAGTCTGGGAAGATTTGTGAGGCTGTCAAGAGTCTATGGCGACTCTGATTGAGTATGGATATTGTCGTTGACTATAGGTGGCCTCCAAAGATATTTTAGAATGCATAGAGCACCTACGGGAGTCGAGGAAGCGTTTTGAGGCTCCCACGAATCAATGGCGGCACTAATTGAGTCTAGGGAGTGTTGTGGACTCTAGCAAGCTTCCTAGGATTTTTCAAAGTGCATAGAACTCCTACGGGAGTCTTAGAAGCGTTCTGAGGCTCCCGTGGGTCTATGGCGACTCTAATTCAGTTTAAAGAGCGCAGTGGCCTCTAACAGGACTCCTAGGACTTTTTGGAGTGCATATGGATGCTCCTACGGGTTCCATGGATGCTCCTACGGGTTCCTTGGAAGCGTTGTGAGGCTCCCACGAGGGTATCGCGACTTTAATTGAGCTTAGAGAGCGACGTGGACTCAAGACGACCACCTGAATTTTTTTTTTTGAGGGCCCAGAGCTACCACGGGTGTCTAGGAAGCGTTGTGAGGCTCCCAAGAGTCTACGGTGACCCTAATTGGGTCTAGAGAGCATCGCAGACTCTAGATTGCCTCTTAAGAGTTTTTGGAGTGCAAAGATCTCCCCTATCTGTCTACGAGGTGTTGTGGGGCTCCCACAAGTCTATGCCAGGTCTAATTGAGTCTAGAGAGCGTCGTGGACTACAGATGGCCTCCGAAGATTTTTTTTGCTGTGCACAGAGCTCCTACGGGCAACTAGGAAGCGTAATGAGGCTCCCACGAGTGCATGGGGACTCTAATTAAGTCTAGAGAGCATCTTGGACTCTAGATAGCGTCCAAAGACTTTTTTTTTGCAATGCATAGAGCTCCTACGGGTGTCTAGGAAGCATAATAAGGCTCCCACGAGTCCATGGGAACCCTAATTAAGTCTAGAGAGCATCGTGGACTCTAGATAGCCTCTAAAGATTTTTTTTTTTTTTGGGAGTACATAGGGGACCTAGGGGTGTCTAGGAAGCGATGTGAGGCTCCCACGAGTCTATGGCGACTCCAATTGAGTCTAGAGAGCAACGTGGACTAGACGGAGCCTCCAATGATTTTTTGGGTTGCATAAGGGCCCTACGGGTGTCTAGGAAGCGCTGCGAGGCTCCCACGAGTGTATGGCAACTCTAATTGAGCCTAGAGAGCATCGTAGACTCAAGGGGGCATCCTAGAATTTTTTTTTAGCGCCTAGACCTCCTATGGGAGTCTAGGAACAGTTGTGAGGCTCCCAAGAGCCTATGGCAACCCTGATCGAGTATAGAGACCGTCGTTGACTGTAGATGGCTTCCAACGATTTTTTAGAGTGCATAGAGCTCCAACGAATCTATAGTGACACAAATTAAGTCTAGGGAGCGTTGTGGACTCTAGTAAGCCTCGTTCGATTTTGCGAAGTGCATAGAACAGCTACGAGTGTCTTGGAAGCGTTCTAAGGCTCCCACACGGGTCTATAGCGACTCTAATCGAGTCTAGAGAGCTCGTCGTAGAGTGGAGAGAGCCTCTAAAGATTTTTGGGATTGCATAGAGCTCCTACGGGTGTCAAAGAAGCGCTGTGAGGCTTTCGGGGATCTATGGCGACACTAATGGAGTCTAGGGAACGTTGCGGACTCTAGCAAACCTACTAGGATTTGTTCAAGTGCATGGAACTCCTATGGGTGTCTACGAAGCATTTTGAGGAACCCACGCGTCCATGACGACTCTAATCGAGTCTAGAGAGCGTAGCAACACTCCTAGGATTTCTTGGAGTGCATGGAGCTCCTTAAGGTGTCTAGGAAGCGTTTTGAGGCTCTCATGTGACTATGGCGACTCTAATTGAGTTTAGAGAGCGTCGTCAAGTCCATATGGCCTCGTAAGATATCTTAGAGTTCCTATACAAGTGTCTGGGAAAGGTTGTGAGGCTCCCACGTGCCTATGGCGACTCTAATTGAGTCTTGACAGCATTATGGACTCATGGTAGCCTCCTAGAACTTTTTTGAGTGCTCAGAGCACCCACGGGGGTCTGGGAATAGTTGTGAGGCTCCCAAGAGTCTCTGGCGACTCTGATTGAGTATGGATATTGTCGTTGACTATGGGTGGCCTCCAAAGAATTTTTTAGAATGCATAAAGCACCTACGGGAGTCTAGGAAGAGTTTTGAGGCTCCCACGAATCAATGGCGGCACCAATTGAGTCTAGGGAGTGTTGTGGACTCTAGCAAGTTTCCTAGGACTTTTCGAAGTGCATAGAACTCCTACGGGAGTCTTGGAAGCGTTTTGAGGCTCCCACGCGGGTATCGCGACTCTAATTGAGCTTAGAGAGCGACATGGACACAAGATGACCACCAGAATTTTTTTTTGAGTGCCCAGAGCTACCACGGGTGTCTAGGAAGCGTTGCGAGGCTCCCAAGAGTCTACGGTGACCCTAACTGGGTCTAGAGAGCATCGAAGACTCTAGATTGCCTCTTAAGAGTTTTTGGAGGGCAAAGAGCTCCCCCAGCTGTCAACGAGGTGTTGTGGCGCTCCCACGAGTCTATGCCAGGTCTAATTGAGTCTGGAGAGCGTTGTGGACTCCAGATGGCCTCCGAAAATTTTTTTTGCCGTGCACAGAGCTCCTACGGGCATCTAGGAAGCGTAATGAGGCTCCCACGAGTGCATGGGGACTCTAATTAAGTCTAGAGAGCATCACAGACTCCAGATAGCGTCCAAAGACTTTTTTTCTGCAATGCATAGAGCTCCTACGGGTGTTTAGGAAGCATAATAAGGCCCCCACGAGTCCATGGGGACCCTAATTAAGTCTAGAGAGCATCGTGGACTCTAGATAGCTTCCAAAGATTTTCCTTGGGGTTCATAGGGCACCTAGGGGTGTCTAGGAAGCGATGTGAGGCTCCCACAAGTCTGTGACGACTCCAATTGAGTCTAGGGAGCAACGTGGACTAGACAGAGCCTCCAATGATTTTTTGGGTTGCATAAGGCTCCTACGGGTCTCTAGGAAGTGCTGCGAGGCTCCCACGTGCGTATGGCAACTCTAATTGAGCCTAGAGAGTATCGTAGACTCAGGGGAGCCTCCTAGAATTTTTTTTAGCGCCTAGAGCTCCTATGGGAGTGTAGGAATAACTGTGAGGCTCCTAAGAGCCTATGGCGACCCTGATCGAGTATAGAGACCGTCGTTGACTGTAGATGGCTTCCAACGATTTTTTGGAGTGCAAAGAGCTCCAACGAACCTATAGTGACACAAATTAAGTCTAGGGAGCGTTGTGGACTCTAGTAAGCCTCCTTCAATTTTGCGAAGTGCATAGAATAGCTACGGGTGTCTTGGAAGCGTTCTGAGGCTCCCACACGGGTCTATAGCGACTCTAATTGAGTCTAGAGAGCGCGTCGTAGACTGGAGGGAGCCTCTAAAGATTTCTGGGATTGCATAGAGCTCCTACGGGTGTCAAAGAAGCGCTGTGAGCTTTCGGGAATCTATGGCGGCACTAATGGAGTCTAGGGAACGTTGCGGACTCTAGCAAACCTACTAGGATTTACTCAAGTGCATGGAATGCCTATGGGTGTCTACGAAGCATTCTGAGGCACCCACGCGTCCACGGCGACTCTAATCGTATCTAGAGAGCGTTGCAACACTCCTAGGATTTCTTGGAGTGCATGGAGCTCCTTCGGGTGTGTAGGAAGCGTTGTGAGGCTCTCATGAGACTGTGGCGACTCTAATTGAGTTTAGAGAGCGTCGTCAAGTCCATATGGCCTCGTAAGACATCTTGGAGTTCCTACAGGTGTCTGGGAAAGGTTGTGAGGCTCCCACGTGCCTATGGCGACTCTAATTGACTCTTGACAGCATCATGGACTCATGGTAGCCTCCTAGAACTTTTTTGAGTGCCCAGAGCACCCACGAGTGTCTGGGAAGAGTTGTGAGGCTCCCAAGAGTCTATGGCGACTCTAATTGAGTATGGATATTGTTGTTGACTGTAGGTGGCCTCCAAAGAATTTTTTAGAATGCATAGAACACCTACGGGAGTCTAGGAAGCGTTTTGAGGCTCCCACAAATAAATGGCGGCACCAATTGAGTCTAGGGAGTGTTGTGGACTCTAGCAAGTTTCCTAGGATTTTTCGAAGTGCATAGAATTCCTACGGGAGTCTTGGAAGCGTTTTGAGGCTCCCGTGGGTCCATGGCGACTCTAATTCAGTTTAGAGAGCGCGGTAGCCTCTAACAGGACTCCTAGGACTTTTTGGAGTGCGCATGGAAGCTCCTACGGGTTCCTTGGAAGCGTTGTGAGGCTCCTACGCGGGTATTGCGACTCTAATTGAGCTTAGAGAGTGACGTGGACGCAAGACGACCAACTGAATTTTTTTTTTGAGTGCCCAGAGCTACCACGGGTGTCTAGGAAGCGTTGCGAGGCTCCCAGGAGTCTACGGTGACCCTAATTGGGTCTAGAGAGCATCGAAGACTCTAGATTGCCTCTCAAGAGTCTTTGGAGTGCAAAGAGCTCCCCCAGCAGTCTACGAGGTGTTGTGGGGCTCCCATAAGTCTATGCTAGGTCTAATTGAGTCTGGAGAGCGTTGTGGACTCCAGATGGCCTCCGAAGATTTTTTTTTTTTCCGTACACAAAGCTCCTACGGGCATCTAGGAAGCGTAATGAGGCTCCCACGAGTGCATGGGGACTCTAATTAAGTCTAGAGAGCATCATGGACTCTATATAGCGTCCAAAGACTTTTTTTCTGCAATGCATAGAGCTCCTACGGGTGTCTAGGAATCATAATAAGGCTCCCACGAGTCCATGGGAACCCCAATTAAGTCTGGAGAGCATCATGGACTCTAGATAGCCTCCAAAGAATTTTCTTTTTTTTGGAGTGCATGGGGGACCTAGCGGTGTCTAGGAAGCGATGTGAGGCACCCACGAGTCTATGGCTACTCCAATTGAGTCTAGAGAGCCACGTGGACTAGACAGAGCCTCCAATGATTTTTTGGGTTGCATAAGGGCCCTACGGGTGTCTAAGAAGCGCTACGAGGCTCCCACGAGAGTATGGCAACTCTAATTGAGCCTAGAGAGCATCGTAGACTTAGGGGAGCATCCTAGAATTTTTTTTGAGCGCCTAGAGCACCTATGGGAGTCTAGGAATAGTTGTGACGCTCCCAAGAGCCTATGGCGACCCTGATCGTGTATAGAGATTGTCGTTGACTGTAGATGGATTCCAACGATTTTTTGGAGTGCATAGAGCTCCAACGAATCTATGGTGACACAAATTTAGTCTAGGGAGCGTTGTGGACTCTAGTAAGCCTCGTTCAATTTTGCAAAGTGCATAGAACTACTACGGGTGTCTTGGAAGCATTCTGAGGCTCCCACACGGGTCTATAGCGACTCTAATTAAGTCTAGAGAGCGCGTCGTAGACTGGAGGGAGCCTCTAAAGATTTTTGGGATTGCATAGAGCTCCTACGGGTGTCAAAGAAGCGCTGTGAGGCTTTTGGGAATCTATGGCGGCACTAATGGAGTCTAGGGAACGTTGCGGACTCTAGCAAACCTACTAGGATTTGTTCAAGTGCATGGAACTCCTATGGGTGTCTACGAAGCATTCTGAGGCACCCACGCGTCCACGGCGACTCTAATCGTATCTAGAGAGTGTTGCAACACTCCTACGATTTCTTGGAGTGCATGGAGCTCCTTCGGGTGTGTAGGAAGCGTTGTGAGGCACTCATGAGACTGTGGCGACTCTAATTGAGTTTAGAGATCGTCGTCAAGTCCATATGTCCTCGTAAGACATCTTGGAGTTCCTACAGGTGTCTGGGAAAGGTTGTGAGGCTCCCACGTGCCTATGGCGACTCTAATTGAGTCTTGACAGCATCATGGACTCATGGTAGCCTCCTAGAACTTTTTTGGGTGCCCAGAGCGCCCACGGGTGTCTGGAAAGAGTTGTGAGGCTCCCAAGAGTCTATGGCGACTCTAATTGAGTATGGATATTGTTGTTGACCATAGGTGGCCTGCAAAGAATTTTTTAGAATGCATAGAGCACCTACGGGAGTTTAGGAAGCGTTTTGAGGCTCCCACGAATCAATGGCGGCACCGATTGAGTCTAGGGAGTGTTGTGGACTCTAGCAAGTTTCCTAGGATTTTTCAAAGTGCATAGAACTCCTACGGGAGTCTTGGAAGCGTTTTGAGGCTCCCGTGGGTCCATGGCGACTCTAATTCAGTTTAGAGAGCGCGGTAGCCTCTAACAGGACTCCTAGGACTTTTTGGAGTGCGCATGGAAGCTCCTACGAGTTCCTTAGAAGCGTTGTGAGGCTCCAACGCAGGTATCGCGACTCTAATTGAGCTTAGAGAGTGACGTGGACGCAAGACGACCACCTAAATTTTTTTTTTGAGTGCCCAGAGCTACCACGGGTGTCTAGGAAGAGTTGCGTGGCTCCCAGGAGTCTACGGTGACCTTAATTGGGTCTAGAGAGGATCGAAGACTCTAGATTGCCTCTTAAGAGTTTTTAGAGTGCAAAGAGCTCCCCTAGCTGTCTACGAGGTGTTGTGGGGCTCCCATGAGTCTATGCCAGGCTTAATTGAGTCTGGAGAGCGTCGTGGACTCCAGATGGCCTCCGAAGATATTTTTTTGCCATGCACAAAGCTCCTTCGGGCATCTAGGAAGCGTAATGAGGCTCCCACAAGTGCATGGAGACTCTAATTAAGTCTAGAGAGCATCATGGACTCTATATAGCGTCCAAAGACTCTTTTTCTGCAATGCATAGAGCTGCTACGGGTGTCTAGGAAGCTTAATAGGGCTCCCACGAGTCCATGGAAACCCTAATTAAGTCTAGAGAGCATCGTGGACTCTAGATAGCCTCCAAAGATTTTTTTTATTTTTTTTTGGTGTGCATAGGGGACCTAGGGGTGTCTAGGAAGCGATGTGAGGCTCCCACGAGTCTATGGCGACTCCAATTGAGTCTAGAGAGCAACGTGGACTAGACGGAGCCTCTAATGATTTTTTGGGTTGCATAAGGGCCCTACGGGTGTCTAGGAAGCCCTGCGTGGCTCCCACGAGCGTATAGCAACTCTAATTGAGCCTAGAGAGCATCGTAGACTTAGGAGAGCGTCCTAGAATTTTTTTTGAGCGCCTAGGGCACCTATGGGAGTCTAGGAACAGTTGTGAGGCCCCCAAGAGCCTATGGTGACCTTGATTGTGTATAGAGATCGTCGTTGACTGTAGATGGCTTCCAACGATTTTTTGGAGTGCATAGAGCACCAACTAATCTATGGTGACACAAATTTAGTCTAGGGAGCGTTGTGGACTCTAGTAAGTCTCCTTCGATTTTGCGAGGTGTATAGAACTACTACAATTGTCTTGGAAGCGTTCTGAGGCTCCCACACGGGTCTATAGCGATTCTAATTGAGTCTAGAGAGCGCGTCGTAGACTGGAGGGAGCCTCTAAAGATTTTTGGGATTGCATAGAGCTCCTACGGGTGTCAAAGAAGCGCTGTGAGGCTTTCGGGAATCTATGGCGGCACTAATGGAGTCTAGGGAACGTTGCGGACTCTAGCAAACCTACTGGGATTTGTTCAAGTGCATGGAACTCCTATGGGTGTCTACGAAGCATTCTGAGGCACCCATGCGTCCACGGCGACTCTAATCGTATCTAGAGAGCGTTGCAACACTCCTAGGATTTCTTGGAGTGTATGGAGCTCCTTCGGGTGTGTAGGAAGCGTTGTGAGACTCTCATGAGACTGTGGCGACTCTAGTTGAGTTTAGAGAGCGTCATCAAGTCCATATGGCCTCGTAAGACATCTTGGAGTTCCTACAGGTGTCTGGGAAAGGTTGTGAGGCTCCCACGTGTCTATGGCGACTCTAATTGAGTCTTGACAGCATCATGGACTCATGGTAGCCTCCTAGAACTTTCTTGAGTGCCCAGAGCACCCACGGGTGTTTGGGAAGAGTTGTGAGGCTCCCAAGAGTCTATGGCGACTCTGATTGAGTATGGATATTGTTGTTGACTATAGGTGGCCTCCAAAGAATTTTTTAGAATGCATAGAGCACCTACGGGAGCCTAGGAAGTGTTTTGAGGCTCCCACAAATCAATGGCGGCACCAATTGAGTCTAGGGAGTGTTGTGGACTCTAGCAAGTTTCCTAGGATTTTTCGAAGTGCATAGAACTCCTACGGGAGTCTTGGAAGCATTTTGAGGCTCCCGTAGGTCCATGGCAACTCTAATTCAGTTTAGAGAGCGCGGTAGCCTCTAACAGGACTCCTAGGACTTTTTGGAGTGCGCATGGAAGCTCCTACGGGTTCCTTGGAAGCGTTGTGAGGCTACGCGGGTATCGCGACTCTAATTGAGCTTAGAGAGTGACGTGGACGCAAGACGACCACCTGAATTTTTTTTTTTGAGTGCCCAGAGCTACCACGGGTGTCTAGGAAGCGTTGCGAGGCTCCCAGGAGTCCACGGTGACCCTAATTGGGTCTAGAGAGCGTCGAAGACTCTAGATTGCCTCTTAAGTGTTTTTGGAGTGCAAAGAGCTCCCCCAGCTGTCTACGAGGTGTTGTGGGGCTCCCATGAGTCTATGCCAGGCCTAATTGAGTATGGAGAGCGTCGTGCACTCTAGATGGCCTCCGAAGATTTTTTTTAACGTGCACAAAGCTCCTACGGGCATCTAGGAAGTGTAATGAGGCTCCCACGAGTGCATGGGGACTCTAATTAAGTCTAGAGAGCATCATGGACTCTATATAGCGTCCAAAGACTCTTTTTCTGCAATGCATAGAGCTCCTACGGGTGTCTAGGAAGCATAATAAGGCTCCCACGAGTCCATGGCAACCCTAATTAAGTCTAGAGAGCATCGTGGACTCTAGATAGCCTCCAAAGATTTTTTTTTTTTTTTTTTGGAGTACATAGGGGACCTAGGGGTGTCTAGGAAGCAATGTGAGGCTCCCACGAGTCTATGGTGACTCCAATTGAGTCTAGAGAGCAACGTGGACTAGACGGAGCCTCCAATGATTTTTTGGGTTGCATAAGGGCCCTACGGGTGTCTAGGAAGCCTTGCGAGGCTCCCACGAGCGTATGGCAACTCTAATTGAGCCTAGAGAGCATCGTAGACTTAGGGGAGTGTCCTAGAATTTTTTTTGAGCGGCTAGAGCACCTATGGGAGTCTAGGAACAGTTGTGAGGCCCCCAAGAGCCTATGGTGACCTTGATTGTGTATAGAGATCGTCGTTGGCTGTAGATGGCTTCCAACGATTTTTTGGAGTGCATAGAGCACCAACGAATCTATGGTGACACAAATTTAGTCTAGGGAGCGTTGTGGACTCTAGTAAGCCTCCTTCGATTTTGCGAAGTGCATAGAACTACTACGAGTGTCAAAGAAGCGTTGTGAAGCTTTCGGGGATCTATGGCGGCACTAATGGAGTCTAGGGAACGTTGCGGACTCTAGCAAACCTACTAGGATTTGTTCAAGTGCATGGAACTCCTATGGGTGTCTACGAAGCATTCTGAGGCACCCACGCGTCCACGGCGACTCTAATCGTATCTAGAGAGCGTTGCAACACTCCTAGGATTTCTTGGAGTGCATGGAGCTCCTTCGGGTGTGTAGGAAGCGTTGTGAGGCTCTCATGAGACTCTGGCAACTCTAATTGAGTTTAGAGAGCGTCTTCAAGTCCATATGGCCTCGTAAGACATCTTGGAGCTCCTACCGGTGTCCAGGAAAGGTTGTGTGGCTCCCACGTGCCTATGGTGACTCTAATTGAGTCTTGACAGCATCATGGACTCATGGTAGCTTCCTTGAACCTTTTTGAGTGCCCATAGCACCCACGGGTGTCTGGGAAGAGTTGTGAGGCTCCCAAGAGTCTATGGCGACTCTGATTGAGTATGGATATTGTTGTTGACTATAGGTGGCCTCCAAAGAATTTTTTAGAATGCATAGAGCACCTACGGGAGTCTAGGAAGCGTTTTGAGGCTCCTACGAATCAATGGCGGCACTAATTGAGTCTAGGGAGTGTTGTGGACTCTAGCAAGCTTCCTAGGATTTTTCGAAGTGCATAGAACTCCTACGGGAGTCTTGGAAGCGTTCTGAGGCTTCCGTGGGTCTATGGCGACTCTAATTCAGTTTAGAGAGCGCGGTGGCCTCTTACAGGACTCCTAGGACTTTTTGGAGTGCTCATGGAAGCTCCTATGGGTTCCTTGGAAGTGTTGTGAGGCTCCCACGCGGGTATCGCGTCTCTAATTGTGCTTAGAGAGCGACGTGGACTCAATACGACCACCTGAATTTTTTTTTGAGTGCCCAGAGCTGCCACGGGTGTCTAGGAAGGGTTGCGAGGCTCCCAAGAGTCTACGGTGAGCCTAATTGGGTCTAGAGAGCATCGAAGACTCTAGATTGCCTCTTAAGAGTTTTTGGAGTGCAAAGAGCTCTCCCAGCAGTCTACGAGGTGTTGTGGGGCTCCCACGAGTCTATGCCAGCTGTAATTGAGTCTGGAGAGTGTCGTGGACTCCAGATGGCCTCCGAAGATTTTTTTTGCCGTGCACAGAGCTCCTACGGGCATCTAGGAAGGGTAATGAGGCTCCCACGAGTGCATGGGGATTGTAATTAAGTCTAGAGAGCATCTTGGACTCTAGATAGCGCCCAAAGACTTTTTTTCTGGAGTGCATAGAGATCCTAGGGGTGTCTAGGAAGCATAATAAGGCTCCCACGAGTCCATGGGGACCCTAATTAAGTCTAGAGAGCATCGTGGACTCTAGATAGCCTCCAAAGATTTTCTTTGGGGTGCATAGGGCACCTAGGGGTGTCTAGGAAGCGACGTGAGGCTCCCACTAGTCTGTGGCGACTCCAATTGAGTCTAGAGAGCAACGTGGACTAGACAGAGCCTCCAATGATTTTTTGGGTTGCATAAGGCACCTACGGATCTCTAGGAAGCACTGCGAGGCTCCCACGAGCGCATGGCAACACTAATTGAGCCTAAAGAGCGTCGTAGACTCAGGGGAGCGCCTAGAGCTCCTATGGGAGTTTAGGAATAGTTGTGAGGCTCCCAAGAGCCTATGGCGACCCTGATCGAGTATAGAGACCGTCGTTGACTGTAGATGGCTTCCAACGACTTTTTGGAGTGCATAGAGCTCCAACGAATCTATGGTGACACAAATTAAGTCTAGGGAGTGTTGTGGACTCTAGTAACCCTCCTTCGATTTTGCGAAGTGCGTAGAACTACTACGGGTGTCTTGGAAGCGTTCTGAGGCTCCCACACGGGTCTATGGCTTCTCTAATTGAGTCTAGAGAACGCGTCGTAGACTGGAGGGAGCCTCTAAAGATTTTTGGGATTGCATAGAGCTCCTACGGGTGTCAAAGAAGCGCTGTGAGGCTTTCGGGAATCTATGGTGGCACTAATGGAGTCAAGGGAACGTTGCGGACTCTAGCAAACCTACTAGGATTTGTTCAAGTGCATGGAACTCCTATGGGTGTCTACGAAGCATTCTGAGGCACCCACGCGTCCACGGTGACTCTAATCGTGTCTAGAGAGCGTAGCAACACCCCTAGGATTTCTTGGAGTGCATGGAGCTCCTTTGGGTGTGTAGGAAGCGTTGTGAGGCTCTCATGAGACTTTGGCGACTCTAATTGAGTTTAGAGAGCGTCGTCAAGTCCATATGGCCTCGTAAGATATCTTGGAGTACCTACAGGTGTCTGGGAAAGGTTGTGAGACTCCCACGTGCCTATGGCGACTCTAATTGAGTCTTGACAGCATCATGGGCTCATGGTAGCCTCCTAGAACTTTTTTGAGTGCCTAGGGCACCCGCGGGTGTCTGGGAAGAGTTGTGAGGCTCCCAAGAGTCTATGGCGACTCTGATTGAGTATGGATATTGTCGTTGACTATAGGTGGCCTCCAAAGAATTTTTTAGAATGCATAGAGCACCTACGGGAGTCTAGGAAGCGTTTTGGGGCTCCCACGAATCAATGGCGGCACCAATTGAGTCTAGGGAGTGTTGTGGACTCTAGCAAGCTTCCAAGGATTTTTCGAAGTGCATAGAACTCCTACGGGAGTCTTGGAAGCGTTCTGAGGCTCCCATGGGTCTATGGCGACTCTAATTCAGTTTAGAGAGCGCGGTGGCCTCTTACAGGACTCCTAGGACTTTTTGGAGTGCGCATGGAAGCTCCTACGGGTTCCTTGGAAGCGTTGTGAGGCTCCCACGCGGGTATCGCATCTCTAATTGAGCTTAGAGAGCGACGTGGACTCAAGACGACCACCTGAATTTTTTTTTGAGTGCCCAGAGCTACCACGGCTGTCTAGGAAGCGTTGCGAGGCTCCCAAGAGTCTACGGTGACCCTAATTGGGTCGAGAGAGCATCGAAGACTCTAGATTGCCTCTTAAGACTTTTTGGAGTGCAAAGAGCTCCCCCAGCTGTCTACGTGGTGTTGTGGGGCTCCCACGAGTCCATGCCAGCTCTAATTGAGTCAGGAGAGCGTCATGGACTCCAGATGGCCTCCGAAGATTTTTCTTGCTTTGCACAGAGCTCCTACAGGCATCTAGGAAGCGTAAGGAGGCTCCCACAAGTGCTTGGGGACTCTAATTAAGTCTAGACAGCATCATGGACTCTAGATAGCACCCAAAGACATTTTTTCTGGAGCGCATAGAGCTCCTATGGGTGTCTAGGAAGCATAATAAGGCTCCCACGAGTCCATGGGGACCCTAATTAAGTCTAGGGAGCATCGTGGACTCTATATAGCCTCCAAAGATTTTCTTTGGAGTGCATAGGGCACCTAGGGGTGTCTAGGAAGCGATGTGAGGCTCACACGAGTCTGTGGCGACTCCAATTGAGTCTAGAGAGCGACGTGGACTAGACAGAGCCTCCAATGATTTTTTGGGTTGCGTAAGGCTCCTACGGGTCTCTAGGACGCCCTGCGAGGCTCCTACGAGCGTATGGCAACTCTAATTGAGCCTAGAGAGCATCGTAGACTCAGGGGAGCCTGCTAGAATTTTTTTTAGCGCCTAGAGCTCCAATGGGAGTCTAGGAATAGCTGTGAGGCTCCCAAGAACCTATGGCGACCCTGATCGAGTATAGAGACCGTCGTTGACTGTAGATGGCTTCCAACGACGTTTTGGAGTGCATAGAGCTCCAACGAATCTATGGTGACACAAATTAAGTCTAGGGAGCGTTGTGGACTCTAGTAAGCCTCCTCTGATTTTGCAAAGTGCATAGAACTTCTACGGGTGTCTTGGAAGCATTCTGAGGCTCCCACATGGGTCTATAGCGACTCTAATTGAGTCTAGAGAGCGCGTCGTAGACTGGAGGGAGCCTCTAAAGATTTTTGGGTTTGCATGGAGCTCCTACGGGTGTCAAAGAAGCGCTGTGAGGCTTTCGGGAATCTATGGCGGCACTAATGGAGTCTAGGGAACGTTGCGGACTCTAGCAAACCTACTAGGATTTGTTCAAGTGCATGGAACTCCTATGGGTGTGTACGAAGCATTATGAGGCACCCACGCGTCCACGGTGACTCTAATCGTGTCTAGAGAGCGTAGCAACGCTCCTAGGATTTCTTGGAGAGCATGGAGTTCCTTCGGGTGTGTAGGAAGCATTGTGAGGCTCTCGTGAGACTGTGGCGACTCTAATTGGGTTTAGAGAGTGTCGTTAAGTCCATATGGCGTCGTAAGATATCTTGGAGTTCCTACAGGTGTCTGGGAAAGGTTGTGAGGCTCCCACGTGCCTATGGCGACTCTAATTGAGTCCTGACAGCATCATGGCCTCGTGGTAGCCCCCTAGAACTTTTTTGAGTGCCTAGAGCACCCGCTGGAGTCTGGGAGGAGTTGTGAGGCTCCCAAAAGTCTATGGTGACTCTGATTGAGTATGGATATTGTCGTTGACTATATAGGTGGCCTCCAAAGAATTTTTTAGAATGCATAGAGCACTTACGGGAGTCTGGGAAGCGTTTTGAGGCTCCCACGAATCAATGTCGGCACCAATTGAGTCTAGGGAGTGTTGTGGACTCTAGCAAGCTTCCAAGGATTTTTCGAAGTGCATAGAACTCCTACGGGAGTCTTGGAAGCGTTCTGAGGCTCCCGTGGGTCTATGGCGACTCTAATTCAGTTTAGAGAGCGTGGTGGCCTCTTACAGGACTCCTAGGACTTTTTGGAGTGCGCATGGAAGCTCCTACGGGTTCCTTGGAAGCGTTGTGAGGCTCCCACGCGGGTATTGCATCTCTAATTGAGCTTAGAGAGCGACGTGGACTCAAGACGACCACCTGAATTTTTTTTTGAGTGCCCAGAGCTACTACGGCTGTCTAGGAAGCGTTGCGAGGCTCCCAAGAGTCTACGGTGACCCTAATTGGGTCTAGAGAGCATCGAAGAGTCTAGATTGCCTCTTAAGAGTTTTTGGACTGCAAAGAGCTCCCCCCTAGCTGTCTACGCGGTGTTGTGGGGCTCCCACGAGTCTATGCTAGCTCTAATTGAGTCTGGAGAGCGTCATGGATTCCAGATGGCCTCCGAAGATTTTTTTTGCTGTGCACAGAGCTCCTACGGGCATCTAGGAAGCGTAATGAGGCTCCCACAAGTGCTTGGGGACTCTAATTAAGTCTAGACAGCATCATGGACTCTAGATAGCGCCCAAAGACATTTTTTCTAGAGCGCATAGAGCTCCTACGGGTGTCTAGGAAGCATAATAAAGCTCCCACGAGTCCATGGGGACCCTAATTAAGTCTAGGGAGCATCGTGGACTCTATATAGCCTCCAAGGATTTTCTTTGGAGTGCATAGGGCACCTAGGGGTGTCTAGGAAGCGATGTGGGGCTCACACGAGTCTGTGGCGACTCCAATTGAGTCTAAAGAGCGACGTGGACTAGACAGAGCCTCCAATGATTTTTTGGGTTGCGTAAGGCTCCTACGGGTCTCTAGGACGTGCTGCGAGGCTCCTACGAGCGTATGGCAACTCTAATTGAGCCTAGAGAGCATCGTAGACTCAGGGGAGCCTGCTAGAATTTTTTTTAGCGCCTAGAGCTCCAATGGGAGTCTAGGAATAGCTGTGAGGCTCCCAAGAGCCTATGGCGACCCTGATCGAGTATAGAGACCGTCGTTGACTGTAGATGGCTTCCAACGACTTTTTGGAGTGCATAGAGCACCAACGAATCTATGGTGACACAAATTAAGTCTAGGGAGCGTTGTGGACTCTAGTAAGCCTCCTCTGATTTTGCAAAGTGCATAGAACTACTACGGGTGTCTTGGAAGCGTTCTGAGGCTCCCACACGGGTCTATAGCGACTCTAATTGAGTCTAGAGAGCGCGTCGTAGACTGGAGGGAGCCTCTAAAGATTTTTGGGTTTGCATGGAGGTCCTACGGGTGTCAAAGAAGCGCTGTGAGGCTTTCGGGAATCTATGGCGGCCCTAATGGAGTCTAGGGAACGTTGCGGACTCTAGCAAACCTACTAGGATTTGTTCAAGTGCATGGAACTCCTATGGGTGTGTACGAAGCATTATGAGGCACCCACACGTCCACGGTGACTCTAATCGTGTCTAGAGAGCGTAGCAACGCTCCTAGGATTTCTTGGAGAGCATGGATTTCCTTCCGGTGTGTAGGAAGCGTTGTGAGGCTCTCGTGAGACTGTGGCGACTCTAATTGAGTTTAGAGAGCGTCGTTAAGTCCATATGGCGTCGTAAGATATCTTGGAGTTCCTACAGGTGTTTGGGAAAGGTTGTGAGGCTCCCACGTGCCTATGGCGACTCTAATTGAGTCCTGACAGCATCATGGCCTCGTGGTAGCCCCCTAGAACTTTTTTGTGTGCCTAGAGCACCCGCTGGAGTCTGGGAAGAGTTGTGAGGCTCCCAAGAGTCTATGGTGACTCTGATTGAGTATGGATATTGTCGTTGACTATAGGTGGCCTCCAAAGAATTTTTTAGAATGCATAGAGCACCTACGGGAGTCTGGGAAGCATTTTGAGGCTCCCACGAATCAATGGCGGCACCAATTGAGTCTAGGGAGTGTTGTGGACTCTAGCAAGCTTCCAAGGATTTTTCGAAGTGCATAGAACTCCTACGGGAGTCTTGGAAGCGTTCTGAGGCTCCCGTGGGTCTATGGCGACTCTAATTCAGTTTAGAGAGCGCGGTGGCCTCTTACAGGACTCCTAGGACTTTTTGGAGTGCGCATGGAAGCTCCTACGGGTTCCTTGGAAGCGTTGTGAGGCTCCCACGCGGGTATCGCATCTCTAATTGAGCTTAGAGAGCGACGTGGACTCAAGACGACCACCTGAATTTTTTTTTGAGTGCCCAGAGCTACCACAGGTGTCTAGGAAGCGTTGCGAGGCTCCCAAGAGTCTACGGTGGCCCTAATTGGGTCTAGAGAGCATCGAAGACTCTAGATTGCCTCTTAAGAGTTTTTGGAGTGCAAAGAGCTCCCCCAGCTGTGTACGTGGTGTTGTGGGGCTCCCACGAGTCTATGCTAGCTCTAATTGAGTCTGGAGAGCATCGTGGACTCCAGATGGCCTCTGAAAATTTTTTTTGCTGTGCACAGAGCTCCTACAGGCATCTAGGAAGCGTAATGAGGCTCCCACAAGTGCTTGGGGACTCTAATTTTTTTTTGGATAAGTGAGAGTGTATTAAAAGAACAAAAGAATTACAATAAGATCAAACAAGCCAAGAGGCCAAAAAAGAAAAACCCATCTAAAAACAAGCCAATAAACCAAAAATGGATTATTAGATTGTTTAAAGAGAACGGAAAAACCTCACAGCCCGAGGGAAGCAATTAACTTAGAATATCAAAAGAGATACCCCAATTAGTACAAAAATTCTATGTCTATCATTATCTTTAATTCCTCCAAAACTAGCTGCTTTAAGTCTAACATCATTGATAATGATATCCACAACATGATTTTCATTCATGAATAAATTGTCATGGATTCTCGAGTTTCTCTCTCTCCAAATGTTATAAATAGTTGAAGCCCAAGCAAGTCTTTTGATAACAGCACAAAAGGATTTCCCCTTCATTATATGTTTAGCCCACAACAATTCATTGGCCCAATAACGTGGAGTACGGAAGGTACAACATAAGCTAAGCACCGTTTTCCAAACAGTGGCAGAGTAATCACAATAAAAGAACAAGTGATTCCTGTTTTCAGAAGCTTGTCTACACAGCACACACATATCATTAGTGTTGATACCCCAAGCAGCCAACCTGTCTAACGTGGCCAAACGATCTTGAATGACAAGCCAAAGAATAAACGAATGCCTTGGAATAGATTTAGAGAACCAAACTATACCAAACCATTCATTCTCGTGACCAGTCTCCCTAATAGCATTCCACGCAGATTTCATAGTAAAAGTACCAGAAGGGGAAGGGATCCACTTAATGGTATCATTCCTATTGTTCAGAGGAATCGTGAGATTTAAAAAAGACCGAACCTCCATTAAATCAAGGGTAATTGTAAGAGGCCATGACCAATAGGAATCTTGGATGACAGCACTGACCAAAGAAAGAGACGACAGCGCCGAATCATACATTATTCTAGCCCCAAACCGTGGAAAAAGAGGACCCAAAGGATGCCAATTGTCATGCCAGAGAAAGGTAGACTCTCCATTCCCAATATCATGCTTGATAAAAGAACGTACAATGGTTCTATACTTGAGAATTTTCCTCCAAACCCAGGAGCAATCCCCCGGAGTATTAACTTGGGGACTCTAATTAAGTCTAGACAGCATCATGGACTCTAGATAGCACCCAAAGTCTAGACAGTATACTTGAGAATTTTTCTGGAGCGCATAGAGCTCCTACGGGTGTCTAGGAAGCATATTAAGGCTCCCACGAGTCCATGGGGACCCTAATTAAGTCTAGGGAGCATCGTGGACTCTATATAGCCTCCAAAGATTTTCTTTGGAGTGCATAGGGCACCTAGGGGTGTCTAGGAAGCGATGTGAGGCTCACACGAGTCTGTGGCGACTCCAATTGAGTCTAGAGAGCGACGTGGACTAGACAGAGCCTCCAATGATTTTTTGGGTCGCACAAGGCACCTACGGGTCTATCTAGGAAAGCGTGCGAGGCTCCCACGAGCGTATGGCAACTCTAATTGAGCCTAGAAAGCATCGTAGACCAGGAGAGCGCCTATGGGCTCCTATGGGAGTTAGGAATAGCTGTGAGGCTCCAAGAGCCTATGGCGACCTGATCGAGTATAGGACCGTCGTTGACTGTAGATGGCTTCCACGACTTTTTGGAGTGCATAGAGCTCCAACAAATCTATGGTGACACAAATTAAGTAGGGAGCGTTGTGGATTCTAGTAACTCTCCTTCGATTTTTCGAAGTGCATAGAACTGCTACGGGTGTCTTGGAAGCGTTCTGAGGCTCCCACACGGGTCTATAGTGACTCTAATTGAGTCTAGAGAGCGCGTTGTAGACTGGGGAGCCTCTAAAGATTTTTGGGATTGCATAGAGCTCTTACGGGTGTCAAAGAAGCGCTTGAGGCTTTCGGGAATCTATGGCGGCACTAATGGAGTCTAGGGAACGTTGCGGACTCTAGCAAACCTACTAGGATTTGTTCAAGTGCGTGGAACTCTATGGGTGTCTATGAAGCATTCTGAGGCACCCACGCGTCCACGGCGACTCTAATCGTGTCTAGAGGCGTAGCAACTCCTAGGATTTCTTGGAGTGCATGGAGCTCCTTCGGGGTGTGTAGGAGGCGTTGTGAGGCTCTCATGAGATGTGAAGACTCTAATTGAGTTTAGAGAGAGGTCGTCAAGTCCATATGGCCATGTAAGATATCTTGGAGTTCCTACAGGTGTCTGGGAAAGGTGTAAAGGCTCCCAAGTGGCCTATAGTGACTCAATTGAGTCCTTACAGCATCATGGACTCATGGTAGCCTCCTAGAACTTTTTTGAGTGCCAAGAGCACGCTGGGTCTGGAAGAGTTGTGAGGCTCCCAAGAGTCTATGGCAACTTGATTGAGTATGGATATTGTCGTTGACTATAAGTGGCCTCGAAAGAATTTTTTAGAATGCATAGAGCACCTACGGGAGTCTAGGAAGCGTTTTGAGCCTCTCACGAATCAATGGCGGCACCAATTGAGTCTAGGGAGTGTTTTGGACTCTAGCATGCTTCCTAGGAATTTTCGAAGTGCATAGAACTCCTACGGGGTCTTGGAAGCGTTCTGAGGCTCCCGTGGGTCTATGGCGGACTCTAATTCAGTTTAGAGAGCGCGGTGGCCTCTTAATGGACTCCTAGGACTTTTTGGACTGCGCATAGAAGGCCCTACGGTGTTCCTTGGAAGCGTTGTGTGGCTCCCACGCGGGTATTGCGACTTAATTGAGCTTAGAGTGCAACGTGGACTCAAGACGACCATTTGAAAGCTACTACGGATGTCTTGGAAGCGTTCTGAGGCTCCCACACGGGTCCATAGTGACTCTAATTGAGTCTAGAGCGCGTCGTAGACTGGAGGGAGCCTCTAAAGATTTTTGGGATTGCATAGAGCTCTTACGGGTGTCAAAGAAGCGCGTGTGAGGCTTTTGGGAATTCTATGGCGGCACTAATGGAGTCTAGGGAACGTTGCGGACTCTAGCAAACCTACTAGGATTTGTTCAAGTGCATGGAACTCCTATGGGTGTCTATGAAGCATTCTGAGGCACCCACGCGTCCACGGCGACTCTAATCGTGTCTAGAGAGCGTAGCAACACTCCTAGGATTTCTTGGAGTGCATGGAGCTCCTTCGGGTGTAGGAGGCGTTGTGAGGCTCTCATGAGATTGTGGACTCTAATTGAGTTTAGAGAGCGTCGTGAAGTCCATATGGCCACGTAAGATATCTTGGAGTTCCTACAGGTGTCTGGGAAAGGTTGTGAGGCTCCCACGTGCCTATAGTGACTCTAATTGAGTCCTGACAGCATCATGGACTCATGGTAGCCTCCTAGAACATTTTTTGAGTGCCAAGAGCACCCGCTGGTGTCTGGGAAGAGTTGTGAGGCTCCCAAGAGTCTATGGCGACTCTGATTGAGTATGGATATTGTCGTTGACTATAAGTGGCCTCGAAAGAATTTTTTAGAATGCATAGAGCACCTACGGGAGTCTAGGAAGCGTTTTGAGGCCCCACGAATCAATGGCGGCACCAATTGAGTCTAGGGAGTGTTGTGGACTCTAGCATGCTTCCTAGGAATTTTCGAAGTGCATAGAACTCCTACGGGAGTCTTGGAAGCGTTCTGAGGCTCCCGTGGGTCAATGGCGACTCCAATTCAGTTTTGAGAGCGCGGTGGCCTCTTAATGGACTCCTAGGACTTTTTGGAGCGCATGGAAGGCCCTACGGGTTCCTTGGAAGCGTTGTGAGGCTCCCACGCGGGTATCGCGACTCTAATTGAGCTTAGAGAGCGACGTGGACTCAAGACGACCATTTGAATTTTTTTTTGAGTGCCCAGAGTTACCATGGGTGTCTAGGAAGCGTTGCGAGGCTCCCAAGAGTCTACGGTGACCCTAATTGGGTCTAGAGAGCATCGAAGACTCTAGATTGCCTCTTAAGAGTTTTTGGAGTGCAAAGAGCTCCCCCAGCTGTCTACGAGGTGTTGTGGTGCTCCCACGAGTCTTTGCCAACTCTAATTGAGTCTAGAGAGCGTCGTGGACTCCAGATGGGCTCCGAAGATTTTTTTTGCCGTGCACAGAGCTCCTACGGGCATCTTGGAAGGGTAATGAGGCCCCCACGAGTGCCTGGGGACTCTAATTAAGTCTAAAGAGCATCATGGACTGTAGATAGCGCCCAAAGACTTCTTTTCTGGAGTGCATAGAGCTCCTACGGGTGTCCAGGAAGTATAATAAGGCTCCCACAAGTCCATGGGGACCCTAATTAAGTCTAGAGAGCGTTGTGGACTAGATAGCCTCCAAAGATTTTCTTTGGGGTGCATAGGGCACCTAAGGGCGTCTAGGAAGCGATGTGAGGCTCCCACGAGTCTGTGGCGACTCCAATTGAGTCTAGAGAGCGACATGGACTAGATAGAGCCTCCAATGATTTTTTGGGTTGCATAAGGCCCCTACGGTCTCTGGAAGTGTGAGGTTCCCACGAGTGAATGGCAACTCTAATTGAGCCTAGAGAGCATCGTAGACTCAGGGGAGCCTCCTAGAATTTTTTTTAGCGCCTAGAGCTCCTATGGAAGTCTAGGAATAACTGAGGCTACCAAGAGCCTATGGCGACCTTGATCGAGAATAGAGACCGTCGTTGACTGTAGATGGCTTCCAATGACTTTTTGGAGTGCATAGAGCTCCAATGAATCTATGGTGACACAAATTAAGTCTAGGGGGTGTTGTGCACTCCAGTAAACCTCCTTCGATTTTACGAAGTGCATAGAACTACTACGGATGTCTTGGAAGCGTTCTGAGGCTCCCACACGGGTCCATAGTGACTCTAATTGAGTCTAGAGAGCGCGTCGTAGACTGGAGGGAGCCTCTAAAGATTTTTGGGATTGCATAGAGCTCCTACGGGTGTCTAGGAAGCGTTTTGAGGCTCCCACGAATCAATGGCGGCACCAATTGAGTCTAGGGAGTGTTGCAGACTCTAGCAAGCTTCCTAGGATTTTTCGAAGTGCATAGAACTCCTACGGGTCTTGGAAGCGTTCTGAGGCTTCCGTGGGTCTATGGCGACTCTAATTCAGTTTAGAGAGCGCGGTGGCCTCTTATAGGACTCCTAGGACTTTTTGGAGTGCTTATGGAAGCCCCTACGGGCTCCTTGGAAGCGTTGTGAGGCTCCCACGCGGGTATCGCGTCTCTAATTGAGCTTAGAAGCGACGTGGGCTCAAGACGACTACCTGAATTTTTTTTTGAATGCCCAGAGCTACCACGGGTCTAGGAAGCGTTGCGAGGCTCCCAAGAGCCTACGGTGACCCTAATTGGGTCTAGAGAGCATCGAAGACTCAAGATTGCCTCTTAAGAGTTTTTGGAGTGCAAAGAGCTCCCCCAGCTGTCTACGAGGTGTTGTGGGCTCCCACGAGTCTATGCCAGCTCTAATTGTGTCTGGAGAGCGTCGTGGACTCCAGATGGCCTCCAAGGATTTTTTTCGCCGTGCACAGAGCTCCTACGGGCATCTAGGAAGGGTAATGAGGCTCCCACGAGTGCATGAGGACTCTAATTAAGTCTAGAGAGCATCATGGACTCTAGATAGCGCCCAAAGACTTTTTTTCTAGAGTGCATAGAGCTCCTACGGGTGTCTAGGAAGCATAATAAGGCTCCCACGAGTCCATGGGGACCCTAATTAAGTCTAGAGAGCATCGTGGACTCTAGATAGCCTCCAAAGATTTTCTTTGGGGTGCATAGGGCACCTAGGGGTGTCTAGGAAGCGATGTGAGGCTCCCACGAGTCTGTGGCGACTCCAATTGAGTCTAGAGAGCGACGTGGACTAGACAGAGCCTCCAATGATTTTTTGGGTCGCACAAGGCACCTACGGGTCTCTAGGAAGCGCTGCGAGGCTCCCACGAGCGTATGGCAACTCTAATTGAGCCTAGAAAGCATCGTAGACTCAGGAGAGCGCCTAGGGCTCCTATGGGAGTTTAGGAATAGCTGTGAGGCTCCCAAGAGCCTATGGCGACCCTGATCGAGTATAGAGACCATCGTTGACTGTAGATGGCTTCCAACGACTTTTTGGAGTGCATAGAGCTCCAACAAATCTATGGTGACACAAATTAAGTCTAGGGGCGTTGTGCACTCCAGTAACCTCCTTCGATTTTCGAAGTGCATAGAGCTACTACGGATGTCTTGGAAGCGTTCTGAGGCTCCCACACGGGTCCATAGTGACTCTAATTGAGTCTAGAGAGCGCGTTAGACTGGAGGGAGCCTCTAAAGATTTTTGGGATTGCATAGAGCTCTTACGGGTGTCAAAGAAGCGCTGTGAGGCTTTCGGGAATCTATGGCGGCACTAATGGAGTCTAGGGAACGTTGCGGACTCTAGCAAACCTACTAGGATTTGTTCAAGTGCATGGAACTCCTATGGGTGTCTATGAAGCATTCTGAGGCACCCACGCGTCCACGGCGACTCTAATCGTGTCTAGAGAGCGTAGCAACACTCCTAGGATTTCTTGGCATGGAGCTCCTTCGGGTGTGTAGGAGGCGTTGTGAGGCTCTCATGAGATTGTGGCGACTCTAATTGAGTTTAGAGAGCGTCGTGAAGTCCATATGGCCACGTAAGATATCTTGGAGTTCCTACAGGTGTCTGGGAAAGGTTTGAGGCTCCCACGTGCCTATAGTGACTCTAATTGAGTCCTGACAGCATCATGGACTCATGGTAGCCTCCTAGAAATTTTTGAGTGCCAAGAGCACCCGCTGGTGTCTGGGAAGAGTTGTGAGGCTCCCAAGAGTCTATGGCGACTCTGATTGAGTATGGATATTGTCGTTGACTATAAGTGGCCTCGAAAGAATTTTTTAGAATGCATAGAGCACCTACGGGAGTTAGGAAGCGTTTTGAGGCCCCACGAATCAATGGCGGCACCAATTGAGTCTAGGGAGTGTTGTGGACTCTAGCATGCTTCCTAGGAATTTTCGAAGTGCATAGAACTCCTACGGGAGTCTTGGAAGCGTTCTGAGGCTCCCGTGGTGTCATAGCGACTCTAATTCAGTTTTGAGAGCGCGGTGGCCTCTTAATGGACTCCTAGGACTTTTTGGAGCGCGCATGGAAGGCCCTACGGGTTCCTTGGAAGCGTTGTGAGGCTCCCACGGGGTATCGCGACTCTAATTGAGCTTAGAGAGCGACGTGGACTCAAGACGACCATTTGAATTTTTTTTTGAGTGCCCAGAGTTACCATGGGTGTCTAGAAGCGTTGCGAGGCTCCCAAGAGTCTACGGTGACCCTAATTGGGTCTAGAGAGCATCGAAGACTCTAGATTGCCTCTTAAGAGTTTTTGGAGTGCAAAGATCTCCCCCAGCTGTCTACGAGGTGTTGTGGTGCTCCCACGAGTCTTTTTTTTTTTTTTTTTTTTTTTTTTTTTTTTTTTTTGGATAAGTGAGTAAGTATATTCCAAAAATAAGAAAAGGTTTACATGAAGCGCAACACAAGCCCATATAGAGCCACAAAATCAACCAAAAATAAAAACCTCACAGCTCGAGGAAAGCAAGGATGAGGGAAAAATTATCCCTTATCAACCATCGGAAAATTAACATTACAACCCTTTTGATTTGGAGAATTGGAGGGAGAACCCTTCAAAATCCTAATTGGCAACCTGATGTTGGGCTCTTTAATGCACGATTTGCTTGGCTTGAGTTTTAAATTGGCCAAGGCTTGATCAATGAATCTAGCTCGCGCTCGACTGCTAGATTTACTCGTCCCAACTTTAGCACTAGAGGAAGCTTCCGAATTTGCAACAACAACAGTAGCAGCCTGAGCACTTGGTTTTTCATGCAAAAAACACCCTTTGGGGAAAGACCATCACTAGAATCAATTAAGGCAGCACACTTTGGCCTTTACTCTTCCTAACCACTGTAATCCATTCATTTTCTTTAGGAGCAATTTGCACTTGCACTTCCTTAACACACGAATTTATGGGAACATGCTTGGAGGGATTTGCCACTTGTTTTGGAACCCAAGCCTGTGAGATAACTTTGGAGCAGTCTTTGTCTAAATGGCCAAAGCTCTTGCATACCGTACACCTCTTAGGCCTCCAAGGAACTTCAACGTTAATGGAAATTATCTCCATTAGTTAAAACAAGATCAAAGCTGTTGGGAATCGAATCTTCACAGAAATTTCAACACATACACGAGCATAGCTGAGTCTAGATTGGGATTCAGTAGCCTCATCAAGGTAGAGAGGATTGCCAACCGCACGAGTCTTTGCCAGCTCTAATTGAGTCTGGAGAGCTTCGTGGACTCCAGATGGGCTCCGAAGATTTTTTTGCCGTGCACAGAGCTCCTACGGGCATCTAGGAAGGGTAATGAGGCCCCACGAGTGCCTGGGGACTCTAATTAATTCTAAAGAGCATCATGGACTCTAGATAGCGCCCATAGACTTCTTTTCTGGAGTGCATAGAGCTCCTACGGTGTCTAGGAAGTATAAGGCTCCCACAAGTCCAGGGGACCCTAATTAAGTCTAGAGAGCATCATGGACTCTAGATAGCCTCTAAAGATTTTCTTTGGGGTGCATAGGGCACCTAAGGGAGTCTAGGAAGCGATGTGAGGTTCCCACAAGTCTGTGGCGACTCCAATTGAGTCTAGAGAGCGACGTGGACTAGAAAGAGCCTCCAATGTTTTTTTGGGGTGCATAAGGCTCCTACGGGTCTCTAGGAAGCGCTTGAGGCTCGCACGAGCGAATGGCAACTCTAATTGAGCATAGAGAGCATCGTTGGCTTAGGGGAGCCTCCTAGAATTTATTTTAGCGCCTAGAGCTCCTATGGGAGTCTAGGAATAGCTGTGAGGCTCCCAAGAGCCTATGGCGACCTGATAGAGTGTAGAGACTGTCGTTGACTGTAGATAGCTTCCAACGACTTTTTGGAGTGCATAGAGCTCCAGTGAATCTATGGTGACACAAATTAAGTCTAGGGGGCGTTGTGCATTCTAGTAAACCTCCTTCGATTTTACGAATGCATAGAACTACTACGGGTGTCTTGGAAGCGTTCTGAGGCTCCCATACGGGTCTATAGTGACTCTAATTGAGTCTAGAGAGCGCGTCGTAGACTGGAGGGAGCCTCTAAAGATTTTTGGGATTGCATAGAGCTCCTATGGGTGTCAAAGAAGCGCTGTGTGGCTTTCGGGAATCTATGGCGGCACTAATGGAGTCTAGGGAACGTTGTGGACTCTAGCAAACCTACTAGGATTTTTTCAAGTGCATGGAACTCCTATGGGTGTCTACGAAGCATTCTGAGGCACCCACGCATCCACGGCGACTCTAATCGTGTCTAGAGCGCGTAGCAACACTCGGGTGTCTGGGAAGAGTTGTGAGGCTCCCAAGAGTCTGTGGCGACTCTGATTGAGTATGGATATTGTCGTTGACTATAGGTGGCCTCCAAAGAATTTTTAGAATGCATAGAGCACCTACGGGAGTCTAGGAAGCGTTTTGAGGCTCCCACGAATTAATGGCAGCACCAATTGAGTCTATGGAGTGTTGTGGACTTTAGCAAGCTTCCTAGGAATTTTCGAAGTGCATGGAACTCCTGCGGGAGTCTTGGAAGCATTCTGCAGCTCTCGTGGGTCTATGGCGACTCTAATTCAGTTTAGAGAGTGCAGTGGCCTTTTACAGGACTCCTAGGACTTTTTGGAGTGCGCATGGAAGGCCCTACGGGTCCCTTGGAAGCGTTGTGAGGCTCCCACGCGGGTATCGCGGCTCTAATTGAGCTTAGAGAGTGACGTGGACTCAAGACGACCATCTGAATTTTTTTTTTGAGTGCCCAGAGTTACCATGGGTGTCTAGGAAGCGTTTCGAGGCTCCCAAGAGTCTACGGTGACCCTAATTGGGTCTAGAGAGCATCGAAGACTCTAGATTGCCTCTTAAGAGTTTTTGGAGTGCAAAGTGCTCCCCCAGCTGTCTACGTGGTTTGTGGGGCTCCCACGAGTCTATGCAAACTCTAATTGGGTCTGGAGAGCGTCGTGGACTCCAGATGGCCTTCGAAGATTTTTTTTGCCGTGCACAAGGCTCCTACGGGCATCTAGGAAGAGTAGTGAGCTCCCACGAGTGCATAGCGACTCTAATTAAGTCTAGAGGACATCATGGACTCTAGATAGCGCCCAAAGACATTTTTTTTGGAGTGCATAGGGCTCTTACGGGTGTCTAGGAGGCATAATAAGGCTCCCACGAGTCCATGGGGACCCGCGGGTGTCTGGGAAGAGTTGTGAGGCTCCCAAGAGTCTATGGCGACTCTGATTGAGTATGGATATTGTCGTTGACTATAGGTGGCCTCGAAAGAATTTTTTAGAATCCATAGAGCACCTACGGGAGTCTAGGAAGCGTTTTGAGGCTCCCACGAATCAATGGCGACACCAATTGAGTCTAGGGAGTGTTGTGGACTCTAGCAAGCTTCCTAGGATTTTTCGAAGTGCATAGAACTCCTACGGGAGTCTTGGAAGCGTTTTGAGGCTCCCATGGGTCTATGGTGACTCTAATTCAGTTTAGAGAGCGCAGTGGCCTCTTACAGGACTCCTAGGGCTTTTTGGAGTGCGCATGGAAGCTCCTACGGGTTCCTTGGAAGCGTTATGAGGCTCCCACGCGGGTATCATGTCTCTAATTGAGCTTAGAGAGCAGCGTGGACTCAAGACGACCACCTGAATTTTTTTTTGAGTGCCCAGAGCTACCACGGGTGTCTAGGAAGCGTTCCGAGGCTCCCAAGAGTCTACGGTGACGCTAATTGGTTCTAGAGAGCATCGAAGACTCTTGATTGCCTCTTAAGAGTTTTTGGAGTGCAAAGGGATCCCCCAGCTGTCTACGAGGTGTTGTCGAGCTCCCACGAGTCTGTGCCAGCTCTAATTGAGTCTGGAGAGCATCGTGGACTCCAGATGGCCTCCGAAGATTTTTTTTTTCCATGCACAGAGCTCCTACGAGCGTCTAGGACGGGTAATGAGCCTCCCACGAGTGCTTGGGGACTCTAATTAAGTCTAAAGAGCATCATGGACTCTAGATAGCGCCCAAAGACTTCTTTTCTGGAGTGCATAGAGCTCCTATGGGTGTCTAGGAAGCATAATAAGGCTCCCACAAGTCCGTGGAGACCCTGATTAAGTCTAGAGAGCATCGTGGACTCCATATAGCCTCCAATGATTTTCTTTGGTGTGCATAGGGCACCTAGGGGTGTCTAGGAAGCGATGTGAGGCTCCGACGAGTCTGTGGTGACTCCAATTGAGTCTAGAGAGCGACGTGGACTAGACAGAGCCTCTAATGATTTTTTGGGTTGCATAAGGCTCCTACGGGTCTCTAGGAAGCGTTGCGAGGCTCCCACAAGCGAATGGCAACTCTAATTGAGCCTAGAGAGCATCGTAGGCTCAGAGGAGCCTCCTATAATTTTTTTATCGCCTAGAGCTCCTATGGGAGTCTAGGAATAGCTGTGAGGCTCCCAAGAGCCTATAGCGACCCTGATCGAGTATAGAGACCGTCGTTGACTGTAGATGGCTTCCAACGACTTTCTGGAGTGCATAGAGCTCCAACGAATCTATGGTGACACAAATTAAGTCTAGGGGGCGTTGTGCACTCTAGTAAACCTCCTTCGATTTTGCGAAGTGCATAGAACTACTACGGGTGTCTTGGAAGCGTTCTGAGGCTCCTACACGGGTCTATGGCTACTCTAATTGAGTCTAGAGAGCGCGTCGTAGACTGGAGCGAGCCTCTAAAGATTTTTGGGATTGCATAGAGCTCCTACGGGTGTCAAAGAAGCGCTGTGTGGCTGTCGGGAATCTATGGCGACACTAATGGAGTCTAGGGAACGTTGCGGACTCTAGCAAACCTACTAGGATTTGTTCAAGTGCATGGAACTCCTATGGTGTGTCTACGAAGCATTCTAAGGCACCCACGCGTTCACGGCGACTCTAATCGTGTCTAGAGAGCGTAGCAACACTCCTAGGATTTCTTGGAGTGCATGGAGCTCCTTCGGGTGTGTAGGAAGCGTTGTGACGCTCTCATGACACTGTGGCGACTCTAATTGAGTTTAGAGAGCGTCGTCAAGTCCATATGGCCTCGTAAGATATCTTGGAGTTCCTACAGGTGTCTGGGAAAGGTTGTGTGGCTCCCACGTGCCTATGGCGACTCTAATTGGGTCTTGACTGTGGCGACTCTAATTGTCCTCCGAGAACTTTTTTGAGTGCCCTGAGCACCCACGGGTGTCTGGGAAGAGTTGTGAGGCTCCCAAGAGTCTATGGCGACTCTGATTGAGTATGGATATTGTCGTTTACTATAGGTGGCCTCCAAAGAATTTTTTAGAATGAATAGAGCACCTGCGGGAGTCTAGGATGCGTTTTGAGGCTCCCACGAACAAATGGCGGCACCAATTGAGTCTAGGGAGTGCTGTGGACTCTAGCAAGCTTCCTAGGATTTTTCGAAGTGCATAGAACTCCTACGAGAGTCTTGGAAGCGTTTTGAGGCTCCCGTGGGTCTATGGCGACTCTAATTCAGTTTAGAGAGCGCAGTGGCCTCTTACAGGACTCCTAGGACTTTTTGGAGTGCGCATGGAAGCTCCTACAGGTTCCTTAGAAGTGTTGGGAGGCTCCCACGCGGGTATCACGTCTCTAATTGAGCTTAGAGAGCGACGTGGACTCAAGACGACCACATGAATTTTTTTTTGAGTGCCCAAAGCTACCACGGGTGTCTAGGAAGCGTTGCGAGGCTCCCAAGAGTCTACGGTGACCCTAATTGGGTCTAGAGGGCATCGAAGACTCTATATTGCCTCTTAAGAGTTTTTGGAGTGCAAAGTGCTCCCCCAGCTGTCTACGAGGTGTTGTGGGGCTCCCACGAGTCTATGCTAGCTCTAATTGAGTCTGGAGAGCGTTGTGGACTCCAGATGGCCTCCGAAGATTTTTTTTGCCGTGCACAGAGCTCCTACGGGCATCTAGGAAGGGTAATGAGGCCCCCACGAGTGCTTGGGGACTCTAATTAAGTCTAAAGAGCATCATGGACTCTAGATAGCGCCCAAAGACTTCTTTTCTGGAGTGCATAGAGCTCCTACGGGTGTCTAGGAAGTATAATCAGGCTCCCACAAGTCCATGGGGACCCAAATAAAGTCTAGAGAGCATCATGGACTCTAGATAGCCTCCAAAGATTTTCTTTGGGGTGCATAGGGCACTTAGGGGTGTCTAGGAAGCGATGTGAGGCTCCCACGAGTCGTCTCGACTCGAATTGAGTCTAGAGAGCGACGTCGACTAGACAGAGCCTCCAATGATTTTTTGGGTTGCATAAGGCTCCTACGGGTCTCTAGGAAGCGCTGCGAGGCCCCCACGAGCGAATGACAACTCTAATTGAGCCTAGAGAGCATCGTAGGCTCAGAGGAGCCTCCTATAATTTTTTTATCGCCTAGAGCTCCTATGGGAGTCTAGGAATAGCTGTGAGGCTCCCAAGAGCCTATAGCGACCCTGATCGAGTATAGAGACCGTCGTTGACTGTAGATGGCTTCCAACGACTTTCTGGAGTGCATAGAGCTCCAACGAATCTATGGTGACACAAATTAAGTCTAGGGGTCGTTGTGCACTCTAGTAAACCTCCTTCGATTTTGCGAAGTGCATAGAACTACTACGGGTGTCTTGGAAGCGTTCTAAGGCTCCCACACGGGTCTATGGCGACTCTAATTGAGTCTAGAGAGCGCGTCGTAGACTGGAGCAAGCCTCTAAAGATTTTTGGGATTGCATAGAGCTCCTACGGGTGTCAAAGAAGCGCTGTGTGGCTGTCGGGAATCTATGGCGACACTAATGGAGTCTAGGGAACGTTGCGGACTCTAGCAAACCTACTAGGATTTGTTCAAGTGCATGGAACTCCTATGGTGTGTCTACGAAGCATTCTAAGGCACCCACGCGTTCACGGCGACTCTAATCGTGTCTAGAGAGCGTAGCAACACTCCTAGGATTTCTTGGAGTGCATGGAGCTCCTTCGGGTGTGTAGGAAGCGTTGTGAGGCTCTCATGACACTGTGGCGACTCTAATTGAGTTTAGAGAGCGTCGTCAAGTCCATATGGCCTCGTAAGATATCTTGGAGTTCCTACAGGTGTCTGGGAAAGGTTGTGTGGCTCCCACGTGCCTATGGCGACTCTAATTGGGTCTTGACTGTGGCGACTCTAATTGTCCTCCGAGAACTTTTTTGAGTGCCCTGAGCACCCACGGGTGTCTGGGAAGAGTTGTGAGGCTCCCAAGAGTCTATGGCGACTCTGATTGAGTATGGATATTATCGTTTACTATAGGTGGCCTCCAAAGAATTTTTTAGAATGAATAGAGCACCTGCGGGAGTCTAGGATGCGTTTTGAGGCTCCCACGAACAAATGGCGGCACCAATTGAGTCTAGGGAGTGCTGTGGACTCTAGCAAGCTTCCTAGGATTTTTCGAAGTGCATAGAACTCCTACGGGAGTCTTGGAAGCGTTTTGAGGCTCCCGTGGGTCTATGGCGACTCTAATTCAGTTTAGAGAGCGCAGTGGCCTCTTACAGGACTCCTAGGACTTTTTGGAGTGCGCATGGAAGCTCCTACAGGTTCCTTAGAAGTGTTGTGAGGCTCCCACGCGGGTATCACGTCTCTAATTGAGCTTAGAGAGCGACGTGGACTCAAGACGACCACATGAATTTTTTTTTGAGTGCCCAGAGCTACCACGGGTGTCTAGGAAGCGTTGCGAGGCTCCCAAGAGTCTACGGTGACCCTAATTGGGTCTAGAGGGCATCGAAGACTCTATATTGCCTCTTAAGAGTTTTTGGAGTGCAAAGTGCTCCCCCAGCTGTCTACGAGGTGTTGTGGGGCTCCCACGAGTCTATGCTAGCTCTAATTGAGTCTGGAGAGCGTCGTGGACTCCAGATGGCCTCCGAAGATTTTTTTTGCCGTGCACAGAGCTCCTACGGGCATCTAGGAAGGGTAATGTGGCCCCCACGAGTGCTTGGGGACTCTAATTAAGTCTAAAGAGCATCATGGACTCTAGATAGCGCCCAAAGACTTCTTTTCTGGAGTGCATAGAGCTCCTACGGGTGTCTAGGAAATATAATCAGGCTCCCACAAGTCCATGGGGACCCTAATAAAGTCTAGAGAGCATCGTGGACTCTAGATAGCCTCCAAAGATTTTCTTTGGGGTGCATAGGGCACTTAGGGGTGTCTAGGAAGCGATGTGAGGCTCCCATGAGTCGTCTCGACTCCAATTGAGTCTAGAGAGCGACGTCGACTAGACAGAGCCTCCAATGATTTTTTGGGTTCCATAAGGCTCCTACGGGTCTCTAGGAAGCGCTGCGAGGCCCCCACGAGCGAATGACAACTCTAATTGAGCCTAGAGAGCATCGTAGACTCAGGGGAGCCTCTTAGAATTTTTTTAACGCCTAGAGCACCTATGGGAGTCTAGGAATAGCTGTGAGGCTCCCAAGAGCCTATGGCGACCCTGATCGAGTATAGAGACCGTCGTTGACTATAGATGGCTTCCAATGACTTTTTGGAGTGCATAGAGCTCCAACGAATCTATGGTGACACAAATTAAGTCTAGGGGGCGTTGTGCACTCTAGTAAACCTCCTTCGATTTTACGAAGTGCATAGAACTACTACGGGTGTCTTGGAAGCGTTCTGAGGCTCCCACACGGGTCTATAGTGACTCTAATTGAGTCTAGAGAGCGCGTCGTAGACTGGAGGGAGCCTCTAAAGATTTTTGGGATAGCATTGAGCTCCTACGGGTGTCAAAGAAGCGCTGCGTGGCTTTCGGGAATCAATGGCGGCACTAATGGAGTCTAGGGAATGTTGCGGACTCTAGCAAACCTACTAGGATTTGTTCAAGTGCATGGAACTCCTATGGGTGTCTACGAAGCATTATGAGGCACCCATGCATCCACGGCGACTCTAATCGTGTCTAGAGAGCGTAGCAACACTCCTAGGATTTCTTGGAGTGCATGGAGCTCCTTCGGGTGTGTAGGAAGCGTTGTGAGGCTCCCATGAGACTGTGGCAACTCTAATTGAGTTTAGAGAGCGTCGTCAAGTCCATATGGCCTCGTAGGATATCTTGGAGTTCCTACAGGTGTCTGGGAAAGGTTGTGGGGCTCCTACGTGCCTATGGCGACTCTAATTGAGTTTTAACAGCATCATGGACTCATGGTGGCCTCCTAGAACTTTTTTGAGTGCCCAGAGCACCCGCGTGTGTCTGGGAAGAGTAGTGAGGCTCCCAAGAGTCTATGGCGACTCTGATTGAGTATGGATATTGTCGTTGACTATAGGTGGCCTCCAAAGAATTTTTTAGAACGCATAGAGCACCTACGGGAGTCTAGGAAGCGTTTTGAGGCTCCCACGAATCAATGGCGGCACCAATTGAGTCTAGGGAGTGTTGTGGACTCTAGCAAGCTTCCTAGGAATTTTCAAAGTGCATAGAACTCCTACAGGAGTCTTGGAAGCGTTCTGCGGCTCCCGTGGGTCTATGGCGACTCAAATTCAGTTTAGAGAGCGCGGTGGCCTCTTATAAGACTCCTAGGACTTTTTGGACTGCGCATGGAAGGCCCTACGGGTTCCTTGGAAGCGTTGTGAGGCTTCTACGCGGGTATCGCGACTCTAATTCAGCTTAGAGAGCGACGTGGACTCAAGCCGACCATCTGAATTTTTTTTTGAGTGCCCAGAGTTACCACGGGTGTCTAGGAAGCGTTGCGAGGCTCCCATGAGTCTACGGTGACCCTAATTGGGTCTAGAGAGCATCGAAGACTCTAGATTGCCTGTTAAGAGTTTTTGGAGTGCAAAGAGCTCCCCCAGCTGTCTACGAGGTGTTGTGGGGCTCCCACGAGTCTATGCCAACTCTAATTGAGTCTGGAGAGCGTCGTGGACTCCAGATGGCCTCCGAAGATATTTTTTGCCATGCTCAGGGCTCCTACGGGCATCTAGGAAGCGTAGTGAGGCTCCCACGAGTGCATGGCGACTCTAATTAAGTCTAGAGAGCATCATGGACTCTAGATAGCGCCCAAGGACTTTTTTTTTGGAGTGCATAGAGCTCCTACGGGTGTCTAGGAAGCATAATAAGGCTCCCACGAGTCCATGAGGACCCTAATTAAGTCTAGAGAGCATCGTGGACTCTAGATAGCCTCCAAAGATTTTCTTTGGAGTGCATAGGGCACCTAGGGGTGTCTAGGAAGCGATGTGAGGCTCCCACGAGTCTGTGGCGACTCCAATTGAGTCTAGAGAGCGACGTGGACAAGACAGAGCCTCCAACGATTTTTTGGGTTGCGTAAGGCTCCTACGAGTCTCTCGGAAGCGCTGCGAGGCTCCCACGAGCGTATGGCAACCCTAATTGTGCCTAGAGAGCATCGTAGACTCAGGGGAGCCTCCTAGAATTTTTTTTTAGCACCTAGAGCTCCTATGGGTGTACAGGAATTGCTGTGAAGCTCCCAAGAGCCTATGGCGTCCCTGATCGAGTATAGAGACAGTCGTTGACTGTAGATGGCTTCCAACGACTTTTTGGAGTGCATAGAGCTCCAACGAATCTATGGTGACACAAATTAAGTCTAGGGGGCGTTGTGCACAATTGTGAACCTCCTTCGATTTTGCGAAGTGCATAGAACTACTACGGGTGTCTTGGAAGCGTTCTGAGGCTCCCACACGGGTCTATAGCGACTCTAATTGAGTCTAGAGAGCGCGTCGTAGACTGGAGGGAGCCTCTAAAGATTTTTGGGATTGCATAGAGCTCCTACGGGTGTCAAAGAAGCGCTATGTGGCTTTCAGGAATCTATGGCGGCACTAATGGAGTCTAGGGAACGTTGCGGACTCTAGCAAACCTACTAGGATTTGTTCAGGTGCATGGAACTCCTATCGGTGTCTACGAAGCATTCTGAAGCACCCACGCGTCCACGGCGACTCTAATCCTGTCTAGATAGCGTAACAACACTCCTAGGATTTCTTGGAGTGCATGGAGCTCCTTCGGGTGTGTAGGAAGCATTCTGAGGCTCTCATGAGACTGTGGCGACTCTAATTGAGTTTAGAGAGCGTCGTCAAGTCCATATGGCCACGTAAGCTATCTTGGAGTTCCTACAGGTGTCTGGGAAAGGTTGTGAGGCTCCCACGTGCCTATAGTGACTCTAATTGAGTCCTGACAGCATCATGGACTCATGGTAGCCTCCTAGAACTTTTTTGAGTGCCCAGAGCACCCACGGGTGTCTGGGAAGAGTTGTGAGGCTCCCAAGAGTCTATGGCGACTCTGATTGAGTATGGATATTGTCGTTGACTATAGGTGGCCTCCAAAGAATTTTTTTAGAATGCATAGAGCACCTACGGGAGTCTAGGAAGCGTTTTGAGGCTCCCACGAATCAATGGCGGCACCAATTGAGTCTAGGGAGTGCTGTGGACTCTAGCAAGCTTCCTGGGATTTTTCGAAGTTCATAGAACTCCTACGGGAGTCTTGGAAGCGTTTTGAGGCTCCCGTGGGTCTATGGCGACTCTAATTCAGTTTAGAGAGCGCGGTGGCCTCTTACAGGACTCCTAGGACTTTTTGGAGTGCGCATGGAAGCTCCTACGGGTTCCTTGGAAGCGTTGTGTTGCTCCCACGTTGGTACCGCGACTCTAATTAAGCTTAGTGAGCGACGTGGACTCAAGACGACCACCTGAATTTTTTTTGAGTGCCCAGAGCTACCACAGGCGTCTAGGAAGCGTTGCGAGGCTCCCAAGAGTCTACAGTGACCCTAATTGGGTCTAGAGAGCATTGAAGACTCTAGATTGCCTCTTAAGAGTTTTTGGAGTGCAAAGAGCTCCCCCAGCTGTGTACGAGGTGTTGTGGGGCTCCCACGAGTCTATGCCAGCTCTAATTGAGTCTGGAGAGCGTTGTGAACTCCAGATGACCTCCGAAGATTGTTTTTTACCGTGCACAGAGCTCCTACGGGCATCTAGGAAGGGTAATGAGGCTCCCACGAGTGCATGGGGACTCTAATTAAGTCTACAGAGCATCATGGACTCTAGAGAGCGCCCAAAGACCTTTTTTCTGGAGTGCATAGAGCTCCTACGGGTGTCTAGGAAGCATAATAAGGCTCCCACGAGTCCATGGGGGCCATAATTAAGTCTAGAGAGCATCGTGGACTCTAGATAGCCTCCAATGATTTTCTTTGGAGTGCATAGGGCACCTAGGGGTGTCTAGGAAGCGATGTGAGGCTCCCACGAGTCTGTGACGACTCCAATTGAGTCTAGAGAGCGACGTGGACTAGACAGAGCCTCCAATGATTTTTTGGGTTGCATAAGGCTCCTACGGGTCTCTAGGAAGCGCTGCGAGGCTCCCACGAGCATATGGCAACTCTAATTAAGCTTAGAGAGCATCGTAGACTCAAGGCAGCCTCCTAGAATTTTTTTTTAGCGCCTAGAGCTCCTATGGGAGTCTAGGAATAGCTGTGAGGCTCCCAAGAGCCTATGGCGACCCTGATCGGGTATAGAGACCGTCGTTGACTGTAGATGGCTTCCAACGATTTTGTGGAGTGCATAGAACTCCAACGAATCTTTGGTGACACAAATTAAGTCTAGGGAGCGTTGTGGACTCTAGTAAGCCTCCTTCGATTTTGCGAAGTGCGAACTACTACGGGTGTCTTCGAAGCGTTCTGAGGCTCCCACACGGGTCTATAGCTACTCTAATTGAGTCTAGAGAGCGCGTCGTAGACTGGAGAGAGCCTCTAAAGATTTTTGGGATTGCATAGAGCTCCTACAGCTGTCAAAGAAGCACTGTGAGGCATTCGGCAATCTATGGCGGCACTAATGGAGTCTAGGGAGCGTTATGGACTCTAGGAAATCTACTACGATTTGTTCAAGTGCGTGGAACTCCTATGGGTGTCTACTAAGCATTCTGAGGCGCCCACGCATCCAGGGCGACTCTAATCGTGTCTAGAGAGCGTAGCAACACTCCTAGGGTTTCTTGGAGTGCGTGGAGCTCCTTCGGGTGTCTAGGAAGCGTTGTGAGGCTCTCACGAGACTGTGGCGACTCTAATTGAGTTTAGAGAGCGTCGTCAAGGCCATATGGCCTCGTAAGATATCATAGAGTTCCTACAGGTGTCTGGGAAAGGTTGTGAACCTCCCACATGCCTATGGCGACTCTAATTGAGTCTTGACAGCATCATGGACTCATGGTAGCCTCCTAGAACTTTTTTGAGTGCCCTGAGCACCCACGGGTGTCTGGGAAGAGTTGTGAGGCTCCCAAGAGTCTATGGCGACTCTGAATGAGTATGGATATTGTCGTTGAATATAGGTGGCCTCCAAAGAATTTTTTTGAATGCATAGAGCACCTACGGGAGTCTAGGAAGTGTTTTGAGGCTCCCACGAATCAATGGCGGTACCAATTGAGTCTAGGGAGTGTTGTGGACTCTAGCAAGCTTCCTAGGATTTTTCGAAGTGCATAGAACTCCTACGGGAATCTTGGAAGCGTTCTAACTCTCCCGTGGGTCTATGGCGACTCTAATTCAGTTTAGAGAGCGCGGTGGCCTCTAACAGGACTCCTAGGACTTTTTGGAGTGCGCATGGAAGCTCCTACGGGTTCTTTGGAAGCGTTGTGAGGCTCCCACGCGGGAGTCGCGACTCTAATTGAGCTTAGAGAGTGATGTGGACTCAAGACGACCACCTGAATTTTTTTTTAGTGCCTAGAGCTACCACAGGTGTCTAGGAAGCGTTGCGAGGCTCCCAAGAGTCTACGGTGACCCTAATTGGGTCTAGAGAGCATCGAAGACTCTAGATTGCCTCTTAAGAGTTTTTGGAGTGCAAAGAGCTCCCCCAGCTGTCTACGAGGTGTTGTGGGGCTCCCACGAGTCTATGCCTGCTCTAATTGAGTCTGGAGAGCGTCGTGGACTCCAAATGGCCTCCGAAGATTTTTTTTTTGCCGTGCACAGTGCTCCTACGGGCATCTAGGAAGCGTAATGAGGCTCCCACGAATGCTTGGGGACTCTAATTAAGTCTGGAGAGCATCATGGACTCTAGATAGCGCCCAAAGACTTTTTTTCTGGAGTGCATAGAGCTCCTACGGGTGTCTAGGAAGCATAATAAGGCTCCCACGAGTCCATGGGGATCCTAATTAAGTCTAGAGAGCATCGTGGACTCTAGATAGCCTCCAAAGATTTTTTTTGGAGTGCATAGGGCACCTAGGGGTGTCTGGGAAGCAATGTGAGGCTCCCACGAGTCTGTGGCGACTCCAATTGAGTCTAGAGAGCGACATGGACTAGACAGAGCCTCCAATGATTTTTTGGGTTGCATAAGGCTCCTAGGGGTCTTTAGGAAGCGCTGCGAGGCTCCCACGGGCGTATGGCAACTCTAATTGAGCCTAGAGAGCATCGTAGACTCAGGGGAGCCTCCTAGAATTTTTTTTTTAGCGCCTAGGGCTCCTATTGGAGTCTAGGAATAGCTGTGAGGCTCCCAAGAGCCTATGGCGACCCTGATCGAGTATAGAGACCGTCGTTGACTGTAGATGGCTTCCAACGATTTTTTGGAGTGCATAGAGCTCCAACGAATCTATGGAGACACAAATTAAGTCTAGGGAGCGTTGTGGACTCTAGTAAGCCTCCTTCGATTTTGCAAAGTGCATAGAACTACTACGGGTGTCTTGGAAGCGTTCTAAGGCTCCCACACAGGTCTATAGCGACTCTAATTGAGTCTAGAGAGCGCGTCGTAGACTAGAGAGAGCCTCTAAAGATTTTTGGGATTGCATAGAGCTCCTACGGCTGTCAAAGAAGCGCTGTGAGGCTTTCGGGAATCTATGGCGGCACTAATGGAGTCTGGGGAACGTTGCGAACACTAGAAAACCTACTAGGATTTGTTCAAGTGCATGGAACTCCTATGGGTGTCTATGAAGCATTCTGAGGCACCCACGCGTCCACGGCGACTCTAATCATGTCTACAGAGCGTAGCAACACTCCTAGGATTTCTTGGAGTGCATGGAGCTCCTTCGGGTGTCTAGGAAGCGTTGTGTGGCTCTTATGAGACTATGGCGACTCTAATTGAGTTTAGAGAGCGTCGTCAAGTCCATATGGCCTCGTAAGATATCTTGGAGTTCCTACAGGTGTCTGGGAAAGGTTGTGAGGCTCCCACGTACCTATGGCAACTCTAATTGAGTCTTGACAGCATCATGGACTCATGGTAGCCTCCTAGAACTTTTTTGAGTGCCCAAAGCACCCACGGGTGTCTGGGAAGAGTTGTGAGGCTCCCAAGAGTCTATGGCGACTCTGATTGAGTATGGATATTGTCGTTGACTATAGATGGCCTCCAAAGATTTTTTTAGAATGCATAGAGCACCTATGGGAGTCTAGGAAGCTTTTTGAGGCTCCCACGAATCAATGGCGGCACCAATTGAGTCTAGGGAGTGTTGTGCACTCTAGCAAGCTTCCTAGGATTTTTCAAAGTGCATAGAACTCCTACGGGAGTCTTGGAAGCGTTCTGAGGCTCCCGTGGGTCTATGGCGACTCTAATTCAGTTTAGAGAGCGCGGTAGCCTCTAACAGGACTCCTAGGACTTTTTGGAGTGCTCATGGAAGCTCCTACGGGTTCCTTGGAAGCGTTGTGAAGCTCCCACGCGAGTATCGCGACTCTAATTGAGCATAGAGAGCGACGTGGACTCAAGACGACCACCTGAATTTTTTTTTGAGTGCCCAGAGCTACCACCGGTGTCTAGGAAGCGTTGTGAGGCTCCCAAGAGTCTACGGTGACCCTAATTGGGTCTAGAGAGCATCGCAGACTCTAGATTGCCTCTTAGGAGTTTTTGGAGTGCAAAGAGCTCCCCCAGCTGTCTAGGAGGTGTTGTGGGCTCCCACGAGTCTATGCCAGCTCTAATTGAGTCTAGAGAGCGTCGTGGACTCCAGATGGCGTCCCGAAATTTTTTTGCCACGTACAGCGCTCCTACGGGCATCTAGGAAGCGTAATGAGGCTCCCACGAGTGCATGGGGACTGTAATTTACTCTAGAGAGCATCATGGACTGTAGATAGCGTCCAATGATTTTTTTTGGAGTGCATAGAGGTCCTATGGGTGTCTAGGAAGCATAATAAGGCTCTCACGAGTCCACGGGGACCCTAATTAAGTCTAGAGAGCATCGTGGACTTCGGATAGCCTCCAAAGATTTTTTTTGGAGTGCATAGGGCACCTAAGGGTGTCTAGGAAGCGATGTGAGGCTCCCACGAGTCTGTGGCGACTCCAATTGAGTCTAGAGAGCAACGTGGAATAGACAGAGCCTCCAATGATTTTTTGGGTTGCATGGCTCCTATGGGTCTCTAGGAAGCGCTGCGAGGCTCCGACGTGCCTATGGCAACTCTAATTGAGCCTAGAGAGCATCGTAGACTCAGGATAGCCTCCTAGAATTTTTTTTTTTTTTTTTTGTTTTTAGCGCCTAGAGCTCCTATGGGAGTCTAGGAATAGCTATGAGGCTACCTGGAGCCTATGGTGACACTGATCGAGCATAGAGACCGTCGTCGACTGTAGATGGCTTCCAAAGATTTTTTGGAGTGCATAGAGCTCCTACGAGTGTCTAGGAGGTGTTGTGAGGCTCCAACGGACCTATGGCGACACAAATTGGGTCTGGGGAGAATTGTGGACCTAGTAAGCCTCCTTCGACTTTGTAAAGTGCATAGAACTGCTGCGGGCGTCTTGGAAGCGTTCTGAGGCTCCCACACGGGTCTATAGCGACTCTAATTGAGTCTAGAGAGCGCGTCGTAGACTGGAGAGAGCCTCTAAAGATTTTTGGGATTGCATAGAGCTCCTTTTTTTTTTTTTTTTTTTTTTTTGTTAAGTGAGAAATAGTATAAAAGAAAAGAAACGAAAGAAGAATACAAGCCAAAGGCCAAGAAAAGGAACAAATCAAAAACAATCAACTAAGCTAATCATAGGACAGCTTAAGAGATTGTTTTTGAAAGAAAAAACCTCACAGCCCGAGGAGAGCAAAAATATCTAATTTAGAATATCAAAACTGATACCCCAATTACAGCATAAATCCCTATTCCTACAATTATCTTTAACCCCTTTAAAATTCGAAATTCTAATTCTAACATCATCTTCAATAAGTGTCAATACAAAATTGGGATTCTTAAAGGAATTCTCATGGAGCCTATGATTCCTTTCTCTCCAACCATGATAGATTGTAGCAGCCCACGCAATCTTCTTCACGGAAGTTCCAAAGTTATGGGAATTAAGAGAGTGAGTGGCCCATAAGAACTCATTAACCCAAAACCGAGGAAATCTAATGATGCCACAATTACGCAGGACCCTTTGCCAAATCCCAGCAGTGTAACTACATTGAAAGAAAAGGTGATCTCTACTCTCAACATTACCTTGGCAAAGAACACAGCAATCATCTGAACTAAGCCCCCAAGCTTTAATTCTATCTCTAGTCACGATTCTATTATGGATAACAAGCCAAGCTATAAATGCATGTCTCCTAATAGCTTTAGGAAACCAAACCAGCCTATGCCATTCAACCTCATTTCGTTTAGTACGAATAGACTCCCAAGCTGAGTTGACCGAGAATTGACCAGAGGGGGAAAGCAACCATATGACATTATCAGATCTCTGGAAATTAGGCTTAAAGGTGACTGGAGTGGCTCTTTGAAGCTCTAAAAGATCTGCCGTAACAGAAACTGGCCAGTGCCAATCAAAACGATGCACAATAGAACTGACCTTAGAAGAAGAAGGCAATGCACTATCATACATAATTCGGCTGCCAAAATAAGGAAATAATGGTCCAATGGGATGCCAGGAATCGTGCCATAAGAAAGTAGAAGAGCCATCACCAATGGAGTGCTTGATAAAAGGCCTGATGGTGTCTCTAATCTTGAGGAGTTTCCTCCAAATCCACGAGCAATCCGCTGGAGTCTTGACTGTCCAGAAGCTATTCCCTCTCAAGAGATAAACTTGTACCCATGCTACCCATAAAGAAGCATAGAGCTCCTACGGGTGTCAAAGAAGCGCTGTGAGGCTCTCGGGAATCTGTGGCGACACTAATGCAGTCTAGGGAACGTTGTGGACTCTAGCAAACCTACTAGGATTTGTTCAAGTGCATGGAACTCCTATGGGTGTCTACGAAGCATTTTGAGGCACCCACGCGTCCACGGCGACTCTAATCGAGTCTAGAGAGCGTAGCAACACTCCTAGGATTTCTTGGAGTGCATAGAGCTCCTTCGGGTGTCTAGGAAGCGTTGTGAGGCTCTCATGAGACTATGGCGACTCTGACTGAGTTTAGAGAGCGTCGTCGAGTCCATATGGCCTCGTAAGATATCTTGGAGTTCCTACAGGTGCCTAGGAAAGGTTGTGAGGCTCCCACATGCCTATGGCGACTCTAATTGAGTCTTGATAGCATCATGGATTCATAGTAGCCTCCTAGAATTTTTTTGAGTGCCCAGAGCACCCACGGGTGTCTGGGAAGAGTTGTGAGGCTCCTAAGAGTCTATAGCGACTCTAATTGAGTATGGATATTGTCGTTGACTATAGATGGCCTCCAAAGATTTTTTTTAGAATGCATAGAGCACCTATGGGAGTCTAGGAAGCGTTTTGAGGATCCCACGAATCAATGGCGGCACTAATTGAGTCTAGGGAGTGTTGTGGACTCTTGCAAGCTTCCTAGGATTTTTTGAAGTGCACAGAACTGCTACGGGAGTCTTGGAAGCGTTCTGAGGCTCCCATGCATCTATGGCGACTCTAATTCAGTTTAGAGAGCGCGGTGGCCTCTAACAAGACTCCTATGACCTTTTGGAGCGCGCATGAAAGCTCCTACGGGTGTCTTGGAAGCATTTGTGAGGCTCCCACTAGGGTATCGCGACTCTAATTGAGCTTAGAGAATGACATGGACTCAAGACGACCACCTGGATTTTTTTTTTTGAGCGCCTAGAGGTCCTATGGGAGTCTAGGAATAGCTGTGAGGCTCCTAGGAGCCTATGGCGACCCTGATCGAGTATAGAGACCATCGTTGACTGTAGATGGCTTCCAAAGATTTTTTTTGGAATGCATAAAGCTCTTACGGGTGTCTAGGAGGCATTATGAGGCTCCAACGAATCTATGGCGACACAAATTGAGTCTAGCGAGCGATGTGGACCTAGTAAGCCTCGTTCGATTTTGGGAAGTGCATGGAACTGGTACAGGTGTCTTGGAAGCATTCTGAGGCTCACATACGGGTCTATAGCGACTCTAATTGAGTCTACAGAGTGCGTCGTAGACTGGAGAGAGCCTCTAAAGGTTTTTGGGATTGCATAAACCTCCTACGGGTGTCAAAGCAGCGCTATGAGGCTCTCGAGAATCTATGGCGGCACTAATGCAGTCTAGGGAACATTGTAGACTCTAGCGAACCTACTAGGATTTGTTCAAGTGCATGGAACTCCCATGGGTGTCTACGAAGCATTCTGAGGCACCCACGCGTCCATGGCGACTCTAATTGAGTCTAGAGAGCATAGCAACACTCCTAGGATTTCTTGGAGTGCATAGAGCTCCTTCAGGTGTCTTGGAAGCGTTGTGAGGCTCTCATGAGACTATGGCGACTCTAATTGAGTTTAGAAAGCATCGTCGAGTCCATATGGCCTCGTAGGATATCTTGGAGTTCCTATAGGTGTCTAGGAAAGGTTGTGAGGCTCCCACATGCCTATGGCGACTCTAATTGAGTCTTGACGGCATCATGGACTCATGGTAGCCTCCTGGAATTTTTTTGAGTGCTCAGAGCACCCACGGGTGTCTGGGAAGAGTTGTGAGGTTACCAAGAGTCTATGGCGACTCTGATTGAGGTTGGATACTGTCGTTGACTATAAATGGCCTCCAAAGATTTTTTTAGATTGCATAGAGCACCTATGGGAGTCTAGGAAGCGTTTTGAGGCTCCCACGCATCAATGGCGGCACTAATTGAGTCTAGGGAGTGTTGTGGACTCTAGCAAGCTTCCTAGGATTTTTAGAAGTGCATAGAACTCCTACGGGAGTCTTGGAAGCGTTCTGAGGCTCCCGTGGGTCTATGGTGACTCTAATTCAGTTTAGAGACCGCGGTGGCCTCTAACAGGACTCCTAGGACCTTTTGGAGTGCGCATGGAAGCTCCTACGGGTGTCTTGGAAGCATTTGTGAGGCTCCCACGCAGGTATCGCGACTCTAATTGAGTTTAGAGGGCGGTGTGCACACAAGACCACCACCTGAATTTTTTTTTTTTTTTTTTTTTTTTTTTTTTTTGAGCACCCAGAGCTACCACGGGTGTCTAAGAAGCGTTGTAAGGCTCCCAAGAGTCTACGGTGACCCTAATTGGGTCTAGAGAGCATCGCAGACTCTAGATTGCCTCTTAAGAGTTTTTGGAGTGCAAAGAGCTCCCCCAACATTCTGAGGCTCCCACGATCGTATGGCAACTCTAATTTTGCCTAGAGAGCATCGTAGACTCAGGATAGAGAGAAAAGAAAATGATTTCTAGAGAGAGAAGCTCTCGCCCAAATTTCTTTCCATGATGCTGTTTTCTCTCTTGGAAGGCCATATACCTACCACCTTAAATCTCTGTTTTTTTTCATTTATTATGGCCACGTTTGATCACTGTTCTAGCTCTAATCCTTCTAATAGTACTGTTGGAGGGGTTATATCTTCAGATCTAACCCATAAGGGGGTTTTGAAGTCCTCTGAAGTTGAGAAGCTTCCTGTGAAGGTTGTTCCTCAGATTCTCAAGTTCGGTAACAGATCTAAGGAAACCGATACTAGATCCGTGAGTTCCGATGCCCCTGTCATGCCGGATCTGGTTAGTTCGAGTTCGTGTCTCACCGCTGCTCACTTACCTGTATCCTCTTCTTCTTCCTCGGTTCTTACCCGCGATCTGAGTGCTGGTGAAGCTTTTATTCCCCCTATTGCCAGATCTGACCATCACTCTTCTAGCGGAGGTGATTGTGCTGGAGCGTTCTCCGCTGAATCACGCGTTCAAAGTGCTGTGTTGGCACCGTCAGCTCCTTCCTCGGGGGAGAAATCTGCCGCTACGGTGACTCCTAGATCTTCCTTTCCTTCCATCACGGCGGCGTGCGGAGGACTTTCCAACTTGGGCATTTCTTATCCATCTGGCTGCACCTCGGTGGATTTAGGAAAGAGGGCAATCTTGCTGCAATCAGGTTCTCATGATGTATGTGGCAGATCTGGGGTTTCCTCTTCTACGGGGGTGCCTTCTCCTGTGGTTCCGGTGGTTTGTAGATCTGTCGTGACTCCTAGTTCAGTGGCCATCCCCGCTTCTGTTCCTTCTTCATCTTCGACAGGTGCTAAAGGTGCTGTTGGTTGTCTTTCTACGAATGGGTTTATCTACCCTTCGGGGTGTTCTTCTAGCGTCCTTGGGGAAGCTGTGGGTTGTATTCATGCTGGTCGAGCTAGCCATCAGCATGAGGAATTTCCTGCTCTCAACGCTCGACCTGGTCAAGGTAGTAAGACTACGAACGGTTCTCAGGTGATTGTCAATGATTGGAAGCAGCTCTTTTCTTCAGGTAAACGTGCCAATTCTGATCTCAAATATTTCGAGCCACAAAGAATTAATGGCAAAATTGTTGTGAAGCCTCCTCCGGAGGTGGGTATAGCTGGTAGTGAGCACTGGAAAAACTGTCTGGTTGGGCAATTTATTGACAAAAGGCCAGCATACTCTTTTATTAAGTCATCTGTTGATAGGCTCTGGGGAAGAAAGGAAATGCCAGAGGTATTGTCCACTGATAATGGAGTCTTTTTCTTCAGATTCATCAACCCTGAGGTTCTTGAATGGGTTCTTGAGGCAGGTCCATGGTTTATTGGTGGAAAGCCTCTTATTCTGAGACGATGGAAGCCTAAAATGGAATTGATTAAACCCCAATTGTAGAAAATCCCTATTTGGGTAAAGCTATTTAATGTGCCTAACGAATATTGGAATATAGATGGTATGAGCTATGTAGCCAGTGGTGTAGGCTATCCTTTGTATCTGGATGCCTTAACTGAGTCGCAGTCTCGGCTTTCTTTTGCTAGACTATGTGTGGAGGTTGATGTCAATTCTGACTTTCCCACTTCTGTTGATCTTGATTTGGGGGATGGGTCTTCTATTGAAATTGGGGTTGAATATCCCTGGAAGCCACAGGTTTGCAAAAATTGTAAAATTTTTGGTCATTCTACTTTGCATTGTCCAGTTGCTATCAAGCAAGTTTGGAAGCCTAAAGTGAAGGATGTCAAGAGTGTAGAGACTACTCTTGATGTTGGTGAGAAGGATAGTGTTATTACAGCTATTAACTCTGTCCCTGATAATGTAGCTTCTTACTCTGATAAGGTTCAGGCAGAGATTCACCAAGATGTACAACAGTTAGTCCAATCCAGTGAGGTGTCTTCTAATTCTCTTGATTTGGGCTTGAATTTTGTTAATTCTAATCATTTTACAGTGTTGCAAGAAGGTACCAGTGTTGTTGAAGAGCCAGTTTTATCTTCTCCCCCTCCTAAGATCCAGCTTACATGCACTACTGATTCGGAATCTTCTCCTGAGATCAATGCCAAGTATGCAAACATGAACATTGATGAGCTAGTGAATAAAGAGAATAAAGGGAATAAAGGTAAGAACAAGAAGAAGAAAGGCCGTAGTAATACGAAGGCATCTAATTCTCCTAATCCCCCTGGGCCTAGTAGTACTCCTGTAAAGGAGGTGGTTACTATCAAGCCCAATGTTATTAATGATCAATAAAGCTTTTTGGAATATTAGAGGTCTCAATGACCCTATTAAACAAAAAGAAGTCAGGTCTTTTATCAAGGAAAATAATCTTAGTTTGTTTGGGCTTGCTGAAACAAAAGTTAGGATAGCTAATATGGATAGAGTCTTTTATTCTATTGCTCCTGGGTGGCAGATTATCCACAATTACCATGCTTCTACCCAAGGTCGTATTTGGGTGTGTTGGAATCCGTTGGTGGTGAAGGTGCAAGTGGCTTTTTCTACAGATCAGATTACTCATTGTCATGTCCACTCCTTAACTGATCATGAGTATTTCCTATGTTCTTTTGTCTATGCTTCTAATTCCCAGCAGGATAGAGTTTTGTTATGGAGTCATATCTCTTCTCTTGCTGCTACTAATAACTCCACCCCCTGGCTGTTACTTGGTGATTTTAATACTGTACGTTATTGCAGTGAAAGATATGGTGGAGTGATTTCCTCTAATTCTGCCATTTCTACTTTTCATGACTGTTTGTTACAAGCTGATATTGTGGATCTTCCTTTTATTGGCCCGTTATTTACTTGGACTAATAAACGTGATGGTGATGCGTTTATTGCTCGGAAATTAGATAGAGCTCTTATCAATGAAGGCTGGCTTGATAAATTTCCTACCTCAGTAGCTATTTTTGGTAGTCCTGGAGTTTCTGATCATTGTCCGGTGATTATTTCAAGCCCAGATAAAAAAGACAATGTAAGGAAGCCCTTTAAGTTCTTTAATTTTTGGACTAATCACCCTGAGTTTCTCAGTGTTGTGCAGAATTGCTGGACTTTACAGTTCAATGGTTCTCCTATGTTTATTCTCTACTGCAAACTCAAGGCCCTGAAAAAGGAATTGAGGAAGTTCAATGCTACTCAGTTTGGAGCCATCCGAGATAGAGTTCAACAAGCTAAGACTAAGCTTGGCAATGCCCAGATTAATTTGCTGCATAACCCTCAGGAGGTGAATCTCATTATGGAGGAACGTTCTTGTCTTCATGATTATGTTGCTGTTTCTTCTGCTGAGGAAGCTTTCCTTAAACAGAAGTCTCGCATCAATTGGCTTAAGCATGGTGATCAAAATACTGGTTTCTTCCACAAGTCAGTTAAAGTTCGAAATGCTTACAATTCTATCACCAAAATTTATAATAGTGCAGGCAACCTCCTTTCTTCTCCTCAAGATATCAAAGATGAAGCTACCAGTTTCTTTCAGAAGCTCCTTTGCTCTACCACAGACAATCATCCAGACAGTCACGCCATTCTGAATAATCTTCAGAATTTTGCTTGGAATGAGGATCAATTAAGTCATTTGAATTGCCCTGTTACCCTGGCTGAGATTAAAGACTCACTTTTCTCTCTCCATAATGACAAAGCCCCTGGCCCTGATGGTTATACCTCCCTTTTCTTCAAGAAGGCTTGGACTATCGTTGGTAATGATGTTCTTGCAGCTGTTTCTTCTTTTTTTCAGCATGGCAAATTGTTGGGGGAGGTTAATGCCACAATCATTGCGTTAGTGCCTAAAGTTACTAATCCCTCCACTATGAGTGATTTTCGCCCCATCTCCTGTTGCAATACTATTTATAAATGTATTTCCAAAATTATTGCTAACAGGATTAAGCTTTGTCTTCCTGATTTTATTAGCTCTAATCAATCAGCTTTTGTCAAGGATAGGAGGATATCAGATAACATTCTTCTTGCCCAGGAGATTCTCAAGAACTATCACAGACAGCTATACTCTCCAAGATGTGCAATCAAAGTTGATATCATGAAGGCTTATGACTCTGTCAATTGGTGTTTCATTATTGACATTCTCACGGCGCTCCACACTCCAAATCATGTTATTAATTGGATTAAAGCTTGTGTATGCACTCCTAAATTCTCAGTTTCCCTTAATGGTGGTCTGGAAGGCTATTTCCACGGCGCAAGAGGGCTCAGACAAGGGGATCCTCTCTCTCCCTACCTCTTTGTGATTGTCATGGAAGTGTTATCTCGTCTTCTAGCTCAAGCTACTGACAATTCTCAATTCAAGTTCCATGCTCGTTGTGAAAAGATTAATCTGACTCATTTGTGCTTTGCTGATGATCTTCTCATTTTCTCTCATGGCTGTGTTGAGTCTGTTTCCATCATTTACCGAGTTCTCCAAGACTTTCAAGCGCTGTCAGGTCTTAAAGCTAATTTGAGCAAGAGTGCTGTCTTTTTCTCAGGTGTGAGTACCCTAGTTAAAGATAATATTTTGCAGATTTTGGGTTTTAAAGAAGGTAGTCTTCCTGTTAGGTATCTGGGGGTACCTCTTATTACCAAGAAGCTCTCCAAATCTGATTGCCAACCTTTAATTGATAGTATTACTAAACGTATTCATTCGTGGAGTAGTAAAAGGTTGTCTTATGCTGGGCGTCTCCAACTTCTCAGTTTAGTTTTGTACAGCATTCAAGCATTTTGGTGCAGCATTTTCATTCTTCCTAATAGTGTGTACAAGTCTATTGAACAACTTTTTCGCAATTATCTTTGGACTGGTAGTGATCTCAAAAATTCAGGAGCTAAAGTCAAGTGGTCAGTGGTCTGTCTTCCTAAATCTGAAGGAGGGCTTGGGCTTAGGAGATTGAAAGAGTGGAATATTGCTGCTTCTTTTAAACATATTTGGAACCTTTTTTGTCAATCAGGGTCCTTGTGGGTTGCTTGGGTGAAAACCTATTTATTAAGGGGAAATAGCTTTTGGGCAGTGAAGATTCCAGCTGAATGTTCTTGGATCTGGAGAAGGCTTCTTAAGGTTAGAGATATTATCAGGCCTTTCATTATACACACTATTGGTGATGGCTCTTCTACATTTCTCTGGCATGACTCTTGGCACCCTATTGGCCCCATCTTGCAACGTTATGGCAACAGAATAATGTATGATTGTGCTATGCCTTCCAATACAAAGGTCAGTGCTATTGTGGGCCACCAAGAGTGGCTATGGCCTGTTACAGTTACGGCTGACCTCCTTGATATCCAGCAAGCTACCCCTGTTACCTTCATTCCTCATCCTTCTAGAAAGGATTCTATCCGCTGGCTTCCTTCCCCTTCAGGTATTTTCACTGTGCTTTCTGCCTGGGATTCCATTAGAACTAGGAAGGAAGAAGTGGCATGGAACAATCTGGTTTGGTTTCCCAAGTCCATACGCAAACATGGCTTTATTTTGTGGACTATTATCAATAACAGGATAGCTACTCGGGACAAACTTAAATTATGGGGCCTTGGTACTGATGATACATGCATTCTCTGCCAAAACTCTATTGAATGCAGAGATCATTTGTTCTATGAGTGTAGTTACACGGCTGGTATTTGGAAGAATGTGCTTCTCAAGTGTGGTGTCCATCGTTTGCCTAGATATTGGAATAATGAATTCCTGTGGGCTATAAGTATTAAATCTAGTTCTTTTGGTTCTTCTTTGAGGAAGATTGCTTGGGCTGCCACTATCTACCATGTTTGGCAGGAAAGAAATCGTAGACTCCATGAGAATGTGTACAAAGCTCCAAGTGCGATTGTGGCCCTCATTGTGGATGATGTTAGAATTAAAGCCATGTGCTTTCATAGAATTAAGGACAATGTTAGAAATAGAGATTTATGTTGTAATTGGGGTATCAATTTAGATATCCTTCAGTAGTTTTTTGCTTCCTCAGGCTGTGAGGTTGAGTCCTATCTTATACAATCCTTTAAGCTTCCTTAAGGCTAGCTTAATGGATTGTTTTTGACTTGGATCTTTTGGTTGGCCCTTGGCTTGTATTCTTTTTTCCTGTTTTTTATATATAATTCTCACTTACCCAAAAAAAAAAAAAAAAAAAAAAAAAAAAAAAAAAGACTCAGGATAGCCTCCTAGAAATTTTTTTTTCTTTTTGAGCGCCTAGTGGTCCTATGGGAGTCTAGGAACAGCTGTGAGGCTCCCAAGAGCCTATGGCGACCCTAATCGAGTATAGAGACCGTCATTGACAGTAGATGGCTTTCAAAGATTTTTTGGAGTGCATAAAGCTCCTACGGGTGTCTGGGAGGCGTTGTGAGGCTCCAACGAATCTATGGCAACACAAATTGAGTCTAGGGAGAGTTGTAGACCTAGTAAGCTTACTTCGATTTTGCGAAGTGCATGGAACTGCTACGGGTGTCTTGGAAGCGTTATGAGGCTCCCATACGGGTCTATAGCGACTCTAATTGAGTCTAGATAGCACGTCGTAGATTGGAGAGAGCCTCTAAAGATTTTTGGGATTGCATAAAGCTCCTACGGGTGTCGAAGAAGCGCTGTGAGGCTCTCGGGAATCTATGGCGACACTAATGGAGTCTAGGGAACGTTGCGGACTCTAGCAAACCTACTAGGATTTGTTCAAGTGCATGGAACTCCTATGGGTGCCTACGACGCATTCTGAGGCACCCACGCGTCTATGGCGACTCTAATTGAGTCTAGAGAGCGTAGCAACACTCCCAGGATTTCTTGGAGTGCATAGAACTCCTTCGGGTGTCTAGGAAGCGTTGTGAGGCTCTCATGAGACTATGGCGACTCTAATTGAGTTTAGAGAGCGTCGTCAAGTCCATATGGCCTCGTAAGATATCTTGGAGTTCCTACAGGTGTCTAGGAAAGGTTGTGAGGCTCCCATGTGCCTATGGCGACTCTAATTGAGTCTTGACAGCATCATGGACTCATGGTAGCCTCCTAGAAATTTTTTTGAGTGCCTAGAGCACCCACGGGTGTCTGGGAAGAGTTCTGAGGCTCCCAAGAGTCTATGGCGACTCTGATTGAGTATAGATACTGTCGTTGACTATAGATGGCCTCCAAAGATTTCTTTTAGAATGCATAGAGTACCTATGGGAGTCTAGTAAGCGTTTTGAGGCTCCCACGAGTCAATGGTCACCAATTGAGTCTAGGGAGTGTTGTGGACTCTAGCAAGCTTCCTAGGATTTTTCGAAGTGTACAGAACTCCTACGGGAGTCTTGGAAGCGTTCTGAGGCTCCCATGGGTCTATAGCGACTCTAATTCAGTTTAGAGAGCGCGGTGGCCTCTTACATGACTCCTAGGACCTTTTGCAGTGCGCGTGGAAGCCCCTACGAGTGTCTTGGAAGCGTTGTGAGGCTCCCACGCAGGTATCGCGACTCTAATTAAGCTTAGAGAGCGACTTAGACTGAAGACGACCAACTAAATTTTTTTTTTTTTTTTTTTTTTGTTTGCCCAGGCCTATCACAGGTGTCTAGGAAGCGTTGTGAGGCTCCCAAGGGTCTGCGGTGACCCTAATTGGGTCTAGAGAGATTCGTAGACTCTAGAATTCCTCTTAAGAGTTTTTGGAGTGCAAAGAGCTCCCCCTGCTGTCTACGAGGTGTTGTGGGGCTCCCACGAGTCTATGCCTGCTCTAATTGAGTCTAGAGAGCGTCGTGGACTCTAAATGGCGTCCAAAGATTTTTTTGCCATGCACAGAGCTCCTATGGGCATCTAGGAAACGTAATGAGGCTTCTACGAGTGCATGGGGAATCTAATTAAGTCTAGAGAGCATCATGGACTGTAGATAGCGTCCAAAGATTTTTTTGGAGTGCATGGAGGTCCTACGGGTGTCTAGGAAGCATAATAAGGCTCCCAAAAGTCCATGGGGACCCTAATTAAGTCTAGAGAGCATCATGGACTCTGGATAGCCTCCAAAGAGTTTTTTTTGGAGTGCATAGGGCACCTAGGGGTGTCTAGGAAGCGATGTGAGGCTCCCACGAGTCTATGGCGACTCCAATTGAGTCTGGAAAGCGACGTGGACTAGACAGATCTTCCAATGATTTTTTGGGTTGCATGGCTCCTACGGGTCTCCAGGAAGCGCTGCGAGGCTCCCACGAGCGTATGCCAACTCTAATTGAGCCTAGAGAGCATCATAGAATCAGGATAGCCTCCTATAATTTTTTTTTTTTTTTTTTTTTGAGCACCTAGAGCTCCTATGGGAGTCTAGGAACAGCTGTGATGCTCCCAGGAGCCTATGGCGACCCTAATCGAGTATAGACCCCATCGTTGACTGTAGATTGGTTCCAAAGATTTTTGGGAGTGCATAAAGCTCCTACGGGTGTCTAGGAGGCGTTGTGAGGCTTCAACGAATATATGGCGACACAAATTGAGTCTAGGGAGCGTTGTGGACCTAGTAAGCCTCCTTCGATTTTGCGAAGTGCATGGAACTGCTATGGGTGTCTTGGAAGCGTTCTGAGGCTCCCACACGGGTCTATAGCGACTCTAATTGAGTCTAGAGAGCGCGACATAGACTGGAGAGAGCAGCTAAAGATTTTTGGGATTGCATAAAGCTCCTACGGGTGTCGAAGAAGCGTTGTGAGGCTCTCGAGAATCTATGGCGACACTAATGGAGTCTAGGGAACGTTGTGGACTCTAGCAAACCTACTAGGATTTGTTCAAGTGCATGGAACTCCTATGGGTGTCTACGAATTATTCTGAGGCACCCACGCGTCCATGGCGACTCTAATTGAGTCTAGAGAGCGTAGCAACACTCCTAGGATTTCTTGGGGTGCATAGAGCCCCTTCGGGTGTCTAGGAAGCATTGTGAGGCTCTCATGAGACTATGGCGCCTTTAATTGAGTTTAGAGAGCGTCGTCGAGTCCATATGGCCTCGTAGGATTTCTTGGAGTTCCTACAGCTGTCTAGGAAAGGTTGTGAGGCTCCCACGTCCCTATGGCGATTCTAATTGAGTCTTGACAGCATCATGGACTCATATTTGCCTCCTAGAATTTTTTTGAGTGCCCAGAGAACCCACGGGTGTCTAGGAAGAGTTGTGAGGCTCCCAAGAGTCTATGGCGACTCTGATTGAGGTGGGATACTGTCGTTGACTATAGATGGCCTCCAAAGATTTTTTCAGAATGCATAGAGCACCTACAGGAGTCTAGGAAGCGTTTTGAGGCTCCCACGAATCAATGGCGGCACTAATTGAGTCTAGGGAGTGTTGTGGACTCTAGCAAGCTTCCTAGGATTTTTCGAAGTGCAAAGAACTCCTACGGGAGTCTTGGAAGCGTTCTAAGGCTCCTGTGCGTCTATGGCGACTCTAATTCAGTTTAGAGAGCGCGGTGGCCTCTAACAGGACTCCTAGGACCTTTTAGAATGCGCATGGAAGCTCCTACGGGTGTCTTGGAAGCGTTTGTGAGGCTCCCACGCGGGTATCATGACTCTAATTGAGCTTAGAGAGCGACGTGGACTCAAGACGACCACCTGAATTTTTTTTTTTTTTTTTTTTTGAGCACCCAGAGCTACCACGGGTTTCTAAGAAGCGTTGTGAGGCTCCCAAGAGTCTACGGTGATCCTAATTGGGTCTAGAGAGCATCGTAGACTTAGGATAGCCTCCTAGAATTTTTTTTTTTTTTTTTTTTTTTTTTTGTGCGCCTAGAGGTCCTATGGGAGTTTAGGAACAGCTATGAGGCTCCCAAGAGCCTATGGCGACCCTGATCAAGTATAGAGACCGTCAATGACTGTAGATGGCTTGCAAAGATTTTTTGGAGTGCATAAAGCTCCTACGGGTGTCTAGGAGGCGTTGTGAGGCTCCAACGAATCTATGGCGACACAAATTGAGTCTAGGGAGCGTTGTGGACCTAGTAAGCCTCCTTCAATTTTGCGAAGTGCATGGAGCTGCTACAGGTGTCTTGGAAGCGTTCTGAGGCTCCCACACGGGTCTATAGCGACTCTAATTGAATCTAGAGAGCATGTCGTAGACTGAAAAGAGCCTCTAAAGATTTTTGGGATTGCATAAAGCTCCTACGGGTGTCGAAGAAGCACTGTGAGGCTCTCGGGAATCTATGGTGACACTAATGGAGTCTAGGGAACGTTGTAGACTCTAGCAAGCCTACTAGGATTTGTTCAACTGCGTAGAACTCCTATGGGTGTCTACGAAGCATTCTGAGGCACCTACGTGTCCATGGCGACTCTAATTGAGTCTAGAGAGTGTAGCAACACTCCTAGGATTTCTTGGAGTGCATAGAGCTCCTTCAGGTGTCTAGGAAGCGTTGTGAGGCTCTCATGAGAGTATGGCGACTCTAATTGAGTTTAGAGAGCATCGTCAAGTCCATATGGCCTCGTAAGATATCTTGGAGTTCCTACAGGTGTCTAGGAAAGGTTGTGAGGCTCCCACGTGCCTATGGCGACTCTAATTGAGGCTTGACAGCATCATGGACTCATGGTAGCCTCCTAGAATTTTTTTTGAGTGCCCAGAGCACCCACGGGTGTCTGGGAAGAGTTGTGAGGCTCCCAAGAGTCTATGGCGACTCTGATTGAGTATGGATACTATCGTTGACTATAGATGGCCCCTAAAGATTTTTTTTGAATGCATAGAGCACCTATGGGAGTCTAGGAAGTGTTTTGAGGCTCCCACGAACCAATGGCGGCACTAATTGAGTCTAGGAAGTCTTGTGGACTCTAGCAAGCTTCCTAGGATTTTTCGAAGTGCACAGAACTCCTATAGGAATCTTGGAAGCGTGATGAGGCTCCCATGCATCTATGGCCACTCTAATTTAGTTTAGAGAGCGCGGTGGCCTCTAACAGGACTCCTAGGACCTTTTAGAGTGCGCATGGAAGCTCCTACGGGTGTCTAGGAAGCGTTTGTGAGGCTCCCACACAGGTATCGCGACCCTTATTGAGCTTAGAGAGCGACGTGGACTCAAGACGACCACCTGAATATATATATATATTTTTTTTGAGTGCCTAGAGCTACCACGGGTGTCTTGGAAGCGTTGTGAGGCTCCCAAGGGTCTACGGTGACCCTAATTGGGTCTAGAGAGCATCGCAGACTCTAGATTGCCTCTTAAGAGTTTTTGGAGTGCAAAGAGCTCCCCCAGCTGTCTACGAGGTGTTGTGGGGCTCCTACGAGTCTATGCGAGCTCTAATTGAGTCTAGAGAGCGTCGTGGACTCCAGATGGCCTCCAAAGATTCTTTTGCCATGCGTAGAGCTCCTACAGGCATCTAGGAAGCGTAATGAGGCTCCCACGAGTGCATGGGGACTCTAATTAAGTCTATAGAGCATCATGGACTATAGATAGCGTCCAAAAATTTTTTTCGGAGTGCATAGAGGTCCTATGGGTGTCTAGGAAGCATAATAAGGCTCCTCTGAGTCCATGGGGACCCTAATTAAGTCTAGAGAGCATCATGGACTCTAGATAGCCTCGAAAGTTTTTTTTTTTTTTGAGTGCATAGGCCACCTAGGGGTGTCTAGGAAGCGATGTGAGGCTCCCACGAGTCTATGGTGACTCCAATTGAGTCTAGAGAGCGACGTGGACTAGACAGAGCCTCCAATGATTTTTTGGGTTGCATAGCTCCTACAGGTCACCAAGAAGCGCTGCATGGCTCCCACGAGCGTATGGCAACTCTAATTGATCCTAGAAAGCATCGTAGACTCAGGATAGCCACCTATAATTTTTTTTTTTTTTTTTTTTTTTTGGAGCACCTAGAGCTCCTATGGGAGTCTAGGAACAGCTGTGAGGCTCCCAGGAGCCTATGGCGACCCTGATCGAGTATAGACCCCATTGTTGACTGTAGGTGGCTTCCAAAGATTTTTGGGAGTGCACAAAGCTCCTACGGGTGTCTAGGAGGCGTTGTGAGGCTCCAAAAAATCTATGGTGACACAAATTGAGTTTAGGGAGCGTTGTGGGCCTAGTAAGCCCCCTTCAATTTTGCGAAGTGCAAGGAACTCCTACAGGTGTCTTGGAAGCGTTCTGAGGCTCCCACACGGGTCTATAGTGACTCTAATTGAGTCTTGACAGCATCATGGACTCATAGTAGCCTCCTAGAATTTTTTTGAGTGCCTAGAGCACCCACAGGTGTCTGGGAAGAGTTGGGAGGCTCCCAAGAGTCTATGGCGACTCTAATTGAGGTTGGATACTGTCGTTGACTATAGATGGCCTCCAAAGATTTTTTTTAGAATGCATAGAGCACCTACGGGAGTCTAGGAAGCGTTTTGAGGCTCCCACGAATCAATGGCAGCACTAATTGAGTCTAGGGAGTGTTGTGGACTCTAGCAAGCTTCCTAGGATTTTTCAAAGTGCATAGAACTCCTACGGGAGTCTTGGAAGCGTTCTGAGGCTCCCAAGAGTCTACGGTGACCCTAATTGGGTCTAGAGAGCATCGCAGACTCTAGATTGCCTCTTAAGAATTTTTTTTTTTTTGGTAAGTAAGATGTATAAACAAAAGAAGAAAGAATACAAGCTCAAAGCCCAGAGCCATAAGGCCAAACAAAAGCTCAAACACACTGCTTTAAGCTAGCCAATTTGAAAAGCTTAAAAAATTGTGTAAGAGAACAAAAAAATTACACTTTGAGAATAGCATAAGAGATGCCCCAATTGGAACAGTACATTCTATGCCTATCATTGTCCTTAATACCTATAAAGCTAGCTGCCCTATATCTAACATCATCAACAATTTTCTTAATCACTTGGGCAGGAGTGCAATAATGATTAGCATAAAGTCTTGCATTTCTTTCTCGCCACACATTACAGATGGTAGAGGCCCAGGCAAGTTTTTTAATAGTGGTACAAAAAGATTTCCCTTTAAGGGAATGCACAGCCTATAAATACTCATTCATCCAAGTCCTTGGCATGCGAAAAATACTGCACAAAGAAAGAATATTACTCCAGATAGAAGAAGAGGTCTGGCAAGAGAAGAATAAGTGGTCACGACTCTCAAGGGCATTCCCACAAAGCACACACGTTGTGTTTGCAGTGATGCCCCATGCATTCAATTTGTCCAGCATGGTGAGCTTACCTTGGATAGTAAGCCAAGCAATGAAGGCATGTTTATGGATGGCCTTGGAAAACTATAACATGTTTATGGATGCCTCTTAAGAGTTTTTGGAGTGCAAAGAGCTCCCCCAGCTGTCTACGAGGTGTTGTAGGGCTCCCACGAGTCTATGCCAGCTCTAATTGAGTATAGAGAGTGTCATGCACAGAGCTCCTATGGGCATCTAGGAAGCGTAATGAGGCTCCCATGAGTGCATGGGGACTCTAATTAAGTCTAGAGAGCATCATGGACTATAGATAGCATCCAAAGATTTTTTCTGGAGTGCATAGAGGTCCTACGGGTGTCTAGGAAGCATAATAAGGCTCCCACGAGTCCATGGGGACCCCAATTAAGTTTAGAGAGCATCATGGACTCCAGATAGCCTCCAAGGATTTTTTTTGGAGTGCATAGGGCACCTAGGGGTGTCTAGGAAGTGATGTGACGCTCCCACGAGTCTATGCCAGCTCTAATTGAGTCTAGAGAGCATCGTGGACTCTAGATGGCCTCCAAAGATTTTTTTTGCCCTACACAGAGCTCCTACGGGCATCTAGGTAGCGTAATGAGGCTCCCACGAGTGCATGGGGACTCTAATTAAGTCTAGAAAGCATCATGGACTGTAGATAGTATCGAAAGATTTTTTTTTTGGAGTGCATAGAGCTCCTACGAGTGTCTAGGAAGCATAATAAGGCTCCCACAAGTCCATGGGGTGTCTAAGAAGCGATGTAAGGCTCCCACGAGTCTATGGTGACTCCAATTGAATCTAGAGAGCGACGTGGACTTGACAGAGCCCCCAATGATTTTTTGGGTTGCATAAGGCTCCTACGAGTCTCTAGGAAGCACTGCGAGGCTCCTACGAGTGTATGGCAACTCTAATTGAGCCTAAAGAGCATCGTACACTCAGGATTGCCTCCTAGAAGTTTTTTTTGAGCGCCTAGAGCTCCTATGGTAGTCTAGGAACAGCTGTGAGGCTCTCAAGGGTCTATGGCGACCCTGATCGAGTATAGAGACCGTCATTGACTGTAGATGGCTTCCAATGATTTTTTGGAGTGCGTAGAGCTCTTACGGGTGTCTAGGTGGCATTGTGAGGCTCCAATGAATCCATGGCGACACAAATTGAGTCTAGGGAGCATTATGGACTCTGGTAAGCCTCCTTTTATTTTGCGAAGTGCATAGAACTACTACAGATGTCTTGGAAGCGTTTTGAGGCTCCCACACGGGTCTATAGCGACTCTAATTGAGTCTAGAGAGCGCCGTAGACTGGAGAGAGCCTCTAAAGATTTTTGGGATTGCATAGAGCTCCTACGGGTGTCAAAGAAGCGCTATGAGCCTCTCGAGAATCTATGGCAACACTAATGGAGTCTAGGGAACGTTGCAGACTCTAGAAAACCTACTAGGATTTGTTCAAGTGCTTAGAACTCCTATGGGTGTCTACGAAGCATTCTGAGGCACCCACGCGTCCATGGCGACTCTAATTGAGTCTAGAGAGCATAGCAACACTCCTAAGATTTCTTGGAGGATATGCTAGGAGAGCGATATGGTTCTAGTGAGAGAAGCTCTGGATCCTGACTAATTTCCTTCTGCTCGTGTTCAATCTTGGTTGGTTCCTTTTTTTTTTTTTTTTTTTTTGGATAAAGTGAGAGTATATTAAAAGAACAAAAGAATTACAATAAGATCAATACAAGCCAAGAGGCCAAAAAAGAAAAACCCATCTAAAAACAAGCCAATAAACCAAAAATGGATTATTAGATTGTTTAAAGAGAACGGAAGAAACCTCACAGCCCGAGGGAAGCAATTAACTTAGAATATCAAAAGAGATACCCCAATTAGTACAAAAAATTTCTATGTCTATCATTATCTTTAATACCTCCAAAACCAGCTGCTTTAAGTCTAACATCATTGATAATGATATCCACAACATGATTTTCATCATCTTGGTTGGTTCTATCATCATCTTCGTCTTTAATCTTCTCCTCTTGTGTTATTATGGTCTTAACCACCTTTCAAACCCATTCTTTACTCTCTGACCAGTCAAATCCCTTGACTGGTGAACCATCTTTAACCCACGGTCTACCCCCTTTCCTCCAGATCTCACTTTTTCTTTGTCCTCTTCTGTCCATGAGATCCACTCTCCTCTTTCTTCTCCTTATGTCGATCGGGTCCCAGATCTGCCCAGTGTCAGATCTGGTGTTGTCGGCCATCATCGTGCTACAGTTCTCCCCTTAAATCTATTTTAAAGAAAGGCAATCATACCTCTGTTGACCCGAATCCTAGAGCCGCAATTCTCTCAAAGTCTGTTAACCCTTTCAGATCTGCTAGTGATGCCCAGGTGGTAAACGCTATTCGTTCGAATCCAGATCTTATGATCAGCTCCAACATCATTTACCCTTCGGGTAAATCTTTAGTTGATCTGCAACAAGAAGCGATTCGGAGAGTTGCATCATCTTCGGCTGAGTTTCCTCCATTAACGGTGGGTAAGAACTTCTCGCATCCCCTTCCAACTATTGTGAATCCTGCTAATGTTTCGATTGTGAAAGATTGGAAAACTCTATTGAGCAGTCCCAAAAGGAATTATTCTAATCTGAAGTATTTTGCTCCGATCTGTGAAAATGGTCAGTTAATTGTGAGACCCCTTCCGAAGGTTGCTTCAGTTGGAAAAGAATTGTGGAAGAATTGCTTGTTAGGTCAATTTATTGACAGGAAACCTCCTTATAGTTTTCTCAAAACTTCGATTAAGAGGCTATGGGGTATAATGGAAATCCTTGAAATTTTAACCACAGATAGTGGTTTGTTTATCTTTCGTTTTATGAATTCTGAAGCTATAGAGGGTATTTTGGAATCAGGGCCATGGCATATTGGTGGCAAACCTTTAATTCTTCGAAGATGGCAACCTAAGATGGACATGATTAAGCCTCAGTTAAGGAAATTACCCATCTGGGTTAAAATTTTCAACATTCCTACTAAATATTGGGATATTGAGGGGCTTAGTTATATTGCTAGTGCTATTAGGAAGCCTTTGTACCTTGATGCGTTAACTGAAGCTAGAACCAGATTGTCATTTGCTCATATATGCATTGAAGTTGATGTTGATTCGGACTTTCCTTCGTCTTTCACGCTGGACATGGGAGATAATTATTTCAATACTATCCATGTTGAATATCCTTGGCGTCTGCAAGTGTGTAAGAATTGTAAGATTTTTGGTCATACAACTTTGCATTGTCCTGCTAATGTGAAACAGGTGTGGGTTGAGAAGAAGAAGTTAGACTCTAGCACTCCTTCTATAGAGAATACTATAGAGAATACTATTGAGAATAGTACTAGTAATTCGACTATGGAAGACAGTATCAAGATTGTTAGTAAGGTACAGACCCTGTTATCTCTGAGTATAGGAGATAAAGAGGCAGTTTCAGTGGTTATTCCCCCTGAGCAGAATCAGTTTAGTATCCTTAGTGATAGAGAAGATGATCATGAAGCAACCCAGGAGCTAACGGTGGAGGAAGATGTTAATGCAACTTCCCCTGTTGCTTTGAATCATTCTCAGTATGATGCTGAAAGTACCCCAGTGAATGTGTTTAAAGACCGAGATCTTCAAGTGGATGAGATTGAAAAGAAGATAGAGCAGAAGATTGAGAATAAGAGTAAGAAAAAGGGTAACAAAAAATCCAAAGGCAAAGGTCAAGATAATAGCCCTAGTGATAGCATACAGAGTCCCTTGGACAAAGGGAAAGGTCCTACTCTCAAAACCAAGTAACTATGGTTAGTACAGTGTTATGGAACATAAGGGGTCTTAATGATCCTCTCAAGCAAAAAGAAGTCAAGCAGTTTATCAATCAGAATAAGATCAGTTTATTTGGTATTGGGGAAACCAAAGTCAAGAGAACTAAAGCTGATTTGATTCTCCACAAGATTGCTCCTAACTGGAAGTTCATTCACAACTATCACGCTTCCACTCAAGGTAGAATTTGGGTTTGTTGGGATCCTAATGTTTTTTTTTTTTTTTTTTTTTTTTTGGTTAAGTGAGAATATTATAAACAAAGAGAAAACGATTACAAGCAGAGAACAAGCAATCAACAAACACAATCATCTAAGCTCACCAAAAAAGGAGCTTATATGAGTGTGTATGAGATGCCAAAAAATACACGCCCCCACAGCCCGAGGGTAGCAACTAGTGGACATCATCAAGATTAATGCCCCAGTGATTACAAAAAATCCTATTTCTATCATTATCTACAACCCCCTTAAATACAAGCATTTTGGTTCTCACATCTTCAACTACCCATTTAATGATAGTTCCCTGCGGACTAAAAGCATTACCATGTATACGGTTGTTTCTTTCAATCCATATGTGATATATAGTAGCTCCCCAAGCAAGTCTTTTGATGGTCGCACAAAAAGATTTGCCTTTGAGGCTATGGTTGGCCCAAATCCATTCATTGGACCAATAACGAGGAAGGCGATTAATACAGCACCTTTTAAGAATAGATCCCCAAACAGTAGCAGAGAAAGAACATTCAAAGAATAAATGATCTCTGCTTTCCAAGGCTGCATTACAAAGAACACAGGAACCAATAGTGGTAATTCCCCAAGAGAAAAGTCTATCTCTAGTAGCCAAGCGATTATAGAAGGTGAGCCAAAGAATAAAAGAGTGCTTGCGGATAGACTTAGCTCCCCAAATGACATGTAACCAGTCCACCTTAGGCTTCTTGACTCTAATATGCTCCCATGCCGAAGCAACAGAGAAAGAACCACCTGGATTTGGCGTCCATAAAATAGAATCCTTAGCAAGAGGGTTGGGCCGAAGCGAAGAAGGTATGGCGTTATGAATATCCATCAAAGCAGGGGTAATGGTAACAGGCCAATTCCAGTCAGAGTTAGCAATAACAGCACTAACTTTAGCGAAAGACGGGATAGCAGCATCATAGGCAACTCGATTACCATACCTGGGAAATAATGGCCCTATAGGAAGCCAGTTATCATGCCATAAAAAGGTATTATTGCCATCGCCAATAACGTGCTTCATTAAAGGTCTAAAAACCTCTCTTAGCTTGAGCAGCTTCCTCCAAATCCAAGAACACTCAGAAGGGGTTGTAACACTCCAGAAACTCCTCCCACGAAGCAGGTACTGTTCAACCCAAGCAACCCACAAAGACCCTGAACAGACAAATAAATTCCAAATATGTTTCATAGCAGCAGCCTTATTCCATTCACTCACCCTACGAAGCCCAAGGCCTCCTTCAGACTTTGGAAGACAAAGATTTGCCCAGCTCACTTTGGCCCCCGAAGACTTGAGATCATTTCCTTGCCAAAGATAAGCTCTAAACATTTGTTCAATAGCATTGTAAATAGACTTGGGAAGGATGAAGATCCCACTCCAAAACGATTGGATACTGTATAGCACAGAAGAGATAAGTTGGAGGCGACCTGCATAGGAGAGAGACTTACTGCCCCATGAGTTTATCCGTTTAGAGATTCTGTCCAATAAAGGTTGGCAATCATTCTTAGAAAGCTTCTTGGTAATTAGAGGGACACCCAGATAACGAACAGGAAGCTCACTAGCTTTAAATCCCAAATTAAGAATGATCTGATCCTTGGTATTGGGATTCACCGCTGAGAAAAAAATTTGGCTTTTGATATGATTAGCCTGAAGACCAGACATGGCAGCAAATTGATTAAGCACCTGCTTTATAATTCTGATAGACTCTAAATTACCATAACTGAAAATCAGAAGGTCATCAGCAAAACACAAGTGAGTGAGGTTCACTTTCTCACATCTAGCATGAAATTTATAAGAAGGAAGAGAAGCAGCCTTGGAAAGGAGCCGAGAGAGCACATCCATAGCAATGACAAATAAATACGGAGAAATGGGATCTCCTTGTCGAAGACCATTACTGCTGCGAAAGTAACCTTCCAGAGAGCCATTAATGGATATAGAAAATTTAGGAGTAGAAATGCAGGTATCAATCCATTGAATGATCTGGGCAGGAGTGTTGAGCTTCCTTAAAATAGTGAGAATAAAATCCCAGCTAATCATATCATATGCTTTCATAAGATCAACTTTAATCGCACATCGCGGCGAGCCCTTGTTCCTGTGATAATTCTTCAAAATTTCTTGTGCAAGAAGAATGTTGTCAGAGATTTTCCTTCCTTGAATAAAAGCAGATTGATTATGGCATATAAACTCCGGAAGACAGCACTGAAGCCTATTAGCAATTATTTTCGATATACACTTATAGATGGTATTACAGCAAGATATAGGTCTAAAGTCATTCATCTTGGATGGGTTAGGAACTTTAGGCACAAGGGTGATAATGGTAGCATTTACCTCTCCCAACAGTTTACCTTGCACAAAGAAAGATTGTATGGCAGCCAACACATCAGATTGGACAATAGACCACGCTTTCTTGAAAAACATAGCAGAGAACCCATCAGGGCCAGGGGCTTTATCATTCTTTATAGAAAACATAGTGGCTTTGACTTCCTCAGGAGTAATAGGCTTGTTAAGGGCAGTGACTTGGTCCTCATTCCATCTATAATCATCCCATTCATCAATACATGATAGGTCAAGAGCAGAAGTAGAATGATTGTTGAGAATCTTGGAGAAGAAATCGATAGCTTCTTTCTTGACAGCCTCAGCATCCGTAAGAACATTCCCTTTTCCATCATAGATCTTCGTGATGGCATTAAAAGAGTTCCTCATCTTCACCGCTTTATGGAAGAACCCTGAATTTTGGTCACCAAGCTGTAACCAATTAATTCTAGACTTCTGCTTAAGAAAAGCCTCTTCAGCAGAGGCAAGATTCACAAAATTCCTTGTGCTATTTCTTTCAGTTGCCACATAGGAGTCAATACTGGGGTTATTAAGAACATTCGCCTGGGAATTAAGCATTTCAGTCCTAGCCCGCAAAACCTTATCTTTGAGGACACCAAAATGCAAAGAATTAAACTTCCGTAATTCACTCTTAACAGCTTTGAGCTTGCGATAAAGCTTGAACATAGGGGTACCCTCAACCTGAAGATCCCAACATTTCTGAACAAGGGGAAGGAACTCAGCGTGATCAGCCCAGAAATTGAAAAATTTGAAAGGTTTCTTACCCTTTCTAAGAGGATCATTCATAGAAACAAGAGCAAGGCAGTGGTCCGAAATACCAGGGGGGCAAAATTCAGCGGGATCCTAATGTTGTCTAGGTGTGTGTTTCTTTTTCATCGGATCAGATTATTCATTGCCAAGTTCATTCTATCAAAGATCAGAAATCCTTCCTTTGTTCATTTATCTATGCTTCCAATTCTCCCCAGGAAAGGGAAATGCTTTGGAATCACATTAAGTCTATTTCCTCTTCTAATGGTCAAGACCCTTGGTTGGTTATGGGTGATTTTAATACAGTTAGGTTTCACAGTGAAAGATACGGTGGTTCTATGTCCATTTCTCAATCTATATTTGATTTTCATGAGTGCTTGATGCAAGCTGATCTTTTTGATATCCCTTATATTGGCCCTTTATTTACATGGTCCAACAAGCGTGATGCTGCCAATCTCATTGCTAGAAAGTTAGACAGGGCTCTCATCAATGATAAATGGCTGGAAGAGTTCTCTCATTCTACTGCTGTTTTTGGCTCTCCTAGTGTTTCTGACCATAGTTCTGTTGTTGTTTCTCTTGCTGAGGCCACTGATAAAATTAAAAAACCTTTCAAGTTTTTAAATTTTTGGACTAATCATCCTGATTTTTTCCTACAGTGTAGAGATGTTGGGACATTCAAGTTCAAGGTTACCCGATGTATGTGTTGTATTGTAAACTCAAGGTTGTAAAGAAGGAACTTCACAAATTAAACAGATCTTGTTACGGTGATATTTGTGATAGAGTGCAACAAGCTAAAGTCAATTTGAGTAATGCCCAGTACAACCTGCTTCATAGCCCTTACATTACTAATTTTATTAGTGAAGAAAAAGAATGCTTAAGGAAGTATGTTGATCTTTCTAGTGCGGAAGAAGCTTTCTTGAAGCAAAAATCACGTATTAACTGGCTAAAATTGGGGGACCAGAATACAAGCTACTTCCACAAATTTGTGAAGATTCGTAATAGCTCCAATGAGATAAGGAAGATTTATGATTCAGCTGGTAACCTTCTCACTAACCCTGAAGCTATTAAGAGTGAAGCAGTTAACTATTTTCAGAACCTTTTAGGTAACTCTTCTACTATTATTCAAGATATGTCCCATATCTTGAATAGTCTCACTGATTTCAAATGGAATGAAGACCAGTTGAGATACCTTAATCAACATGTGCTTCCTAGTGAGATTAAGGAAATTCTTTTCTCTCTTCCTAATGAGAAAGCTCCTGGCCCTGACGGGTTTACCCCCTGGTTTTTCAAAGAAGCTTGGAATATTGTCCATAATGATGTTATCTCTGCTATTAGTTCCTTTTTTCGGCACAACAAGCTGCTTGGGGAAGTTAATGCCACCATCATTGCTCTTGTGCCTAAAATTCCTAATCCGTCCACAATGGAGACTTTAGGCCTATATCTTGCTGTGATACTATTTATAGTGCATAGCCAAGATCATTGCAAATCGGCTCAAGCCTTGTCTCCCTGATCTCATATTTCTTAACCAATCAGCGTTCATCCAAAGTCGCAAGATTTCTGATAATATTTTACTGGCTCAGGAAATTTTGAAGAACTATCACCGGAAGGATGGCCCTCTTTGTTGTGCTCTCAAGGTTGATTTAATGAAAGCGTATGATTCTTTTTTCTTTTTTTTTAATTTTTTTATTTAAGCATATGAAAGCGTATGATTCTGTCAATTGGGATTTTATTATTGATGTCCTCTTAATACTCCAACTCATGTGATTGAATGGATTAAAACTTGTATTTGCTCTCCTAAGTTTTCTGTAGCTGTTTAATGGAGGTTTGCATGGTTATTTCCAAGGGAGGCGTGGCCTTCGGCAAGGGGATCCTCTTTCCCCTTTTATTTTTGTTATTGCTATGGATGTGTTAACTAGAATGTTAAACACTGCCACTAGTCAGCCTCCATTTAAGTTTCATTTCAGATGTGGCAAACTCAACCTCTCTCGCTTATGCTTTGCGGATGACCTCTTGCTTTTCTCTCATAGTGATACGGATTCTATTAGAATCCTTAAGCAGGTTATAGATAGTTTTGAATCTATATCTGGCCTAAAAGCTAATCCTAGCAAAAGTTCCATATTCTTTGCAGGGGTGGATAATGGCACTAAGGGCAGCATTACTCAAATTCTCAATTTCTCTGAAGCTTGCCTTCCTGTCCAATATCTAGGAGTGCCTCTCATTACAAAGAAGCTTTCTTTTGCTGATTGCCAACCGCTTATTGATAGAATCACAAAAAGAATTCAGTCTTGGAGTAGCAAGTTTTTATCTTACGCAGGCAGATTACAACTTTTGAACTCTATTTTATATAGCATTCAAGCTTTTTGGAGTAGTGTCTTCATTCTTCCTCAAAAAATCTATAAGGCCATTGAACAGTTGTTCCGAAATTTCTTGTGGTCTGGAAAAGAAGGCATAGCTTCTGGTGCCAAAGTCAGTTGGAAAGCTATTTGCCTCCCTAAGTCTGAAAGTGGTTTAGGCATTAGAGATCTTAAAGACTAGAATAGAGCTGCTATTTTAAAGCATATTTGGGATCTTATTTGTAATGCTGGCTCTTTATGGGTTGCTTGGATTAGAGCTTATTTGTTAAGAGGTAATTGTTTTTGGCTTGTTTCTATTCCATCCTCTTGTTCTTGGGCCTGGAGAAAGATTCTCAAGCTTCATCCTCTTGCGAGACCTTTCATCAAGCATTTTATTGGCAAGGGAGACTCTACCTTTCTATGGCATGAACTATGACATCCTATTGGCCCACTTGCTCTGCATTATGGCAATCGAATCATTTATGATGCTGCTGTCCCTTCTCTTGCAATGGCCAATGCTATCATTTCTCACCATTCCTGGAAATGGCCCAGCGCCATTACTGCTTGATCTCCGTAACTCTACTCCAAATTCTTTAAGGCCGAATAGTGATATTGCTGACAAAATCATTTGGACTCCAGATGCTTTGGGTTCTTTCACTACTCGTTCTGCTTGGGAAGCTATTAGGAATCGTCATGCTAGTGTGGATTGGTATAAAGCGTATGGTTCCCTTACTTTGGCTTACCGTCCTTAATAGACTTTATACTAGGGATAGGCTGTGCAGTTGGGATATAATATCTTTGGCAACTTGTGTTTTCTATCAGAACCATGTTGAAACTAGAGAACACTTGTTCATTGAATGTCATTATGCTCTTGATGTCTGGAAAGTCATTTTTCAGAAAAGCTGTATTTTGAGGCAACCTCGGCTTTGGCAGAATGAACTCTTTTGGGCTGTCCATCATCTTAAAGGCAATCCTTTTGGTTGTTCTATCAAGAAGTTGGCATGGGCTGCTACCTTTTATTACATTTGGCATGAGAGGAATAGTAGAATCCATGACAATGTTTTTAGGCCACCTAGCTTTGTCATTTCCTATATTGTTGATGATGTTAGATACCGTATTGTAGGTTTTAAAAAGGTCAAGGACAATGATAGAAATAGGAATTTTTGTATGAATTGGGGAATCAGTTTTGATATTCTCAATTAATTTCTTTTGCTTCCTCAGGCCGTGAGGTTTGTTGAACACACCTTATTAAACTTTCCTACTTGGCTAGCTTAATAGGGTGTGTTTGATTTCACTTTTGTTTCTTTATCTTTTGTGGCCTTGCGCTCAATGTATTTTCTTCATTCTTTGGAATACATTCTCTCACTTATCCAAAAAAAAAAAAGAAAAAAAGAAAAAAAAAAAGGATTTCATGGAGTGCATAAAGCTCCTTTGGGTGTCTAAGAAGCGTTGTGAGGCTCTCATGAGACTATGGCGACTCTAATTGAGTTTAGGGAGCGTTGTCAAGTCTATATAGCCTCGTAAGATATCTTGGAGTTCCTACCGGTGTCTAGGAAAGGTTGTGAGGCTCCTACGTGCCTATGGCGACTCTAATTGAGTCTTAACAGCATCGTGGACACATGGTAGCCTCCTAGAATTTTTTTGAGTGCCTAGAGCACCCACGGGTGTCTAGGAAGAGTTGTGAGACTCCCAAGAGTCTATGGCGACTCTGATTGAGTATGGATACTGTCGTTGACTATAGATGGCCTCCAAAGATTTTTTTAGAATGCATAGAGCACCTATAGGAGTTTAGGAAGCGTTTTGAGGCTCCCATGAATCAATGGCGGCACTAATTGAGTCTAGGGAGTGTTGTGGACTCTAGCAAGCTTCCTAGGATTTTTCAAAGTGCATAGAACTCCTACAGGAGTCTTGGAAGCGTTCTGAGGCTCCTATGGGTCTATGACGACTCTAATTCAGTTTAGAGAGCGCGGTGGCCTCTAACAGGACTCGGACTTTTTGGAGTGTGCATGGAAGTCCCTACGGGTGTCTTGGAAGCGTTGTGAGGCTCCCACGCGTGTATCGCGACTCTAATTGAGCTTAGAGAGCGACGTGGACTCAAGACAACCACCTGAATTTTTTTTGAGTGCCCAGAGCAACCATGGGTGTCTAGGAAGCGTTGTGAGGCTCCCAAGATTCTAGGGTAACCCTAATTGGGTTTAGAGAGCACCGCAGACTCTAGATTGCCTCTTAAGAGTTTTTGGAGTGCAAAGAACTCTCCCAACTGTCTACGAGGTGTTGTGGGGCTCCCACGAGTCTATGCCAACTCTAATTGAGTCTAGAGAGCGTCGTGGACTCCAGATGGCCTCCAAAGATTTTTTTTTTCCATGCACAGAGCTCCTACAGGCATCTAGGAAGCGTAATGAGACTCCCACGAGTGCATGGGGACTCTAATTAACTCTAGAGAGCATCATGGACTCTAGATAGAGTCCAAAGATTTTTTTTGGAGTGCATAGAGCTCCTATGGATGTCTAGGAAGCATAATAAGGCTCCCACAAGTCCATGGGGACCCTAATTAAGTCTAGAGAGCATCATGAACTCTAGATAGCCTCCAAAGATTTTTTTTGGAGTGCATAGGGCAACTAGGGGTGTCTAGGAAGTGATGTGAGGCTCCCACGAGTCTATGACGACTCCAATTGAGTCTAGAGAGCGACGTGGACTAGACAGAGCCTCCAATGATTTTTTGGGTTGGATAAGGCTCCTACGGGTCTCAAGGAAGCGCTGCGAGGCTCCCACGAGTGTATAGCAACTCTAATTGAGCCTAAAGAGCATCATAGCCTCAGGATAGCCTCCTGGAATTTTTTTTGAGCGCCTAGAGCTCCTATGGGAGTCTAGGAACAGCTGTGAGGCTCCCAAGAGTCTATGGCGACCCTGATTGAGTATAAAGACCATTGTTGACTGTAGATGGCTTCCAAAGATTTTTTGGAGTGCACATAGCTCCTACAGGTGTCTAGGAGGCATTGTGAGGCTCCAACGAATCTATGGCGACACAAATTGAGTCTAGGGAGCGTTGTGGACTCTAGTAAGCATCCTTCAATTTTGCGAAGTGCATAGAACTACTACAGGTGTCTTGGAAGCGTTCTGAGGCTCCCACATGGGTCTATAGCGACTCTAATTGAGTCTAGAGAGCGTCGTAGACTAGAAAGAGCCTCTAAAGATTTTTGGGATTGCATAGAGCTGCTATGGGTGTCAAAGAAGCGCTGTGAGGCTCTCGAGAATCTATAGCGACACTAATGGAGTCTAGGGAACGTTGCGAACTCTAGCAAACCTACTAGGATTTGTTCAAGTGCATGGAACTCCTATGGGTGTCTACGAAGCATTCTGAGGCACCCACGCGTCCATGGTGACTCTAATTGATTCTAGAGAGCATAGCAACACTCCTAGGATTTGTTGGAGTGCATGGAGCTCCTTCAGGTGTCTAGGAAGCATTGTGAGGCTCTCATGAGACTCTGGCGACTCTAATTGAGTTTAGAGAGCGTCGTTAAGTCTATATGGCCTCGTAAGATATCTTGGAGTTCCTACAGGTGTCTAGGAAAGGTTGTGAGGCTTCCATGTGCCTATGGCAACTCTAATTGAGTTTTGACAGCATCGTGGAGTCATGGTAGCCTCCTAGAATTTTTTTTTGAGTGCTCAGAGCACCCATGGGTGTCTAGGAAGAGTTATGAGGCTCCCAAGAGTCTATGGCGACTCTGATTGAGTATGGATATTGTCGTTGACTATAGATGGCCCCAAAGATTTTCTTGGAATGCATAGAGCACCTACGGGAGTTTAGGAAGCGTTTTGAGGCTCCCACGAATCAACGGCGGGACTAATTGAGTCTAGGGAGTGTTGTGGACTCTAGCAAGCTTCCTAGGATTTTTCAAAGTACATAGAACTCCTATGGGAGTATTGGAAGCATTCTGAGATGGGAGTCTTGGAAGCATTCTGAGGCTCCCGTGGATCTATGGCGACTCTAATTCAGTTTAGAGAGCGCAATGGCCTCTAACAGGACTCTTAGGACTTTTTGGAGTGCGCATGGAAGCTCCTACGGGTGTCTTGGAAGCATTCTGTGGCTCCCCCACGTGTCTTGCGACTCTAATTGAGCTTAGAGAGCGACGTGGACTAAAGACAACCACCTAAATTTTTTTTTTGAGTGCCCAGAGCTACCACGGGTGTCTAGGAAGCGTTATGAGGCTCCCAAGAGTCTATGGTGACCTTAATTGGGTCTAGAGAGCATCGCAGACTCTAGATTGCCTTTTAAGACTTTTTGGAGTGCAAAGAGCTCCCCCAGCTGTCTACGAGGTGTTGTGGGGCTCCCACAAGTCTATGCCAGCTCTAATTGAGTCTGGAGAGCATTATGGACTCCAGATGGCCTCCAAAGATTTTTTTTGCCTTGCATAGAGCTCCTACGGGCATCTAGGAAGCGTAATAAGGCTCCCACGAGTGCATAGGGACTCTAATTAAGTCTAGAGAGCATCATGGACTCTAGATAGCATCCAAAGATTTTTTTTTTTTGGAGTGCATAGAGCTCCTACGGGCGTCTAGGAAGCATAATAAGGCTCCCACGAGTCCGTGGGACCCTAATTAAGTCTAGAGAGCATCATGGACTCTAGATAGCCTCCAAAGAGTTTTTTTTTTCAATTGCATAGGGCACCTAGGGGTGTTTAGGAAGCAATGTGATGCTCCCACGAGTCAATGGCGACTCCAATTGAGTCTAGAGAGCGTTGTGGACTAGACAGAGCCTCTAATGATTTTTTGGGTTGTATAAGGCTCCTAAGGCTCTCTAGGAAGCGCTGCGAGGCTCCCATGAGCCTATGGCAACTCTAATTGAGCCTAGAGAGCATCGTAGACTCAAGATAGCTTCCTTGAATTGTTTTTGAGTGCCTAGAGCTCCTATAGGTGTCTAGGAACAACTGTGAGGCTCCCAAGAGTCTATGGCGACCCTGATTGAGTATAGTGACCGTCGTTGACTGTAGATGGCCTCCAAAGATTTTTTTTTTTTTTTTTTTTTTTTTTTAGTGCATAGAGCTCCAATAGGTGCCTACGAGGCGTTGTGAGGCTCCAACGAATCTATGGCAACTCTAATTGAGGCTAGGGAGCGTTGTGGACTCTAGTAAGCCTACTAGGATTTGTTCAAGTGCATGGGACTCCTATGGGTGTGTGTACGAAGCATTCTGAGGCACCCACGGGTCCATGGCGACTCTAATTATGCCTAGAGAGCGTAGTGAGCTCTAACAGCACTCCTAGGATTTTTTGAAGTGCATAGAGCTCCTTCGGGTGTCTAGGAAGCGTTCTGATGCTCTCATGAGACTATAGTGACTCTAATTGAGTTTAGAGAGCGTCATCAAGTCTATATGGCCTCCTAATATATTTTGGAGTTCCTACGGGTGTCTAGGAAAGGTTGTGAGGCTCCCACGTGCCTATGACGACTCTAATTGAGTCTTGACAGCATTGTGGACTCATGGTAGCCTCCTAGAATTTTTTTGAGAGCCTAGAGCACCCACGGGTGTCTAGGAAGAGTTGTGAGGCTCCCAAGAGTCTATGGCGACTCTGATTGAGTATAGAAACCGTCGTTGATTGTAGATGGCCTCCAAAGATCTTTTGGAATGCATAAAGCACCTACGGGAGGCTAGGAAACGTTTTGAGGCTCCCACGAATCAATGGCGACACTAATTGAGCCTAGGGAGTGTTGTGGACTCTAGCAAGCTTCCTAGGATTTTTCGAAGTCCATAAAACTCCTACGGGAGTCTTGGAAGCGTTCTGAGGCTCCCGTGGGTCTATGGCGACTCTAATTCAGTTTAGAGAGCGTGGTGTCCTCTAATAGGACTCCTAGGACTTTTTGGAGTGTCCATAGAAGCTCCTACAGGTGTCTTGGAAGCGTTGTGAGGCTCCCACGGGTGTATTGCGACTCTAATTGAGCTTAGAGAGCGATGTGGAATCAAGACAACCACCTAAAGTTTTTTTTTTTTTGAGTGCCTAGAGCTACCACGGGTGTCTAGAGAGCATCCCGGACTCTAGATTGCCTCTTAAGATTTTTTGGAGTACAAAGAGCTCCCCCAGTTGTCTATGAGGTGTTGTGGGGCTCCCATGAGTCTATGCATGCTCTAATTGAGTCTAGAGAGCGTCGCGGACTCTAGATGGCCTCCAAAGATTTTTTTTTGACGTGCATGGAGCCCCTACGGGCATCTAGGAAGTGCAATGAGGCTCCCAGAGTGCATGGGGACTCTAATTAAGTTTAGAAAGCATCATGGACTCTAGATAGCCTCCAAAGATGTTTTTTTGGAGTGCATAGAGCTCCTACGGGTGTCTAAGAAGGATAATAATGCTCCCACGAGTCCATGGGGACCCTAATTAACTCTAGAGAGCATCATGGACTCTAAATAGCCTCCAAAGATTTTTTTTGGAGTGCATAGGGCACTTTGGGGTGTCGAGGAAGCGATGTGAGGCTCCCACGAGTCTATGGCGACTCCAATTGAGTCTAGAGAGCGACGTGGACGAGACAGAGCCTCCGTTGATTTTTTAGGTTGCATAAGGCTCCTGCGGGTCTTTAGGAAGTGCTGCGAGGCTCCCACGAGCCTATGGCAACTCTAATTGAGCCTAGAGAGCATCGTAGACTCAGGATAGCCTCCTAGAATTTTTCTTGAGCGCCTAGAGCTCCTATGGGTGTCTAGGAATAGCTGTGAGGCTCCCAAGAGTCTATGGTGACCCTGATCGATTATGGAGACCGTTGTTGACTGTAGATGGCCTCCAAAGATTTTTTGGTATGCATAGAGCTCCTACAGGTGTCTAGGAGTTGTTGTGAGGCACCAACGAATCTATGGCGACACTAATTGAGGCTAGGGAGCGTTGTGGACTCTAGTAAGCCTCCTTCAATTTTGCGAGTGCATAGAACTGCTACGAGTGTCTTGGAAGCGTTCTGAGGCTCTCACAGGTCTATAGCGACTCTAATTGAATCTAGAGAGTGTCGTAGACTAGAGAGAGCCTCCAAAGAATTTTGGGATTGTATAGAGCTCCTACGGGTGTCTAAGAAGCACTGTGAGGCTCCCGAGAATCTATGGCAACACTAATGGTGTCTAGGGAACATTGCGGACTCTAGCAAACCTACTAGGATTTGTTCAAGTGCATGGAACTCCTATGGGTGTGTGTACGAAGCATTCTGAGGCACCCACGGGTCCATAGCGACTCTAATTATGCTTAGAGAGCGTAGTGAGCTCTAACAACACTCCTAGGATTTTTTGGAGTGCATAGAGCTCCTTCAGGCGCCTAGGAAGCGTTGTGAGGCTTTCATAAGACTATGGCGACTCTAATTGAGTTTAGAGAGCGTCGTCAAGTCTATATGGCCTCCTAATATATTTTGGAGTTCCTATGGGTGTCTAGGAAAGGTTGTGAGGCTCTCACATGCCTATGGCGACTCTAATTGTGTCTTGACAGCATCGTGGACTCATAGTAGCCTCCTAGAATTTTTTTGAGTGCCTAGAGCACCCATGGGTGTCTAGGAAGAGTTGTGAGGCTCCCAAGAGTCTATGGCAAGTTTGATTGAGTATAGATACCGTCGTTGACTATAGCTGGTCTCCAACGATCTTTTAGAATGCATAGAGCACCTACGGGAGTCTAGGAAGCACTTTGAGGCTCCCATAAATCAATGGTGACACTAATTGCGTCTAGGGAGTGTTGTGGACTCTAGCAAGCTTCCTAGGATTTTTCAAAGTGCATAGAACTCCTATGGGAGTCTTGGAAGCGTTCTAAGGCTCCCGTGGGTCTATGGCGACTATAATTCAGTTTAGAGAGTGCGGTGGCCTCTAACAGGACTCCTAGGACTTATGGGAGTGTGTATAGACGCTCCTACCGGTGTCTTGAAAGCATTGTGTGGCTCCCACAGGTGTTTTGTGACTCTAATTTAGCTTAGAGAGTGACGTGGACTCAAGACAACCATCTATTTTTTTTTTTTTTTTTTTTTTTTTTTTTTAGTGCCTAGTGGTACCACGGGTATCTAGGAAGCGTTGTGGGACTCCCAAGAGTATATGGTGACCCTAATTGGGTCTAGAGAGCATCGCGGACTCTAGATTGCCTCTTAAGATTTTTTGGACTATAAGGAGCTCCCCTAGCTGTCTACAAGGTGTTGTGGGGCTCCCACGAGTCTATGCTAACTCTAATTGAGTCTAAAGAGCATCGTGGACTCCAGATGGCCTCCAAAGATTCCTATGGGCATCTAGGAAGCGTAATGAGGCTCCCACGAGTGCATGGGGACTCTAATGAAGTCTAGAGAGTATCATGGACTCTAGACAGCCTCCAAAGATGTTTTTTAGGAGTGCATAGGGCACCTTAGGGTGTCTAGGAAGCGATGTGAGGCTCCCACGAGTCTATGGCTACTCTAATTGAGTCTAGAGAGCGACATGGACTAGAGAGAGCCTCCAATGATTTTTTGGGTTGCATAAGGCTCCTGCGGATCTCTAAGAAGCGTTGCGAGGCTCCCATGAGCCTATGGCAACTTTAATTGAGCCTAGAGAGCATCGTGGACTCAAGACAGCCTCACAGAATTTTTCTTGAGTGCCTAGAGCTCCCCGTCTAGGAACAGCTGTGAGGCTCCTAAAAGTCTATGGCGACTTTGATCGATTATAAAGACCGTCATTGACTGTAGATGGCCTCCGAAGATTTTTTCGTATGCATAGAGCTCCTACGGGTGTCTAGGAGGCGTTGTGAGGCTCCAACGAATCTATGGCGACACTAATTAAGGCTAGGGAGCATTGTGGACTCTAGTAAGCTTCCTTCGATTTTGTGAAGTGCATAGAACTACTACAAGTGTCTTAGGAGCATTCTGAGGCTGCCACGGGTCTATAGCAACTCTAATTGAGTCTAGAGAGCGTCGTAGACTCTGAGAGCCTTCAAAGATTTTTGGGATTGCATAGAGCTATTACAGGTGTCTAAGAGGCGCAGTGAGGCTCCCGAGAATCTATAGCGGCACTAGTGGAGTCTAGGGAACGTTGCAGACTCTAGCAAACCTAATAGGATTTGTTCAAGTGGATGGAACTCCTATGGGTCTATACGAAGCATTCTGAGGCACCCACGGGTCCATGGCGACTCTAATTGAGTCTAGAGAGCGTAGTGGGCTTTAGCAACACTCCTAAGATCTTTTGGAGTGCATAGAGCTCCTTCGGGTGTCTAGGAAGCATTGTGAGGCTCTCATGAGACTATAGCCAAGATACTTCGGGTGTCTAGAGACTATGGCGACTCTAATTGAGTTTAGAGAACGTCGTCAAGTCTATATCGCCTCCTAAGATATTTTGGAGTTCCTGCGGGTGTCTAGGAAAGGTTGTGACGCTCCCACGTGCCTACGGCGACTCTAATGGAGTCTTGACAGCATCGTGGACTCATGGTAGCCTCCTAGAAATTTTTTGAGTGCCCAGAGCACCCACGAGTGTCTAAGAAGAGTTGTGAGGCTCCCAAGTGTCTATGGCAACTCTGATTGAGTATAGATACCGTCGTTGACTATAGGTTGCCTCCAAAGATCTTTTGAAATGCATAGAGCACCTATGGGAGTCTAGGAAGCGTTTTGAGGCTCCCACGAATCAATGGCGACACTAATTGAGTCTAGGGAGTGTTGTGGACTCTAGCAAGCTTCCTAGGATTTTTTGAAGTGCATAGAACTCCTACGGGAGTCTTGGAAGCGTTCTATGGCTCCCGTGGGTCTATGGCGACTCTAATTCAGTTTAGAGAGCGCGGTGGCCTCTAACAGGAGTCCTAGGACTTTTTGGAGTGTGCATGGAAGCTCCTACGGGTTTCTTGGTAGCGGTGTGAGGCTCCCATGGGTGTATCGCGACTCTAATTGAGCTTAGAGAGCGACGTGGACTCAAGACAACCACCTAAATTTTTTTTTTTTTTGGAGTGCCTAGAGCTACCACGGGTGTCTAGGAAGCGTTGTAGGGCTCCCAAGAGTCTATGGTGACCCTAATTGGGTCTAGAGAGCATCGCGGACTCTAGATTGCCTCTTTAAGATTTTTTGGAGTGCAGAGATCTCCCCCAGCTATCTATGAGGTGTTGAGGGGCTCCCACGAGTCTATGCCAACTTTAATTGGGTAATTGGGTAAAGAGCGTCGTGGACACCAGATGACATTTATCCAAAAAGAAAAAAAAAAAGAGACACCAGATGGCCTCCAAAGATTTTTTTCGCCGTGCATAGAGCTCCTACGGGCGTCTAGGAAGCGTAATGAGGCTCCCACGAGTGCATGGGGACTCTAATTAAGTCTTGAGAGTATCATGGACTCTAGATAGCCTCCAAAGATGTTTTGGTATGCATAGAGCTCCTACGGCGACCCTGATCGAGTGTAGAGACCGTCATTGACTGTAGGTAGCCTCCAAAGATTTTTTGGTATGCGTAGAGCTCCTACGGGTGTCTAGGAGGCGTTGTGAGGCTCCAACAAATCTATGGCTACACTAATTGAGGCTATAGAGTGTTGTGCACTCTAGTAAGCCTCCTTTGATTTTGCGAAGTGCATAGAACTGCTGGGGGTATCTTGGAAGCGTTTAGAAGCTACCACGGGTCTATAGTGACTCTAATTGAGTCCAGAGAGCGTCGTAGACTGGAGAGAGCCTCCAAAGATTTTTGATATTGCATAGGGCTCCTAGGGTGTCTAAGAAGCGATGTGAGTTTAGGGAATGTTGTGGACTCTAACAAACCTACTAGGATTTGTTTAAGTGCATGGAACTCCAATGGGTGTCTTTTTGTTTTTTTTTTTTTTGGGGGCGGGGAGATAAATGAGTAAGTATATTCCAAATAATAAGATATACAAGTAAGCCAAAAGAAGCCCATAGGCCACAAAGAAAACATCACCAAACATTCAATATTAATCTACCCCAAAAGAGGGAAGATTAATAAAGTGTGTAAGATGAAACCTCACAACCCGAGGATAGCAACATAAAAAATAAACCTAACTAAGGATATCATAATTAATCCCCCAGTTGGTACAAAAAATTCTATTCTAAGCATTGTCTATGAAATTTTTGAGACTAGCAATACGAAATCTAACATCATCAACTACACAGGATATAACAAAACTTGGCGGTTTAAACACATTTTCATGAATTCTAAGGTTTCTTTGCCCAAGCTATCCTCTTGATAGTAGTCCCCAAAGCGTTCCCCTTCAAGTTATGAGTTGCCCAAATCAGTTCATTCTGCCATAGTCTAGGATGTCTAAAAACACAACATTTCTCTAATATAGCTTTCCAAACTTTAACAGCAAAAGGGCAAGTGATAAACATGTGTTCTTGAGTTTCAATGTGGGCATTGCAGAAAACACAACTTGCACTAGAAATGATTCCCCACTTAAGGAGTTTATCCTTAGTATTGAGTCTATTAAGGATGATCAACCAAAGAATAAAAGCATGTCTTTTGATAGCTTTAGGAAACCAAAGAATTTTATACCAGTCCACTTCAGTTTTATGCTGTCTAATAGCGTTCCAAGCTGATCGAGAAGAAAATGAACCTGATGGGTCAGGGAGCCATGATATCTTGTCATTAATCTCACTGTGTGGCCTTAAAGAAGAAGGAGTGAAAGAACGTAATTCCAATATAATAGTAGACTGGGAAAGTGGCCATGTCCAATCCCTTTGAGAAATGATTGCACTTACTTTAGTTTGGGAAGGAAGAGCATCATCATACGTAACTCTAGTACCAAAATGAAGAACCAGGGGACCAAGAGGATGCCAAGTATCATGCCACAAGAAGGTATTATTGCCATTACCTACAATATGTTTGATAAACGGCCTAGCAATGGACCTTGACTTGAGTATCTTCCTCCATGCCCACAAGCAAGAAGATGGAAAATTGACAGCCCAAAAACTATTGCCTCTAAGAAGATAAGTGTGAACCCAAGTAACCTTTAAGATTTCAAATACCCAACCCACCTTCAGCTTTTGGAAAACAAAGAGCTTCCCAACTAACTTTAGCTCCAAAATGAACCCCTACCTTGCCTTTCCAAAAAAAATCACGAAATAATTGTTCAATGGATATAAAGATTTTCTGAGGAAGAATGAAAATATTGCTCCAGTAAGCTTGAATACTATATAAGACAGAGCTAATGAGTTGAAGCCTTACTACATAGGAAAGCCATTTGCTACTCCAGGACTGAATTCTTTTAGTGATTCTATCAATGAGATCCTGACAGTCAGAAGAAGATAGCTTCTTAGTGATGAGGGGAACCCCAAGAAACCTGACAGGAAGGCAACCTTCAAAAAAATTAAGAATGTGCATAATTCTACTCTTAATCTCATTGGGAACACTAGCAAAGAAAATGGAACTTTTGCTGATATTAGCTTTAAGCCTTGAGAGAAATTCAAAGTCATCAAGAACTTGCATAATGATAGTAATGGAGGACTCATTAGCATAAGATAATAACAACACATCATCAGCAAAGCATAAGTGGCTAAGTTTCAGCTTCCCACATCTGGAATGAAATTTGAAGAGGTTATGCTCTGTCATTTTACTAAGCATTCTGGAAAAAACATCCATAACAATGACAAACAATGGGTGTCTACGAAGCATTCTAAGGCACCCACACGTCCATGGCGACTCCTTTTTTTTTTTTTTTTTTTTTTTGTTTGGTAAGTGAGAGTATATATTAAAAAGAAGGAAAAGAAATGATTACAAGCAAAGCCAGGGCAAGAACCTAGCCAAAAAGAATACACAAGCGAATTAGCTCAAACATTAGAAAAGCTTATTTTCCTATGTACTCTAACCAAAAAATTACATGGATAAAATCCCAAGAGAGATACCCCAATTCATACAAAATAATCTATTTCTTTCATTGTCACGAGTCCTTTTAAAACTAGCAGCCTTGAACCTGATGTCATCAATAATCATGGCGACTCTAATTGAGTCTAGAGAGCGTAGTGGGCTCTAGCAACACTCCTAGGAATTTTTTGGCGTGCATAGAGCTCCTTCGGCTGTCTTGGAAGTGTTATGAGGCTCACGTGTGACTATGGCAACTCTAATTGAGTTTAGAGAATGTTATCAAGTCTATATGGCCTCGTAAGATATCTTGAAGTTCCTACGGGTGTCTAGGAAAGGTTGTGAGGCTCCCACGTGCCTATGGTGACTCTAATTGAGTCTTGACAGCATCATGGACTCATGGTAGCCTCCTAGAATTTTTTTGAGCGCCCAGAGCACCCACGTGTGTCTTGGCAGAGTTGTGAGGCTCCCAAGAGTCTATGGCGACTCTGATTGAGTATAGATATCGTCATTGACTATAGATGGCCTCCAAAGATTTTTTTTGGAATGCAAAGAGCACCTACGGGAGTCTAGGAAGCATTTTGAGGCTCCCACGAATCAATGGCAACACCAATTGAGTCTAGGGAGTATTGTCGGCTCTAGCAAGCTTCCTAGGTTTTTTCGAAGTGCATATAACTCCTACGGGAGTCTTGGAAGCTTTCTGAGGCTCCCGTGGGTCTATGGCGACTCTAATTCAGTTTAAAGAGCGTTGTGGCCTCTAACAGGACACCAAGGACTTTTTGGACTATGCATGGAGGCTCGTATGGGTGCCTTGGAGGTGTTGTGAGGCTCCCACGGGTGTATCGTGACTCAAATTGAGCTTAGAGAGAGACGTGGACTCAAGACAACCACCTAAATTTTTTTTGAGTGCCCAAAGCTACCACGGGTGTCTAGGAAGCGTTGTGAGGCTCCCAAGAGTCTACGGTGACCCTAATTGGGCCTAGAGAGCATCGCGAACTCTAGATTGCCTCTTAAGATTTTTGGAGTGCAAAGAGCTCCCCCAGGCTGCGTACGAGGTGTTGTGGGGCTCCTACGAGTCTATGCCAGCTCTAATTGAGTCCAGAGAGTGTTGTGGACCCCAGATGGCCTCCAAAGAGTTTTTTTTTGCTGTGCATAGACCCTAATTGTGTCTAGAAAGCATCACGGACTCTAGATAGCATCCAAAGATTTTTTTTGGAGTGCATAGGGCACCTAGGGGTGTCTAGGAAGCGATGTGCGACTCCAATTGAGTCTAGGGACTGATGTGGACTAGAGAGAGCCTCCAATGATTTTTTGGGTTGCTTAAGATTCCTATGGGTCTCTAGGAAGCGCTTTGAGGCTCCAACGAGCCTATGGCAACTCTAATTGAGCCTAGAGAGCATCGTAGACTCAAGATAGCCTCCTAGAATTTTTCTTGAGCGCCTAGACCTCTTATGGGTGTCTAGGAACAGCTGCCATGCTCCAAAGAGTCTATGGCGACCCTGATCAAGTATAGAGACCGTCGTTGACAGTAGATGGCCTCCAAAGATTTTTTTTTTTTTTTTTTTTGGGTAAGTGAGAATTTTATAGAAAAAGGAAAAATGTACAGAAAAAGAAAACAGACCTGGAACAAACCAAGGCCAAAAAACCAAAAACACATTTTAGTAAGCTTCCATTAATTGGGAGTTTACTAGAATGTGTAAAAGGTAAAAGACCTCACAGCCCGAGGCGGCAAGAAAAAACCAAACCTAAACAATGGTTGCAGATTTAAACAAAAAAGAGGGATACCCCAATTCATACAAAAATGCCTATGTCTACTATTGTCACGGATCCCTTTGATAGTAGAGGCCTTAAAACGCACATCATCCATGATATTGACAATCACTTGCTCCGTGCTCACAAACTTGTTTTCATGGTGTCTTCTATTCCTTTCTTGCCAAATGTTGTAAATTGTGGAAGCCCAGGCAAGTTTTTTAATAATAGTGCAAAAGGAATTTTTTTTTTTAAACTATTGGAAGCCCAAAGAAGCTCATTAAGCCGGTACCTCAGCGTACGGTGAATGCCACAAAGAGAAAGGATTCTGCTCCAAATATAAGAAGTAACATGGCAACTAAAAAAAGATATGGTCTCTAGTTTCCTGATGACTTTGGCAGAAATAGCAAAACAGGTTGACGTTGTAACCCCATAAAATCAGTTTATCAGAAGTGCATAATTTGTTGAGAATTGCAAGCCATGTGATGAAAGCGTGTTTGCGGATGGCTTTGGCAAACCAAACAACTTTATGCCACTCACAATCCATACCTCTACCACGTATAGCATTCCAAACTGAAGAAACAGAGAAAATACTCGAGGTAGAAGGAAGCCAAATAAATGAGTCAGGCCTGTGTGGAGAGGGAAACAAAGCTCAGCCGTGACAGTCAAAGGCCATTTCCACGAGGAGCCATCAACAATGGCGCTCACTTTTGTCTTGGAGGGAAGGGCAGCATTGTACATAATTCTCTCAGTATATTGAAGAAGAATGGGACCAACAGGATGCCAATTGTCGTACCAAAGAAAAGAATTTTCCCCATTGCCAATCTTATGCTTCATGAGAGGGCGAAATATACCTCTGAGTTTTAGAAGTTTCCTCCAGACCCATGTACAATCATTTGGAGCAGAAATAGACCAAAAACTCCTACCCCGAAGTAAATAAGCATTTATCCAGGCCACCCATAAGGATCCAGAGCGAGCAAAAATAGCCCAAATATGCTTCATAGCTGCAGCCATATTCAAGTCTTCCATTCTACGTAGACCCAAGCCTCCCTCACACTTAGGAGTACAAATGGCAGCCCAACACACTTTTGCACCAGTGAGCTTCATATCATTCCCAGACCATAAATAGCTTCTAAACACTTGTTCAATCTTATGGTAGATCTTTTTTGGAAGAACCAAAATGCTGCTCCAATAGAATTGAATGCCAAATAAAACCGAGCTTATGAGTTGCAACCTCCCAGCATAAGATAAATTCTTTGCACTCCAGCTCTTGACACGACAGGTGATTCTCTCAATCAGAGGGCTACAGTCATTGATGGAAAGCTTTTTGGTGATGAGGGGGACTCCAAGATACTTAACTGGGAGGGAACCTTCATTAAAACTCATAACATCCAACATAGCAGCCTTCACATCAGGCAAAACACCAGCAAAAAAGATATTGCTCTTGGAAGGGTTGGCTTTAAGGCCAGAAAGTCTTTCAAAGAGGGTAAGGGCTTCCTTAATTTGCTCCACAGCAGTAACAGTTCCATTAGAGAAAATTAACAAATCATCCGGAAAGCAAAGATGGGTGAGGTTGATTTTAGCACATCTGAAGTGATAAACAAATCCTGGCCGAGAAGAGACTTTGGCAAGAATTCTAGAGAGAACTTCCATTGCAAGCACGAACAAATAAGGAGAAAGGGGATCACCTTGTCTCAATCCTCTCTTGCCTTCAAAGTAGCCTTCAAGAGAACCATTGATAGAGATAGAGAACTTAGGAGTGGAAATACATGTCTTGATCCATTGAATAAACTTTGGAGGAGTGTTAAGAGCAGCAAGAATCTCAATGATAAAATCCAAGTCCACAGAATCATAAGCTTTCATTAAGTCAACCTTGATGGCACACCTAGGATTTCTAGAATTCCTATGGTAACCTTTAAGCACTTCTTGAGCAAGCAGAATATTGTCAGAAATGCTTCTTCCCTGGATAAAAGCAGCTTGGTTCAAGCTGATAGAATCTGGAAGGCAGGGCTTTAACCTGTTGGCAATAAGCTTAGAAATACACTTGTAAATAGTGTTACAGCAAGAAATGGGGCGAAAGTCTTGCATCTTGGAGGCATTTGGAATTTTAGGAATAAGAGCAATAGATGTAACATTGACCTCACCAAGTAACTTAGAAGACTGAAAAAAGGAATTTACTGCCTTAATAACATTAACCTTAACAATATTCTAAACAAACTTAAAGAAAAGAGGAGAGAACCCATTAGGCCCAGGGGCCTTGTTACTGTTGAGAGAAAAAATAGACTCTTTGATCTCCAGATCAGTAATAGGACTATTAAGATAGCCCAGCTGCTCATCAGTCCATCTCCATTCAAGAATATCCTGAAGAGTAACAGATCTATCCACACAAGAGGGGTTAGTAGAGCCAAATAAATTTGTGAAGTAGTTAACAGCCTCTTTACTTATATCTTCATGGGAAGAGAGAAGATTGGCAGAGTTGTCGTATAGTTTCGTAATGGAGTTGCTAGAATTCCTGACTTTCACAGCTCGATGGAAAAAAGCAATGTTATGGTCTCCCAGATTAAGCCACTGGATACGAGCTTTTTGTTTGAAAAAACTTTCCTCAGCACTAGCAAGATCAACATATTTCCTGTAGCATTCTTTTTCCACAGAACTGAAATTGGCATTATGAGGGCTATGAAGAGTGTTCATCTGAGCAGAATGCAAATCTTCCCTGGCAATACGAACACGATCACTGATGGCACTGAAACATCTAGCATTAAACTTTTTAAGCTCACTCTTTAAGGCTTTGAGTTTAGAATAGAGAACAAACATAGGAGTGCCAGAAACATTCTTCTCCCAACAATTCTGAACAATAGTAAGGTACTCAGGCTGATCAACCCAGAAATGAAAAAATTTGAAAGGCTTTTTAAGCTTCTTCTTCTGATAATCCGAGGTAACAAGCATAGGGCAATGGTCAGAGACATTAGGGGGCAAAAATTCAGCAGAAATATTAGGGAACACATCTAGCCATGAATCATTTATAAGCACTCTATCCAGCTTTCTTGCAATGAGATGTCTACCCTCTCTTTTATTGGACTAGGTGAAAAAGGGGCCGATAAAAGACATATCAACTAAGTCAACATCTAGCAGGCAATAATGAAAATCAGTGATGGACTGGGAAGGCCCATTAGACCCTCCAAACTTTTCATTTTGGAATCTGACGGTGTTGAAATCACCCATCAAAATCTAAGGTAAGGAAGAGAAGGAAGAGGCTTCGTCATAGATATTCCTCCACAGAAGTTTCTTGTCATTGTAAGAATTAGAGGCATAAACAATTGAACAAAAAAATAACTTGTCACCTTAAATATCTTTAATATGGCAGTGAATGATTTAGTCAGAAGAACTCATAATGTGAACATCTAAAATAGTAGGATCCCAACAAATCCAAATTCGACCCATAGTTGAAGCATGATAGGTATCAACGAACTTCCAGGAGGGGGCAATAACAGAAGAAAGTCTTTGCTTATTGATGCTTCTGATTCTAGTCTCCATAATCCCAAAAAAACTAAGGTCGTTTGATCTGATAAACGAACGGACTTCTTGCATCTTGACAGGGTTATTCATCCCACGGATATTCCAACAGGCTAGCTTAATCATTAAACAGAAGATATTGTAACAGTAGCCTCACCCTTTGAAGGGGAAACAAATGGTTTAGACCCAGGAGATTTGTTCCTTTTCCTGTTCTTTTTCTTGTTACTACCTGTGCTCTTAGCTATCTTATCCACTTCATCCACCTTGACTGGGCGGTTTTTAAAGGTATTATCTGGAGAACTTTCTGACTCTGAGTGACTAGCAGGATCAAGACTGGGATCTAAAGCAGGCTCATCACTATCTACACCAGCAGGAGGAACAGGAATAGAGGTGAGCTTATCCGGGGATGCCTCTGTAATAGAAGGAACTGTTAGCATACTAGGAATGTCAGCATAGGTACTGTCTTCAGGAACGTCACTGAGAGAATGAAACTGATTGGTTATTACTTTGGGGAAAACGACAGTATTCCTAGCCTGAGGGACACCATGACTTACTTCAGAAGTACTACGAACATTAGTGTTAACTTCACTCACAACAGAATCTTCATTTACATCCATGTCTGGGTTAAGAACAACTACATTTTTCTTTTGAACCCATACTTGTTTAACGACTGAAGGGCAATGGTTCGATTGATGCCCAAATGAATTACAAGTTTTGCAGACATGTGGTTTCCAAGGGTACTCCACTTGAACTTCATTCTCACAATCATCCCCCATAACAAGGGAGAAAGAGGAAGGGAACACAGAATTTACATCAACCTCCACGCAAACTCTTGCATAAGAAAGACGAGAGCAATTTTCAGTAGGAACATCAAGATAAAGAGGCTTGCCAACGACACTCGCAGCATAACTCATTCCATCATTATTCCAATACTCAGGAGGAACATTGAATAGTTTCACCCAAATAGGAATACTCTTTAATTGGGGTTTAACCATCTCCATTCTAGGTTGCCACTTCCTCAGGATAAGGGGTTTACCCCCAACTTGCCAAGGGCCTGATTCCATAACCCATTCCAGAGCTGCCGGATTATTAAACTTAAAAATGTACAATCCACTATCCATAGTGAGAATTTTAGGGATTTCTCTTTTCCCCCACACACGCTCCACAGTGATTTTTAGAAACGAATAGGAAGGTTTACGGTCAAAGAATTGGCTAACAATGCAGTTTTTCCAACGTTTCAATCCCGCAATAGCAACAGAAGGAGGAGGTTTGACCACAATTTTGCCATCAACCACAGACGGGGGGAAGTACTTCAGAATAGATTGCTCTCTAATGGGATTGGTAAAAAGGGTTTTCCAATCTTTAACAACATTAGCTATGGGAGTCTTAGAATGGGGGGCATGAGGCATACCAGTAGGGGGTAAACCAAGAGAGCTAGGAGAGCTAAAAGAAGGAGACGAAGTAGAATCTCTAACTGGAATCTCGGGAGCCTTACCTCTATTACCAATGCCATAACAAGCTTGAAGAGAAGGAAACTCTACTTATTGATGAAGTGCAGCAGCTGCAATATCAACGGAAGTACATCTCGAAGGGTATATGATCCCGGAATGATTCAGACCAGTAAAATGGGTATCGGAGCCTCCCAAAGAGCTCACCAACGGGTAATCAGCATGAGAAGAACCAGCGCCATGAGATGAAGATCCCGTCGTAACAGAGGGCAGCGGACTCACTATAGGGATGGATCCACCCGCTGGAGATGACGTAGAAGCCAAATCATTCCCAGATCCAACAAGATGAGAGTCGTCGATGTTGTACAGCAACGATGGAGGAAAACCATCATTAACCGCTGTAATAGTAGGGCCCAAATACGAAATATTTCCAACAGATCTAGATCCCCCGATAGCAGCAAGAGGTAGATCAGAACCAAGCTTCGTAGAAGAGTTAGAGATGGATGTAGATCTGGACAAATTGCTGTTTTTGAGAATGGATTTGAGAGGAGGCGCTACAGTAGATTGTTGTACCGCTACCTTTACTATTGGATCGCTGGAAGAAAGAGGATTTGAGACACGAAAAGTATGTGATGAGATAATGGTGTTAGGACCAGATCTAGCAGGAAAAGGTGGATCAGAGGAAAAGGGGGTAGGACCACCACCAACACGTGACTCAACGGTCAAGGGTGATGACTGATCCAACGGTACAGAGGTATTATGAATGGTAGTTGACGCCATTAATAATCAAAAACAATAGGAAGAATGATGAAAATGGCAGGATCGAAAGAGAGATAACACGGCACAAGAAAGATCAATCAGGAACTAGAGCTTCTCTCTATAGAAAAATAGTGAGCTTTAGCAACACTCCTAGGATTTTTTGGAGTGCATAGAGCTCCTATAGGTGTCTAGGAGGCGTTGTGAGGCTCCAACGAATCTATGGCGACACTAATTGAAGCTAGGGAGTCTAGGGAATGTTGCGAACTCTAGCAAACCTACTAGGATTTGTTTAAATGCATAGAATGCCTATAGGTGTGTATGAAGCATTCTGAGGCACCCACGGATCCATGGCGACTCTAATTGAGCCTAGAGAGCGTAGTGAGCTTTAGCAACACTCCTAGGATTTTTTGGAGTGCATAGAGCTCCTTCGGGTGTCTAGGAAGCGTTGTGAGACTCTCATGAGACTATGGCGACTCTAATTGAGTTTAGAGAACGTCGTCAAGTCTATATGGCCTCCTAAGATATTTTGGAGTTCCTACGGGTGTCTAGGAAAGGTTATGAGGCTCCTATGTGCCCATGGCAACTCTAATGGAGTCTTGACAGCATCATGGACTCATGGTAGCCTCCTAGAAATTTTTTGAGTGCCTGAGCACCCACGGGTGTCTAGGAAGAGTTGTGAGGCTCCCAAGAGTCTATGGCGACTCTGATTGAGTATGGATACCTTCGTTGACTATAGATGACCTGCAAAGATTTTTTTTGGAATGCATAAAGCACCTACGAGAGTCTAGGAAGTGTTTTGAGGCTCCCACAAATCAATGGCGACACTAATTGAGTCTAGGGAGTGTTGTGGACTTTAGCAAGCTTCCTAGAATTTTTCGAAGTGCATAGAACTCCTACGGGAGTCTTGGAAGTGTTCTGAGGCTCCCATGGGTCTATAGCGACTCTAATTCAGTTTAGAGAGCGCGGTGGCCTCTAACAGGACTCCTAGGACTTTTTGGAGTGCGCATGGAAGATCCTACCGGTGTTTTGGAAGCGTTGTGAGGCTCCCTCGGGTGTATCGCGACTCTGATTGAGCTTAGAGTGCAACGTGGACTCAAGACAACCACCTAAATTTTTTTTTGAGTGCCTAGAGCTACCACGGGTGTCTAGGAAGAGTTGTGAGGCTCCCAAGAGTCTATGGTGACCCTAATTGGATCTAGAGAGCATTGCAGACTCTAGATTGCCTTTTAATATTTTTTGGAGTACAAAGAGCTCCCCCAGCTGTCTACGAGATGTTGTAGGGCTCCCATGAGTCTATGCAGCTCTAATTGAGTCTAGGGAGCGACGTGGACTAGAGAGAGCCTCGAATGATTTTTTGGGTTGCATAAGGCTCCTACGGGTCTCTAGGAAGCGCTGCAAGGCTCCCACAAGCTTATGGCAACTCTATTTGAGCTTAGAGAGCATCGTAGACTCAAGATAGCCTCCTAGAATTTTCTTGGGCACCTCGAGCTCCTATGGGTGTCTAGGAACAGCTGTGAGGCTCCCAAGAGTCTATGGTGACCCTGATCGAGTATAGAGACCGTCGTTGCTTGTAGATGGCCTGCAAAGATTTTTTTGGAGTGCATAGAGCTCCTACGGGTGTCTAGGAGGCGTTATGAGGCTCCAGTGAATCTATGGGAACACTAATTGAGGCTAGGGAGTCTAGGGAACGTTGCGAACTCTAGCAAACCTACTAGGAGTTGTTTAAATGCATGGAACTCCTATGGGTGTGTACGAAGCATTCTGAGGCACCCACGCGTCCATGGCGACTCTAATTGAGTCTAGAGAGCGTAGTGGGCTCTAGCAACACTCGGATTTTTTGGAGTGCGTAGAGCTTCTTCAAGTGTCTAAGAAGCGTTGTGAGGCTCTCATGAGACTATGGCGACTCTAATTGAGTTTAGAGAACGTCGTAAAGTCTATATGGCCTCCTAAGATATTTTGGGGTTCCTACGGGTGTCTAGGAAAGGTTGTGAGGCTCTCACATGCCTATGGCGACTCTAATGGAGTCTTGACAGCATCGTGGACTCATAGTAGCCTCCTAGAAATTTTCTGAGTGCCTAGAGCACCCACAGGTGTCTAGGAAGAGTTGTGAGGCTCCCAAGAGTCTTTGGCGACTCTGATTGAGTGTGGATACCGTCGTTGACTATAAAGCACCTATGGGAGTCTAGGAAGCGTTTTGAGGCTCCCACAAATCAATGGCGACAGTAATTGAGTCTAGGGAGTGTTGTGGACTCTAGCAAGCTTCCTAGGGTTTTTCTTTTTGTTTTTTTTTTTTTTTGGTAAGTGAGATGTATATAAAGAAAAAAAAAAGGAAAGAATACAAAGGGAACAAGCTAGAAGGCCAAGAAAGAAAAGCTAGAACTAGCAAAGCAACTCACTGACAAAACACCCAAATAAGCTCCTTTAAAAAAGCTTATTAAGGTGTTTAAAAGGAGAGCAAAAAGAAAAGAAATTACAACCTTAAAATGTCAAAAGATATACCCCAGTTGGAACAAAATTGCCTATTTCTATCATTGTCCCTAATTCCAATGAAACTAGCGGCCTTGAAACGAACATCGTTGGTGATACTTGAAATTATGTGTCTTTCGCACATGTAGAAATTGGCATGTAATCGAGCATTTCTTTCTTTCCAAATATTTCCAAGAGTTCCTAGGATTTTTCGAAGTGCGTAGAACTCCTATGGGAGTCTTGGAAGTGTTCTAAGGCTCCTGTGGGTCTATGGCAACTCTAATTCAGTTTAGAGAGCACGATGGCCTCTAATAGGACTCCTAGGACTTCTTGGAGTGCACATGGAAGCTCCTACGAGTGTTTTGGAAGCGTTATGAGGCTCCTTCGGGTGTATGGCGACTCTAATTGAGCTTAGAGAGCGATGTGGACTCAAGACAACCACCTAAATTTTTTTTTTTTGAGTGCCTAGAGCTACCATGGGTGTCTAGGAAGAGTTGTGAGGCTCCCAAAAGTCTATGGTGACCCTAACTGGGTCTAGAGAGCATTGCACACTCTAGATTGCCTCTTAAGATTTTTTGGAGTGCGAAGAGCTCCCCTAGCAGTCTACGAGATGTTGTGGCGCTCCCACAAGTCTATGCAGCTCTAATTGAGTCTAGGGAGCGACGTGGACTAGAGAGATCCTCCAATGATTTTTTGAGTTGCATAAAGCTCCTACGGGTCTCTAGGAAGCGCTATGAGGCTCCCACAAACCTATGGCAACTCTATTTAAGCGAAGAGAGGATCGTAGACCCAAGATAGCCTCCTAGAATTTTCTTGGCCGCCTAGAGCTCCTATGGGTGTCTTTTTTTTTTTTTTTTTTTTGGGTAATTGAGAAATATATTTTTTTTTTTTTGGATAAGTGAGAAAGTATATTCCAAAAAACCAAGATATACATGAAGAGCAAAACAGGCCCTCAAAGGGCAACAAACTCCCAAAAGGAGAACACAAGAACAAAACCTCACAACACGAGGGAAAACAAACTAAGAAAACTCTCACAGCCCGAGAGGAAGCCAAAACAACCACAAATGCAACCAATTAACCCCTAGTAGAATTAGGTGTGTTAATGGTGATCTTAGAAGAGCGGATGGGAGGCCTACTGTTAGAATCTTTAATACAAGATTTGCTAGGCTTGAGCTTTAAGCTCGCTAGAGCACTCTCCATAAACTTTGATTTCTCATTTTGCATGTTGCTAGAAGAGGCTATTGATGTGGAATTGATAGCACTTGGCATGACAAAAATGCCTTTCCTAGACACGTCCAATGGAACCGTGCTAGGAGCATTCTTAGGGATTCTTGGAGACATAATAACTTTATCTCTCCCTTTCCTAGCTACAACTGTCCATTCAGAAGATTGCTTATTAACCATGGGGTTCCTTCAGTATCTGTTGCACTAAAGGAGAACTCTCAATATTAGCACAATTATCCCCTTCAACCTTGTTATCAACAATCGAATGTGGAGAAGTATGTGGCTCTGTGGGGATATCATGGTCTTCTTTAGCCAGAGGAGTGGTGGTCACATTCACTGAAGAATTAACCAAGTCATTCTGAATAGGCTTCGGAATCCACACTTTTTTTAGACTTCTATGGCAATTGTTAACAGAGTGCCCAAATTCTTTGCAAACCTCACAAGAAGGAGGCTTCCAAGGCACTTCAATATCAATGGGAATGATCCTGCCTTTACCCAAATCCAAATCAAAATTCTCAGGAATATCGATCTCCGCTGAAATTTCAACACAAACCCGAGCATAATTGATTCTACTTCTTGATTCAGTAGCATCATCCAAGTACAACGGGACACCAACTGCACTAGCAATGTAACTCAGCCCCTCATTAGTCCAAAGATTCAATGGGACATTAAAGAACTTCACCCAAACTGGAACTTTAGAAAGTTTCACCTTAGAGAGATGCAAACCTTCATGCCATTTTTGGAGGATAAGTAACTTTCCAGAGAAAAACCACGGACCTGAATCGAGGACCTTAAGGCAGCTTGCATCAGTGCTAAATCTAAACAAGAAAAAACCATTATTGGTGGACCTGACATCTACCAACCCATCCTTACCCCAAAGTTTCTCAGCCCAATTCTTTACCAAAGTGAAAGGGAGCTTCTTATCAAGAAAGTGACCAACAAGACAATCATTCCATAATTCATTACCTTTCTTAACAACTTCAGGAGGTGGAGTAACAATAATTTTCCCATTGATATTACTCGGTTTAAAGAAATTGAGCTGATCTATGCTCTTAGTAGCAGATTTGAAAAGAGAGCTCCAAGAAGAGGAGTTATTAACACGGCCATGAGATTTATTAGAGAAATCCACGGCATTGAGTGGGGGAAAATGAGATAAACCAGATTCATACGTACCCACAACAGCAGAAAACTCTGTAGAAGGAGCAAGACTCGAATTCTTGGAGCCAAACACGGCATTAGTAGCAGCAGAAGTTGACTCGTTGGAGCCAGCTAAGTTCTTATTTGACTGAGGAATTTTATCAATAAAATACTCTTCCCCACATGCTTTAACATCAGCTTTTGACTCACCCAAGGCTGGCCCACAAGCTTTAAGACCATCCCCATCAGTAAACACAGCCCCTTTAGCTTTACCATCAGCTTTTGCATTTACCAACGTGGGAACAACAGCTTTGTCAAAAGTGTGGGCTGCAAAAAAAGGCCCACTTGCAATACTAAGAGAGTGAGATTCACTCACCATCAAGCTACGGTTCTTCAATAGCCCATTCTCCATGGGAGATACAAATGAATGAACCGAACTATGGGAAGAAGCACACGAACCAGCCTTGATCGCATTAGAATAATGGGGTGATGAACAAACTCTAGCTCTATCTACGTGAGAGCAAATCTGGTTAGTTTGAACACTAACCGATTCATTAGAAGCTCCAGCACTAACAAATGCTCTTGAACCATCAACATCTTCAAATAACCCCACATCAGATTCAGAGTGTTCCTCGTCAGAGCAACCAAGGTCCTCAATAGAAATCAAAGAAGGACTAAGCTTGAAATCTGGAAGAAGCACCGAAGATGAAGAGCCACAGTTAGGAGATATTTTCTTCTTCTTCTTTTTGGCTGAACCTTTGTAACCCATAACTTCAAATTACTTAGATAGATAAACCAGATAAAAAGATTAAAGAGCAAATCAAACAATGGTAGAACCGAAACCCATAACACTGATAAAGATGAAATAGATCAAAGAGATGAATGACAAAATCAAACCCACGAATACGAGAAGTCAGCATGATGGAGACGAACAAAAACCAGACCTTCTCTCACTAGACATTGCATCCTCATCCTCCACTTATAATTGAGAAATATTATAAACAAACGAAAGGAAAAGAATACAAGCCAACAAGCCAACAAACCAAAGCAAAACAATCAACTAAGCTTAGGAGATTGTTTAAGCCAAAGGAAAACCCTCACAGCCCGAGGGGAGCAAACTAAGAAAGGATACCAAGGTTGATACCCCAATTACAACACAAATCCCTATTCCTAACATTATCTTTTACACCCTTAAAAGACAAAAATCTAGTTCTAACATCATCAACAATCAGGGCCAAAACCAAATTGGGATTCTTGAAAGAATTCTCATGAAGTCTGCTATTTCTTTCTCTCCACACATGATAGATGGTAGCTGCCCACGCAATTTTCTTCAATGAGGAACCAAAACCGTGGGATTTAAGAGATTGAGTGGCCCACAAAAATTCATTAGTCCAATATCTAGGATATCTAGCAATACCACACTTAAGCAAAGCTTTCTGCCAAACATCAGCAGTGTAACTACATTGGAAGAAAAGATGGTCCCTGCTTTCAGTACACCCATGACATAGAACACACCAATCTTCAGAACTAAGCCCCCATAATTTAATCTTATCTCTAGTTACAATGCGGTTCTGAATAACAAGCCATAAAATAAAAGCATGTCGCCGAATAGCTTTAGGGAACCACACAAGACCATGCCAATCAACTTCTTCCCTCTTAGTTCTAATGGACTCCCAAGCAGATTGAACCGAAAATAGCCCAGTGGGAGAAGGAAGCCATTGAACCGTATCATGTCTACTAAAATTAGGCCTAAAAGTAGTAGGGGTGGCCTGGTGGAGCTCCAACAAATCAGCAGTGATGGAACTAGGCCACCGCCAATCAAACCTTTGCACAATAGCACTAACCTTGGAGAGAGAAGGAAGAGCACTATCATACATAATTCTGCTACCAAAGATGGGGAAAAGAGGGCCCATAGGGTGCCAAAAATCATGTATAGAGACCCTATGGCGGCCCTGATCGAGTATAGAGACCGTCGTTGACTGTAGATGGTCGACAAAGCTTTTTTGGAGTGCATAGAGCTCCTACGGGTGACTAGGAAGCGTTGTGAGGCTCCAACAAATCCATGGTGACACTAATTGAGGCTAGGGAGCGTTATGGACTCTAGTAAGCCTCCTTCGATTTTGCAAAGTACATAGAACTGCTAAGGGGGGGTCTTGAAAGCGTTCAGAGTCTCCCACGGATCTATAGCGACTCTAATAGAGTCTATAGAGCGTTGTAGACTAGAGAGAGCCTCCAAAGATCTTTGGGATTGCATAGAGCTCCAACGGGTGTCTGAGAAATGCTGCGAGGCTCCCGAGAATCTATGGCAACACTAATGGAGTCTAGGGAATGTTGCGAACTCTAGCAAACCTACTAGGATTTGCTCAAGTACATGGAACTTTTATGGGTGTGTATGAAGTATTCTGAGGCACCCACGGGTCCATGGCGACTCTAATTGAGTCTAGAGAGCGTAGTGGGCCCCAGCAACACTCCTAAGATTTTTTGGAGTGCATAGAGCTCGTTCGGGTGTCTAGAAAGCGTTGTGAGGCTCTCATGAGACTATGGCGACTCTAATTGAGTTTAGAGAACGTCAAGTCTATATGGTCTCCTAAGATATTTTGGAGTTCCTACGGGTGTCTAGGAAAGGTTGTAAGGCTCCCACGTGCCTATGGCGACTCCAATTGAGTATTGACAGCATCGTGGACTCATGGTAGCCTCCTAGAATTTTTTTTTTAGTGCCCAGAGCACCCACGGGTGTCTAGGAAGAGTTGTGAGGCTCCCAAGAGTTTATGGCGAGTCTGATTGAGTATAGATACCATCGTTGACTATAGATGGCCTCCAAAGATTTTTTTGGAATGCATAGAGCTCCTACGGGAGTCTAGAAAGCGTTTTGAGGCTCCCACGAATCAATGGCGACACTAATTGAGTCTGGGGAGTGTTGTGGTCGCTAGAAAGCTCCCTAGGATTTTTTGAAGTGCATAGAACACTTACGAGAGTCTTGGAAGCGTTCTGAGGCTCCCGTGGGTCTATGGCGACTCTAATTCAGTTTAGAGAACGCGGTGGCCCCTAACAAGACTCCAAGGACTTTTTGGAGTGCACATGGAGGCTCCTACGGGTGTCTTAAAAGCGTTGTGAGGCTCCCACGGGTGTATTGCGACTCTAATTGAGCTTAGAGAGCGACATGGACTCAAGACAACCACCTAAATTTTTTTTGAGTGCTTGGAGCCACCACAGGTGTCTGGGAAGCGTTATGAGGCTCCCAATAGTCTATGTTGACCCTAATTGGGTCTATAGAGCATCACGGACTCTAGATTGCCTCTTAAGATTTTTGGAGTGCGAAGAGCTCCCCTAGCTGTCTACAACATGTTGTGAGGCTCCCACGAGTCTATGCTAGCTCTAATTGAGTCTAGGGAGCGACGTGGACTAGAGAGAGCCTCCAATGATTTTTTTTTTTTTTTTTTTTGATAAGTGAGATGTATATAAAAAGAAAAAAAGAATAAAGATGTACAAAGAGAAGAGGCATAGGCCCAGAATCCACTCAACAACAAACACATCCTAATAAGCTTTTATTTAAAAAAAGCTTATTAGACTGTGTTAAAGAGAGAGGAAAAAGGAAAACAAGAAAGAGCAAAAAGAAACCCTCACAGCCCGAGGGAGGCAAACAAAAGGACTTCAGTCAAAAATTTCAACATTGAAGTTCCAATTAGTACATAAGGATCTGTTTCTAGCATTATCCTTCACTCCTTTAAAGCTCCACACTCTAGCTCTGATGTCATTAATAATGAAATAAATAATCTCAGTTTGAGGAATAAAAACATTCTCATGGATTCTCCCATTTCTTTCACACCATAAGTGGTATATAGTGGCTGCCCACGCCAGTTTTTTAATGGTGGCAGCAAAGGAGTTCCCTTTAAGGTTATGAATAACCCACAATAATTCATTGGACCAAAATCTGGGGTAGCGATACACATTACATTTCCTCAAAATGACTTCCCAAACAGTAGCCGAGAAATTGCATTCATAGAACAAATGGTCTTTGCTTTCTGGGTATCTTTGACAAAGAGGACAGTTAGCACTGGTAGTCATTCCCCAAGCCAGAAGTTTGTCACGAGTAGTTAAACGATTTTTTATGGTTAACCAAACGATGAAAGCATGTTTCCTAATAGATTTCGAGAACCAAACCATTTTGAACCAGTCCACTTCAGCATTATGTAACCTTATAGCGTCCCAGGCAGATCTGGACGAAAAAAGACCATCTGGAGAAGGGACCCACAGAACCTTATCTCTACAATCCAGGTTAGGAATAAAAGAAGAAGGTATAGTGGACAGCAATTCACCCAACTCCCAAGACACAGCAGGGGGCCAAACCCAGCAGTTCTGACCTATAATAGAACAAATAAAAGAATGAGAAGGAAGAACTGCATCATACATGACTCTCGGCCCAAATCTCATAAAAATGGGACCTAGAGGATGCCAATTGTCGTGCCACAAGAAAGTAGAAGTGCCATCCCCAATAATGTGCTTAATGAAAGGCCTAATTCTTTGTCTAAGATTAAGGAGTTTCCTCCAATGATTTTTTGGGTTGCATAAGGCTCCTATGGGTCTCTAGGAAGCGCTGCAAGGCTCCCACGAGCCTATAGCAACTCTATTTGAGCCTAGAGAGCATCGTAGACTCAAGATAGCCTCCTAGAATTTTCTTGGGCACCTAGAGCTCCTATGGGTGTCTAGGAACAGCTGTGAGGCTCCCAAGAATCTATGGCGACCCTGATCAAGTATAGAGACCGTCGTTGACTATAGATGGCCTCCAAAGATTTTTGGAGTGCATAGAGCTCCTATGGGTGTCTAGGAGGCGTTTTGAGGCTCCAACGAATCTATGGCGACATTAATTGAGGCTAGAGAGCGTTGTGGACTCTAGTAAGCCTCCTTCAATTTTGCAAAGTGCATAGAACTGCTACGGGTGTCCTAGAAGCGTTCTGAGGCTCCCTTGGGTCTATAGCGACTCTAATTGAGTCTAAAGAGCATCGTAGACTGGAGAGAGCCTCCAAAGATTTTTGGGATTGCATAGAGCACCTACGGGTGTCTAAGAAGCACGGTGAGGCTCTCAAGCATCTATGGCAACACTAATGGAGTCTAGGGAACGTTACGGACTCTAGCAAACCTAATAGGATTTGTTTAAGTGCATGGAACTCCTATGGGGGTCTACGAAGCATTCTGAGGCACCCACGCGTCAATGGCGACTCTAATTTAGGCTAGAGAGCGTAGTGGGCTCTAGCAACACTCTTGGGATTTTTTGGACTGCATAGAGCTCCTTTGGGAGTCTAGGAAACGCTGTGAGGCTCTCATGAGACTATGGCGACTCTAATTGAGTTTAAAGAACGTCGTCGAGTCTATATGGCCTCGTAAGATATCTTGGAGTTCCTACGGGTGTCTAGGAAAGGTTGGGAGGCTCCCACGTGCCTATGGTGACTCTAATTGAGTCTTGACAACATCGTGGACTCATGGTAGCCTCCTATAATTTTTTTTGAGTGCCTAGAGCACCCACGGTTGTCTTGGAAGAGTTGTGAGACTCCCAAGAGTCTATGGCGACTCTGATTGAGTATAGATACCGTCGCTGACTATAGATGGCCTCCAAAGTTTTTTTGGGATGCATAGAGCACCTACGAGAGTCTAGGAAGCGTTTTGAGGCTCCCACGAATCAATGGCGACACTAATTGAATCTAGGGAGTGTTGTGGACTCTAGTAAGCTTCCTAGGTTTTTTCGAAGTGCATATAAATCCTACATGGGTGTATCGCGACTCTAATTGAGCTTAGAGAGCGACGTGGACTCAAGACAACCACCTAAATTTTTTTTGAGTGCCCAGAGCTACCACGGGTGTCTAGGAAGCGTTGTGAGGCTCCTAAGAGTCTACGGTGACCCTAATTGGGTCTAGAGAGCATCGCGAACTCTAGGTTGCCTCTTAAGATTTTTTGGAGTGCAAAGAGCTCCCCCAACTGTGTACGAGGTGTTGTGGAGCTCCCACGAGTCTGTGCCAACTCTAATTGAGTCTAGAGAGCGTCATGGACCCCAGATGGCCTCCAAAGATTTTTTTGCCATGCATAGAGCCCCTACAGGCATCTAGGAAGCGTATTAAGGCTCCCACGATTGCATGGGGACTCTAATTAAGTCTAGAGAGCATCATGGACTCTAGATAGCCCCCCAAAGATTTTTTTTTTTTTTTTTTTTTTGTGCATAGAGCTGCTACGGGTGTCTATGAAGCATAATAAGGCTCCCACGAGTCCTTGGGGACCCTAATTAAGTCTAGAGAGCATCATGGACTCTAGATAGCATCTAAAGATTTTTTTTCAGAGTGCATAGGGCAACTTTTTTTCCTTTTTTTTTTTTTTTTTTTTTTTTTTTATGGTAAGTGAGATATATATTAAAAACAAAGAAAAGAGAAAGAAATACAAGCCAACAGGCCAACAAGCCAGTCTAAACAATCAACTAAGCTTAGCCTTAGGACAGCTTAAGAGATTGTTTAAGACTACAAACAAATCCTCACAGCCCGAGGAGAGCAAACTACTTAAGGATATCCAAATTGATACCCCAATTACAACACAAGTCCCTATTTCTAATATTGTCTTTAACACTATTAAACTTCATTGCTCTAATTCTAACATCTTCCTCAATAAGCGCCAAAACCATATTGGAAGTATTGAAAGAATTCTCATGGAGCCTGCTATTTCTTTCTCGCCAAACATGATAGACCGTGGCTGCCCAAGCAATTTTCCTCAGTGAAGAGGCAAAATCATTTGATTTCAAAGAATGGATGGCCCATTGCAATTCATTAGCCCAGTACCTAGGATACCTTCGAATAGCACATTTTTGCAAAGCCTTGTGCCAAATTTCAGCTGCAAATCCACATTGGAAGAAAAGATGGTCCCTACTTTCAATAAAACCTTGGCATAAAACACATCTATCATCCGTAGTAAGTCCCCATAGCTTGATTTTGTCCCTAGTAACAATTCTATTTTGAATAACAACAAGCTATACAATAAAAGCATGACGGCGAATAGCTTTAGGGAACCAAACCACTCCATGCCACTCAACTTCCTCCTTTTTGGTTCTAATGGATTCCCAAGCAGATTGAACTGTGAACTGCCACTTATCCAAAAAAAAAAAAGAACTGTGAACTGCCCCGTTGGGGAAGGCAGCCAGCGAACCACATCAAGAATAAGATAGTTAGGTTTTAAATTACCAGGAATCGCATGCTTAAGATCCAACAAGTCAGCTGTAACGGCTACTGGCCAGTTCCAATCATAACAATGCACAATAGTGCTGACCTTAGAAGAAGAAGGCAGTGCACTATCATACATAATTCTGCTTCCAAAATATTGAAAAAGGGGGCCAAGAGGATGCCAAAAATCATGCCAAAGAAAAGTAGAAGAGCCATCACCAATAGAGTGTTTAATGAAAGGTCTAATGGTGTCTCTTACCTTAAGAAGTTTCCTCCAAACCCACGAATAGTCCCCTGGTGTGGCAACTGACCAGAAGCTTTTACCTCTCAATAAATAAACTTTTACCTAGGCCACCCACAAGGAACCTGTTTGACAAAAAAAACTCCAAATATGTCTAAAAGATGCAGCAATATTCCACTCATGCAGTCTACGCAGGCCAAGCCCTTCCTTAGATTTTGGAAGACAAATCACAGACCATTTCACTTTAGCACCAGTGTGCTTGAAATCAGTTCCAGTCCAAAGAAAAGCGCGAAACAATTGTTCAATAAGCTTGTAAATACTCTTGGGAAGGATCAAGATGCAGCACCAATAAGCTTGAATGCTATAGAGAACTGAGTTGAGGAGTTGAAGTCTTCCAGCATAAGAAAGTCTTTTGCTGCTCCAGGAGTTGATACGCTTGGAAATGCGATCAATAAGAGGCTGACAATCAGATTTAGTGACCTTTTTGGTGATGAGAGGGACTCCAAGATATAGAACTGGAAGAATACCTTGACTAAATCCCAGCACTTGGAGGATGTCATCCTGGACAGAAGTAGAGACACCTAAGAAGAAGACCATACTTTTCCCATAATTTGCTTTAAGGCCAGAAATGGCTTCAAAATCCCCCAGCACTTGTTGAATGATAGAGATAGCCTATGTTCAGGTAGCCATGAGAGAAAATCAACAAATCATCAACGAAACATAAATGAGTCAATTGAATCTTATCACAACGAGCATGGAACTTGAATTGAGAGTTGGCAGCAGCTGAGTTAAGCATGCGAGAGAAGACTTCCATGACAATAACAAAGAGATAAGGAGAAAGCGGATCTCCTTGCCTGAGACCTCTTTTTCCTGGGAAATAACCTTCTAACCCACCATTAATAGAGATTGAAAACTTAAGAGAGCAGACACAAGCTTTAATCCATTGAATGACATGAGCTGGAGTTTGAAGCACAGTAAGGACTTCAAAAAGAAAGTCCCAGTTCACAGAGTCATAAGCCTTCATGAGGTCCACCTTTATAGCACATCTGGGAGAATATAAGTTACGATGATAATTCTTGAGAATTTCCTAAACAAGGAGAATGTTGTCTGAAATCCTTCTACCTTGGACAAAAGCTGTTTGGTTAGAGCTAATAAGATCAGGAAGGCAAGGTTTGATTTTGTTAGCAATGATCTTAGTAATACACTAATAAATAGTGTTACAACAGGAAATGGGCCGAAAGTCACCCATAGTGGAGGGGTTAAGCACTTTGGGAACTAATGCAATGATATTAGCATTAACCTCCCCAAGTAATTTACCACTCTGAAAGAAAGAAAAAACAGTAGCAAGCACATCATTTCCAACTATATTCCAAGCCTTCTTAAAAAACAGAGGAGTAAAGCCATACGGCCCCAGGGCTTTGTCATTATTAAGAGAAAAAGAGTATCTTTGATCTCATCAAGAGTAACTGGCCTGTTAAGAATTCTCAAGTGATCCTCATTCCAGTTAAAATTACCAAGATTACCCAAAACACCACTTCTATGAGAGGTTGTCGTTGTAGAACAGAGTAAGCTTTGAAAGAAATTTGTGGCTTCTTCTTTGATTTCATTGGGAGAAGTTAGGAGTCTGCTCAAGCTATCAAAAATTTTGGTGATGGCATTAAAAGCATTCCGAGACTTAAATGCTTTGTGGAAAAAACCAGAATTTTGATCTCCTAGATTGAGCCAATTGATACGACATGTTTGCTTCAGAAAAGCCTCCTCTGCAGAAGCAACACTAACAAAATCACGCAGACAATCTTTCTCCTCATTGACATAATGATGCTCCTGAGGATTGTTCAACAGGTTAGCTTGGGCATTGGCAAGTTTGGACTTCGCCTGAAGAACTTTATCTCTGATAACTCCAAAATGAGTAACATTAAATTTCCTCAACTTGGACTTGAGAGCTTTAAGCTTGCGATAAAGGACAAACATAGGAGTACCTTGAAAGGGCATATCCCAGCATTTTTGTACAACACTAAGGAAATCAGGGTGATTAGTCCAAAAATTGAAAAATTTAAAAGGCTTTCTAGAATTATCCTTCCTAGCTAAATAGGAAACAATAACAGGATAGTGATCAGAAATGCCAGGGCTACCAAACACAGCAACCGAGGAAGGAAATTTGTCCAGCCATCCTTCATTAATAAGGGCTCTGTCAAGTTTCCGAGCAATAAAAGCATCCCCTTCACGCTTATTAGTCCAGGTGAAAAGAGGACCAATAAAAGGCATATCCACCAGATCCACTTGTAACAAGCAGTCATGAAAAGAAGAAATAGCAGAATTAGTAGTCCTTAAACCCCCAAATCTTTCACTATTGTACCGAACAGTGTTGAAGTCACCTAATGCCATCCAAGGATGGGAGCCATTAGCAATGGCAAGAGAATTTAAATGATTCCATAGCATGACTCTGTCTTGTTGAGAATTAGAAGCATAAATAAATGAACAGAGAAAATACTCATAGTCTTTGACAGTGTTGACATGACAGTGAATAATTGGGTCTGAAGAGAAAGCAACTTGCACATCCACTTCTTCAGGATTCCAACAAACCCAAATATGGCCTTGAGTGGAAGCATGGTAATTGTGAGCAATTTTCCAGCCAGGGGCAATAGCATAGAAAATCCTATCCAATTTAACTTGTCTAACTTTAGTTTCAACAAGCCCAAATAAACTAATATTATTATCCTGAATAAGAGATCTAACTTCCTTATGTTTCAGAGGGTCATTAAGCCTTCTAATGTTCCAAAAGGCCGTGTTAATCATTAAAGGCGAGAGAGTTAGCAGTGGCCTTCCCCTTACCAGGGGTATTATGACTCTTAGCACAAGGGTTATTTTGACTCTTAGTAGCAGGGGGAGTAGAGGGATTGGAATTCTTTTGATTACTTCGTCCCATTTTCTTCTTGTTGTTCACTTTTTTTACCAGTTCATCAATATTCATATTTGCATACCTAGTATCAATTTCTGGGGAGGAGTCAGTTACTGCAGTAACTGGAACTGAAACTCTAGGAGGGGAAACAACATCAGCAACATCATCGAGAGTGCTATTTGCATCCAGTAAAGCGCTAAAATGGTTGGTGTTAGCCAAAGCGTGCTGGGGAATTTCTCTACAGGAAGAACTGGAAGTCACATTGGGTTTGACTGAACATTGATCCTTCTAAGGCATAGTAGCAGCATCCAAATTACCCCTTAAATCCATGGCTAGAGCGTTAGAACTAGGAAACACCTCTGAAACAATACTATCAACCTCCAAATCTGCTGTATCAGGAGCCGAATCTGGGACAACTTTCTGCTTAGGCACCCAAACCTGCTTTACAACTACTTGACAATTCACAGTGGAGTGACCAAAAACATTACAATGCTTACAAACATGGGGTTTCCAAGGATACTCTACTCCAGCCTCGATAGAACTGCCATCAATAAGAATAAGATCAAAAGTTGTAGGAAATTCAGAAGTAGCATCAACCTCTACACACAGTCTAGCATAAGACAGTCTGGATCTTGATTCAGTAAGTGCATCCAAGTATAGAGGGGAGCCAACAGCACTAGCAACATACCCCATTCCTTTATTTGTCCAGTATTCCATAGGCACATTAAAAAGCTTTACCCAAATAGGAATCGTTTGTAGCTGAGGTTTAACCATCTCCATTTTTGGCATCCATCTTCTCAAAATGAGAGGCTTTCCACCTATAAACCAAGGGCCAGCATCCAACACCCATTCCAAAGCATCAGGATTGGTGAATTTGAAGAAAAATACACCATTATTAGCAGATAACACTTCAGGCATTTCTTTTCTTCCCCAAAGTCTATCAACTGTAGCTTTAAGATAAGAATAAGCTGGTCTCTTATCAATAAATTGCCCCACTAGACAATTCTTCCAGAGCTCACAACCCGTATTAGCTACCTCAGGAGGAGGTTTCACAACTATTTTGCCAATAATTTGCAGAGGTTCATGATAGTTAAGCTCAGCATTAACACGCTTACCTGAAGTAAACAATTGTTTCCAATCAGCAATGCCATGATTCGAGCCATAACCAATTACATTGTGAGGACTCTGGTAGTTAGAGGCTAAAAGCTGATCAATAGAGACACGGCCCAAGGAAGAATTAAGAATTGGAAAAGCGGCTTGTTGTTGAAGAGCTCTCCTTCCTAACTCCTCAGAAGCGCACCCAGAAGGATATGTAATACCCGAGCTATGTAAACCTCCACGAGAGACAATGGTGGTATTAGAAACTTGACCCAAAGTCGAACCTCTAGGAGAAACTGGGAGGGAGGTCGAAACACTAACCAGACTCGCTGTAGAACCAGAACCCAATGGAACGTAAAGGGATTCACTTGCCAAAATAGAAGAGAGAGCTTCCAACTGCAAACCAGTAGTGTTCTTCCTAGATCCGAAGCCACAAGCCTCGCGAGAACCAACTACGAAGAGAGACGAAGCCATGGAGTGTAGACTCGGCAACTCAGAACCACCACAACCAAAGTCAAGGGTCATACTAGGAAGAGGCTGGTGTAACGACGCACAAACTGACGGACCTGAAGGAGTAAACTGAATCGCTAGCACCGAAGAAGGCTTCGAAATCAAGGAGACCTTCGACCCATTTAGATCCATCATAGAAACCCATAGATCTGAAGAAGAAGCATCCAAATTTGACACCACCGAAGTCGTTGAGACCAAGGGAACCTTCGAACCAGCCTGAACCGTCTATATGGCCAAATCTTTCACTATTGAGTTTAGAGAACGTCGTCTAGTCTATATGGCCTCGTAAGATATCTTGGAGTTCCTGTGGGTGTCTAGGAAAGGTTGTGAGGCTACCACATGCCAATTGTGACTCTAATTGAGCCTTGACAGCATCGTGGCCTCATTTTTCTTTGGATACGAGACAGCATCGTGGACTCATGGTAGCCTCCTAGACTCTTTTTAGTGCCCAAAGCACCCACGGGTGTCTAGGAAGAGTTGTGAGGCTCCCAAGAGTCTATGGCGTCTCTAGTTGAGTATAGATATCGTCGTTGACTATAGATGGCCTCCAAAGATTTTTTGGAATGCATAGAGCACCTACGGGAGTCTAGGAAGCGTTTTGAGGCTCCTACAAATCAATAGCGACACTAATTGAGTCTAGGGAGTGTTGTGGATTCCAGCAAGCTTGCTAGGATTTTTTGAAGTGCATAGAACTGCTACGGGAGTCTTGGAAGTGTTCTGAGGCTCCCGTGGGTCTATGGCGACTCTAATTCAGTTTAGAGAGCGCGGTGACCTCCAACAAGACTCCTAGGACTTTTTGGAGTGTGCATGGGAGCTCCTACAGGTGTTTTGGAAGCGTTGTATGGCTCCCACGGGTGTATTGCGACTCTAATTGAGCTTAGAGAGCGACATGGACTCAAGACAACCACCTAAATTTTTTTTTTAGTGCTTAGAGCTACCACGGGTGTCTAGGAAGAGTTGTAAGGCTCCCAAGAGTCTATGGTGACCCTAATTGGGTTTAGAGAGCATTGCAGACTCTAGATTGCCTCTTAAGATTTTTTGGACTGCAAAGAGCTCCCCAAGCTATCTACTAGGTGTTGTGGGGCTCCCACGAGTCTATACCAGCTCTAATTAAGTCTAGAGAGCATCGTGGACCCCAGATGGCCTCCAAAGATTTTTTTGCCGTGCATAGAGCTCCTTCAAGCATCGAGCCAGCGTAATGAGGCTCCCACGAGTGCATAGTGACTCTAATTAAGTCTAGAGATTATCATGGACTCTAGATATCCTCCAAAGATTTTTTTTTGGAGTGCATAGAGCTCCTACGAGTGTCTAGGAAGCATAATAAGGCTCCCACGAGTCCATGGGGACCCTAATTAAGTCTAGAGAGCATCATGGACTCCAGATAGCATCCAAAGATTTTTTTTTTTGGAGTGCATAGGGCACCTAGGGGTGTCTAGGGAGTGATGTGAGGCTCCCATGAGTCTATGGCGACTCCAATTGAGTCTAGGGAGCGACATGGACTAGAGAGAGCCTCCAATCTTTTTTTGGGTTGCATAAGGTTCCTATAGGTCTCTACGAAGCGCTTCGAGCCTCCCACGAGCCTATGGCAACTCTAATTCAGCCTAGAGAGCATTGTAGACTCAAGATAGTCTCCTAGAATTTTTCTTGAGCGCCTAGAGCTCCTATGGGTGTCTAGGAATAGCTGTGAGGCTACCAAGAGTCTATGGCGCCCTGATCGAGTATAGAGACCGTCATTGACTGTAGATGGCCTCCAAATATTTTTTAGAGTGCATAGAGCTCCTATGGGTGTTTAGGAGGCATTGTGAGGCTCCAACGAATCTATGGCGACACTAATTGAGGCAAGGGAGCGTTGTGGACTCTAGTGAGCCTCCTTCGATTTTGCGAGGTGCATAGAACTACTACAGGTGTCTTGGAAGCATTCAAAGGCTACCATGAGTCTATAGCGACTCTAATTGAGCCTAGAGAGCATCGTAGACTGGAGAGAGCCTCCAAAGATTTTTGGGAATGTATAGAGCCCCTACGGGTATCTAGGAAGCACTGTAAGGCTCTCGAGCATCTATGGCAACACTAATGGAGTCTAGGGAACATTACGGACTCTAGCAAACCTACTAGAATTTTTTTAAATGCATGGAACTCCTATGGGTGTCTATGAAGCATTCTGAGGCACCCACACGTCCACGGCAACTCTATTTGAGTCTAAAAAGCGTTGTGGGCTCAAGCAACACTCCTAGGATTTTTTTGGAGTGCATAGAGCTCCTTCGGCCGTCCAAGAAGCGTTGTGAAGCTCTTATGAGACTATGGCGACTCTAATTGATTTTAGAGAACGTTGTCCAGTCTATATGGCCTCGTAAGAGTTGGAGTTCCTACGGGTGTCTAGGACAGGTTATGAGACTATGGTGACTCTAATTGAGTCTTGACAGCATCGTGGACTCATGATAACCTCCTAGAATTTTTTTTGAGTGCCCAGAGCACCCATGGGTGTCTTGGAAGAGTTGTGAGGCCCCCAAGAGTCTATGGCGACTCTGATTGAGTATAGACACCGTCGTTAATTATAGATGACCTCCAAAGATTTTTTGGAATGCATAGAGCACCTACGAGAGTCTGGGAAGCGTTTTGAGGCTCCCACGAATCAATGGCAATACTAATTGAGTCTAGGGAGGTGTTATGGATTCTAACAAGCATCCTAGGATTTTTCGAAGTGCATAGAACTCCTACAAGAGTCTTGAAAGCGTTTAGAGGCTCCCGTGGGTCTATGGCGACTCTAATTCGTTTTAGAGAGCATGGTAGCCTCTAACAGGACTCCTAGGACTTTTTGGAGTGTGCATGGAAGCTCCTACGAGTATAGAGACCGTCCTTGACTGTAGATGGCCTCCAAAGATTTTTTGGTATGCATAGAGCTCTTACGGGTGTTTAGGAGGCATAGTGAGGCCCCAACGAATCTATGGCGACACTAATTGAGGCTAGGAAGCATTGTGGACTCTAGTAAGCCTCCTTCGATTTTGCGAAGTGCATAGATCTGCTACGGGTGTCTTAGAAGCGTTCTGAGGCTCCCATGGGTCTATAGCGACTCTAATTGAGTCTAGAGAGCGTCGTAGACTAGAGAGAGCCTCCAAAGATTTTTGGGATTGCATAGAGCTCCTACGGTTGTCTAAAAAAGCGCTGTGAGGCTCCCGAGAATCTATGGCAACACTAATGGAGTCTAGGGAACGTTGCGGACTTTGGCGAACCTACTAGGATTTGTTCAAGGGCGTGGAACTCCTATGGGTGTGTGCGAAGCATTCTGAGGCACCCATGGGTCCATGGCGACTCTAATTGAGTTTGCAGTGGGCTCTAGCAACACTCCTAGGATTTTTTGGACTGCATAGAACTCCTTCGGATGTCTAGGAAGCGTTGTGAGGCTCTCATGAGACTATGGCGACTCTAATTAAGTTTAAAGAACGTCGTCAAGACTATATGGCCGCATAAGAGATTTTGGAGTTCCTACGGATGTCTAGGAAAGGTTGTGAGGCTCCCCCGTGCCTATAGCAACTCTAATTGAGTCTTGACAGCATTGTGGACTCATGGTAGCCTCCTAGAATTTGTTTTGAGTGCCCAGGGCACCCACGGGTGTCTAGGAAGAGTTGTGAGCCTTCCGAGAGTCTATGGTGACTCTAATTGAGTATAGAAACCATCGTTGACTATAGATGGCCTCCAAGGATCTTTTGGAAAGCATAGAGCACCTACGGGACTCTAGGAAGCGTTTTGAGGCTCCCACGAATCAATGGCAACACTAATTTAGTCTAGAAAGTGTTGTGGACTCAAGCAAGCACCTAGGATTTTTCGAAGTGCATGGAACTCCGACGATGGTCTTGCAAGCGATTTGAGGCTCCCATGGGTCTATGGCGATTTTAATTCAGTTTAGAGAGCGTGGTGGCCTCTAACAGGACTCCTAGGACTTTTTGGAGTGTGCATGGAAGCTCCTACAAGTGTCTTGAAAGCTATGTGAGGCTCCCACAGGTGTATCGCAACTCTAATTGAGCTTAGAGATCGACGTGGACTCAAGACAACCACCTAATTTTTCTTTTTGTTTTTTTTTTTTAGTGGCTAGAGCTACCACAGGTGTCTAGAAAGCGTTGTAAGGCTCCCAAAAGTCTATGGTGACCCTAATTGGGTCTATAGAGCATCGCGGACTCTAGATTGCCTCTTAACATTTTTTTGGAGTGAAAAGAGCTTCCCCAGCTGTCTACAAGGTGTTGTGGGGCTCCCACGAGTCTATGCCAGCTCTTATTGAGTCTAGAGAGCGTCGTGGACTCCAGTTGGCCACCAAAGATTTTTTTGCCGTGCATACAGCCCCTACGGCCATCTGAGAAGCGTAATGAGGCTCCCACAAGTGCATGGGGACACTAATTAAGTCTAGAGAGCATCATGAACTCTAGATTGCCTCCAAAGATGTCTTTTTGGAGTGCATAGAGCTCCTACGGGTCTCTAGGAAGCATAAGAAGGCTCCCACGAGTCTATGGGGACCCTAATTAAGTCTAAAGAGACTATGGACTCTAGATAGCTTCCAAAGATTTTTTTTTCGAAGTGCATAGGGCACCTAGGGGTGTCTAGGAAGCGATATGAGGCTCCCACAAGTCTATGGCCACTCCAATTGAGTCTAGAAAGCGATGTGGTCTATCTCTAGCCACCAATGATTTTTTGGGGTGCATAAGGCTCCCGCGGGTCTCTAGGAAGCGCTGCGAGGCTCCCACGAGCCTATGGCAACTCTAATTGAGCCTAGAGAGCATCGTTGACTCAAGATGGCCTCCTAGACTTTTTCTTGTGCGCCTAGAGCTCCTATGGGTGTCTAGGAACATCTGTGAGGCTCCCAAGAGTCTATGGCGACCGTAATCGAGTATAGAGACCGTCCTTGACTGCAAATGGCCTCCAAAGATTTTTTGGTATGCATAGAGCTCCTACGGGTGTCTAGGAGGCATTGTGAGGCCCCAACGAATCTATGGCGACACTAATTGAGGCTAGGGAGCGTTGTGGACTCTTCTAGTAAGCCTCCTTCGATTTTGCGAAGTGCATAGATCTGCTACAGGTGTCTTGGAAGCGTTCTGAGGCTCCCACGGGTCTATAGCGACTCTAATTGAGTCTAGAGAGCGTCGTAGACTAGAGAGAGCCTCCACAGATTTTTGGTATTGCATAGAGCTCCTACGAGTTTCTAAGAAGCGCTGTGAGGCTCCCAAGAATCTATGGCGACCCTAAAGGAGTCTAGGGAAAGTTGCGGACTCTAGCAAACCTACTAGGATTTGCTCAAGTGCGTGGAACTCCTATGAATGTGTGCGAAGCATTCTGAGGCACCCACGGGTCCATGGCGACTCTAATTGAGTTTAGAGAGCGTAGTGGGCTCTAGCAACACTCCTAGGATTTTTTGGACTGCATAGAACTCCTTCGGATGTCTAGGAAGCCTTGTGAGGCTCTCATGATACTATGGCGACTCTAATTAAGTTTAAAGAACTTCGTCAAGACTATATGGCTACATAAGAGATTTTGGAGTTCCTACGGGTGTCTAGGAAAGGTTGTGAGGCTCCCCTGTGCCTATGGCAACTCTAATTGAGTCTTGACAGCATTGTGGACTCTTGGTAGCCTCCTAGAATTTTTTTTGAGTGCCCAGGGCACCCACGGGTGTCTAGGAAGAGTTATGAGGCTTCCGAGAGTCTATGGTGACTCTAATTGAGTATAGAAACCGTCGTTGACTATAGATGGCCTCCAAGGATCTTTTTGAAAGCATAGAGCACCTATGGGACTCTAGGAAGCGTTTTGAGGCTCCCACGAATCAATGGCAACACTAATTTAGTCTAGAGAGTGTTGTGGACTCAAGCAAGCACCTAGGATTTTTCAAAGTGCATGGAATTCCTACGATGGTCTTGCAAGCGATTTGAGGCTCCCATGGGTCTATGGCGACTTTAATTTAGTTTAGAGAGCGTGGTGGCCTCTAACAAGACTCCTAGGACTTTTTGGAGTGTGCATAGAAGATCCTACGGGTGTCTTGAAACCGATGTGAGGCTCCTACGGGTGTATCACAACTCTAATTGAGCTTAGAGAGCGTCGTGGACTCAAGACAACACCCTAATTTTTTATTTTTTTTTAATTTTTTTAGTGCCTACAGCTACCACAGGTGTCTAGGAAGCGTTGTGACCCTAATTGGGTCTAGAGAGCATCGCAGACTCTAGGTTGCTTCTTAACATTTTTTGGAGTGCAAAGAGCTCCCCCAGCTGTCTACAAGGTGTTGTGGGGCTCCCACGAGTCTATGCCAACTCTAATTGAGTCTAGAGAGCGTCGTGGACTCCAGATGGCCACCAAAGATTTTTTTGCCGTGCATATAGCCCCTACGGCCATCTGAGAAGTGTAATGAGGCTCCCACGAGTGCATGGGGACTCTAATTAAGTTTAGAGAGCATCATGAACTCTAGATTGCCTCCAAAGATGTCTTTTTGGAGTGCATAGAACTCCTACGGGTGTCTAGGAAGCATAATAAAGCTCCCACGAGTCCATGGGGACCCTAATTTAGTCTAAAGAGATTATGGACTCTAGATAGCTTCTGAAGATTTTTTTTCGAAGTGCATAGGGCACCTAGGGGTGTCTAGGAAGCGATGTGAGGCTCCCACGAGTCTATGGCTACTCCAATTGAGTCTAGAGAGCGACGTGGTCTATCTCTCGCCACCAATGATTTTTTGGGGTGCATAAGGCTCCTGCGGGTCTCTAGGAAGCACTGCGAGGCTCCCACGAGCCTATGGCGACTCTAATTGAGCCTAGAGAGCATCGTAGACTCAAGATGGCCTCCTAGACTTTTTCTTTGTGCCTAGAGCTCCTATGGGTGTCTAGGAATATCTATGAGGCTCCCAAGAGTCTATGGCGACCCTAATCGAGTATAGAGACCGTCCTTGACTTTAGATGGCCTCCAAAGATTTTTTGGTATGTATAGAGCTCCTATGGGTGTTTAGGAGGCATTGTGAGGCCCCAACGAATCTATGGCGACACTAATTGAGGCTAGGGAGCGTTGTGGACTCTAGTAAGCCTCCTTTGATTTTGCGAAGTGCATAGATCTGCTACGAGTGTCTTGGAAGCGTTCTAAGGGTCCCACGGGTCTATAGCGACTCTAATTGAGTCTAGAGAGTGTCGTAGACTTGAGAGAGCCTCCAAAGATTTTTTGTATTGCATAGAACTCCTATGAGTTTCTAAGAAGCGCTATGAGGCTCCCGAGAATCTATGGCAACCCTAAAGGAGTCTAGGGAACGTTGCGGACTCTAGCGCTCCAGTGCGTGGAACTCCTATGAGTGTGTGCGAAGCATTCTGAGGCACCCACAGGTCCATGGCGACTCTAATTGAGTTTAGAGAGCGTAGTGGGCTCTAGCAACACTCCTAGGATTTTTTGGACTGCATAGAACTCCTTCGGATGTCTAGGAAACGTTGTGAGCTCTCATGAGACTATGGCGACTCTAAGTAAGTTTAAAGAACGTCGCCAAGACTATATGGCCACATAAGAGATTTTGGAGTTCCTACGGGTGTCTAGGAAAGGTTGTAAGGCTCCCCCGTGCCTATGGCAACTCTAATTGAGCCTTAACAGCATTGTGGACTCGTGGTAGCCTCCTAGAATTTTTTTTTTTGAGTGCCCAGGGCACCCACGGGTGTCTAGGAAGAGTTATGAGGCTTCCGAGAGTCTATGGTGACTCTAATTCAGTATAGAAACCGTTGTTGACTATAGATGGCCTCCAAGGATCTTTTGGAAAGCATAGAGCACCTACGGGACTCTAGGAAGCGTTTTGAGGCTCCCACGAATCAATGGCAACACTAATTTAGTCTAGAAAGTGTTGTGGAATCAAGCAAGCACCTAGGATTTTTCGAAGTGCATGGAACTCCTACGATGGTCTTGTAAGCAATTTGAGGCTCCCATGGGTCTATGGCGACTTTAATTTAGTTTAGAGAGCGTGGTGGCCTCTAACAGGACTCCTAGGACTTTTTGGAGTGTGCATGGAAGCTCCTACAGGTGTCTTGAAAGCGATATGAGGCTCCTACGGGTGTATCGCAACTCTAATTGAGCTTAGAGAGCGACGTGGACTCAAGACAACCACCTTATTTATTTATTTATTTATTTTTTTTTGTAGTGCCTAGAGCTACCACAGGTGTCTAGGAAGCATTGTGAGGCTCCCAAAAGTCTATGGTGACCCTAATTAGGTCTAGAGAGCATCGCGGACTCTAGATTGCCTCTTAACAAATTTTGGAGTGCAAAGAGCTCCCCCAGCTGTCTACAAGGTGTTGTGGGGCTCCCACGAGTCTATGCCAGCTCCAATTGTGTCTAGAGAGCGTCGTGGACTCCAGATGGCCACCAAAGATTTTTTTGCCGTGCATATAGCCCCTACGGCCATCTGAGAAGCGTAATGAGGCTCCCACGAGTGCATGGGGACTCTAATTAAGTCTAGAGAGCATCATGAACTCTAGATTGCCTCCAAAGATGTCTTTTTGGAGTGGATAGAGCTCCTACGGGTGTTTAGGAAGCATAATAAGGCTCCCACAAGTCCATGGGGACCCTAATTAAGTCTAAAGAGATTATGGACTCTAGATAGCTTCCAAAGATTTTTTTTTTGGAGTGCATAGGGCACCCAGGGGTGTCTAGGAAGCGATGTGAGGCTCCCACGAGTTTATGGCTACTCCAATTGAGTCTAGAGAGCAACGTGGTCTATCTCTAGCCACCAATGATTTTTTGGGGTGCATAAGGCTCCTGCGGGTCTCTAGGAAGCGCTGCGAGGCTCCCACGAGCCTATGGCAACTCTAATTGAGACTAGAGAGCATCGTAGACTCAAGATGGCCTCCTAGACTTTTTCTTGTGCGCCTAGAGCTCCTATGGGTGTCTAGGAATAGCTGTGAGGCTCCCAAGAGTCTATGGCGACCCTAATCGAGTATAGAGACCGTCCTTGACTGTAGATGGCCTCCGAAGATTTTTTTTTTTTTTTTTTTTTTTTGGTAAGTGAGTGAGTATATTAATAAAAAGCCAAAAGGCCAAAGTACAAGAAGGGGAAAGCTAACAAGCTAACAAAACAAACACACCTGAATAAGCTACCCAAAAGAAGCTTATTTGATTGTGTAAATTACAAAAAATTACAACATTAAAAATGTTGTATCAAATGCCCCAATTAGTACAAATCTGTCTATTGAAATCAGTGTCCGGAACTTTTTTGAAGCTAGTTGCCTTGAATCTAACATCATCAATAATGTTCCTTGAAATAGATGCTGCATTTGAATAACAATTGTCATGAATACGCGCATTTCTCTCCCTCCAAATATTGTAAATAGTAGCTGCCCATGCAATTTTCCTGATGATGGTTTTGAAATTATTCCTTTTAAGAGAATGTGTTGCCCAAGTAAATTCATTATGCCAAGTACAAGGTGTACGGTTTAAACCACAAAGCCTAAGAATGCTACCCCATATGTTAGATGTAAAATGGCAGGCATAAAAAAGATGATCCCTGCTTTCTTGAGAATTGTTGCACATCACGCAAGTAGCATCAGATATAATTCCCCAAGAGAGAAGCTTTTCACGTGTAGTAAGTCTATTGTGAATGGTGAGCCAAGTAATAAAAGCTTGCTTACGGATTGCAAGAGGGAACCACACACATTTGTGCCCCTCATTCTCTTGAATTCGGTTACGAATTGCATTCCAAGCTGAATAAATAGAGAAGCAACCAGAATCTACTGCTGTCCAAATAATTCTATCTTGTCTGGTGGAGTTGGGGAGTATGTTGGAAGGAAGTTGCTCTTGGAGTTCCATGAGCTCAAAAGTGACAGAGGAAGGCCAATTCCAGATGGAATGGGAAACGATGGAGCTGACCTTGGTAGTGGGAGATAGTGCAGCATCATACATGACTTGCACACCATAGCATTGAACAATAGGACCAGAAGGGTGCCAAAAGTCATACCAAAGGAAAGTGGATTCTCCATTGCCAATGCAGTGTTTAATAAAAGGGCGAATCCGATCTCATATATTGAGGAGTTTCCTCCAAATCCAAGAGCAATTTGAAGGAATAGTCACTGACCAAAAACTTCTTCCCTTGAGAATGTAGAAATTTACCCATGCCACCCAAAGAGATCCAGACCGTGAGAAAAGATTCCAAATGTGTTTCATAGCTGCTGCAATATTTAAATCTTCAAGTTTTCTCAATCCAAGACCACCCTCCGCTTTGGAGAAACATAAGGAATTCCAACTGACTTTAGCACCTGTGAGTTTGAGATCACTGCCTGACCATAGAAAAGCTCTAAAAACCTGCTCAATTTTCATATAAGCTCTCTTGGGTAATATAAAAATACTACACCAAAAGTATTGAATGCCATAAAGAACAGATTTAAGAAGTTGAAGTCTACCAGCATAGGAAAGTCTTTTAGAACTCCATGACTGGATTCTCTTAGTGATTTTCTCAGTCAGCACATTACAATCATGAATAGATAACTTAGAAGTGATGAGAGGAACTCCTAAATATTTCACAGGGAGTTTACCTTCTTGAAAACAGATTCTATCAAGAATAGAACTCTTAATAGATTCAGAAACTCCAGAGAAAAAGATGTGACTCTTAGCTGCATTAGCCTTAAGACCTGTTATGCTTTCAAATTTAGTAAGGGCGGTTTTGATATGATCCACAGCTTCAATGCTTCCATGAGAGAATATAAGAAGATCATCCGCAAAAGCTAGGTGAGTGAGCTTCAATTTTTCACACCGTTGGTGGAATTTATATGCAGGATTCCTAGAAGTTTGAGCAAGAATCTTGGACAGCACTTCCATTGCAATCACAAACAAGTAAGGAGATAAGGGGTCTCCTTGCCTAAGACCTCGCTTCCCTTCAAAATAGCCTTCAAGAGCCCCATTAATAGAAACTGAAAATTTGGGGGAAGTAATGCAAACTTTAATCCAATGAATGAGCTGATCAGGAATGCTTAGAATTTTAAGAGCTTCCATAATAAATTCCAAATTCACAGTATCATAGGCTTTCATCAAGTCAACTTTGATGGCACACTCAGGAACACTTGACTTCCTATGATAATTCTTCAAGACTTCTTGAGCGAGCAAGAAGGATATTGTCAGATATACTTCTTCCAGGAATAAACGTAGTTTGATTGAGGCTAATGATGTCAGGCAGGCAAGGCTTCAACCTGTTAGCAATAATTTTGGAGATGCACTTATAGATAGTGGAACAGCAAGAAATGGGTCTGAATTCATTCATCCTAGAAGCATTAGGAACTTTGGGAATTAAAGCAAGAGTAGTCGCATTAACCTCTCCTAATAATTTACCAGATCTAAAAAAGGACATGATAGCTTCTAGCACGTCTTGACCAACAATTGCCCAAGATTTCTTGAAAAAGAGAGGAGTATATCCATCTGAACCAGGAGCTTTATTGTCATTGAGAGAAAACAGTGTATCCTTAATTTCTTGGAAAGTGACTGGCTTGTTGAGAATAGAGATATGGTCTGCATTCCATTTCTAATCTTGCAGCTCCTGAAGAAGATCTAATCTACATGGATTAGGAGAACAACCAAGCAGATTATGAAAGTAATTGACAGCTTCAGAGCTAATATCTTTATGTGTACTCAAAACACAGTTAGAATCATCATAAAGGATAGCAATAGAATTTGAAGAATTCTTGACTTTAACAGCTCTATGAAAGAAGGCAGTATTCTGATCCCCTAGTTTTAACCATTGAATTCTAGCTTTTTGCTTGAAAAAAGCTTCCTCAGCTTTGGCCAAAGTGACATAGTGATTGTAGCACGCATTCTCAACTGCACTGTGATTACCAATATGGGGACTATTAAGCAAATCAAGTTGTGCTTTGTGCAGATCTTCTTTAGCTTTTAAAACTCTATCACTGATGTTTCCAAACTCATTCTTGTTGAAGAGTTTCAAACTATTCTTGACAGCTTTAAGTTTGGAGTAGAGGATAAACATAGGCGTGCCATCCACTCTCTTCTGCCAACAGTCAGCAATTAAACCGAGAAAATTGGGATGATCAGCCCAGTAGTTGAAAAACTTGAACAGTTTGCGGATATTTCTCTGTTGGTCAGATAAAGACACAATCATTGGGCTATGGTCAGAGATATCAAGAGCCAGAAACTCAGTGGAACTGTTAGGAAAACAGTCAAGCCAGCAATCATTAACCAAGGTTCTGTCTAATTTTCGAGCAACAAGAGCATCACCACTTTGTCTATTGGTCCATGTGAATAATGGGCCTATAAAAGGCATATCAATAAGCTCAGCTTCACTCAAGCTGTTGTGGAATTCAGAGATGGCTGCTGTAGTAGTGTAATTCCCACCATATTTCTCAGAGGTGAATCGCACTAAGTTGAAATCTCCCATAAGAACACAGGGAGACGCATTGTAGCAAGTAGACTTACTAACAATTTGCTTCCACAATAAAGATTTGTCATTAGAGCAATTAGATGCATAGACAAAAGTACAATAGAAGTCCATATTCTTGGCAATAATGTTGACATGGCAAAAAATAGCTTGATCAGAAGAACTAATGGCTTGAATACTCACAATATTAGGATCCCAGCAGACCCATATACGGCCAAGAGTGGAAGCATGATAATTATTCAAAAATTTCCACCGAGGAAAAATAGACTTAAACACTTTATCAAAATTGATAGATCTCACTCTAGTTTCAACAATACCCATAAAACTCAACTGATGATTCCTGATAAAAAGTTTAACTTCCTTCTGTTTGAGTGGATCATTAAGACCACGAACATTCCAACAAGCAAACTTGATCATTTAAACAATTTATGAGAAGTAACCTTGTTTTGGCTTTATCAGCAACCAGTTTCTCATTCGAGACAGGGATTTGGATTGTGAGTGGGCCTTTTTGTTGTTCTTTTTCTTCTTCTTGTTGCTAATTTCCTGCTTATCAGAGCAAGGAGTGTCAACAGGGACTAAACCCACAACATCAGTCAGGGGGGGCATTAGAGTGAGTATCATCTTGAACCAAATTAAGAACATCAAAATGGTTCTCAACAACAATGGGAGATATCACCGAGGAGGGAATCATACCCGAAGGATGCATGCTAGCCATCACTTGATCAATAGAGGGGAGATTAGTCTCATCCTTAGACTTCGAATTGGTATCATCACTAGGAGATAGAAGATTATCGACCACATGAGCATCAGAATGGCTTTCAGGGCCTGATATAGTACTTCCAACTATACTATCAGAAGGAGTTTCATTGGCTATGGTAACCTTGCTCTTAGGAACCCAAACTTGTTTAGGAGAAGAAGAGCACTGTGAGGTGGAGTGACCAAAAGAGTTGCAAGTTTTACAAACCTGTGGTTTCCATGGTACTCAGCCCCTATTTCTATAGAAGTGCCATCATTCAAATCCAGATCAAAAACAGTAGGAAATTCAAAATTTACATCTACTTCAATGCAGACATAAGCATAGCTAAGCCGTGACCTGGCTTCAGTGAGAGCATCAAGGTAGAGGGGAACTCCAACTCCACTTGCAACGTAACTCATGCCTTCCAGATTCCAGTATTCTAGAGGAACATTGAATAATTTCACCCAAATTGGAATTTTCTTAAGCTGAGGCTTGATTAACTCCATTTTAGGCTTCCATTTTCGCAAAATTAGAGGTTTACCCCCAATGAACCAAGGCCCGGATTCAAGAACCCATTCAAGAACATCATTATTCAAGAATTTGAACAGTAAGAAACCACCATCAATGGTTAGAATTTCTGGCATCTCTTTCCTACCCCATAAACGCTCCACCGTAGCCTTGAGGAAGGTGTAGGAGGGTTTCTTGCCAATAAATTGACCAACAAGACAATTTTTCCAGAGATTTATACCTACACGCGCTACTTCAGGAGGTGGTTTGACCACGATCTTGCCATTGATTCTCATAGGTTCATAATATTTTAGATCTGGATTGACTCTTTTGGTGGACGAGAACAATGATTTCCAATCAACTATCTTCTGGGCTTGAGTGACAACAGGAGGAGAATAGGACTCCCTCCTTGAAGAAGAGGAAGCATTGATCTCCGGTGTAAAAGTAGCAGTACTCGTCCCCGCAGAAGTATCAGACAGCTCTGCTTGCCATTGAAGAGCAACTCTACCAATATCGATAGAGCTTTGGCCTAATGGGTAGTAGATGGTAGAGCTGAAAAGATGATCGGATCCAGCCAGAGAACTTCTAGTAGTGGAGCTACCATTAGTTAGACTGCCTGTAGCAGTCAGATCTAACCTCGGAATGGAGGATCGATGCAGATCTGAACTCGGTCGGTGCTGATCTGAACTCGGGTGGTGTAGACCTGAACTCGGAAAGGATGAGTGGTGTAGATCTGTTACAAAACTATTATAGATCTCTGAAACATTAGTGGCGAATCCTCTATGTACGTCTAGATCTAGATCTAGAGGAGTAGAAGAGGTGGGAATAAAGGAATTAGTTAAAGTAGGTACAGGAGGGCCCGATATTGGAAGTATCTCTTCTTGTCGTGGTGGTGAAAGCTGTAGGTCTGAGGATACATGAGCTGTAAAAGGGGTAATGTGACTCAAGGTAATCTGATCCACTGAAAAAGGAACTTGTGAAAGGGTGATAGGTGGATCTTGATTTGCTACATCAATAAAACAAGAATTAAGGGACGAACGCAATTCATGAATGTTAGACACCTTAGTATGAGACCCAACATTATGAGCAGTAGCAGTCAACGAAGGAATCGAAGGGTGGGAAAGTTGGTTGCAAGTGGAAAGGTTAGTCTTCACAGAAGGATTAATGGGGTTAGGTGAGGCCATTGAAGACTCGAATCAGTATTAAAAACCAGAATCAAGGGAGAAGATCAACACAGACACGAATATTCAACCACGTTCTAGAGCTTCTCTCTGTAGAATCATTTTGTGTACCGAAGGAGGCTTTCTCCCGTTGACTTCCTCTGGTCCCCTCCAAAGATTTTTTGGTATGCATAGAGCTCCTACGGGTGCCTAGGAGGCGTTGTGAGGCCCCAACGAATCTATGGCGACACTAATTGAGGCTAGGAAGTGTTGTGGACTCTAGTAAGCCTCCTTCGATTTTGTGAAGTGCATAGATCTGCTACGGGTGTCTTGGAAGCGTTCTAAGGCTCCCACGGATCTATAGCGACTCTAATTGAGTCTAGAGAGTGTCCTAGACTAAAGAGAGCCTCCAAAGATTTTTAGTATTGCATAGAGCTCCTACGAGTTTCTAAGAAGTGCTGTGAGGCTCCCGAGAATCTATGGCGACCCTAAAGGAGTCTAGGGAACGTTGTGGACTCTAGCAAACCTACTAAGATTTGTTCAAGTGCGTGGAACTCCTATGAGTGTGTGCGAAGCATTCTTAGGCACCCACGGGTCCATGGCGACTCTAATTAAGTTTAGAGAACGTAGTGGGCTCTAGCAACACTCCTAGGATTTTTTAGAGTGCATAGGGCTCCTTCGGGTGTCTAGGAAGCGTTGTGAGGCTCTCATGAGACTATGGCAACTCTAATTGAGTTTAGAGAACGTCGTCAACTCTATATGGCCTCCTAAGATATTTTGGAGTTCCTACGAGTGTCTAGGAAAGGTTGTGAGGCTCCTACATGCCTATGACGACTCTAATTGAGTCTTGACAGCAACGTGGACTTATGGTAGCCTCCTAGAACTTTTTTTTAGTGCCCAGAGCACCCACGGGTGTCTAGGAAGAGTTGCGAGGCTCCCAAGAGTCTATTACGACTCCGATTGAGTATAAATACCATCGTTGACTATAGATGGCTCCAAAGATATTTTGGATTGCATAGAGTACCTACGAGAGTCTAAGATGCGTTTTGAGGCTCCCACGAATCAATGGCAACACTAATTGAGTATAAAGAGTGTTGTGGACTCTAGCAAGCATCCTAGGATTTTTCGAAGTGCATAGAACTCCTACGGGAGTCTTGGAAGTGTTCTGAGGCTCCCGTGGGTCTATGGCGACTCTAATTCAGTTTAGAGAGCGCGGTGGCCTCTAACAGGACTCATAGGACTTTTTGGAGTGTGCATGGAAGCTCCTACGGGTGTTTTGGAAGCATCGTGAGGCTCCCACAGGTGTATCATGACTCTAATTGAACTTAGAGAGCGATGTGGCTCAAGACATGCACCTAAATTTTTTTTTTTTTTTTTTTTGAGTGCCTTGAGCTACCACGGGTGTCTAGGAAGCATTGTGAGGCTCCTAAGAGTTTATGGTGACCCTAATTGGGTCTAGAGAGCATCGTGGACTCTAGATTGTCTCTTAAGATTTTTTTGGAGTTTAAATAGCTCCCCCAGCTGTCTACAAGGTGTTGTGGGGCTCCCAAGAGTCTATGCCAGCTCTAATTGAGTCTAGAGAGCATCGTGGACCCCAGATGGCCTCCGAAGATTTTTTTGCCGTGCATAGGAGCCCCTACGAGCATCTAGGTAGCGTAATGAGGCTCCCACGAGTGCATGGAGACTCTTATTAAGTCTAGAAACCATCATGGACTCTAGATAGCCTCCAAAGATGTTTTTTTGGAGTGCATAGAGCTCCTATGGGTGTCTAAGAAGCATAATAAGGCTCCCACGAGTCCATGGGGACCCTAATTAAGTCTAGAGACCATCATGGACTCTAGATAGCCTCCAAAGATTTTTTTTCGGAGTGCATAGGGCACCTAGGGGAGTCTAGGAAGCAATGTAAGGCTCCTATGAGTCTATGGCGACTCCAATTGAGTTTTGAGAGCGATGTTGACTAGAGAGAGCCTCCAATGATTTTTTGGGTTGCATAAGGCTCCTACGGGTCTCTAGGAACCGCTGCGAGGCTCCCACGAGCCTATGGCAACTCTAATTGAGCCTACAGAGTATCGTAGACTCAAGATAGCCTCCTAGAATTTTTCTTGAGCGCCTACAGCTCCTATGGGTGTCTTGGAACAGCTGTGAGGCTCCCAAGAGCTTGTGGCAACCCTGATCCAGTATAGAGACCGTCATTGACTGTAGATGGCCTCCAAAGAATTTTTTTTTTTTTTTTTTTGGATAAGTTTTCAGAGATTTTTTGCTATGCATAGAGCTCTTGCGGGTGTCTAGGAGGCATTGTGAGGCTCCAACAAATCTATAGTGACACTAATTGAGGCTAGGGAGCGTTGTGGACTCTAATAAGCCTCCTTTGATTTTGCAAAGTGCATAGAACTACTACAACTGTCTTGGAAGCATTCTGAGGCTCCCACGGGTCTATTCCGATTCTAATTGAGTCTAGAGAGCATCGTAGACTAGAGAGATCCCCCAAGGATTTGTGGGATTGCATAGAGCTCCTACGGGTGTCTAAGAAGCACTGTGAGGCTCTCGAGAATCTATGGCAACACTAATGGAGTCTAGGGAACGTTGCGGACTCCTATGGGTGTGTGCGAAGCATTCTGAGGCACCCACAGGTCCATGGCGACTATAATTGAGCCTAGAGAGCATAGTGGGCTCTAGCAACACACCTAGGATTTTTTGGAGTGCATAGATCTCCTTCGGGTGTTTAGGAAGCGTTGTGAGGCTGTTATGAGACTATGGCGACTCTAATTGAGTTTAAAGAACGTCATCAAGTCTATATGGCCTCCTAAAATAGATCTCCTTTGGGTATCTAGGAATGTTTGTGAGGCTCCCACGTGCCTATGGCGACTCTAATTGAGTCTTAACAGCATCATGGACTCATGGTAGCTTCGTAGAATTTTTTTTGAGTGCCCAGAGCACCCACGGGTGTCTAGGAAGAGTTGTGAGGCTCCCAAGAGTCTATGGCGGCTCTGCTTGAGATAGATACCGTCATTAACTATATATGGCCTCCAAAGATCTTTTGGATTGCATAGAGCACCTACAAGAGTCTAGGAAGCGTTTTGAGGCTGCCACAAATCGATGGCGACACTAATTGAGTCTAGGGAGTGTGTTGTGGAGTCTAGCAAGCTTCCTAGGATTTTTTGAAGGGCATAGAACTCCTACAGGAGCCTTGGAAGCGTTCTGAGGCTCCTGTGGGTCTATGGCAACTCTAATTCAGTTTAGAAAGCGCGGTGGCCTCTAACAAGACTCCTAGGACTTTTTGGAGTGCGCATGGAAGCTCCTACGGGTGTCTTGGAAGCGTTGTGAGGCTCCCACGGGTGTATCGCGACTCTAATTAAGCTTAGAGAGTGACGTGGACTCAAGATAACCACCTAAATTTTTTTTTTTTTTTTTTTTTTGAGTGCCTAGAGCCACCACGGGTGTGTAGGAAGCATTGTGAGGCTCCCAAGAGTCTATGGTGACCCTAATTGGGTCTAGAGAGCATCGCGGACTCTAGATTGCCTCTTAAGATTTTTTGGAGTGCAAAGGGCTCCCCCAACTGTCTACGAGGTATTTTGGGGCTCCTACAAGTCTATGCCAGCTTTAATTGATTCTAGAGAGCGTCGTGGACTCCAGATGGCCTCCAAAGATTTTTTTGTCGTACATATAGCCCCTACGAGCTTCTAAGAAGCATAATGAGGCTCCCACGAGTGCATGGGGACTCTAATTAAGTCTAGAGAGTATCATGGACTCTAGATAGCCTCCAAAGATTTTTTTTGGAGTGCATAGAGATCCTACGGGTGTCTAGGAAGCATAATTAGGCTCCCACGAGTCCATGGGGACCCTAATTAAGTCTAGAGACCATCATGGACTCTAGATAGCCTCCAAAGATTTGTTTTGGAGTGCATAGGGCACCTAGGGGTGTCTAGGGAGCGATATGAGGCTCCCACGAGTCTATGGCGACTCCAATTCAGTCTAGAGAGCGACGTGGACTAGAGAAAGCCTCCAATGATTTTTTGGGTTGCATAAGGCTCCTATGGGTCTCTAGGAAGCGATACGAGGCTCCCACGAGCCTATGGTAACTCTAATTGAGCCTAGAAAGCATCGTAGACTCAAGATGGCCTCCTAGAATTTTTCTTGAGCGCCTCGAGCTCCTATGGGTGTCTTGGAACAGTTGTGAGGGTCCCAAGAGTCTATGGCGACCCTAATCGAGTATAGAGACCATCCTTGACTGTAGTGGCCTCCAAAGATTTTTTGGTATGCATAGAGCTCCTACGGGTGTCTAGGAGGCGTTGTGAAGCTCCAAAAAATCTATGGCAACACTAATTGAGGTTAGGGAGCATTGTCAACTCTAGTAAGCCTCGTTCGATTTTGCGAAGTGTATAGAACTGCTACGGGTGTCTTGGAAACATTCTGAGGCTCCCACGGGTCTATAGGGACTCTAATTGAGTCTAGAGAGCATCATAGACTAGAGAGAGCCTCCAAAGATTTTTGGGATTGCATAGAGCTCCTACGGGTGTCTAAGAAGCGCTGTGAGGCTCCCGAAAATCTATACCGACACTTATGGAGTCTAGGGAACGTTGCGGACTCTAGCAAACCTACTAGGATTTGCTCAAGTGCATGGAACTCCTATAGGTGTGTAAGAAGCATTTTGAGGCACCCACGAGTCCTTGGCGACTCTAATTGAGTCTAAAGAGCATAGTGGGCTCTAGCAACACTCCTACGATTTTTTGGAATGCATAGAGCTCCTTTGGGTGTCTAAGAAGCATTGTGAGGCTCTCATGAGACTATGGCGACTCTAATTGAGTTTAGAGAACATCGTCAAGTCTATATGGTGTCCTAAGAGATTTTGGAGTTCCCACGGCTGTCTAGGAAAGGTTGTGAGGCTCCCATGTGCCTATAGCGACTCTAATTGAGTCTTGACAGCATCGTAGACTTATGGTAGCCTCCTAGAATTTTTTTTTGAGTGCCCAGAGTGCCCACGGGTGTCTAAGAAGAGTTGTGAGGCTCCCAAGAGTCTATGGCTACTCTGATTGAGTATAGATACTGTCGTTGACTATAGATGGCCTTCAAAGATTTTTTGGAAGGCATAGAGCACCTACGGGAGTCTTGGAAGCGTTTTGAGGCTCCCACTAATCAATGGCTAAACTAATTGAGTCTAAGGAGTGTTGTGGACTCTACCAAGCTTCCTAGGATTTTTCGAAGTGCATAAAACTCCTACGAGAGTCTTGGAAGCGTTCTGGGGCTCCCGTGTGTCTATTGCGACTCTAATTCAGTTTAGAGAGCGCGATGGCCTCTAACAGGACTCCTAGGACTTTTTGGAGTGTGCATGGATGCTCCTACGAGTATCTTGGAAGCATTGTGAGGCTCCTACGGGTGTATCACGACTCTAATTGAGCTTAGAGAACGACGTGGACTCAAGACAACCACCTAAATTTTTTTTTTGAGTGCCTAGAGCTACCACAGGTGTCTAGGAAGCGTTGTGAGGCTCCCAAGAGTCTATGGTGACCCTAATTGGGTTTAGAGAGCATCGCGGACTCCAGATTGCCTCTTAAGATTTTTTGGAGTGCAAAGAGCTCCCCCAACTGTCTACGAGGTGTTGTGGGGCTCCCACGAGTCTATATCAGCTCTAATTGAGTCTAGAGAGTGTCGTGGACTCCATATGGCCTCTTTGCCTTGCATAGAGCCCCTATGGGCATCTAGGAAGCGTAATAAGGCTCCTACGAGTGCATGGGGACTCTAATTAAGTCTAGAGAGCCTCATGGACTCTAGATAGCCTCCAAAGATTTTTTTTTGGAGTGCATAGAGCTCCCACGAGTGTCTAAGCATAATAAGGCTCCCACAAGTCCATGGGGACCCTAATTAAGTCTAGAGAGCATCATAGACTCTAGATAGCCTCCAAGGATTTTTTTTTTTTTTTTTTTTTTGGAGTGCATAGGGCACCTAGGGGTGTCTAGGAAGTGATGTGAGACTCCCACGAGTCTATGACAGCCCCAATTGAGTTTAGAGAGCGATGTGGACTAGAGAGAGCCTGTAATGATTTTTTGGGTTGAATAAGGCTCCTACAGGTCTCTAGGAAGCACTGCGAGGCCCCCACGAGCGTATGGCAACTCTAATTGAACCTAGAGAGAATCGTAGAGTCAAGATAGCCTCCTAGAATTATGCATGATGTAACTTAAGTTACATGTGCAACTAAAGTGACTGCTGCATTTAATGTCTTTTACCAGCTACTACGTTGTAATGTAGTGTTAGCAATAAATTAAGACAAAACCCCAAAGACCTGTCTGATATATAATTGATTCCTAACTAAAATGGATGCAGAAGCATACCTCAATAGATTTATTATTTGATTATGCATGATGTAACTTAAGTTATATGTGCGACTAAAGTGACTGCTACATTTAATGTCTTTTACCAGCTAAGGGTTCCATTAATTGGATAGTTTGGGTTAGTTTTTCTCATAATGGATTATGGAATTAAATAGTATCATTATTGATAGGAATATTTTGCTTAAGTAATAATTTGTGAGAGTCAACTGATTTCCTTGACGACTACTTTGAATCTCAGTCCTACCTTTCATCTTTGAGTAAACAGATATTAAGGAAATGAGATACTTAAGGTCTGTTAGGTAGAACTATAAGGTGCTTAAGATCTTTCATTAGCTATTAGTAGAATTTGTTATAGCTATTAAAATATCTATATATATATAGGGCTAATTAAGAAGTGAATGTAACAAGTAGGAATTTATTGATTGTTAATTCGCTACCTCCAAAAGAAAGGTCTAAGAAAACTTATAACAAACAAAGAACCGCCTTAATGTTTAGAGACAAAATTTGAAATACCATGTTTCTAATTTTATATTCCTTAAGTAACTGATAAAAATAATGTCATAAGATTTAAAAGTATAAGAAGTCGAGCCATAAATATATTTGCCACTTTAAAATTATGATTATTAATAATTATTTGAAGAAAGAATGAAGAATGATTTAATGATTTATTAGTGATATAACGTACACGAAGTTTCGAGAACAAAATTTATGGATAGCTAAGATGGGTATGGAATGTTATTTTTGATCGAAGAACGGATAATTTTTGGGTCAAAGTGATTTTGAATATGTCTTAATCGTTTATATGTCGTCATGAGATAGTAGTATTGCTTTTGAGGTGAGAAATTAATTCAATAATGTTATTTGATTTGAGAGGATTTGATAGGAGGCTAGATACGATGCTGTATGAATTTAAAATTAAAATTAAAAAATTAAAAAATAAATAAAAATAAAAATAAAATAAAATAAAATAAACCTTGATCTATGTTTTGTTTTAGAAAGGTAGAGTTGCGCAGTAGAAGCATAGTGGAACTTACACATGATGTTTAGAAGGTTAAAATTAATTATATAATTGATAAATGGTATTCTTGAATTTCGAGGATGAAATTTTTTTAAGGGAGGGAGAATGTAATGCCCCATATTTACGTAAATCTTTTTATTTAATTAATTATATGTTTAATGTGTAACAGTTAATTTAAATTATTAGTTAATTTTACTATACCGTAAGTATTGGGATCAAATATAATCGCGAATAAGATAACTGCGTAACCAAACACTAGTATTAGAAGTAAACCTAAATAGGTTAGAATTAAGATGTGCCCTATATAAGACTTTATAAGAGAAGTTATTACTTTTTTATTTGAAAACGATTGAAAGGATAGGAGTTGGCTGCTGAGGAAAATTTGCACCTTCTTCACCGTACCTTTGTACACTGAGAATCAAGTAAGTATATATATATATATATATATATATATATATATATATATATATATATATGTTTTGTTATAGGTGTACTATAAATTTAGATGATTAGGAAAAGTGCATTCTTGAAATTTGCAGACTTTGGGAAACGTGGAAAGATTATATATATATATATATATATATATATATATATGACACTATTCATCACTATTCATGAAGCTTTGTACTGTTCATCCAGTTTTTAATGTCACGTTGACAATCAGTTTGTAGCAAGTTGACTGTCAACTTTTCAGCTTTTTGTTGTGATGAATCATATCGCGTTGACAGTCAAGGTGTAGCAAGTTGACTGTCAACTTTTCTAATTGAAAGGACAACTGTACTCACTACTCAGGCTTTGGGAAGGATAGTTTATTACGTTGATAGTCAGTTTGTAGCAAGTTGACTATCAACTTGGATTTGGGAAGGTTACTTTATCACGTTGATAGTCAGTTTGTAGCAAGTTGACTATCAACTTTTAATACACACACACAGATATATATATATATATAGATAGCAAGTTGACTATCAACTTTTAATACACACACACACACACACACACACACACACATATATATATAGATATATAGATACACACACACAAGGCTTACGCATTATAAGCACATAACTATTACAAGGAAGAAGGGTTTGTGGGGTTTGATAGTGATTCAATGTGGGTAGGTCTACATAAGTTTACGTACACTTGCGTAATTAAGGTTTATATTAGTCATGTTGTAATTCGGGTTTGGGACCATTAGAATTAGAAATTGAACCATTAGCATACCACGTAATTAGAATGATCTGTTAATATAAATATGAATTATTGATAAAGGATATTATTGATTTTAAGTTCTGAATAGCATTGGAGTTATTAGGAGTTCGATCACTTAGACTATTGAAGGTTTAACTTGAGGTAAGGGAATTTGCACAATGTATCGCCCTCTTTGATTAAATAAAAATAAATTTGATTTTTATTCATCTTTTGTGAGCTAATGATTTATGGACAAATGTTTTTAAAATTGTTTCATTATCAAAGTATTTATTTCTTGTGTACTGTGAGTCAAGCAAAAATAGTCATTTATTGAAATTTTTTACATACGTGAATTGAATCTGTTTCATTAGTGAAAAATATTTACCAAATGTTTATTGTATAAGTGTGAACTCTGGTTAGATTATTGGTCCGTCCTAGCAAGGGATTCTAATACTGTTGGTCATCAGTGCTGATGTAGTGTAAAGTCCCACGATGATAGGCGCCTATTGAATGTGAGTCTAGTCAGAGGAAATACTTGTATGAATTTAGTGTTTTATTGATTTGTATTATATGAATCAGTGATCTTAAAGTGATTTATCGAATGCATTGTTATCAAAAGTGTTTCAGTGTTATTGTTTATTGAATTGAAAGTAAGAGAATTATTTCTAAAAGTTTATATGCCTACTGAATTGAAAGAAATGATTTATCATAAAATTTTATCGTTTTGTTACTCATGTTTTTTTAAATTAATCGTGCGAATATATTTGACCTCTTCCCGTATATATTGTGTAAAATTTTCTTGCTGAACTTTATGCTCACCCCTTATATTCAAAGACTTTAATATCGATATCGAGGGTTCAAAAATGTGGATATATCGAATATATCATTGGATATATCGACAATATCAATATCGTTTTAAAGATATAGTGGATATTATGAGTTAAACATGGATATTTTTATGGAAACTCTGGGAAACAATTATTAAAACTCTAATACACAATCTAACATCAAAATATTGCAATTTAAATATGTATAATACAATTATGCGTTGCGTAGGGTATAAAAAATATACTGTGCTAAGTAAATAAATAATAGAAAATTTTGTAAATTCAACATTTAAATATTATATAACATTGAAATAGATTTTTGTAACATTTAAATATAGAGTGCTATTAGACCAAAGGGCATTGGTTTGAAATAATATTTTAAATTATGTGAAATACTAAGCATAGTAAAATGTACATATATATGTGAATCCTAACCTATTCTAATGTGTAAAAATTTCACCAACAATCAGCAAAAAGGCATGTAAACATGGCAGTGTCGATATCTTGAATGATATGTTCGATATGTTCGATATATCAATGATATCTTCAATATCTGCAATATATTTTCGATATATCGCGATATATCGACGATATCTCTCAAAATTGTGTTTTTTCCAAAATCTTTCAATATCGCAATACAATATCGTTTCGCTGACCTCCGATATGACGATATATAGCGATATATCATCGATATATCGCGATATTTAAGTCCGTGCTTATATTTTTCCCCACAGATGATTAGCTTGTTGTGAGTAGTTTCCATGTGTGAAGAGTTAGGGAGTCGATGGCATGATCTTCTAGTTACACTAGAACTTTTATTTTAATATTTAGAAGAATTAGTTTTTTTTATTATTTCAATAGACGTTGTAGTAGATTATTGGAGGTAACAATTTATTTTAATGATTATGGATTTATCTAGTTATTACAATTAATTGTTGAGATTTTAGTTATATTGTCGTTGAAATTTTATTGTGGATGGATTATTGGAGACAACTTTATAACAGGTTGATATGGTTAAGTGGGTTGGCCTATGTGGGGCGTAAACCTTTGTAAGTTGTGTCAATCATATCGCCAAATCCAGTCTTTTGGTATCTATCTATATATATGTAGACCAAAAAGGAACTTCAAATCAACAATTCTCTCGTCCTAGCAACAAAATTCTCAAATCATTAAATCATAGAACAAAAACTTGGCCCCAAAAAAATTTTAACAACCCACTAGGGGAAAATTTTGATTTTGGGTCAGAAATCCCATTGCAAAACTGCAATATCTCAGCTAGCTTGACACCAAATGCCGAATTGTTTTGCAACAATTGACCTGATTTTGTTGATCTTAGTTTCTTTTCAAATTGATGGATCTTTGGTGGTTTTGTAGGTTCTAAGAATAAGGTGGAGGGGTTTGACGAATTGAAAGATTTTATGCTTTGAAGAGTTAGTGGTGAAATGGGGAAAAAATAGGGGGGAAAAAAAAAAGCGCAAACAAACCTTTATCACCTCTTCTCTTCCCTGGGCAGAAGTATAGAAAAATGTCATAGAGAAAATCTAGAATTGATGGTGCTTGATTATCCCAGATATCATATCCGAATCCTCAAAAGTTGAAGATGGTGGTGGATGCCGGCAAAACGAAGGCCATAGACGTTGCAAATTTATAAGCATTTGGACGCCATGGGTGCATCAATTAGAAACGCTTAGCTGAAATATTGTTTGGTCTTGGTTTTGACAAGAAAAGCAGTGAAGTGAATGATGAATCAAATGGCTTTGGCGTTTCAAAGAGGTTTGGCAAAAGAGTGAAAGCTTTCAAGCACTGGAACTAGAAAATGTGAATATTTGACTAAAAGGGTAATTTAGTCCACTAATAATAAAAATTTTAAAAGAGTCGTGGAAGCATAAATCAGCTTTGAGGCAATAACGCTACCCTAATATTATTGATAGTCTTATGGAACCAATAAAACAGCATGCAAATTATTGCCATCATCATAAGTTCACAGCTGATTTAAGTTTACTTCTGGGAAGCAGGGACATCTCAAGACACCAACAAAGCTCCAACAAAGTTTCACTTGAAGAAGAAGAGTCTGAAGCTTAAACTCATATTTAAGTTTCACAAAGGCAAGTTTTCCTTCTAATGCTGCCTGCATCTTTGTTGCCAATTTTTGTGAGATTCTCAAACTCATATTTATGTTTATGCTCCTCATTGTACAGATAAGAACAAAGGGAAATCCTCTAAGCCAACTGCCGAAGCCTCAGTGGATGTCATGGCAGAATAAATGGGTGAGAAAAGAGCATGCAATTATCTCAATTTTGTAACTATTCCAAGGAGACACAATTTGAGTGACAATTTTGTAAAACCTGTTTTGTTTGTAACATCTTCATGCGTTGTTTTTGTTCCCTTTTATTGATAAACCATTCACTATATAGAAAATATAAGGAGAAAAAAGGAGGGTAAGTTACAACAAGGAGTAATGGGAGGAAAAAACTACTAAGAAGTGGATAGGTGATGTCGAATCCGTTTATTGAATGAACTTATGCTAATTATCTTCCAAGTTTTATTATGTCTCTGTTCAGAAGCTAATATGTTGTCCAAATGTAGTGACTTTTTCCGAAGGTAAAAGGCTGTAAAATTATCAAAATGAATAACTGGCAAGCCTCCACACCCTCTCCCACCTACACTCGCACACTTTGTTAGTAGTGCTGAACTTATACCCTTTTTTTTTTGTGCCCCCCGGGAGGGAGAGAGAGAGAAAGTCTTGATGGCTAGGGAGTATGCAAAAGTTAGAAGCTCTTCTTGAATTCTGCTGGGGGTTTAGGTTGTTTTGGTTTTTGTAAAAAATGTAGGCAAATCATGGTTCATCTAGCAATTTTTAGCATGTTTTTTTTTTTTTTTCTTTTTCTTTCCTTTATTCTTGATTTTGATCTCAGAATTAACAGGGAAAGAAAATACTTAAATTTGTTTAAATTTATATATTCCTTTCCCATCAATTTTCAAGTTTTTTCCTTTCCTAAGTTTCCTTCCCCATTCTTCGGATATCCAAATGCAGCCTTACGTGAACCAAATCGAGGGTTGATATCTTTGTTGGACGTCGCTCATTGAGTAATTAAATTGACAACCATGTTGTCTTTGTGTGGAAAAGGGGCAAAAATGAGAAAAGAATGGAAGCAATACACTGCTGGTTATTACCTACAACTAAAATCGTATTGGACTGATTTGGGAAGTTCAAAAATTATTTGGGTGTTATAGGTATGTATATATATCTGGGTTAGGATTTTGTACGACAATTTTGTGGTGTTTGTTTCCCTCTCGGTTAGAAAATTACGTAAAAATTATCTCCATGTCAACTTACTTAGAGAGGGTCAGATGGGAAAGATGGAAGGTATAAAATTGCGGTCCCTCAATCCTACATAAGAAATAAGAAATATATATAGAAAGAGAGAGAGAGAGAGAGAGAGAAATATCATTGGTATTTATCATATGTAGAAATAAAATTTGGCTCCGAATTTGATTTCATGTTCCATTGTTTTTAATGTACAAGGGTGGAGGTCCTAATTCCTAAGTGGGAGTTTAGGGCTTGTGGTTTAGTTGGTGGATCAAGTACTAAACAAGCGTATTTCATCCTGATATTAATAACTTCTGGTTCGAGTGGTGTGCCCAGAAGAATATTATGGCATGATTAATTATTTCTCGTTCGAGGGGGTTCTAAAGACTTGTAGCCCCACTACTGGATCAGCAGAGCCAGCTCCTGAAGAGCTTTGCACTGAAAGCAACCTTTTTGCAGCAGCGGCAGCAGCATACTAATAGTTTCCCAACATAAAGGTCATGGGATCAATCAACCTGAATCTCGATCTTGGGTTTCAAAGCCACACTCAAAGGAGATAAACTGTTGGCTTGCCCCTTCTTCCTATGTAGAGGATAAACTTGTTGAACAATTTGAAAGATTCATTATTCAGTAAATGTCTCAGCTCTCAAACCCGTATAGGCTAAAATTTACTGAACAAATTGATAAATTAAGCGATACTTGTCAAGGAAGCATTGCCTATCATTTAGCATCACAGGTTTTAAATTTTAATTTTTTTTTTTTTTTCCTGCATGGATTCGGGTTGAATGTCATTATTTGTTGGTTTATTATAACCCTATAAATTCAGCCAATCCTCGATCTGAGTTTGTATTTGTTTCATTGGCCACTATCACCATCGTGTATCAATAAATTTTTTTCCCTCCTGGGGTATCATGCTAAGCTCTTTTGGTAGCATAAATCTTTAGGGATTATTGGTTTATTTATATATTCCCCCTTTTCTGTTGGATTATCACCATATTTTGCTCAGTCTTTTGGTAGTTTCAGGGATTATTGGTTAAAAACTGTATATTACGGAGTATTTGAAACTTCAGGCACTTACAAAACCAGTTACGTACTTGCGTTTGCTCATATTCTTGTGGGCAATCCTCTGTTTGCAGATTGACATTCACAAATATCATATTTATCAATGGGTGTATTGATCTCTCAATAGATGCTTAATTCCATGATTGAGAATGAGGCAACTTTCACGCCTTCATTTCTTCCTTCCATTCCATCCTAGTTCCCTTGATTCCCAAAAAGGTTTGACACAGTATATTTGGGATTTTTACTAAAACCACCCCATGGGGAGGAAGAGTAAAAATTATCAATCACATTTCGCAAGCCACACCTTCAAGCATCAAGGGCATAATCGAATAGTAAGTGTACAAATGAAATGAAATATGAGAAGACATACAAATAGTCCATAGCAAGCTAGCTTACAAAACAGTGGAACTTCTACTTGTTTCCTTTGCATAGACAAGCAGGAAAAGAGTTTTGCTGGCTACCTCCTAAACATACCCGAACTTTGAAGTGTTCTGCTATACTCAGCGATGATTGGAGAGTTCTTCACTAGTTCCCAAATCCTGGCAGAGTTCTTCAACCAGTCACGTTCAGACACATTCCTTGCAAAGGATGGGCCGTTCATGGATAAAATCTGAAGTATCAAAAATCTACTTCAGAATCAAGAATTTTTTTACTTTTCATGAGATTCAACACAACACTACTCAACAAAGCCTTAATACCCGACAGTCAATTTTTACAAGACTAAGCAAAATTTTCAAGAAAAGTCCAGTAAAATTATCCCAACATGTCTCTGAATGTTTATGTAAGTATTTCCACTAAAGTTTTAGTTTCACCAACCATATTATTTATCTGAACAAATGTAAATCACCACAAAAGAACTGAAAAATAAATGGACGCAGCAATATCATTAGTGTCAATAGGATTGTGTGTGTGTGTGTGCGTGTGTGTGTGTGCGTGCGCGTGTGAGAGAGAGAGAGAGAGAGAGAGACCTGATCTCGTAATTTCCATAACATAGAGTTGTAACTTTCATACTGAGCTCTTGGAGAGTCATCTTTGCTCTTGATGGGGATAGTAAATAAATTCGTTAGTGTTGAATCTTCGCTCTGGGTATCAGAAGACACGGAAGAAACAAGATGCCCTTTAGCCATGTTGCCGTATTTTGCTCTCATGATTGAAGAGGTTCTGAAATATTGTGAAAGTGCCTTCCTCAATTGGACAAAACTATGTGGACTAAGACCTTCATCTCGCAGTCTACAAACCGTGAAAAGAATACAGATTAGTTGCGTTTGTTAAGCTCTTAACTTTCTATGTCCATACATTGATGAAATGAAAAAAGTTCAAAAAATTAAAAGTCAAAAAATTAATCTAAAGCATTATATGCATCCTTCATCAAATTTTAAATTGGATATGAAACAAATCTACCAATAAATCATGGAAAACAGAGTTCAACCACTTCAACATAAAAACTATAATGATATGCTAAATTACTAAAATATATTGAAAGACCTTAACCCAGAAGGCAAGGGATGTGTTTGGATGTCAATGAAAATAATGTTTTTAATAACATTTTAAATGAATCCATCGTGTTTTTCCTAGCATTTCAATGGGCCTAATCTTGTTTTACGTGTAGCAATTATTAATAGGATTTTTAGAGATAATATTGTATCAAAATTGTACAATCATTTCAGATCAAAGCTTCACTTTTTGTGGGCTCCATTCTAAAAGATGGATTTGTCTCTTCAATGCTTTGGTAAACAAATGGAATGAATCCATTACTAGACATCTATACATGCCTAGAAAAATAAACAAATGAATGTCAATCATTTCACAGTTTTCACATATATCAATGTCGGCAATATATCATCAATACATATAAGCTATTGCAGATATATTGACTATATCAATCAATGCAAAGCTGGAAACTAATAATCCCAAAATTCACAGATAGAAAAAAGGTGACAAACAAGGAACAGAAGATATAGAAATTCAACATAACACCCACGATGATGTTGCACTGACTAAACCAGAGGGAGATCAACCACAACAATATCAATCTTTTTCTGTAAACTAAAACGGCAAAACCCCAAATAAAACTCAGCATTTAAGTTACATTTGTTAAGAAATAGTGCCTTACGGACAAGGACTTAAATATCAATATCGATGGATAGATCAAGGGTCAAAAAATATGGATATATCAGATATATTGAAAATATCAATATCGATTTAAAGATATTACAAATATTATCAATTAAACATGAAAATTTTCATTGAAACTTTGAAAAACATTGAATTAGACTCCCATAAACAATTTAGAATCAAAAGATTGTAAATTAAGTCCCTCTACAACAAGTGGTGTGTAGGATGTAAAAAGTGTGCAGCGCTAAGCAAATAAATAATACAGATTAACATTTCAAAAGTTACATACCTTTAAAATACATGTTTGCAACATTTAAATGTAAAGTGCCACAAGGCCCCACCATTAACTAGAAATTAAAATTTAAAATATGCGAAATACATTTAATATATATATTATAACTACATAAAAATACATCTAAAAAATGAGGGGCTCTTTTAGAAAGTTACAAAGTTAAGATAAAAACAAAAAGTTGAAAAGAATTATAAAGTTGCAAGAACTTAATTTCTCTTGTTATATCTTTTCTTCCCCAGTTTTCTTAATAGGTAAGTAGATGAAGAAACTATTCAAGCAGTGGACATTGAAACAAAGTATGAGGTAGAAGCACCAACAAACCATACCAACTAAGCTAGCTCTTCAATTTTCTTTAGTTATATCTTTGGTGATAGCTACTAATAATACATATAGCAATAACAATTCTTCAGTTTATTTTTCTAAAGTATTGAGCAGTCACATTCCATGAATATTTTATCAAATCAATAAACTTTTAATATATTTTTCTAACCAAAAAAAAAAAATTTACAAGAAATATAACTTAACTAATTATTCCAGAAGTTAGAAATTTAAAATATCTCTTCTAAATATAACCAACAAAAGAATAAATATATAACTTGAAAATGTTTGATGTAATATGTAAATTAATGAAAAATTAAAAATTACATAGGTGATATCATATATCAACAAATCAAAATGAATCCCTGGTTATTTTGTTCACTTTTGTCATCATTTTGATAATTGATCTTAATTCTTCATTTCGTGGCTTTTATTTATGATTAATTTTTTATTTCTCCATTTATAAACTCACAACAAAATTACTTGAATGGTAAAGTTGAGATAAGATTACTGACTTTGTATGTACAAAAACCGGAGCAGCCAGATACTCTTCTCCACCATCCTGAGCTCTATCTTTGTTTTCTTTATCAGGACCCAAATTAGAGCTCTGTGAATAGGAAGGGTTTAATGAAGATGGGTCAGGTATGCCATGCTTTAACAAGTCAATCTGAAAAAAAAAAAAGAAAAAAAAAAAGGGGGCATTGTAAATCACCTAACAGATGTTCAAATTTTGGTTTCCAAAAATAGCAAAAGCACAGGGTAAATACATCACACATTACATAAGGGAAAAGTAATGCCCAAAAAGGATTCTTTAGTTTCAAAGAAGCAGAAGAGAATCCAACAGGCACTGAAAAGAGTTCATCCTGCTTGAGATTTTAACCAGTCTCCTACAATCTAAAATGATAATTAAGAAATGAAATAGAAGATTGATAAAGAGAGAATATTTATAAAAAATCATCACCAAATGGGTAACACATAGGTGTCTTGCTGCTTAAGTACAGTGTGGTCAACACAATACAATTCAACTCAACTCAACTAAATAAATAAATTTTAAGGAAATAATCACCTTATCAAAAAACAAAAAATAAATCAAATAAACTCTCAACCCAAAGTCTAGTTCTTTAGTCATATAAATAAGACTTTGTTCCAACTATACAATAAAAGAAGATCAAGCCTTTGCTCTGGTTTGCTTTGGTTGTCTATGATACAATAGACAAATAAAAACCTGAGGGAAATATTCTCCACTAAATCATAGGCCATTAGGTATTCACTCAATACCTCAAACTACATTTTGTTGGCCTTCCTCATTTTTTTTTTTTTTTTTTTTTTTTCGGTCAAGACCCAGTGTTTCCCCAAAGCTTTCAACCAGGGACTAATCACTATTTCCGGGGGGAGGGAACCGCTAGCTAGGGGATTTTTTTACCAAGGTGCTGGGACTCGAACTCAAGATCTTTTACCTCCACTCGAGCTAGTCACCTTGGGGCCTAGCTTCCTTACCACTAGGCCAACCCTTCCTGGTTATTGGCCTTCCTCTTGCCCTTGCAGGACCTTCAATTACCTCTACATAAGGCAATATTTTCTATGCAATAAGCCATGCTGCCCTTTCTCACTACCTCAACAAACATCTTTTTAACTTGACCTTGTCTTTGTAGCTCCTATAACCTAAATCCTATTTGTTGGGATTGTATGCCCTAAAAGCCAATTATTAGACATTATTTATTTAAAATAAAACTCCTTTATTTATTCCATACTGTGGGATTTATCTTTTGTTATGATGTATGTGATACGATCATTAATCCAAAGTTATATTAAGTTAAATTAGAGGTAGTCTATGTATGTAATTGAGATTGCATGCTAGAGAGATATAGACTAAGCAATCTAAAGTAATTTAAATTGACTCACAGTGTAAGTATGGATAACCTGTTTACAAAGATTGTAATATATTTGACTGATACGTTAGAGTGGAGTGGTTTGTCTCAACCATGGGGGTAGTGGATCCTAAGTCAGTATATTAATGTATTTGGAATACATTGAGTAGGATCATCATAAGAACATATCAAGTAATTACTATATTACATTTTGATATGATTCTTATATGCTAAATGCAATATGACTCTTTAACCCTAAGAGGACTATGGACTCAAGTGTTAGTATTAGTCACTTTGACTTACCAGCGGGTGAAGTCTTGCATGGCTAATATCTTGGTATCTTGGGTGGTTGGTATTGGCATTGTGAGAATGCAATTTCTCAATGTCACCACACTCTCTACGAGAGAGATATCCCTTTTGTATGATTAATCAATGGAGGGTAAATTGGGTGATCAAGGAATATAAGAAATAAATTGGTTTTAGGTGGATAGTACTTTGAGCCTAAACACTATTTGTGGATATCGGTTTGTGGGGAGTATATTTGCAATTTATTTTAGTATGAAAGGGCCTCAATATAATTTCCTATAATAGGAGTGCAATTATAATCTTAAAATGGAGTAGATTATAACTTATCACTTTCCTAATTTAAATCAAAGAGTTGATTGGATAATTTAAAGTGGTAATAGCCTAAAACTAGGAAACGCTAATGATCCCTTCCTGACCCTAATGGGATTCTATATATACATCTCATTATAAGAGGTAGTTGGTCACTTGAAGCAAGAGATACTTAGAGAGGCTCCCACAAGCCATACAGCGATCAAGAGTGTTAGGGTTTAGGGAGAAGACCACTAGGTCTTTGAGGCTTTATCATCTACGTTAGTTCATATTGGGTTCGATTAAAGGAAGTTTGGAGGAGATTTCGTCAAGCTTGGAGGCATTGGACATCAACCTGCTTGAGTCTACAAACATCAACAAAGAACACACTAGGTATATCCAACCTTGTTGTGTATAAGTCATGCCTAATCGTTCATGCACCAGAAAAAAATTTATTTTTTGCTGCACCAAGACTATAGTCACTCACTAGTGCAGTAATTATGTCTATGTTATACCAAACTAAAATTAGAAAAGATTTTCTTAGTTTAAATGGATAAGAAACAACTTCAAACTCAGGAATTAGAGTAACAAGAAAAGAATTGATTATTTGATTATCAAAGAGGAAGTAGAAAAGCTCTTACATGCCAAGTCCATCTGAGAGGTACAGTACCCGGATTAGCTACCCAATGTCGTTGTCATTCCTAAAAAGAATGGCAAATGAAGTGTTTGCATTGACTTCACTAATCTTAACAAGGTCTGTCCCAAAGACAACTTTCCTCTCCCCAAAATAGACAGCTCAATGTTACCTAGGGCGCACGGTTCAAAGACTCGTCCAAGATGGATGAGATCTTGCCAGGTTAACCTAGCCTCATTCAAGGGCGAGACAATATCTGAGAATGAATCAAGTATATAGTAGGGTCTTATTCTTTAAAAAATGAAGTCTTAATGAATGACCATCGATCAAAACGTATACTTTATCATTGATATGTTTGTTTATTTGCGTTATTTGGGATTATTTTAGGTATGTAAAACCTAATTATAGTGTATTTTCAAGTTATTAGTTATAGTAGTACACTAAGGCCTATTTTGATTTTTTTTTTACCATATTATGCGTCCCAAGTTATTTGTTTTGATTATTTAATGGTTCCAATATGGTTGTCCTATTTTTTCTGATTTTTCTATAATTTTTTTGAATTTTTAAAGCATTCTTTAAAGTGTAAAGTTACATCTCACCCAAAATGAGACGAGATGGACGAGTTCGAAATGGCTGAGACTGAAATGTGACGACAACCAAGACCGAGACTTTGAACCATGCTAGAGTGTGGTTTGCTCTGATACGTGGTACATGTACAGGTACGATGCTTTGTTGATACATAATATGTTAGAAGGTAGGCTTAGTTGGTTCGCACTGGTACGTTAGGGGGAATGTATGTATATCTATATGTATTCCCCATTTACTAAGAGATTCCTTTGAAATATTATGAAAATTGAAACGTTAATTAAATTTAAATATTGAATGATTTTGGAAATTGAAATATATATAGAATTTACTAATATTTTATAGTAGTTTAGGAGTTTCATACAATTGCAAATAATCCTAATTTGGGAGTTAAAGTTGTAACTTTGCAAACAGAAGTATCTGAGTGCATGTGTGTCCTTTATATTTTGGGGATGCTAAAAATAGAGACACAGATCGTGAATGAATCGCATTTTGGGTTAGGGACCTTGGATCGCGGTTTGAAGGGGGGGTGAAGAAATCCTCGTAACACACTCAGACAGCTTGTGGATGCACCAGTTGGGCATGAAACATTATCCTTCATGGATGCCTACTCAGGATATAATCAAATCGCAATGTACCCCCGGACCAAGAGAAGACCTCCCACACCATAGAGCAAGGACTATATTGCTATCGGGTTATACCCGAGGGCTACATACTAAAGGTTGGTTAATAAGATCTCCACAAATCAGAGTGGGAAGAATATGGAGGTCTATATGGCATGGATGATATGCCAGTCAAACGCTAGAGGAGAAAAGACCATGTCTCCCACCCGCAGGAAGCATTCCAAGTCCTTAAAAAGTATGGGATGAAGTCATGAAACTCAATCCCACCAAATACACTTTTGGGGTGTCTTTGGGAAAATTCCTGAGGTACGTTGTCACACAACGAGGAATTGAAGCAAACCCAGTTCAAATCAAAGCCTTGATAGAAATGCCAGCACCAAAACGAGGTACAACAATTAATAGGCAAGTTAGCAACTCTAAGCCGATTTATATCCAAAGTCGCAAACAGATCTAAACCTTTTTATATAGGTAGAAATGTCATCACCAACCAACACCAAAACGAGGTATAACAATTAACAGGCAAGTTAGCAACTCTAAGCCGATTTATATCCAAAGCCGCAAACAAGTCTAAACCTTTTTTCTCCCTCCCCAAGGCTAACAAGACATTTGAGTGGAACAAAGAGTGCGAACAGGCATTGCAGGAGATAAAAAAAACTACCTTAGTTTGCCCCCACTACTCTCTAAGCTGTTAGAAGGAGAGGAGCTGATTTTATACATTGCAGTTTAGCTCGTAGCTACCAATCCCACACTGCTTCGAGAGGATGATGGCCAAAAGCCTATCTATTACGTCAACTGCACTCCACTAGAGGCCGAGACACGATATCCACACCTAAAGAAGGCGACCCTCACCATTGTAAATGCCTGCAAAAGACTTTGTCCATACTTCCAAGCGCACACTATCATAGTCATCACCAACTATCCGATCAAAGCGGTGTTAGCAAAGGTGGAACTCTTCAATAGAGTTAATCCGTGGTCTATTGAACTAGGGGAATTCGACATTTGGTATCAGTCCCAAACAGACAAGAAAGGACAGGTCATAGTGGATTTTCTGATAGTTTTCCCCACAAGTAAACCCGTAGGTGGAGTAACTCTTTGAGCATCGTTTGGATCAACCTAAGACCTCGCCGACCGAAATCACCCATTGGAAGCTGTTTGTAGATGGAGCCTCACGCCAGAGCCCAGAGGTGCAGGGGCAGATCTGGTACTCCAAACTCCAGATTAAATGATCTTTGAGCAATGAGTGACCCTTGGTTTCAATGCATCTAAAAATGAAGCAAAATATGAAGCCCTTCTTGCGGGCAATCGCATGACGCAACACTTAAGAATGAAGAGAAACATATTTACAGCAACTTACGGCTAGTCACTAAACATATGAAGGGGAATAAGAAATCCGAGACCCTCAGATGCAAGCTTACATTGAGACGGAGCAAGCCGAATTAAAAAAAGTTCCCCAAAACAAGCCTAAAACAGCTACCACGAGAGCAGAATAGTTATGCAATGCCTTGTTTCACGGGCTCGATGTTTCGACCCAACACCCGTGCGGTACTTAAGCTTCACGCCCTATCCATGAACCCTTAAGTAAGCCTACTCGACACCTCTTAGCTTGGAAAGAAGGAAAGCACACCCGGACACTTGTGGAAAGTATACTTGTATTGCACTAAGTAGACTTTACAACACTCGAGAGCTAACTACTTCCAATTCCTACTAGTTAGCTTGGCCAAATGAGGCCTAGCTCCTATTTATAGGCTCCTAAAGACTATTCTAGAACATACAATTAATGCTAGGAGAGTTCTAGAGCATTCTCTAGAAACTTCCCACCTCCTCTATTGAATCTTCTAGAATCCTACTCTAGATCCTATTCTAGAACCTTTTCTAGAAACTTCCTACATATGTACATGGCTAGAGTCTCCTGGAGAACTCTAGAACCTTCCACCAAGTAGGAGAGTAAGCCACTTCCTACTATAAATACCCTTCATGGGTCACTCTCGCGCGCGGGCCGTGTCATTCTCCCCCACCCAATCCAGCGACGTCCTCGTCGCGCAATCGCACCTTGAACCGCTTGATGTGATTACTATAGCGCCACAAGGACTCTTCTCGCTCCCAGGTTGCCTTAGACTCTGGTAGTCCTTTCCACTTCACCAAGTAATCTGTATATTCTGGCATTCCCTTCCTGTACACCACGCTTTCTGCCAAAATATCGTCCACTTCCTTGGCTTGACCTGGTGGTTTCTTCGGCAGCTCTTTGGGTATAACTTGCGCCGACTTTTGGGGATCCCCTTTTCCCTTCAAAGCCGCCAAGTCTGACATCTCCCCCTTTCCTAAGAGCTGCATGGCTATTATCTTCTTTGACTTAGTGTTGGCTTGTCTGATCATCGGCACCGTACAGGACATTCCTTCTTCTGCTATGCACAAGCTATTGGCATAGGGAATAGGGAAGGCCTTTACCTTGTCAAAGAAGTCCATCCCAAGCACTATTGGGTAGTCGCCGATGTGTGTCACCGAGAAGTCGACCAACCCACTCCACGCGCCGATGTATAGCTTCACCCCATAAGCTACACCCTCCGTTGGCCTGGCAGCTGAGTTGATTGCCTTCAGCAATCCCTTCTCCTTGGTGACTTCCATGCCCAACCTCTTAGCTTCCTTCACGTCTAGGAAGTTATGTGTCGCTCCTGTATCAACCAAGGCACGTGATGTCTTCCCCTTCACCACTGTGTCGATGTATGCCAGTCCCTTGGTTGGAGCTTTTGGTTTCTCCACTTCAGCCTCCGCCGCATTAAGCAACTGAACAGAACTCACCCTTGCCTCCTCAGTTGGCTCTTCCTCCTCCTCATGCCGCTTCGCCAAAGCATTCAGGGCCGCCCTCTTAGGACAGTCTCTCAAGAAGTGCGGTCCATCACAGAAGTAGCACGCCTTGGGCTTGGACAAATCCTTGCCCTTATCTCCCCTCGAGTCCCTTCTCGGGGGTGACCTCCTCAATTCCTCCTTTCTCTCGGCATTCTTGTCTCCCCCACCATTGCTATCACCATCCTCCCACCCCTTGGGTCTCCTATCAATCTTCTTGAACTCTATAAGTGACTCCGCAACTGCTATGGCCGAAGACAAGTTCTGCACCCCACGCCGTTGCAGCTCTTGTCTTGCCCAGGGTTGGAGCCCACTTATAAAGAACACAAATTTATCTTCCTCACTAATGTCCAGAATCTCGAACAAGAGATTGCTATATTCCGCAACATATTCCCGGACAGTGCCCGTTTGCTTCAACCATCTTAACTTCTCTTTTGCTTCAAAGCGGGCATTCTCAAGGTAGAAGTGTAACTTAGTATCTTTCTTAAACTCATCCCAAGTCTCAAGGGTGAACGTACCTTACTCGATCTCAATGCTTCGTCGACGCCACCACAAGAGAGCATTGTCGGTGAGGAACAAGCTAGCCGTAGAGATTTTCGATGCGTCATCCCCCATACCCATGTGTCGGAGGTACCTCTCGATGTTCCACAAGAAGGTGTCTAGCTCCTTCGCATCCCTCCTGCCATCAAAGGCCTTGGGCCTTGGAGCTTCTATCTTCGGCGCCCCACGTACCATGTGTGCCCGATTGACCACTGCCTCCTTGCAAAGTGCCCAGTCTCCCTTCATTTCCTTCATCTCCTCGCAGAATGAGGCCAGCTCTGCAAACACTCGATCCAATTGGCCTTAGACCTCCTGTCGAAGTTTGTCAGCCATGGAGTTCAAGGCTCCCAACATCTCGCCCTTAAGGTCCTCCACCATGCCTTCAAGGGTCGCCTAACTTGGGTCGTCCTCCTCGAGCCGGATCGCAATGTCGGCCACGGCTGTCTCCATCCTGACCAACCGTGCCTCCATAGATGACACCCTGTCCTTCGACTTGTCCCTCCTGCCCTTGCCAGTGTTGTGAGGGTCCTCCCGTTCCTTGTTAAGAAGCTCTTCCGTCAGGTTAGAGGTGTTCGCCATCGCCGCCTTTGCCTTAGTCACACGCCTTGCAACCTTGGCTCAACCTTGCTCTGATACCAACTGTCACGGGCTCGATGTTTCAACCCAACACCCGTGCGGCACTTAAGCTTCACGCCCTATCCGTGAACCCTTAAGTAAGCCTACTCGACACCTCTTAGCTTAGAAAGAAGGAAAGCACACTCGGACACTTGTGGAAAATATACTTATATTGCACTAAGTAGACTTTACAACACTCGAGAGCTAACTACTTCCAATTCCTACTAGTTGGCTTGGCCAAATGAGGCCTAGCTCCTATTTATAGGCTCCTAAAGACTATTCTAAAACATACAATTAATGCTAGGAGAGTTATAGAGCATTCTCTAGAAACTTCCCACCTCCTCTATGGAATCTTCTAGAATCCTACTCTAGATCCTATTCTAGAACCTTTTCTAGAAACTTCCTACATATGTACATGGCTAGCGTCTCCCGGAGAACTCTAGAACCTTCCACCAAGTAGGAGAGTAAGCCACTTCCCACTATAAATACCCTTCATGGGTCATTCTCGTGCGCGGGCCGTGTCACTTGGCTAGCCTAGCATCTGCTGTTAATGAGGAATACAAGCAGATTATACCAATAGAGTACCTATCCAACCCTATTATTCATCCAAAAGTAGACCAGATACTTGCCCTACCAAATGAGCCCTCTCGGACATGGATGGGATCCGATTGTCTAGTACTTAGAGCATGGGACAGAGCCTAGGGACAAAAGGGAAGCCAAAAAACTCTGTTAGAAGGCTACCAAGTACATACTAATAAACGGCCAATTATATCGCAGGTCCTACATAGGGCCACACTTGAAATGTTTGGGACCCACGGAAGCCGAGCATGTACTTGCTGAAATACATGAAGGCGAGTGTGGAAATCACTTAGGGGGCAAATCATTAACGCATAAGGCCATAACCCAAGGTTATTACTGGCTCTATATGAAGAGGGGCATGCAACAGCATGTCTGAAAATGCGATAAGTGCCAACGATTCTCTCTATTCATACATGCACCACCCACAGAACTAATCAAATTAGTGGTCCCTGGCCATTTGCGCAATGGGGTCTCGGCATAATCGGCACCTCTACAAGGCAAAAGGACAACTTGAAGTGCTACTGGTGGCAACAGATTACTTCACAAAGTGGATTGAGGCCAAGCCCTATTCAGGAGTGAAAGGTGATTATCTGATAAATTCGTCCAGGAACGCATAGTTTTTTGGTTTGGAATCCCAAGGGTGTTAATCTCCGACAATGGCCAGCCCTTTGAGGGACAACGTTTCAAAAAATTCTGTCAAAAGATGGGTATCGGCAATCACTACTCCACCCCTTGGTATCCACTAGCCAATGGACAGGTAGAGGCCTCGAACAAGAGCATCTTAGATAACCTCACGAAATGCCTGGACAATTCTAAGGGAAAATGGGTGGAAGAACTTCCAAGATTTCTATGGGCCTACAGGACTACTAGAAGACATCCCATTGGAGAAACCCTATTCTCTCTCTCTTATGGGAGTGAAGTTGTCACTCCTATAGAAATTGGGGAACCTACAATGAGGTCTATTCTAGTGGATCAAGGTCACAACACCCAGAAATAGATCGTGAACCAAGACTTTCAAGAGGAAAAGAGGGTGCATGCACTCTTCATAATGAAAGGAGCGAGTTTCATCTTAGATGGACTTGCCTTGTAAGAGCTTTTCTACTTCCTCTTTGATAATGAGATTCCACTGGCGAATCTCCATCTACATTTAATGTAGTGTCATTTTTGCCACCAAAAACTATTTATAATGAAAGGAGGGAGTTTCATCATGCTCTAGCATTGCGGCAAAGGGGTGACATTGACAATGGTAGATGCATAAAAGGATGAGCAGGAAAAAATAATAATGAATCATATCTTCACTTAAATTAAAATGTGGACATAACAGAATATTAATATGCTGCTTCACATATTTCTCAACTACATCTACATAAGCTTCACATGGAAAAAAAAAAAAAGAAAAAAAAAAGGATCAATGGAGCAGTAGCATCAGCTTGTTGGCAAATGAAGCTATTCTAATTTATAAGGAGCATATAACAAGCAGGAATTATGAAGAAAGGAATACCGTCAGCATCAAACGCCACATGTTAATATCATGAACTCCCTCAGATACCACCAGCAAAATGTGACAAATGGATGCTAGGAGAACACCAAGCTAGAAGGATTCCTTGTGGCACCCCAAAAAAGGATAAATTCATTAGATATTCTACCTCCACAGATTGTTAGAATGTGCTCATAGCACCTCAAAATATAAAAATCCATAATAATTATGCTTCTTTATCATTACAGTTACCTGAATACCCATAAGTTCATGAGCCAACTCAGCAGATAGAGATTCACCACTTAAAACTGAGATCGTAGATGAGCCATCGGGTCTCATCATCTCAGCTAAAACTGAAGGACTAAATACAGGCTGCATGTTAAGCAAAAGATTGTTATAAAATAGAACAGAATATACACTTAAAAGATAAAAATAATGCAAAAGTGAAGATTAAAAATAAAAAAAAGAAAGATATAGAAATAAAAGAAAACAGGGAATATAGTTCTATATTCTGGTGTTAGACACGCAAGATGTTAACTTTGAGTCTTTTACCCCTAAAGTTTTTTCTTTGAACCTAGAACTTCTATGAGCAAGATTTGAGTTCCCCCATTTAAAATGTACAGGCACTTAGTAGCATTTAAACCTTGATTAATTTGAAATGAAAACTTTAAATAGGGGTCTCTCACTACCATAAGTTTTGAAGTTTCTTTTTTTCTATTTCATTTGACCAGATCCTATTACTGCCTCAAGGTGGTATTGTTCCTCTTTTTCTTTTCACCACCAAAAACATCTCTTTTACTTTTCTCTAAAGAAGATCATGTATCATGTATTTCACCCAATATTATGCATGAATAGTCATACGACCAATTATTATGTCTAATTTCTAATTCTACCAAAGTACCAAACTAATCTTACATGAATATTATTTAATAAATGAAACATAATTGAGATGTTTAATATTTTTAAATAAAATAAAACATAAATTTAAATTAAGAGCATCAATCTAGAAATTTTTAAGGCAAAATAATAAATTCCATAAAATAAATTTAAAGAAATGTGAACATAATTATATATATATATATATATACACACATAAAACAAAAAAAAATAAAAAAACTTTTTTTAGACTCTTTTCGATACATTTCTCACTCCCTCTTTTCCCCTAATAAAAAGGAGTGTTCGCTCATTCCCTGATTATAAACTACTCTTAAATAAAAATTCTAGACCCTCGAGAAGAGTAAAACATCAATGTTGTCAATTCCATGCCTAGGTAAGCGCAAGGTGTGCCTAGGTGTCTAGGCAACATTTGAAGGATGGTCAATCGAACACCTGGAATATATTATGCCATGTTTTGTGGACAAAGTGGAAAGGTGGAAGGAAGGAAAGGTAAGAGGGATGGACTTTCCATCCCCAGGAGACCCTTTTTTTTCCATGTGTGTTTGGTAGGATGGAAGGAAAAATAATTGAAGAGTTATTTTACTATATTACCCTCCATTGATTAAAGCTTAACTTGAAACTAAAGGGTAATTTTTTATTTTTCATCTAAGGCCCCTCTTTCCGTCCCCAAATCCCCTCAAAAGTAGGGGAATGCGAAAAAGTGCATTTGGAAGATGCCTCATCCCCCCTCCTCTCTCCTTCCTTCCTCCATTCCCTCCTACCAAACACACCATACTCCCCCCATCCTTCCCCTTTTCCTCCTCCCCTCTCCATGCTTCCCCAATTCCCCCTACCAAACACACTATTAGGCTGAGTCCCTAAATAGTGCTTTGGGTGCACGCCTATACTAACCTCTATAAGGTTGCTTGTCTAATTTTCTAATTCTACCAAAGCACCAAACTAATCTATGTGAATATTATTTAATAAATCATACATAATTCATATTCAAATCATTCATGTTTAAAATTCTAAAATAAATAAAAATAATAATTTTAAATTAAGAGCATCAATCTAGAAATTTTTAAGATAAAATAATAAATTCCATAAAATAAATTTAAAGAAACGTGAACATAATTATATATATATATATCAAAAAAAAAAAATATATATATATATATATAAAAATAAAAACTTTTTTCCCACTCTTTTCGATACCTCTCTCTCTCCCTCTTTTCCCATAATAAAAAATGAGTTTTCGCTCATTCCCTGATTATAAACTACTCTTAAATAAAAATTCCAGACCCTCAAGAAGAGTACAACGTCAGTGTTGTCAATTCCATGCCTAGGCAAGAGCATGGTGTGACTAGGTGTCTAGGTGACATTTTTTTTTCTTTTTTTTTTTTATCAGTGACAAACCAATATTATTAATAACAAAAGAAGAATACAGAAAGAAGGGGGGGGGGGGGTGGAACAAGGAGTCCACCCAGATAAACCAAAACAAAAACAAACAGAAAACAAATATTGTTGCAAAAACTAAAGACTTAAGCATGGTCTTAAATATCGAGTTCATCAGCGATATATCACTATGTCCATGCCTGGTGATACAATTCCTTCCTTTCATTTCGTTTCAGCAATTTATCAGCTGAATATCAGTGATATTTTTGATATATCCAAAATATCTATTATATCGAACATATCCATTGATATCTCTTTGTTTACACAATTTCTTCATAATATTTCCTGGATATAGGCAATATATTGAGGAAAAATCAACTACATATCTCTTTCTTCTTCTGTTTTGCATTTTTTTTCCCAGATTTAAAGCCTGCAAGGCTGTCCTTCAACAGCTTTAATGCTTGCAAGGGCTATCCTTCAGTAGCTTTAAACCCTTCAAGTCTTCACATCAACCACAGTACTTTTCAACTTTGGCTCCTTTTTTCCATGTCTGCAGGCTGATTCAACTTTTTCACTCCATTTTTTCAATGTGAATTTATTAAACAATGAGCCAATCAATCAACTCAATGAGCACTTTTTATTACACTTAAAACTTTATACTTTTTTTTGTTTGGTTGGGGGGGGGGGGGGGGGGGGGTGGGGTTGGTTTAGAATTGAGATCATCTTGAAACAACTTCTCTTTATGCAACTGAACTAAAAAGCCATATTATTATTATGATTATTATGATTATTATTATTATTAGTTTTTGCTTGCGGAACTAAAAATCCTTATATTCGATTAACTCTTTACTATGAAGCATGGATACGGATACGGGATATGGATATGATGCGATACGGATATGCCGATTTGGCAATTCTAAAAAAATGTAGGATACGACACAGCAGGGATATATTGATAAATAAATATATTAATATTAATATTTGGTCTAAAACATCAATAATAAACATTAAAAAAAAAAAGTTTGAAATATTTACAAAATCAATTAATTTGCAAAAATAGATGTACAAAGAGCACATCCATAAGCATCAACCATGTTCATCATTCATATAATAAATAAATAAATAAAACTAGAATGACATTAACATTACGAAATAGATATTTAGCTCTATTGCTCTACAATGGTTGCCCTTGGAGAAAGATAGTGGAAAGAGAACTAAGATGAGAGCTAGGAAGCACGGACACTTCTCTAGAGGTGCTGTGTCCGTGTCGGACACGTATCAAACACGACACTCCACTGACACACCTCCGACACAACACCTCTCTCTTTCTCTCTTTTTTGTCTTTTTAATCCTCTTCCTTTTCTTTTTTGGCATATTTTATCAATGAATAACTTCACTAGGGTTTCCAAAAACAATACAAAAGATGCATTTTGAATGATGGATGCGAAATTATATGATATTATCTAGCTATATACATAAAATATGCATTTTATTAATAACATGTCCTCGCCGTGTCGTGTCCTAGATTTTGAGGATTTGCTGTGTTGGCATATCCGTGTCATGTCGTAACCGTATCGCGTGTCTGTGTCCGTGCTTCTTAGGATGAGAGAACTAAAATGGGTTTATTGTTTCAGTCGAAGTAGGGAAATTATGTATTTTTAATTTTACCCTTGTTTTTAAAATAAATAAATAATTACAAACTAATCCTAAAGGAAGCTCAAACATATCTGAGGTGTATCCGATGATGTAGCAATGTGTGTTACCGTTCCGATACGTAGAGAAAGTATTAGATACGTAACGGGGAGTATTCTAGGCATATCGTATCCATATCAGATATGATAAGGATTCGTTTGGATTCTTTGGGGGTTTTGAAGTATTTTTGCTTCATAGACGCGAATAAGAGTAACTAAGGTCAAGCTAGAACGGAGTTATATATGTATTTGAGTCCTCTTATTATCAGGTGCACCTGATACAATTTTGCATTAAGTGCACTCCAAAACTCTTACGTGCACCTGATACAATGTTGGTCATGCATGCCAAAAATCAAGTTGATCTAAGATTAAAAGCTGTTTCAATCAAAATGTCCATAAATGAGCGCTTGTTATTGATTAAAAAATGCACCTTTTGGATTGAATAGCAATCAATCTCAGATCAACTTGATTTTTGACATGGAACACTTACATGAGAAGGCTACCTAATCCAACGGGTTTTTTTTTTCAACAACAAAAAGAAAATTTATTAAAGAAGAAAGAGAAACGAGAATACATGAAAGGAAGACAAGATGTCCTCACCCTAGAGCAAACAAAAGAAAATAAAACTACAAGCTACAAACTAATTTCCAATCGTGACTAATAACAAACAACAGCACACCCACACATGCTTTGGAAACTGATGCCCAAAAAGAGGCTAAAAAACAAACATGATCCCACAATTCTTCTACCAGCATCCACAAAAGGTTGGATTTACAAAATACAAATCACTAGGTAGAGTTTTGGAGTGCACGTGATATTAGTTAATATCAGGTGCACCTGATAATAGAAGGACTATATATATATATATATATATATATATTCTATCTTTAACACTTTACTATTTTATTTTATTTTTTGGTGCTTTACTCTCTTTTTTCTTTTTCTTTTTTTGATAACGGGGGAACCATGGCCTTCGGACCCATCCATGGAACCTAAACCCCCAAGGAGAATAGTGCAACAACCCACCGTTACGGCCCCCGCTTAAATCTTGGGTTGTCCTAGCGGGGAATCAAACACCTGAGTCTGTGACCGTGTGCCTAACCATATAATCACAAGTTCGCCCTCACCAACTGGGCTACCCAAGTATGGGTTTGGTGCTTTACTCTTTATTATTTTATCTGCAAAGGCTTTACATTATTAATTCATATACTTGAAACTATCCTATATTATATACATCACAATAAATATTGATATACATTTTTTTGGAGGACTTTGTATTTAAATGGATTATTTGACATAAATTTCTATTATCAATTTTGCTCAGCACCACACACAATTTATACCATACACAACACATACTTGTCTTATACACATTAAAATTACAATCTTTTGATTCTAAATTGTGTATTAGGATCTAAAACATTATTTCCTAGAGTTTCATTGAAAATTTCCATGTCTACCTAATAATATTCGTCATATCTTTAAATCGATATTAATATTTTCGATATGTCTAATATATCTTTATTTTTGAACCCTTGATGATATATTCATTGATATCGATATTTAACAAGGCACCAAAAAAAAAAAAAAAATCAAATTAACTTAAATAAAATTAAAATAATAATAATAATAATAAATTAGGAAGTGAAGCACACGTTTCAACAAAAAATAAAAATATTTAATTAAAAAAATAAAATAATGTACACCTATAAAATTGAATACTTTCATACGTCGGCCTTTAAAGCTCAACTGGTTAGAGCATGCCAACAAAAATTAAATTAAATTAAAATAACAACGATAATAATAAATTAGGAAGTGAGGCACACGTTTCAACGAAAAAATAAAAATATTTAATCAAAAACAAATAATATACACCTACAAAATTGAATACTTTCATACGTTGGCCTTTAAAGCTCAACTGGTAAGAGCGTTGTGCAATAGCAACAAGCCAACAATGGAATTGGATAAATTGCAGAAGAAAAAAATTGGTGAAAACGTTAATTTGAAGAAGAAGAAGAAGAAGACGAAAATGAAGCAGCAGCAACAAAAGAAGAAGAAGAAGCGGGACGCCAGCTGCAGAAGACCAGCAGGAAGAAAAAGAAGAAGAAGAAGCAACGCATCTTTGATGAGATTAATGCTGCAATTGCTTCCTTGCTCATGGCTGAGATTAGGGCTGAGAAGAGGACATTTTCACTTGGGCCTGAGAGCCTGAGATTAGGGTTGTGAAGAGGAGACTGTCAGTTTGGGGCTGAGAGCATGTGACTAGAGCTTTGGTGCTTCCTTTGTTTTAATCTATTTTGTTTCCCTTTATTTTAATCTTCTTTACTTCTGTTATTATTACCTTTTTTCTTTTCTTTTTTCCTAATATAAACAAGAGAAGAAAGAAGACAAAAGACAAAATAAATGGGAAATAAAACCAGAAGAGGGAAAAGAAGAGAGAAAAAACTCAGTCGTTAAAAAAGTATCTATATACAAAAAGCTGTAACGTAAATATTTTATATTTCATATTTATATAAAATATAAAATAAATTTATATTTATGAAGGCACTTATATGAATATATAAAATGTAAGCCAGTAAGGCATGCCTTTATGAAGCCTTGTGCCCCATCAGAAAGCCCTCTAGCCACTTAGTCAGGCTAAATGAATGACCCTTGCCTGGATGAAAAAATAAAGCCCAAGGCTTGCGCCTGTCTGAGCCTTGCACCTAGGCACTTCTAACAATAGCTAGAATGATGGGTTAGAACAGAGACACAGGACCTTTTTAGTATAAGCAAATTATATTATCAGTAGTTTCACACCCAGCAAAACAAAGGAAAAGAGAAAAAAATAAAGTGAAAACCATTTTTGATGGATAACTTTAATAAAAAGATAAAATAAAAGTTAATGTCTTCAGAGACAAAACAACATATAAAGCAAAATAAATAATTTTTTAATAAGAAAAGCAAAATAAATAATTTCAACCTTTGTCCGTCTCTATTTGATGTTAATTATTAATTTTGATATCAATGCTGTAACCATTGCACTAAAATTGTTTCCCTTTGGATGAAGTGATTTGCATTTTTCCTTTTTTTCTTTGGGTAAAAGGTTGTTATTTTTAAGACTTGTGAAGCAAATTTCCACCGGGGAAATGCTAGTTAGTCACAAACTATGCCCTACACTTTGCCCTCCTATGAAAAAATAAGGGGGTAAAGTTGTGAGACCCACTGATATGGTTAAACCCTAAAAATTGAAACAACCCTTATTCTCTCATAGTAGGGCAAAGTGTAGGGCAAAGTGCGGGGCTAACTAGCATTTCCCTTTCCGTAATGCCTCTCTTGTTTCTGTTTAAATGGTCATTAGATGGTGGTTAGATGTAGATAATTTTGCCAAATTTTCATTATTTAAGGAACAATTTTTAAGCCAGTGAATTCCTTCTTGTTTTTCTCCTTTGTCTACACTTCTTGCTATGTTTGTACTTATAAGAAAAATATTTCTTAGAAGTATCTTCCTAATGATGTATATTAAACCAAAAAGGGTCAACCCTCATGCACAAGCTATATACAAGAGTTAAAGAAGGACTCCAAAAAAAGGAACCACCAAAAAAATAAGGTAATCACTATCCCCCAATCCCTTCTAAAACTTAAGGGAATCAACAAAATATAAAAAAGAAAGATTATAAGTTTATAACCACTCTTATAACTACAAAACCACCAAAAAAGGGATTTAACCAAAAAGGTCTTGAGCTTCAAAATAGATGTTTCCACCCCTTCGAAAGTTCTCGAGTTCCGCTCTTTCCAAATGCACGAAAAAAGTGCATGAGGGGCCATCATCCAAACAATCTTTGCTTCTTCCCCCCCTCCCCTCTTTGAACCACGAACCCAATAAAGTATCATAAGTGGAAAAAGGTAACACCCATTTGATGCCGAACAAATGAAAAATAAGCTCCCACAAACTTCTTGCCACCCCGCAATGAATGAAAAGATGATTAGTTGTTTCCGCCGCCTCTTTACACATAATACATCTATTAGGCAACACCCGTCTCAATCTAACTGAGTAGTCAATAGTGAGATGCTTATTTCGGGCCACTAACCACAAGAAAAAAGCAACTTTCGAAGGGACCGAAAGAATCCAAATTTTTTTTTCCAGTTGAAACACTTCAATGTAAAAGCCCAACATAGAGTAATAAGATTTCATCGAGAATAAACCTTTCAGGTCCTTACACCAAGTTACCTTCCAAAGAATCTTACATTCATATAAAATATTTGATGCTGAACAAATTCTAGTAGCCTGCCAACATTCCTTACCCTCATTCTAACCTTCGCTAGAATCACACCTAAACACACATCCACCTCCACAAAACCACCACCAATATCCAAGGACTTTAATATCGATATCGATGGATATATCGAGGGTCCAAAAATACGGATATATCGGATATATCGTTGGATATATCGACAATATCAATATCATTTTAAAGATATGGTGGATATTATGAGTTAAACACAGATATTTTCATTGAAACTCTGGGAAACAATGATTTAGACTCTAATACACAATATAGGATCAAAAGATTACAATTTAAATATGTATAAGACAAGTATGTGTTGTGTAGGGTATAAAAAGTGTAATGCGGTGAGAAAATAAATAATAGAAATTTATGAAAATTCAACAAAATTCAACAAAATTTAAAAGTTACATAACAATAAAATACATATCATTTAAACATAATAAATTAATAATGTCATGACTCATATATTTAAACAAAATCAACCTAGTCGCCACCAACTAATATCCCATAAATATCATATGTTGTACATTAAAAAAAATGTGATACACTAATATTAGACCAAAGGCTATTAGCTTGAAATTTTATTGTAAAATATGCAAAATACTAAACATGTTTAAAAATATATATATAACTAAAAATAAATAAATATAAAAAACGAGTAGGGCTTTTTTAAAAAGGTTTTTAAGTCCAAGGTAAGAATTTAAAGTTAAAAAGAATTATAGGGTTGCTTTTGTAAGAAAGTGTAAAAAGTGAGTCTTTGGATAAAAGGCCTTTTTTTTTTTCGTTGTTTTGCTTTAAGGATAATATTTGCCTACTTTTAGAAGAAAGAACCAGAGGTATGAAAGAAAGAACCAAAAGCTTCCATGGAGGCTCCGCAATGGTGATAATGGCTAGGACGACAACAGCCATAGCGACAGCCGACAGGATGATGACAATAGCAACTACCAGGTACGCGCAAGCACTTCTTCTTCTGCTACTGCTGCTGCTTCTTCTTCTTCTCCTTCTTCTTTTTCTTCTTCTTCTTCTTCTTCTTCTTCTTCTTAACCAAGGACAACATCAGCATGGAACCAGGCAACCTTTTTTTTTTCCTTCATGAAATTTTCTAGCAAAAGTTTGAAATTTGAACTGATTGGACGAAATATTGTCGGAATCGTCCGGAAACAATGCTAAAAAATGGAGATTTAAGCCAAAAACAGCAAAGAAAGATTCCCTGTGTCGATATTCAATGACATATCAACGATATATCGTCGATATATCTCCAACTTATCGCCGACATCTTGCATTATTCAAAGATAAATCACGATTTATTCCATATCTTTCGATATCGACGATATATCGCGATATATCGTCGACATGTTGCATTTTCTGAAATTTTCAAATACCGCAAGGAGATATCGTATCGACACCCAACGATTCGATGATATATCATCAATATATCGTCCATTTCGACGATATTAAGGACCATGCCAATATCCCCTCTATCCTGCAACAACGATCTACTCCACAAATCCATAGACAAAAACCTTCAATCCTCACATGCCTTATTCCATCATAGACCATAAATTCTGAGCTACCAGCTACCAAAATCCAGCAATCAAGGAGAAGCTTCGCCTCCACCGTCCTCTGACAACCAGATCACCCTTTCGGTTTCTCTGTCCAACAGTAACCAAAAAAGAAATAATCCATTAGAGAGAACCAGAACCCTAACTCCTAGCAACTTCCCATCTATAGCTGCTGCACCATTTTGATACGTCTTAAGCAAAAACCACGCCACCCACAAACCTCCCCACTAAATAGTGCCTCAAGTATTTGACCCTATCTCTGATTCCAATCGCCTCCGGAGAAACCACAAGCCCCTATTAATACATCGAAACAGTACATCCACCTCCCAACGGCAAAGAACCGATCTATGCTGTGTTCGCATATGATTGAAGAAACATTCTCTCCTTCTCATGGCCACCAAAAATGCTTAGTCAAGAATCGAGCCTAACTTACCCCTTCCTCTCTCTTCTTATTAGAAGGGTAAGAGGAATAAACCCACCTAAGAACCACCGTCACACTGCAAACCATCCACCCCCTTGCTCCGCCGCCAGAATAATTACCCTGAACCTCCTTCCATTCCTATACACCATCGACAGAATCAAATAATGACCAAAGGCATTCTCCCTCTTCTGTAGCCAATAAACCCTATCTTCCTCCAACTAGTCACAAAACCATAGAGGATTACGATACTTCGAAATCACTCTACCCAAACCCTCTAAGAGCCATCCCACACCTCCTTCCCCTAGAAGAATGAATTTGGAGAAGCCACAACCTCTTTCGAAGATTTGAAACCCTGTCTCCAAATGAACCAAATCGAAAGTTTTAAATTCAATTTAGAGGATCCGCTTCTCAATAGCCATTTTCTCCAATTTTAAAATCTGGGAATCAACGTGCAATAGGAATATCATAATCATCTGACACATAATCAAGCAACCACCATGGAATGGCAATCAATTAGCCTTACATAAGGGATTAAACAACTTTGTTCAATAAAATCTATAGAATAGCTCCACTGCATTCAACCAGGAATGGCATGACTTACGAAAATCATAATGCAGGATATTTGGGTTCCTCTTAATAAGAACCTGGTGCCTTTTAATGTCAACACTTAGTTGTTATAGAGAACTCTCTTTTATTCCTCTCTAATTCTGGTTTCCAAACTTTATATTGACTTCAGAATCTCTCTCCAGTTGTCACTTTCTGACTTTATTTAGACATTTTTTTGGGAGGGATGAGAGTGGAGCAATAAATTCATATCCATAGGGGGGGTTTAGGGGTAAGGGTAGATTCTATTGATTGTCAAATAAAAAACAGAGCAATAAACATTCTAAATCGCTCATCCATGATAAGGTAAAATGCTGGCAGTACGGCACATGGCCTCATGCAAAATTTTTCTACAACAAAGAGAAAGGAAAAAATTAAAACCAAAAGGAAAAAGGTTATTAGCAGGAAACCTGGGTATCAAGAAGTATAAGCCTTTCAGCAGAAATCCTTGGTTCCACGCCAATTGTACAGTGCCTTGCCATTGCTTTGGTATCTTCTGACTGTATTGCAAAAGGTGGTAACATTCCTGAAATATAGCATAGTTAAAGATCATTCGGTAATTCCACTGCATTAAATAGTGGGGATGAGTCAAACCAAAAATACAAAACCAAGGCACTCCGATAGTGTGCATAATAAATTAACATAAACCTTCTTCTATAATTATAAAATAACCAATTTAAAATTTAAAAAAAAAAAATCCATTAACCATAAAGTTTTGCAGCTTAATTAAAAATGGTATATTAGTCTACTAGCTACGTAATTTTTCATACTGAAACTGATAGATTCTGATCCAAACAAGAAAAAGGAAAAGAGAGCGGGAGAGAAAGAGAGGCTTAAAACATAAATTAAGGCATCGTAATACAAGAACCCACTATAAGGCAAAACAAACCATACAAGAATACAAAAACTCTCCACCCTGCTAACTCAAAGTTGATCCAAATAAATAGGCAAAAGGTTGCATAGTGAGAGATGGTATTAGTCAATCTCCACCTAATCACAAGAGTTCTGGCAACAGAACTAGCAGGCTAGCCTTTGATTTGGTCAGGCTTCAGGTCTAAAGGATGATCTATGTGGTTTCTTTGCCAAGGTGGCACCTGGGAGATGAACGAATGATTGACCTCATAAACTACAAGGTCTGTTTCCAACATTGACATTTCATCATTAGCTAGAAACTAACCTCTACAAAGTCTTATATCCCAACTCATAATCTCCAATGCTGGAAGCAAAGGGTCAGCAAATTAGAGGTACATTTGCCTCTTGTACAAACCCCATCTCAACAGTAGGGTAGTGGCATAACACTTAACTATACATATGTAAATATGTCATATTATAATTGTTCCAATTCTAAATGTCTGGATCTAGGAAAAACTTTTGAACATGAGATAATCCTTAGTGTAAAAAAAATAAATAAATAAATAAAAATACAGACATTACCATCATTTTTTATGGAAAATGCCCTAAGTACCCTTAAAAAACACAGCAAATACTATAAACCCATAAAGGACCCAATGATTTCTCCTTCCTCACAACATCTCGTCTCCTCTTTCCTCCCAACATTTTTTCCTCCTCTTTCAAATTCCAAATCTTAATTAGTGTTATTTCAGCTTTCCAATCTTAATATATTCTCCTTAAATTCTAGAAATCATGTATATAATTAACTTAGATTCTTCTCCTTGTTCTACTGGTTTAATTAGAGGGCAGAAACAAAAATAAATAAAATTCCCTTAGATTCTTCTGACTTCTCTATTTCTACTTTTCTTTTAATTTTCTTCACTCCGACTCCACTGCAAATTTGTCTCTGATCATGAGACATGCTAAAGGAAGTTTGCCAACGTGGCCCAGTCAGGTAATTGCTATTGATTAATTCAAATTGCTTTAGTTAGGAAAAAAAATTTCAGCTCCTTAATTAACAATACATAAAACTCAGTTTGAACACCAGCTGTTTGTTAAAAAGCCTTATAGAACAATGTCAAAAATTATAGAACCAGAATGGGTTTCAAGCTTACAGCAGTATCAGGAAATTTATAATTTCTTCAAGTATGCTGTTGTTGGCGTTGACAGATAAGTTAAACACCTATGTATTAGAAGCTCACAAATAGTATTTCCAACATGAAGAATAAACATAGATTTTGCGTTTAATGATAATCTCTTAGTCATCAGTCTTTATTTGAAAGCTTAAGTAGTTGGTACGCTTTGCATGCTGTCCAGAATGGGTTTCAAGCTTACAACAGTATTAAAATTTCTAATTTCTTTAAGTGTGCTGTTGTTGGCATTGGAAAATAAGTTAAACACCTATGTATTAGAAGCTGACAAATTGTATTTCCAACATGAAGAATAAACATAGATTTTGAGTTTAACAAAAGTCTCATAGTCAAGACCCCAAAAAATAAATAATTAATGATAAGTCTTTATTTGAAAGATTACGTAGTTGGTACGCTTTGCATGCTGTCCAATTTTTTAATGGTTTCCCGACACTTAACCCAAGATTGTTACGCAAGCACTAGAAAATAGTTGGGTTTTATTGAGTTAAACAAAAAATAGATGTATGTGTGTCTAAAAGACTATATTGCCCCTTCCCGTGAATGGAAATTCACGGGGAAAAATATTCAGCATATTGTATGCACTCTTTTATGAGCTTTCATATGTTCTTCTGTTCCCTTTTCTGGACTCTTTGGTGGGATTTGATGTCACTTTGTCAAAATTAATTTTGACCAAATACCACCAGTGAAACTTAAATGGAGAAGAGAGAGTTTGTTCTTTAAATTGTTACTATAACATTAATAATTTAACCACGGTTTCATAATTATATGGATCTTTTCATGTTTCCCATAATTTAAGTTGTTCAACTTACTTGAAACAAAATTTTATTGGAAGAAAGAAGAAATAAAACAAAGTAAGAAGGAATTTCTTCATGAAAAGGATGATAAACGGAGAACAGTGTCTAAGAACATTAAGATAAAAAGGCAATAAATCATTAAATAAAAGCCAGAAAACAAGTTAGGGTTTAGGATTTATTCCTTGGCCATGACACCCCTCTTAGCCGAAAGGAGTACCTTACAATGTGATCTTCTGGAACCCCAAATGAACTTCACCCCCCAGTTTTGGAGACATCTAAGATCTCTCCGTATTTCAACTTGCTATTGTCTTCTCTGTATTTAATCAGCCCTTAACAAAGTCTAATCTAAACTACCTGACGTCATCATGGATCACATACAATTCTTTTTCTCTCTTTCTTTTTTTTTTTTTCCTTCTCTAGCCAGGGAATTATCTTTTAATAAAGGGAGCGGGTCAACAGATGAAAGCATATAAAAGGTGCTGAATATTTGTCCCCATAAATATCCATTCATAAAAAGGAGTAAAATAATGTTTAAGACACACAGATACATATATATTCAACTCAACAAAATCATATATAAGCTTCCTCTAACAATTTATGAATTAATAAAAAACAAATACTAAACTGAGGCCAAGTCAACTGAGACTTCAGAAAATTTATTGCTAAAATTTGAGAATATTTTAAAATTGGCAGCCTTCCTTGCACTCAATTTTTTTTCAAACACCATGTCATCCAGGTATTTAAATAGACACAAAGGCCTTTTCCAACATATTTTTGCAAACACAATGTCATCAAGGTATTTAAATTTCTTTTTTTTCTCCTTTCTTTTTTTTTTTTTTTTTTTTTTTTTTTTTTTTTTGTATGACGAGGAAACCCTTTGGGCAAACCCCGGGCCCATATTAGACCCCAGTCACCACAACCCATATGGACCAGGGGTATTTAAATTTCTCTCCTTTTTTCTTCCAAAAATTTATCCCCTTATGCAACATTGCCTCCTATAAATATTATCTTAATATTAATGGAATGCTTATATGGGCTTACAGTTCCGATGAACTGCATTGTCTTTGCCCAATGCTTTTCCAATAAAAAGATCTTCTCCACTCCGTATTTATCATGTGAGGATATACATACAAGCATAAACAGACACACATAGTGTGTGTGTGTGTGTGTGTGTGTGTGTGTTTGTGTATATATATATATATATTCTTTGTACAATATCTTTGTACTTTATAACTTCTGCTTTATGATCTTAATATTTCAGCTCGCAGTCTATTCCATTCTTTGATTTTGTCATTTTCAAATGCAGGTTCTAACAAAATAAACTAGGTAAGTTTCTCTTTTTTAAGTACATTGTATGAAGTGTGTTTCTTAAAGCAGAAACTTTCAGTACCATTCTTCTTCTTCTTTATGCATTCGGAATTGATTATTGAGTTTAAAGATCACTGATCAAATTTGAGTATCTCTACAGGATAGAGCAGCGATCATTAATATTGACACATCAGAGATCACTAAATGTTTGGGAAGTTCCCCTATTCAATCCTTTTCCTTCTTGTTGTTGAATATCTTGTTCTTATATCATTTGTTATAATTCTTCCTATATCCTATATTTTTCACCCAATTTTATCATGTGCATCAAATGGATTAACTGCTAGTAAACAAAATATATTAGTATACATACTTCTGTGTGACTATTGTAATGGGAAGTTGGACAAAAATATAATTTGGGAATTTGGGTCTTTTTCATTCAATCATAAAAGCAACTAACATTATAAGGATTACGCACCAGGTGAGCTCCCATCAAAGCCATAAAGCTCGTTCATGATTGTAGACTTGCCCACCCCAGGTGGACCAATCACCCCAACCACCGTAAAATCAGTATTCTCAGTAAGAAACTGCAAAGATGACAAATTTCTAAGAAGTCCTTTCAGTTCTTTTCCTCTTTATACTCCCCATTGGTTGCCGAGAAAATATAAGAAATTAAGAGATGAATATTTTGAATCCCAAGAAAAGGTAAAAAAGCTCCACCCATCCGAGCCTTGTTCAAGCGGAGCTTCTTCCATTTTCTAGAAACTAAAACATGATAAGATGCAAAACTTTGCCAACTGTTTGGCTGCTGTAGAAAACGAAGGAAAGAAAAAAAACGAAACTAACATTTTGAATCTTATTTCATGTTGGTTTGATTTCCAGAAAAATGAAAAACTCAACTCAACAAATCCAAATAGTTGTATAATGTTCTTATGTCTTTGTTGGGCCCTAATAACGTAAATTGTACGACTTATTCAAAATTTTGACGTCATTTTCTTTAGCAACCATACAGAGCCTTCACATTGTTTCCCTTCTTCCATTTTCTCGGCAACCAAACGGACCACTATATATATAAGAAAATTTTAATTAAATAAACAGAGAGAGAAAGAGAGAGTTACAGGGAGAAAGCGATCGGTGTGGAATTCCCAAGAATCAGAGAGAAGATTGAGAGATCCAATAGGCGGAAGACGTGAACGAAGCGACACCGTTTCGTCGTCGCCACCACCGCCACGACCGAATTTACCGGCACCCGATCCCGCGGTGACAAGTCCAGGTTTAGCTAAGAGGATTTTGGGAGGAGGAGGAGCGGGTGACGGACTGGAAAAACCAGTCCCGGCGGGAGAACCAGCCATTGATGAAGCTCTTTCCACTGTACTGGGGTTTAACTTGCCTCAACCTAACTGCATGTGTTTGATCCGAGGGTTTAGTGCTTCGACCTTCTGTACTCCGGTATTGCGGCGCTTTGTAAAAACATGTCTCTTTTAATCTTTTTTTCTTTTTTTTTTTCTTTTTTTTTCATAAGCATTTCTCTTTTAACCTTACCACAGAAAAAATAAAGGGAAAATTAACTGCTTTTAACTAAAATCCTACCGTAAGAGTTTTTGACGGACTAAAAAATTAACTGCTTTTGATAAGCATTTCTCTTTTAGTGATTTTTAAAAGATTAATTACTCTTTTATACCATAAACTTTGCAAGTAATTTCAATTTATTCCACAAACTTGACATTAACTCAATTTTAGGACCATTTTTAATCTTGTGTTTTAATATGGGACAAGAGGTGACAGACGTTAGGATTTTTAATGAAGCAGTCACATACGGGTTATTCACCAATTAGTACCATCAACTCAACCCCTTGTTTCAATGTGAGCCATAAACTTTAAAATTGCTCAATTTTGAGACAAGATTAAAAATGTTCTATCAATGTGGGACACACAGCAACGAACGTCAATGAAAATAGACGGAAGATCATGTGAGCTCACGTGCTGGCTTATGTGGCGATGACATGGCATGCTGGGTGATGACGTGGCTTAATTCCCTCCCATTTCATGGTCACGTGACCGCACGTGATTACTGCCCCCCTTTGTGTTCCCAAATCACTTCAATTTGGGGAAGAATTGGAGAGTCGGTGGCAGTGGGGAAATCAAAGAACCAGCAGAATTAGGGCTATTGATCAAGAGCAAGGGTTTACTCGTAGATTGATCACCAGCAAGTCAGCAGTGATTTATCTACAAAAGTTTTTTGATATCGCTACACATCAGGTACGTGAAAAGCCCTAAAAATCGTCTGATGAGTGTCGATTAATATTGATTAATTTTTGTTTTTGATTAATTGTCGATTAGTGTTTAATTTTGGTTAGGATTAGTGTTTAATATTTGAAGATTAGGGTTTATATGTCATTTGGTAGACAAATTTTTTCTTCTAGGGTTAATATTTGTCGATTAGGGTTGGAATATTTGTCGATTAATTAGTGTTAACCAACAATCATGTATTGTAGCCCCCATATAGTGTGGTCCTGGTAGCCATTAGTTGTTAAATACTGCATTTTTCTTGGATCCCAAAAGCTTTTTGTCAATGGTCCCCCATATGCTTTAACATAATGTTAATAAATTGGGGACAAATTAGTCCCCCACATGAATTGTTGTTTATTTGTCACGTTGTGGTGATAACTGCTAACCCAACACAATTTTTTCTTTATTATTTTGTTATTGCTGTATATTCAACCTTTTTTTTGTGTAAGGTTTTTTTTTTTTTTTTTTTGGTTATTGCTTTATATTCGAATTTTTTTTTTTTTTTGTAAGTGTTTTTTTACTTTATTCTTTTGTTATTGTTGTATATTCAAAATTTATTTTTTGTTGTGTATGATATGCAAAATTGTTGTGCTTCAAGTATAGGTGGGTGTGTTTTGTTATTTGATTATTTATTTTTGCAAGTATTTTTTTTTTTTTTTTTTGTCTGTGTATGATATGCAAAAAACTGTCTGTATATTTTTTTTTTGTCTGCGTATGATATGCAAACAAATATGGATGGGTGTGTTTTGTTTTTACTGTATATTCTTTTTTTTTTTCCCTGTGTATGCATATGCAAAGCTGTTGTGCTTCGAATATGGATGGGTGCGTAACAATTGCATTGCACTATGGTGGGGTCTTTGTCAATGAGCCTGTGACAAGATATGTTGGAGGGAATATAGAGTACACACCTGATATGGATGTTGATTTTTTGTCAATACCACACATATTAAAAATTGTTAGGAGTTTGGGGTACATGAATATAAAGAATTTGTGGTATAAGTTACCTCGGACTGAGTTCAATGAAGGTATTAGAATATTAGAAACTGATCAAGATCTATTAGAGATGGTGTCATCCTTAGGGCCAATGGACATGGTGTTACACATCTATGTTGAACATGGCATTGATGATCCATCATCACAAGTGATAGACCCTCCTTTGGTGATTGATAGTGCACATGAAGAACCTATAAGGGTCCCAATGTAGATGATAATGTTGATGGTGATCAGAATTTGGGTGGAGGTTTGGATTCCCAGCAAAATGAAGAATGCATGGATGATTTGAATTTTGGTGGCAATGATGAACAGTACCATAGTGATAATGAGAATAAGAGTGACCTTGAAGAAGCTTGTGAGGATAGTGTACATGAAGAACCTGTGGGTGATTATGATAGTGTATGGGAAGAAACATTTGATGATGAAAATTTAGTTGATGTTTGGGTAGGAAGTGATGAAGATATTGAAGGGGATGGGCAAAAAGAATGTAATGTAGATGAAGGGGAAGATAGCAGTGGAGATGAAGTTGTTGGGGATGTTTCTTTCAAACAGCTCCCGCATTCAGATTATGTTAACTCTTCAAATGCTCCAACTCCTGCAAACAGTGATGAAGAAAATGATTTTTATGCAACCAAGGCCAATTTTCCAAAATATAATGAACCTGTTAATATAAAGGACATCAAGTTAGAGGTAGGCCAAATATTTAAGGACTCAAAAGATGCTAAGGAGGCAATGAGGAACTATGCAATAGCTGGTGACCGCCATATTAGGTTCATTCGAAATGCATATGATAGAGTGACTGCTAGATGTGCTAAGGGTTGTGAATGGTATTTTCATTCCACTTGGATGCAACTAGATAATACCTTTTAGTGCAAGGCTTTGATAAATACACACTTATGTGCAAGGACTTTCAATAATCCCCTAATGACAAGTTCATGGCTAGCCAAGAAATACATAGAGAAGTGGAGGGAAAATCCTGAATGGAGTATCATTGATTTTAGAAACACAGTTAGTGCTGAGTATGTGGTTTAGGTAACTAGAAGTCAAGTATACAGGGCAAAGAAAAAGGCCCTTGAAATGGTTAATGGGAAACACAAAAAACAGTTCAAAAAGATTTGGGACTACACCCATATCTTGTTGAGTAGCAATGAAGGCAGCAGTGTGAAGTTATTGACTGATACTCCATCAATTCCTAATGCCCTTCCCATTTTCTAAAGGTTGTACATTTGCATGGCAGCATGCAAGAATGGTTTCTTGGTAGGCTGCAGGCCATTTATTGGAGTGGATGGGTGTTTTTTAAAAGGCCTAACAGGGGTCAGTTACTTGCAGCCGTGGGAAGGGATGAGAATAATCAAATGTTCCCAATAGCTTTTGCTGTCGTGGAAGGAAAGACAAAAGTGTCTTGGGCTTAGGTTTTTCAAGCTTTTGTCGGAGGACATTGGAACTGAGCAAAGGTAGACATTCATGTCAGATCAACAAAAGGTAATATGTTTTTCATTTCATAAATAAGAAATTATTATAGTTTACATGCAATTTTTTTGTTTACACAATTGTTTTAATTTTTATTTCTTTCTTTCTTTCATATGTGCCTAGGGACTTATTCCAGCTCTACATGAACTGTTACCCAATGTGGAGCACAGATTTTGCTGGAGGCACTTGTATGGTAACATTTCCAAAAAGTTTAAAGGGAAACAACTGAAAGATGAGATGTAGGAGGCAACCAAGGCAACCATAGTTCCTGTTTGGAAGAAGCATATGAAGAATATAAGTGTCATCAACCCAGATGCACACAAAGTAATTGAGAATATGGACCCTGCCACATGGACAAGATCTGCCTTCAGCACATTTAGTCAGTGCAACCAATTGCTGAATAATATGTCTGAGAGTTTTAATGCCTACATCCTTGAGAGTAGGGACAAGCCAGTAATCACTATGGCAAAGTTGATTACGGAAGCACTGATAGTGAGGTTCCAAGATAAGAGAGAAAGCATAAAAAATTATAATGGAAGGATATGCCCTAACATTCAAAAAAAAAATGAGAAGGAAAAAGAGTTGAGCAATCAATGCATTCCAAAGTGGGCTTCTGATGAACTGTTTGAAGTTAAATGCCATGCAGAGAAGTACATTGTCAACTTGGCTGACCATTCTTGCACATGTGAGAGTTTTTTGTAAACATTTTTAAAGGGTTAATGCATTAATTGACAAAGGGGTATTTGTCTTTTTAATACACGTTGGGCACTGTTTAAGGTCAGCACCAGGCCATTTGCCATTCTTTCCAAATTTGTGGGGAACTCCAGCAGCTAGTGGGTCTACATTTGCCACAACTAAGCACAACACAGGGGTATTTGTCTTTTATCAATCATTAAAGTCTATTTCCTTATTTATCTTTAAGTCTAAGAGTTTGTTTGATCTTACAAGCAGGTGAGAACTACATCCAGATCAGCACCAGCATATATTCCACTAAAGGGATCACCCAATGAAAGAAGTGGGCCACCAAATACAATGCAAAGGACTGCTATGCATAATAGAGTATGTTAATAATTTACTTAATTATTTAATTAAATTGATTTATTATTTATATGGCATTGTGCATTGTGCTAAATCAATTTATTATCATGGAGTATAGGGCCACGTTTAGCGCTACTCCAAACAATGTTCCATTAATTCCCAAGAAGTTCTTTGCAGGTAAATATCTATTTTATAATGCCTTACTTTAAATGTACTGACATTTTTTGATATAAAAAATTTGATAATGCTATAAACTAACTTATGCAATCATGGTCTTCATGTAGAATCCAACTAGATGGTATAGGGCTACAGTGCTAGATGGAGGTTCCCATACAATTGGTAGTGGCAGTGAAGTAAGTTGCAACATGTCCAATTCACACCCGTAAGGGTCTACTAGATGGGGCATATGAAACAGCTTTTGTATAATATAATTTTCATTTTGGACAATTATTCATTTTTGGAAAACCAATATGAATGTAATTAAACTGTAAATGGTTTCTATGTGGTTCTTTTTTGTGTTTGTTAGACAAATGCTGTCACAATGTGGGACACAATTGTTATTCACAAAACATGAGCCCAATGTGGTTCTTTTTTCCCTTTATTTTGGATATTACAATAGTGGTTTGCAATGAATATATTTACAAAGTAAATGTTGAACAATTGTCTAGTTTTTGCATTAAAGTTGATATTCAAATGATCTAATTAGTGTTGTTGATACGACAATGAAGTTTCACAATTGGTGATAGCCAGTTTTTGCCTTAATGTATGAGCCCAAGTTTCACTATGTGTAGCATTGGAATTCTTACAATTGAAGTTTGTAGAAGTAGGTGCTACCAAAGGATGTTCTATGTGTTAAGGATGATGAGAATATTGTGAATTGTCTTCACTCACACTGTGTGACTGATGGTGAATTGTCTTTCCTCACATTGCCTGTTTTCCTCTATTTCTCTATTTCTTTCTTTTTTTGTGACATTGCATATGAATAACCCAACAAAAAATTAAGTTACATTGTCTGGTTTAACATCAAAATGTAGTCTAGAAAATAAGGACAATAGAATGTCCACTTGCCTGCTTTAACATAATTAATATTACATTGTCATTGTTACAAAATGGGGCATACATACATGCCCATACGAATAAGATGACCCCTAATCAGAACAACTCCAAAAATATAGCATCCTATAACCCACCACACAACCACACACTTCATGCCAAACAGAGCATTCCCCCATCAACCTTTTTTGCTTTCCCACCAAACATCACCACAAGAAGAGCCACCACCGTTATCAACTATGACACTATGATACAGACCCAATACCTTTTCTCCTTGCGTCGGTTTTCCTCAATCCTTCGTAGTAGCCTTGGAATTATTTGTCTCGAACGAGGGCACATTGGTGGATCAAACCATCCAAGATTACCATTGCCATTGGCATTATAATGTGAGCAACCAAAAAACCTTCGCCCAGGATTAGAATCAGTCCATGAAGTCCACAATTTTGCCCTTGATCCACAAAAGCATTGGCTTCAGTCTTCAGCAGCCACCCGCGAAGAATAAGGCATTACACTATGAAATTGAAAGGCCAAAATTCGAGGTACATCACTCAATAAGTTGACATTATTCAATTCTGTTTTCAAAATTCAATCTGTACTATACCAAAATGCTAGGGTTTTGCAGGAAATGGGAGCTGCAAAATACAATGAAAAAGAACTTGTATCGTACCTGATATTTTGCAAAAAATGCTGACTTGCTCTTGATCAATAGACCTAATTCTACTGGTTCTTTGATTTCCCCACTGTAGACACCCCGTTTTGTACCACTAATAATTCTAAATCTCTTTTATCCCGATGATGATATTTATTATTCAACCTGAAAGCATGTGAAATAATCCCGAACAAACCTGCAGAATCACAGCACGACTTCAGTAAAGTCACACAAAGATCCCATGTGTACGCATCCATAATTCATGAGTACGCACGAGGCATACGCACCCACTTGGGTTGCGTATGCACCTTACCTTATTTTTCTGAAGCTGCGTTTCCCTGTCTGTGAGGACTGTCCAACCCGAGAGTTAGAGTCCATTTGGGATAGGAAAGGGAGAGCAATCCGAGGAGGGACTCCTAGGAACCTTAGCAAACCCTATAAATATACCATTATAATTCTGTGAGGGGGATTCAGAAAAATTAAGGAAAAACAAGAAGAAGAGACCACTTTTACATACTAGGAGAGAGAGAATTGCTTGAAGGAGAGCTGTGATTCCAAAGGGCTGTAAAAGAGGATTGATCGAGACCGAAGGCGGATAAACCTGAGGGTAATTCCTATTTTAATCGTTTATTAAGATTCGTAGGATGGAATTATGCATATTAGAAGTGTAATTGCATGTGTAAAATACTAGAAATATTCTCTATCAATCAAGCATGATTAGGAGTTAACATGAAGCATGAATAAATGATTTTTATTATTTGATTATTGTTTAGCATGCCATGATAGTGGAGTAGGGTAAATCCGAATATGACCGACTGCCTGTTTATCATGGTTAGTATCGATTAATGATGTTAATTTGGATATGTTAGGCGGATATTCATTCTCATGATTTCGTAGTGATTTTATCTGCTTGCAGTTTTTTTATATATTTAGTCTTAGGATTAGTTTAGGTTATGCTCTGTTTTCTGGAATCTGAGATGTCTACATGTTGCATACGCTTTCCTCACGGATGCGTCCGTACCCCGTTAAAACAGATAGTCTTTTGCTTCCTAGGGCGTTCTGCATATTAGTGTTTAGGATTTTCCTTTCTTGATTGTTATTATTGTCCAGAATCATTAATGCATGTGGGTTATTTGAAGATAGCTAACAGAAGTGCAGGTACAGGAATGCAAAGGGTGCGTACGCAATTGGCATAGGTGCGTACACACCACGTTGATTTGTAGCTAGCAAGCCTACTCTCTGGTTATTAATTATGTTTAGCCTTGTTATATGATTTCTGGGTTATACATTCTACATGTTTCATCCACTATTACACGAAAAAATTATTGCATGTTTTAGGGTTAATTTTAATTGAATGACAATTTAATTACGGCCAATAGTTATGTGTAGGGGCTAGTCTCAAACGGTCATTGTCGGGTGCCTAACACCTTCCCAATGATGTACCCTAGCTTCGAATCCGAATCTCTAGTTATGACGAGCTGGACCTGCTAGGGTTCATTGTTCCCAGATAGTAACTGGGTGGCGACTCCTCTCCGTGATTAGTCTTTCGAGACTAATTGCGTACTCTCGAACCATCACGGTGGTTAAAATATTTCTCTTTAGGGCAGTGGAGCTCACAGTGCCGACTCCACTGGGGATAGAGAGCTAGACTCCGTAGTAACTATTGGCCTTAATTAATTTGAAATTTAATTAAATGAAACCAAATTGCACACACGCGCACAAGGACCTTACTTATCCTCAATGACAGTCCGATGAGAGACCCAGGCCCCCCTTGCGCCTATGGGCTACTCAAGTTGGCATCATCAACCCACAGCTTGTGCCATTAACCTGAGATAGTCTCAATTTAGTACCATCAACTTTAGAGATAGTCTTAATTTAGTCCACGAACTTGACATTTACTCAATTTTTGGACAATTTTTAACTTTATGTTTCAATGTGGGATAGTGGTGACCGGCTTTATGATTTTTAACAGAGCATTCAAGTGATTATTTGAACAATTATTTCAAAATTTTAAGAATTTTATGCATTTTTTTAAATTAACAATTAAAAAAATGATTATTTGGACAATTATTTCCCAAAAAATCAATTTTTAAAATCAATTTCGAAATTTTAATAATTTTCTAGATTTTTTTAAAATTAAAAATTAGGAAAATTATTATTTGAAAAATTATTTCCAAATTTGAAGAATTTTCTTCATTTTTTTTTAAAATAAAAAAATAAGGAAAATTATTATTTAAAGAACTATTTCCCTAATTTTTGGTAATTTACTAAATTTTTTAGATTTTTTAAATATTATTTAACATTTATTTAGAATTTTTAAAAATTAAAAACTCAAAATTATGTGTGTATGACACGTGGGAGGGGAGAATCTTCTCTTTCCTTGAAATAGGTTGCAAACATACCCGAATTCTACATGGATCTTTTTTGTTATCAAATCTTCAACTTTGAACCCTTATATCTTCTTCAATTCTTGCTCAATTAAAAATCCTAACGTCGATCACCTTTGTCCCACATTAAAATATAAAGTTAAAAATTGTCTCAAAATTGAGTCAATGTCAAGTTCGTTAACTAAATTAAGATTACCCCTAAAGTTGATGGTATAAAAAAGTAATTAATTTAGAAAGTTTCATGCCATGTGGGATCCACATCAACAGCACGTATAGAGCATATAACTGCTCTGTTAAAAATCCTAAAGTTCTTCACCCCCTGTCCTACTTTGAAACACAAAGTTAAAAATTGTCCCAAAATTGAGTCAATGTCAAGTTTGTGGACTAAATTGAAATTACCCCCAAAGTTGATGATACAAAAGAATAATTAACCCATTTTTTAAGCATAAAGAAATCATTTTTTTTTAAAAAAAACCTTGTTTTAACCTTTTATATTTATGGTATATTTTTTTAAACTGAATTCATTTACAAAGAAGAAAAAGGGGAGGGGGGAAAGAAAGAGAGAGAAGTAGCAGTGGCTGATGAAGAAAGGCCGAAACAGCGCTGCCGATACTCGTGCAATGTAAAGATCTGGATTTGAAGAACAAGAAGAAGAAGTAGAGCGATGCTCATGCGGTGCAAAGCGAAGATCTGGATCTAGAACAACACCGATAAGGCGCAAGTAATGCTCATGCTCGTACGCCCCGCCATGGTTGTCGTCTTCTTCTTCTTCTTCTTCTTCTTCTTCTTCTTCTTCTCCTTCTTCTACTTTTCATCTTCAAACTCCAGATCTGCTCTCCTTTTTTTTTCCTTTTTTCTTTTTTGTCTTTGGCTATAATTTCAAATCTGGTAATTTTTTGGGGGCTGCTATTATAGGTTTTTTTATAACTTAAAATAGCAAGTTGTTACTGTGTTGCTATATATTTTTTCAAAGATAACAGTAAACTGTTACTATGTGGTGTATAATTTTTTCAAAACACACAATAGTAAACTGCTACTGTTGTTTGTATAAATTTTTCAAAGTATACAACACTAAATTGTTACTGTTATCTGTATAAATTTTTTAAAGCACACAACAATAAGTAAACTATTATTGCTGTCTATATATATTTTTCGAAGCACACAACAGTAAACTGTTTCTGTTGTCTGTATAAATTTTTCAAAGCACACAATAGTAAACTGTTATTGTTGTCTGTATAAATTTTACAAAGCACACAGTAGTAAATTGTTACTGTTGTATATATAAAATGGTAACTTTACAAAACACACGATAATAAATGGTGGAAGCACATAAGAGAGCCATAGCTGTGTTTTGGGCATGGCAACATATCTAGTGGGAAAGAAGAGGGAAAAAAAAAAGAAAAGCAAAAGAAGAAGAAGAAAGGTGCTCGTAGAGAGAGAGAGAGATGAAGCTGACCGGCGTTGGAGATAAAAAGAAGAACATGCCGAAATAGCATTTGCAGCTTGATCGGCAGTGGGGAATCATGGAAGGCAATGGAACCTCGGGAGAGAGGAAGAGAACGTGGGAAAAAAAATGGCATGGTTATAATTTGATTTAAAATGTAAAATAAGGGTATTTTTGTCACTATGGGGTCAAAAAGGGTTTTCACAAAACTGTTTTTCACTTAGAGCCTATTGTAAAAGTACTCTTATACTTGAGGGTTATGGCCAAAATTCCCAAAAATAAAATATAAATAAATAAAAGAGGAAGATTATTGTGATCATATAAATTACTTTAAGTTTCTCATTTAGTTTACATTTTTTAAGATTTTATAAAAAATATAAAAGGTTTTTGGGTTAATTACTTTTTAATACCTTCAACTTTGGGGGTAGTTTCGATTTGATCCACAAATTTAGAATTGTCTCAATTAGTGACAACTTATAAACTCTTGTTGTAATGTGGTCTAGGGCCTAACGTCCGTTAGGGTTATTGATGGAAAGAGCACATGACGTACACGTGAGGCTTACGTGGAGCCTATGTGGCATCCACGTGTGCTTCTCGCCCAACTAGAGACCAAGTGCTTCTCACGTGATTTATTATCCAGCTTTTCGAGGGATTATTGACCAAAATTCAACCCACAATTCCTTCTTCCTTCTCTTCCTTCTTCACGATCTTCTTGAATGAACCCCAAATCTTCCCCCAAATCTTCCACTTACGGCATCATATCCAGTACCATTGTATCGCAATTCAGTTCCTAGATCGACACTAAAAGTGGAAGGTTATTAATCGTACAAAACCCTAGAAGCTTTTTCTAATTTTCTTTACCATTTTCATTTCAGATGGATGCTCAAGAGGCTACCCAATGCTACTATGGAAGAAGGACAAAGCTTTCAACTTCATGGACTGACCATAATCCTGGTCGTAGGTTCTTCAATTGTCTAAACAATTCTTCGAATGGTTGTAGGTATTTTAGATGGTTTGATCCACCATTGTGTCTGCGTGCTAGGCAAATTATACCAAGGCTGTTGAGGAAGCTGGATGTATACCGTGGAAGGGAGAAACTGTTTTGGGGATGCATCATAGTCTCATGGTTTATTACCATTAGAGTGATCTTGATTTGTTTGGTTATTGTATATAGTAAACCCAAAACTATGAATGGGGGTATACTTTTCTTGCCATAAAAGTTAGAATGTTAGGGTGTTTGTAGGATGTCTTATATGGGGGGAATTTTTTTTTTTTTGGCTGTGTTAGGATGGATGTTGGATGTCATGTATTTGGGCAATTTTTGTTGTGTAAGACCCTCTTTTTGTGATATTGATCTAAATTAATGGGAAATGTACCAATTAACAATATTTATGTTGAATGTTTATAACGAATAATTGCAAACCCTATAAGCATTTCTAACCATGGCAACAATTGGAAGTGTTTAATACTGTGAAAGAGCCCTTTGAATGAATTTAATGCTCAAAATCCTATTCAAACAAGTATTCTTTATGCTTACTTCACACATATTATAGTTGACTATAATAGATAGTAGTCGACTATATTAGACAGAGAATTGAATTGATGTGTCACCATTCACTACAGTCGATTATAAGTTTTTGTACTCGACTATAACAAACAGAAAGTTGGTTTCAGTTATAGGAACAGTTATAGTCGACTATAACCTGATTATAGTAAACTATATCAGATAGAGAGTCGAAGTGATGTTTGACCATTCACTATAGTTGACTATAAACATGTAATAGTTTACTATAACAAACAGAATGTTGGTTTCAATTACGGGATCAGTTATAGTAAACTATAACATTATTATAGCCGACTATATCAGTCAGAAATGTCCATAATGAATGTTTTGATGTAAAATTATCATTTAAGTCTATGATGTCAACTTAGGTCATTTCAAATAAGATGTTACCATACTAATATGATTAATATATAGGTTGTATGAAATCCAGAAACACAATAATCAATGAAGTAAAAAATATATAAAAGATAGTCATTCATTCATTTCATTTAACAGGTTTTTATATACACTAATATGGTAATCATTTGTAAACATGTACATTAAAAAGTGTTATAAGCTAAACACAACTGAAATTATGAACAGAGTTTGTAACACATCATCTAACATCCAAAAAATATATCCAACAAAAAGCTACGGGTCAATAACAATGTCGTTAGGAAAAATAGGAGTAGCCTGATCCCCTAGAGGTGCAGGTGGAAGAAGTGGTGGAGGTGGAGGTGCAGTCCGTCTTGCATATCGCTCTATAGTAGATATTGAAGCTCGTATGGTGCGAATGTCGGTCTCAGTCCAGGCCAAACGACTGTCCACCTTGTTGGTGAAGATGTCTACGTAACGTTTTTTGGTGTCTAAGTCGTTTTCCATTTGAATCTGTCTATCCTTAACAGCAGAGAGTCGCCTTCAAATATCATCAAAACTCTTAGTCATGAAAGCTTGAAGTCTATCAACGGCGTTTAGAATAGTCTGCTGAATATCGGGTTAGGTTGAGGTGGTGCTACGGGCCCTTTATGTGGCTGCTGCGCCTCAAAAATGGGAATGTGATCATGCTCCTCATCATATCCCTTTAGGTGCTGCCCCTCATCCTGTCCCTCAGGGTGCTGCTCAATGGGAACCTCATCTGGTCCTGGGATATATCCTACATGCACTGGTCTACATCGGATCCACTCATCATTTTCATTCTTTACAAATCCCATCATGCGTAATGTGGCAATTGAGTAAGAATCTTTCTTCGTGGGCTTCTAGAAATCTATCTCATTGTCCAGTGGTATGTTGAAAAATTAAAGATGGTAGTGAGGACCATACCATAAGGGAGTGAACTCCTGGTTTCTTTCTTTGTGGCACAATTGTTGAAAATGTTGAGAATGATGTACGCCAAGTCAAGTCTGTGCTTATTTAGGACACACCAAATTATAAAGATCTCATACAAACTAACGTTGCTTCTACTACCCACTCTTGGAAGAATATTGTAAGAGATTATACTATGGATGATACGGGCAAACAATGTGAGTTATATGGCCTTTAGAGGGGCATTAGATGTGATATTTTGATTGCCACAAATTTGTTTGATGGCTTCAAGTTGGTTATATCCATCATGAACAACTAGACAGTGTGTGCTAAACTTCAAAATAGTGCCAGATTGTGGGAGGTTGAAGATTTCGGTAAGTGTGGTATGATCGAGTAAAATAGTCTTTCTTTTGACCTATGTCTCAAACTAATCAGGTGTCTTTTTAAAATGTGAATAAAAAACACGTACAAATCAAGGGTAAGAATTGCATTTGACTGATAAGAATGATTCCCACCTAGTACGACGAAAAAGATTATGAATTGGAATATTGTTATCACTGAAGAATAGGAAATTGATTACTTTGCCATGAACCATGGATTTATTCTTGAATTTTTGGTTGTACTTGAGGAGGACATCCACATTTTCACATAGAAACTCTTGTCAAGCCTTCGTTCTCTGTTCATGAACATGAGCTTCTTCGTCTTCCTTATCAGAATGGTGTTGCTACTGGGGATGATCTTGTGCCTCTTCGTCTTCGTCTTTGGGAGGATCCTGTGCATCCACATCTTCAGGTTGAGAATGTGGTAGAGGGTCCTTGCGTTTGAGAGAGGATGTGGCACACTTTGTGACTACCATAGAAGCCACCAGGATCTTCTCAGTCCGTCGAGTCATAGTTAAGAATAATGGGTTTTATGGTGATAAAGAGAGAAAAAGATAATGGATTTGGGTTTTTATGGAGATAGCGATAGAGAGAGAGTGCGAGAGAATTGATTTGGGTTTTTATGTAGATAGCGAGAGAGAGAGAGAGAGTGAGAGAATGGATTTGGGTTTTTATGGAGATAGTGAGAGAGAGAGTGCGAGAGAATGGATTTTGGGTTTTTATGGAAATAGCGATAGCGATAGAGAAAGAGTATGAGATAATGGATTTTGGGTTTTTATGGAGATAGCGAGAGAAAGAGAGTGCACGAGAATTTATTTTGGGGTTTTATGGAGATAGCGAGAGAGAGAGAAAGTAAGAGATAATGGATTTGGGTTTTTATGAAGATATTAATGGGAACAGTTGCCAACGATTGAGTTTTACAAAGAGAAACAAGAGTTAACTGTGATTTTGAAAACACCCGTAAACAGGTATAAATGCACTACATCGCACTTTATAGTCGACTATAATTAGGTTGTAGTCGACTATAACATATAGAAACTTATCGTGTATGTGATAGTCAGTTATAGTCTACTATAATCAACGTATAGTCCACTATATCAAACAGAAGCTACACTTGTAGGTGGTTGTCATTTATAGTCAACTATATCATAAGTATAGTCGACTATAAAAAATAGAAAGTACAGATATATGTGTAATGCCTCGAATATTTATTAATTTATTTTACATGTATATTTGGTAGAATTGTAGACAGGGTGATAAATTTAAATATTTTATATAGAGAATGAAGATTTGGTCAGTTGGATGTTGGGAGACATTGCATTAAATTGTTTTGGGTGAAGAAGATGATTAGATTGTGATATATATATATATACATAACCACCTGTACAGTGGATGAAGGAAAAGTCAAAGAAGAGAAGAAGAGAAAGAAGAAAGAAGAGAAGAAAATAAAGAAGGAAGAAAGAAGCATGGATTAGGTGTAGAAAAAAAAAAGGAAAGAAAAGAGAGGAGACAGGGACGTGAGAAGAGAAGAAAGAAAGAAGAAAAGATAAGGAAGAGAGAGAAAGGGAGATAGTGACGTGAGAAAGAAGGGATAAAGAGAGAAGGAGAGAAGAAATAAATAGAAAAGAAGGAAGGAGAGAAAGAGAAAGGAACAGGGAAGAAGCCGAGAGAGGCAGTGGATCGACAGTCACTGGCCGGAGCATAGGAGCTCTAATCCGACTCCCGTCAATATGGATTTTGTATCCTTGGGCCGATCTACACGTCTACACTTGTAATCATTCATTTTATTCGCTCATTTTTGAGGTAGGAAGTTTAATTCTTGTAAAGTGAATGATGAATATTTTGAAGCATAATTGATTTATGCAAGGTGATAATTATTGATGGTGATATTATTTGATTTCATGAATTATGATGGTTGATTTTATTGAGGTCAATATATTTGGGAATTGAATTATTATTGATAACTGGATTATATTTGAGGTATATAATTTGGAGTTCATATTATTCGATTTATATATTATTTTGAATATAATTGTGTGTACTGTGTGTGAGAATATTTGAAACATTATTTATTATATAAGAATTGGATTTCCTACTGGGCTGTTGTTTGCTCACCCCAATACATTTTCAGGTGATCACTGTTAGAGGCACGTATCACACCCTATTTTTGCCACCTTAGCTAGGGTTTGTCACTTCATGTGTCTTTTTGTTTCCTTTTTGAGTCTAGTCTTTTGCATTGAGTTTCTAGAGTCTTGAGGATGATGTGTATGAATTTTGGTTTGATTTGGAGTTGATCTTGAGGGTTAATAAGAACTTTTGTGACTTGAGGGGCATAACCGTCTTTTAGGTCATAAACTTTCCATTTGACCTTGAAATGATCTCCAAGTTGCCAATTGGAGTTCATATGGATGCATTTGAGGTATTTATGGGTTCAATTCGATGAATTGATGGCTCGGGATTAGAATGGCTCAATATGGCTCAGGTTGGTTAAGAGACCTATTTTGGGTTAGTTCGAATTGGCTCATAATTTTCGCTCTATGACTATTCATTTGACTTTGATTAGTCTTACTTTTATCCCCAAATGTGTTTAGGGAGGTTGAATTTTGAATTGAAAGACATTCGGTGCAACCCTATGTGCATACCCAAGCTAAGCGACGGTGGGGTATAACGGTTAACCGCCTTTGTAGGACCTAACTATGCAGCCATGGCTAGGGTTTTTTGCCCTCAAGTGACTGAAATTACATTCCCCTTCGAAACACGGTCGTTTTGGCTTTCGTTTCGTTAAAATTGGAGTTGATTTGGGCCCTGAAACACATTTGGAAGTCGAAAGGGTCAGAAATAGGCATAAGATGACAAGGCCTCGGGTGACCACCTAGGCTTGGGCGGCTAGCCACATGGGCCCAGGCTGCTAGCTGCCCAACCCCAAGTGGTCACCCGAGCCTCTTTCCTTTTTTGAGTGCTGAAGCGGATCCCTCCCTATTTCCTCGGATTTGTTCGCCTCCAGTCGCCATTTAACCCTTTTTTCAGCCCTAATTGACCTACTTGAGCCCCAAGGGAGTCTCTAAGAGCCCTTGGATCAATACCTAGGGTTTTAATCCCAACCATTGACGGTTTCCCCTCAAACCCTATAAATACCCCCTTATACTTCAGCACTAGGGGAGGCATTTTTGAGGAAGAGACACTTAGAGAGACTTGGAGGCCATTACAGCCATCCTTAGGATAATTTAACCTAAATTCTGAGTGAGAGAGTGAGAGAGAGCTTAAAAGAGGGCTGGAGCTTTGCTTGAAGGCTTAAAGGAAGGAATTTCCAGCAGTTCATAAGAAAAGGAGGATTCTCTACAGCAGCAAAAGGGGACTTCACCATAGGTATACCTTCACTTCTCCTTTTCTCTCTCTTAAATTAGGGTTTTACATAGAGTAGCATTATTCCATGTTCAAGCTTATGTTTTTATCATGTGTTGATGCTTTTAATGGGTAAAATGCATGAGTAGAATAGTGTTCATGGCTGGTTTTGCATGATATAGTGTTATTCCATGTGATTTTATGAGAACTTGTGATTTTAGGGTTTCCTTAGTGTTGAAATTGGTTTTCTGCATGAAATAACTCTTTTGCATATTAAAACATATGTTTTTATCATGTTTTACTATTTCTATTAGCTAGTATGCATGATTAGGATGATGTTTATGGGCTGTTTTGCATGCTAGAGTGTTATTTCATGTGATTTAATGCATAGTTGGGATTCTAGGGTTTCTCTTGTGCTGAAATTGACTTTATGCTTAGAATAGCTGTATTTCATGTGCAAGCCTATGTCTTTATCATGTGTGGATCATTCTATTGGTTAATATGCATGATTAGAATGCTATTCATATTCAGTTTTGCATGATTTAAAGTTATTTCATGTGATTTTATGCACAAGTGTGATTCTAGGGTTTCGTTCATCTTTGTTTTAAGAAAGTTGCATATAGCATGATAGCTTAGGGATTTTCTTTAGTTTTTCTTCATAGTTGCTATATATGTTGCATATTAGATAACTATGATATTTTTTGCATTTATGTAGTTGATTCTAGGGTTGTTTGCATGTTATTGCATATAGGGCTGAATTAGGGTTTATGTTATTTCATGATTCGTGTTGTTTACATGATTTATGGGTGATTTTAAGCTATATTTTAATTCTGTCCAGAACTATTTAAATGGCTTTAATGGTATATTGTGAGCATGTGTTAGCCTATGTTTAAGCATGATAATTGCTTGATTAGAAACTAGGTTTGTTCGTTGGTATTTTTGGTGTGTTTTGCATGCAAATTGTAGGTACATGACAAGTACAAACCCATAGAAAGTGGGATATGACAGGTGTAATTGCCCCACCAATGTGGGGTGATTATTTTGGCTGTTGCAAGATGAAATCTTGCAAATAAAATAATTACCCTATGCAATGGGGTGGTTATTTTGACAGGTTGCTTTTGCTTAAGGTAAGTTGGGTATGAGGGTGCCCTAATTCACCTTTCTTTTCTTTTCTTGAAACTTTCTCTTTCTCCCCTCCTAGGGTTGTTTCCTAATAGGGGAACATGGTAAATCTCTATAGTTTCCATTCATAAAAAATTCCTTTTCAAATGAAAGTTTCTATCTTTACTTGGAATTTCATATTTTCCAAAGACCTTTTGAGAATCATTTATCTTTGGAAACTATTTTATCTATGAAAGGAAACTTAGGGTTTACCATAGGCCTTTATTAGGTTATAACCCTATTCCCTTTCGAACTACGTGGACTTTGATCCATGTATTTCCATACATAGTACATAGGCGCTCTTCGTGAGGTTCAAGTCTGCCCTAAGATACTAAGTATCCTAGGTTTTCTTTCCCCTCTTTCTCTTTTCTGCTTCTCTTTGATTTATTTGCTTATATGGATGAATGAATGGATGATATGCATGCTGTCTTGTGATGATAATTGATATTTGTATGTGTTTAAGACTTTGATTTAGCCCAATTAAATTAAGAGACCGTTTAGGGCGATATGGGTGCCTATAGGCTTTGCCTAGAACCTTCTCATATCGTAACTTAGCCTCCGAATTCACAATCTTTGGTTTTTCAAAAGACTTTTTGCCTTCCATTTTTAAACATGGAGTCACTTGTTTTGGAAAATAAAACATTTTAGGGTTTTCCTTGTTTCCTTTAAAAAATAAGGTGGCGACTCCTTTTCATTTTCAAACCCATTTTCCTTTCAATCCTCGTGGGCCGATTTCTCTGGTCCACAACACATAATAAAATTGGGGTCGAGATTTAGAGAAGTTATCGCGTACATTTATATTTATTTAAAGCTGATGTAATTTTATTCATTTGGTTGGCCAATGTATATTGATGAGTTTTGGGTTACCATCGCTACCCGCAGCTGTGCAATACTCCGTATTTTCAAAGGGAATTTATTTTTGAGAATGTTTTATTTGTACGGAGCTCATAAAAATTGTACGTATTTACTGTATATATATTTTGGGGCGTTACAATATGTGCTAGCCATTTATAGTTGACTATAACATATATTATAGTTTACTAATTCAAAGAGAAGCCAAAAATGACTATTAAGCCATGTTTTATAGTCAACTATAATATTCAATAGTCGACTAAAACACTAACTAATTACCATCTTCCTTTAACTTGGTTGATGTTTATACAATGCATATATTGTGCATAATATGGTTGGTTGAATTATGTAACAAATGGGATCCATAACTTGAAAAAGTAAAGCATATCTTATGCATAATATGGTTGGTTGAATTATGGAACAATTACTAATTTCATCAACATTACTTACAAAACCTACCCAACGTATACTTTATTGAAATGGCTATGAAGTGCCACGAAATATACAACCATGTCCATTATATTTATCACGATGTTAATACCAATTTATCCAAACATTAAGTTATATAGTAAAAAATGAACCCTCTAACGAAGTCAGCTATCCCAAACAAAAACAAAACAAAACAAAAAAAAAAAAAAAAAAAAAAAAGAGAGACAATCCAAAAAAGGGCAAGTTTTTACATTCATTGCCACTCCAAAAAACTAGTAACTGCTAACAACTGAACTGGGCTATTACTCCCATCTATTGCCAATTACTTATAAATTCTTTCAACTCACAGCTGTGACTTTGACATGTTTGCATTTGTTTCACCACTGGCACTTGCTTCACCACTACGTTTGGTGTTACTCGTTCCCCCTGGTGTTATAAACCCACTACACCTGTGAGCACCACGTCCTAAAAAATAATACCATGATGGTTCGAGAGTACGCAACTAACCCCGAAAGGCTAGCGCGGAGAGGAATCGCCACCTAATTACTCTTTGGGAACAATGAACCCTAGTAGGGTCCAGCTCGTCATAACTGGAGATTCAAGTTTAGAGCTAAGGTACATCATCGGGAAGGTGTTAGGCACCCAATAATGCCTAGTTGAAACTGGCCCCCACACATAACTATTGGCCATAATTAAATTGTCATTTAATCAAAATCAACCCTAAAACATTCAATAATTATATCATGCAACAATGGATGAAATGTGGAGAATATATAACCCAGGAATCATGTAATAAAGCCAAATAGAATCAAAACCAGAATAGGCTTTCTACCTACAATCAACATAGTGCGTACGCATCTATGCCAGTTGCATACGCATCCTTATTCAGGTACCTACACTTTTGTTAGCCCTGTTCCAATAATCCACATGCATTCCAGACAATAATAATTAAGAAATAAAGAAAAAACCCCTAACTATTATCATGCAGAAAACCCTAGAGAAAAGAAAGCTGTCTGCCATAATGGGATGCGTTCGCACCCAAGAATGGGGCATACACAACCCTAGGCATATCTAGAAAATAGAAAATAGAAAACAACACAAATTAACCCTAAAACTAAATATCTAGAATACTGCAAACAAATATCAACACTACAAAATCTGGAAAGAGAATGTTTGCCTAACATATCAATGTTAATATCATTAATTGATATCAACGATGATAAGCGGGCAGTTGGTCCTATTCAGATTTAACCTACTCCACTATCATTGTCACGACCCAAATTAATTAAGTCATGATCAATATTAATAAAACAAGTTTAATTTAGAAAATCATTTAAGAAGCACGTGGATGACACGTGTTAGAAAATCTGTATTTTCGATAAAACTTTTGGTATGACCCATTCATAGATGGAACATACCACAATAAAACATATAAAAAATGATCATAAAATTCTCTGTCACCCATCATTGGTATCATCACATGCTGAATAAACTATATAAAGAGACCTATGAAATTAAAATATTACAAAACATAGGTTATTACATGTTTAGTGCCCATTGGCCGAATACAAAGTATTAATTAAATAAATAATCATAATTATAAAATTTGTTTAAGATCATAACAGTGTCCGTAGTGGTCCGATAAATAACTAGGTTCCAAGGTTATTGTAACGCCTCATGGCGAGGTCTCCCTGGCTAAGAACTCATCTTAAAAGAGTTATAAATTATAGGAGTGATTATAAAACTTAGTAGATATAAGTTTCATATGAAATTAACCAAAACATGATAATATATCTAAAATAAATCATGCTTAAACATAAGAAAATTCTATGAATGGTATGTAACTCATGCCCATTCACACTCCCATAGGAGTCTTCACGCGGAAACAGAAGATTTAAACCCAACCTCCAAGAGGACAACACAGCACGACATCCCTACTTGGGACCGCAGTAGCCTCTATTCGGGAACACAGCACAACGTCCTTGACAAGGACCACAGTACCCCAGGATTAATGGAATGGAAAATACAGCAAAACATCCCATGATCGTAGTAGTCCAACTCCAAGAACCCTTTTTTTATACTTTGACCAAGTATTTAATAATTCCATTTCATGCATTTTATGCCCATGAATGTCATGAAATAGCCATAAATTCATATGCATATCAATAAATCCCAATATCAACCATATATATATAATTATTCCGTAATTATATAACATGTTGGGCTATGTAAAGCATGTAAAATATAGACCAACAGAAATTTACATAGCATGCACATTCAAAATACACCAAAATATCATATATATATATATCAAGCCATATGCTCTCAAATGTGATATTCATAATTATAGGCTTATGTAAGATAGACCCCTCAGTACATGCAATACAAAATATACATGATAATACACCCAAAAATCATGTAATCTCATGAATAACATAAATATACATTTTTATTCAACATATTTGGGCTTATATCCTAACCCATTATCATCCCTATGGTTAAAACCCATGAAAATTATGCCTACTTCAAATATGTTGCACCAAACGTAGAGAAAATGTGTTGGGAGGGTTGGATCCGAACCTAAAATGCAAGAACAAACTCCAAGCTCCACAAATCAAGTTTGATCTACAACCTACATGTGGTAGAAGATGAATCCAGCCCCTAGGAAGCTTCCTAAAGCATCAAAGTGAGGTGATAGAGTGAAAAACCCATGCATACAAGAGAAAAATGTCATTTTCTCTCTCCAAACACTCCCCTTCTCTCTTCTCTCTCTCTCTTGGTCCTCAAAATGTACCCATTGAGGGGTATAAAAATCGTGCCTAATGGGTTTTATAAAGAACCAGGGGCACATGCGTCATTTGACGCAAATAAAAAATTAAAAAAAATTGCAATATGCCTTACCCTGATTGATTGAGGTCTGAGGGCCCGATTGATCGGACTATAACAGATTAAAAAGGGCATTCCGGGAGCACCTCTGATCGATCAGCCTTAGGGCCCGATTGATTAGCCCTTACTAAAAATGCTTAGTAACGAGCCAAAACGTTAGGTAGTCCTATGGTTCGTTACTGTCCATCATAATTAACCTTCAACTAGGAATGTTTTAGGAGTTTAGTACAGAGATATATTTATAGTCTCAAAATTACAACCCTTTGTAATTTCACATTCTCAACTCTAACTCCATGGACATATTATGTATATATAAACAATGCATATAAACATAATAGAATAAGCTATTTTATTAAATCAATAATAAATGTGTCATACATAAATGAAATCAAATTATTGTTTTTAATCCTTAAACAATCATCTCTATGATTGGTTTTAGGGCATAATCCTAACAATCTCCTACTTGCATTATAGCCAATCCACCATGTATCTCATACCTATTTCCTGTCGGTAGTGATCTAACTGCACTTGGATCAGAGCTTTTAGCGAAGGGGTTTTCTGCATTCTCTATTGTATTAATCTTCTATATGTATATGTCATCTCTTCCAATGATCTCTCTAATCACTTGGAATTGCCGCTTAAAGTTTGGACTTTTGATGAGACCGTGGTTCCTTGGTTTGAATACTAGCCCTGTTGTTGTCACAAAACAATGATATAGGCTTCTCAATGTTAGGAACCACTCCTAATTCAGTAATGAACTTCTTAATCCAAACATACAGCAATGCGCTCTAATTTACAACTCCACCATTCAAGGTGAAAACATACCCCGATGTTGATCTCCTATCATCATTGTCAGATTGAAAATCTAAATCTGTTTTATCAACCATTTCCATGTTCATTTCTCCATAGTCAAGGCATAGGTCCTTAGTTCTTCTTAAGCACTTAAGGATAGCCTTAATTGCTTCCCAGCGATTCTTACTTGGGTTTGCTTGATATCTACTCATAACTCTTACCGCAAAACTGATATCTGGCTATGTACATGGCATGGAATATGCTTTTAGATAACTTGATTTCATGTCTGACAGGAATTAGACATCTATTGAAATCATGCATTTTGAACCCTTTCAAAATCTTGTCTATGTACATTGATTGGGAGAGACCTAGCATCCTTTTAGATCTATCTCTATAGACCTTTATTCCCAAAATATAGGATGCTTCTCCCAAATCTTTTATGGAGAAATTTGGTGAAAGTCAATCTTTCACTTTTGACAACATCTCTACATTATTCCTAATAAGTAGAATGTTATCTACATATGAGACCAAAAATGTGATCGTACTCCCACTAACCCTTTTGTCCACTTATGGTATAATAATGGGTTCTGTCTCAACAAGGACAAGGGTTAAATCATTGTCGGTTTGTGTCTTGTTAGACAACTCTTTGAGTTCTATTTTCCTATTATTGCCTCCTTCTTAAATAAACTCTTTTTCAGGAAAGATTGCAAGCTTACTAACAAACAGCTTTTGTTCATCAGGATAATAGACATAATATCCTAAACTCGCTTTAGGATATTCCATAAACCTACATTTAACTTATCTTGATTCCAATTTGGTTGCATCATGTGTCTTTACATATGCAGTGCAAACCCATTCCTTAACATGTTTAAGGCTTGGTGCTTTCCCTTTTCATATCTCATATGGGTTCTAAGGGATAGCCTTGGTTTGAACTCTGTTTCACAGGTACGTAATAGTTTCTAGGGCATATCCTTAAAAGGATAATATTAGGTCGGTGTAATTTATCATGGATCGGATTATATCCAATAAGATCCTTTTCCTCCTTTCTAATACACTATTAAGTGGTGGTGTTCTAAGAGGTGTCCATTGTGATAGAATGCCTGCTTGAACAAGTTGATATGAAAAAATCACCGGTTAAATATTTGCCACCTCGATCCAATCGAAGAGCCTTAATACTTTTACTGGTTTGTTTCTCTATTTCATATCTGAATTCTTTGAACCTTTCAAATATTTCAGATTTGTATTTCATTAAGTATAAACACCTACACCTAGAATGAATCATCGGTAAAAGTTGTAAAATAAGAGAAACCTCTACATATATCACTATGTATTAGTTTTCATCTCTTATTCTCTTGGGTTTATTAGCATTCAATTTAGAACTTATCGCGCTACATGCAATTCATATTTGCAATGAAATTTAGAAAATAAAGGTCATTCACATAAACTCTAGAAGTAATGAACTTTTCATATTTAAAATAAAACCATTTATTAAAATAAAACTAAAACCTTGTTTAGATAAAATTAAAATAATGTTTCTAATAACTTCTGGAATGTAAAAATAGCTAACTTAATTATAAACTACTCCATCAGATAGAGTCAAGTAGCAAGCCCCACAGTTAATGCAGTAACATTTGCTCCATTCTCTACTCATAGGGTTACTCTGCCTCTACTCAGCCTTCTGCTTCCCACAAGATTCTGCATGGAATCATAATTCACATTAGAATTAAGTACCCAAGTGGAAACAAAACTAACATTTAGTTTAGAGTGTGATCCAAACCTTCCGAAGGTCAGTTCTTTAGAGTATCCAGATACTCCTGGCAGTTACGTTTCCAGCGCCCATCCTTACCGTAGTGAAAACAGGTTCTGTTGGCTTTGTTGTTATCTTTCTTCTTCCTTCGGGTACTCTTACCCTTGCATATGCCCTTGCCCTTGAGCTTGAGCTTAGACTTGGAAGTAGCAACTTCATTAAATTCAAGCAAGAATTCTTTCCCATACAACTCTTGTATGTGGAGAAAAATCTCATAAGCACTTTCCATGGACTCGTGTTCCTTTTTAAGCTCGAGACTCATAAATACCATCATATAGCACCTTGCCATGAGATCGTCGTCCATGCGCTTCCGGTAAGCATCTTTCTCTTGCTGAGTTGCAGCCTCGGCAAGAGCAATGGGAAGTGGGTTTTGAAGTGCATAGGTAAGATTCTTGGAATCCAAAACAATTTTTAGATTCCTAAGCCAATTAAGACAATTTGGTTTAGTCAAACGGTTGGTGTCTAATATTTTGGATAACGGGTTGAGGTGAGCCAATTTTAATGAACTACATATAAAAAACAAATAGAGAATTAGATTTCATTTTTAATCCATAATGATCGGGTCTTTAATCATATGGTACCTCCCACTATTTTATCAAATTTCATACACCCACTAATGGAATTCGAGAATCTCATTTCTAATGGGGATTAGGTCCCACTATGACCTAGAAGCCTCATATTATAGTTTCTTAACTTCTAACCCACAATAAGAAGACAACTCCTTGTTTATTGCTTTGTAAGCAAATTCTAATTATTTTGCCTCTAGGGAACATACTCCTCACATTCATTTTGCCTCTAGGGAACATACTCCTCACATTATAGTTTCTTGGAATACTTCCCTAGTTAAGTTAAACCCATTATTCACACAGGTATGTTTCGCCAAATATAGACCTCACATTATAGTTTCTTGGTATATACCAGTTTAGGCACCCCATGATATCTCATATGTAATAGTTTCAAGTAATGCCTTTAACATGGGTAGTTCCTACATGTCTGTAGCCAGGTACCCACATTAAGAGACATTAGATGATCCTATAATGATGGAAAGCAATGAAGAATTCATTCGCTATGATTTCTTTATTTTCAACTTAATATTAAAAGAGAGGGGTTTTAAGGGTCTCATCAAATTAACTAATTTAATATACATCTCATGCATATAAATAAAATATAACAATATTATATATATAATCCACTTATCGATATTAGTCCCTTTAAAGTGACATATAACGATCTTTGGATTTGGGGCTAATCACTATTAATCTCATTAAAAGCTCCCACTATGATGATTATGGACTTTAAGAAGATTCAATCTAAGCCAATGGATTGAATTCAAGGTCTAAGGTGGGTGTAGGTGATCGTAAAACATTCATTTAAAAATTGCATACTCTCTTGAAAATCTTCTCTAAGCTTTCAAGTCCTTCAATCTCCTCTATTGGCTTGATGGTCTCCACTATAAGGCTTGTTGGGCTCCACCATCCTCATTTGGGTCCACTATGCTCCTTAGTGCGCTCTCGATTACATAACATTTACATAATTTAAAGAAAGGGATACATAAGGGGAATGTGGGGTACATAAGAGAATGATAGAGAGAGAGAAGAAGGTGGCATGCAAGCCCCAAATAAATAATTACATCACCATAAATAAATTACAACTCTTGAAAATATTACAACCCATTCATAAGACAGCCAATCACAATTAGTTTAAAGGGTATAGTCTATAATCATCATCCATTAACAATTATACAATCACATTGCATAATAAAGGAAATAACTGTAAGCAATAAAACATATGGGCATTATGGTAACTCTATTGATTGGTATTCATTAATCTCATTAATGTGTCCTAATCTCATTAGGATATGCATAATTTCCAGAATTAAATTAAGTCTTAACATTTAAGATATTTAGTTTCAATTAATCAAATCAATTGAAACAATTAAAGTCCCCTAATTAAACTCTAATATCAAATATTTGGGTTTCTTTAATTAAACAAAACAATTTCATTTAATTAAAAAATTCTAGATTTTAATTCAATCCTAAATTGTGTTTTAAATCATTTAAAACATTATAAAATTAATCAATATTAATTAAATAATCAATTTCGGAATTTAAATAAAATCAATTCATTAATTAATTAGTGCATTAGGGTTTGCTAAAACCTTAAACCCTAAGTGCATTAACTCTAAACCCTAATTGTAACCCTAATGCATTAAATGCCTTATAATTGGTTATTTAATGATCAATCATTTAAACCCTAGGTTTATATGGAATCAATGATTAGGATTAGGGTTTAATTAATGCCACCTAAGATATTGATTACACATAATTAATATGCACCAATTAGGGTTTCTAAAACCCTAAACCTTAAACCTATTTAATGCCAATGATTAATTACTAAACCTTTAATGATTATGATTGGTCATTAATGACCAATTATTTAACCTTAGGTTAGACACATTAATTACTAGGTTTAGTTATTAATTAATGCATTAATAGATTTAGGGTTTAATGAGTACGAGTTAGGGTTTCCTAAACCCTAAACCCTAGACATCATAAATGCACTTAATTATACCCTAATTATTAATAACCATGATTGGTCATTCAATGACCAATCATTAAACACTTTAATTAAGGTAATTAATAATCAAATTAGGGTTTCAATTAATGCCATAAATGAATTAGGGTTTAAGTTATTAATGGGAATTAGGGTTTCCTAAGAAACCCTAAGGCTGCCGCCACTTTTAGTGGGCTGCCTAAGCTTGGCAAGGCTGCCATGGCTTGGCTTGGCTAGATCGTGAGAGGCCATGGCCAGCCATGGGGACTCAATCTGGGGTGTGGGCCAAGGCCATCAACACGTGTGAAGTGGCCAAGAGGGCTGTTATCATCGACAATTCATTAGCGTTTCAAGAACCCTATGATGCGCCACCATGGGAGGACCTTCAAGGTCACAAACGCGATCAAAACTCAATCAAATTGAATCCTCCATCCAATCCAACTTTTGTATCATGTCCCTACATGATTTACTAAGCTTATAGAAGAGGATTGGATGATCAAATCATCCCCAATTCATCTAAACAATTCTTTTACCAAGAATCTGCCCAGAAAAATCAGCACATTATAACAGTTCACAAATCGCTCTAAAACCCAGCAAGATGACATTGTAAGGCTACCAAATTATTTTTCCTAGTATCCTACATGTCTTAGGAAACTAATGCAAGTGGTTTCATGCAATTTTCAGTTCCCTAGCTCAAGTTATGAATGAAACTCCATTGATGACTTTTCTGCAGAAAAACAGCCTGCTGTGTTTTTCAAGAAATCAAATCTTTTTTATTCTTTTTTCCATCAAAACTCTGTTGATTATTGAAGAATATGATCTATACATTATATATCATGATCCTATAATGATTTTACATCAATTTTACAGAAGTTTTTCATCAAAACAGTAGCAAGAACCCTAGGGTTCTAAAACCCAGATTTGAACATGGTGGTTTTCTCCTTCTTCCTTCTGTTCTAGAATCTAAATCCAATTATGATGCATCTAAATGCTTGGGAACCCTTCCTTACCATGTCTAGAACATAACCCAAGTGGTGGCAACCATTTCCATGCCTTTTATCTCCATAAAAAACTCACAGTTGTGGCTGTTGCATCATTCTCAAGCAAAACTATCTTCCCTGATAGCCTGTAGTAAAAAATTCATAACTTTCACTACAAAACTCGGATCGATGAACCATTTGTTGGATTGGAAAGCTGATTCGAAGTGATTTCTAACCATGTATGGCTCAAAAATTTTGGAGAAGAACTCTGATTTCGGTATGCAAAACAAGATGACGGTTTTTCATGGCTACCATGAAAACTATTCTTCTTCTCCAAACTCAATCCCTATTCAACTCCTGAATAACCAGCAGCTTTAAAACTTATTTTAGAAGAGGAGTAGAAGAGAAAACAACCTACGATTCATAAACCCTAGGTTTGGCCATGAGAGAGAAGACAAAGCTATGCATGAACATGAACATAAACACTAGTTCATTAAACCAATCAATTTACCATAAAATACAGCCCATATGCAGTTTGTGTTAAGCATAATCATTGCTCTGTTACCACTGCTAGGAATCGAACTAGAAGAAAAACAAAGTGCAGAATGAATTGAATAACAAAACTTTTCCTAATCGATTCCACAACCCATGAATCCAATTATGCTTAAACACAAACAAAACCCTAACTAGAAGGGGGTAGAATTACTTACAGTTGATAATGTCTTCTCCTTTTTTGCTACAAGCTTGAATCCGGACAACGAAGATTGAGCAGTCCAAGTGTACTGCCTCCGACGATATCCACACCTAACTAGAGCTTGAAGTCCTTTCTTTTTTCTTCTTTGTTTTTGCTAGAGGTGGAGAATAGAAGAGAGAAAGAGAGAGAGAACTTCTTAGGAATTTCGGCCAGCTCTTGGGAAGCCTCAATTGTGCTTCAAGTGATGTCATCACATCACATATGAGGCTTTATATAGCCCATTAATAGGGCCGGCCCTAAGGGGGAATCCAATTCTAAATAGGTTTTGTATAATTACTCCTAATTACACAATAACCCCTCTAGTTTATATCCCATACAAACTTGCCCCTTAAGAACAATTCTTTTATTCACTTATGCCTATTCTCTCATAGACTTTAAAGCTCTCTTAGCATGATCAGTGTGTGACCAAGGGTTCACATCATCAAGTAGTAGGAATAGCACATGTTGTGCACAATGGAACTCTTTCCATTTAGGGTCTAATTGGAACTCCTACCAATTCCCTAATTGATAATAACTCTCTTATATCAATTAGGACTTCTACTAACCATGAGTAACACCTAGCATATGGCTCATGGTGTGGTCCTTAATGAAGTGAATAGTATCTTACAAAGAATGCTTCTATTATAGTTTATAGGTTACAATTACATCCTTCCATACACACAATGTCTCCAATTGAACTAATAGGACATAGAAATCTGTCAAGTCCCTAGTTCAATTACTTTATACTCATTCATGATTATCAACTCAATAATGAACTTATGGAAACTCCTTTCCATATTCATTCCACCATGGGCCCATGGATTTAATGAGTTATATCACTGAATGATATATGAAATATTCTCTCTCTTTTTCCTGAAAGTGATGGATTCCTTGTTGATCACTCACATGCCTTCACACACATAGCAGTAGAACTAATGAACACCCTAGCAGACCCATGATTAGGATCTGCACTTAGTGTTATCAAACTTCTAAAGCTACATGCATAAGACAACTATGGTGTCTCAGATTTAAAGATTACTTGTACCACTATAATAATGAGAAACTGATTGACAGGCAGGTTAAAACTCCATTCAATTTATCTCATATCTTTGGTCACATTTAGTATACCTATTCTTATAATAGGCACCCACTTATTAGTTGTAGTGTCACCACACAAATAACTTGAGACTAGCTATCCTCCTATAGAGTCAACCTAACAAGTGTTAGTCCTATGGTTCATTACTGTTCATCATAATGAACTTTCAACTAGGAATGTTTTAGGAGTTTAGTACAGAGATATATTTACAGGTCTATGTCAACATTTTATGACGCTTTGTAGTTCAATTTCATCATTACTTCTATTAATGTCAACAACTTTAAATAAAAAAATGTTGTCGACAATAATTTTGTTCCTATCCAATATTTCTCCTATACTTATATAATTTATCGAGATCTTGCTATTTTCATGTATTGTTCCTCTTCAGAAGATAACTCTTCTAGAGATTTCTCTTCAGGAGATTTCACCTCAGGGGATTCATTTTTAGGAGATTTTCATTCATAAAATTTGGATAGATCAATTATTCTATTTTCTGTTATGAGTTTTTCTCTTTCGAGGATTTTTATCCTTTGCATTGATAGGACTTCCACACTTCAGGCATGTCTTAAACTCATTTGCATGCACTCTTGTCTTGTAAGGACTTTTATTCGTGCCAAAATATTTACAGCTAGTATAATATCCCTATTCTAATTTTGGGCTAATTATGATGTTTTGGGTACTTTAGTGATTGGTTTTCATAATTAATCTATAATTAAATAATTTTGGTTTGATTTGGTGTTAAGTCTATAACAATCTTATTTATTTATTTATTTATTTTTACATGGGTCAATTTTAAAGTTTGATGACGTGTTCAGAATAATATACTATATTATTTTGTTTTTCGGGAAGGTAATAAAAATTTATTTAAATTTATTTTGACAATGTTATTTATTCATTTGATATTATCGCGTGTTATACACGATAATTATTTGAAATGTCTTTATTTTATTTTTATGTGATAAATTACTTTGTTGTGGGCCCTAAAATTTTGAAACTTAGTTCACCTCGTGTATTATTTAGAATTAGTGGGATTTAACATCAATGATTTTTACATTTTATATGTGGATCTAAACCTTATGTTATATTTGGGTTTTTATTTTATATTGAGCTTAATATATTTTATATACTATATATTAATGTGCTATTTTGGTTATGAATCCCACAAATGAAATAAAAAATAGGGTAAATTGCACTTAAGGATCCAGAGTTTGGGGTAAGTTTCACTTAAGGGTCTAGAATTTTAATTGCGTCAATTTGGTACCTAATGTCAGTGTTGACCAAAAATCAAAGACGGTGTTAATAGAATCCCTAAAATGACTTTAATGCCCCCCACAAAACGACGTCGTTTTTGCCTGTGCTCTCAAAGTCAAACCCACGCCCTATTCTTCATCGCTGGCGTCAGCAATTGGTTTGGTTTGAAACCCATCATCCCAACCCAGATTTGAATGCCGGCGATGACGATTCCCATAGATCCGCCACCACTGTCACCATTAAATCCACCCAATCAGATTCGTCGCCATTGTTTTCCCTCTTGCCTTATTATCCTTGTCGAAGTCCCCATCAAAAATAATAGGGGACTGAGTTCTTAAAACAGTGGTGTCGGCGATTGGTTTGGGTTAATACCCCACCGTAGGATGAGTTCTTGAAAATTGTCAGATTTTTGGGTTATAGACCCGAGACTTTGGGCTAAAAAATGATTATGATTCTGCAAGTTTTTGGATGAACGATTTGTGTGAGCTTGTAGTGCATCGCAAGAGCTTCAATTCGGCTTTTGAATCACTGAATTTGGTTGAGAAATGAATGAGATAAGTTAGGAGGAAGTTGGTCCGAAACAAAACTCAAAACTGACATTTTCTCGTTCAACACGTTCTGAGGTTGAAGGTGAAGTGGATTGTGATCCAATGTGGGTGCACTCACCCACACATACTGTGTTCCCCAGCATTTAAAGACCTTAGGTTTACCCTATTGACTCTAAATTTAACGGGTAGATTCGTCTTGATGAGACCTACCATGTAGGATCCTTGGTTGACCATTTTGACCATAGATTGATCAACTTTGATTTTCAAATCTGAGCCATTTTGGGGTAAAATAGGGTTTTCATACCCACCAAAAGGGCAAAATAGGGATAATATATGTCACATGAATGGCATGTGTAAAATTAGAGGCAAAATCGTTTAGTCAACAGACGGTTTATGATGGTGGATCCCAAATTGAAACCCAACTAATAATTTGGGTACCAAATTGACGCAATTAAAATTTGAGACCCTTAAGTGAAATCTACCCCAAACTCTGGACCCTTAAGTGCAATTTATCTTAAAAAATAGGAAATATGAGTAGCGGTTATTTAATAAAATAATAATATATACACTACATTCATTTTTTTTAAAAAAAAATTCAACACTTCTAACGGTGAGATATAGAAACTATCAAAGAATTGTTATTTTATGGTAAATGGGTTCTTTGGGTTGGGCCTAATATTGGGCTTCGTGCTTGGGCTAATGGGCTGGGATGGATTATAAAAGGGGAACGGCTATTGCAACCCCCCTATTCTTATAAGCCCACCCCTATATTCTTTAGGTTTTTAAGGTTTTATGCAAAATATAAAAAGTTTTTATCAAAACCGACTGTGAGGTCCACTAGAAAACATCATTTTGAACAACTTTGTAGAAGAAAGTTTTTCCCAAATCTATCATTTAAATATACTTTTTAGCCATTTATAGCATTTATTTCATTTTTTACCAAAAAGTTTACCTAAACGATAGATTTTGGAAAAACTTTCTTCTGCAAAGTTGTTCAAAATGATGTTTTCTAGTGGACTAAGCGAATCGGTCTTTGCAAAAACCTTTTATATTTTTCATGAAATCTTAAAAACCAAAAGGAAAGGGGTGGGCTTATAAGAATGGGGGGTTGCAATAGCCGTTCTCTTATAAAGGGAGTGACTATTGCAACCCCATTTTTTTTTTATCATACCCCATCCTTTATGTTTTTGAGGTTTTATGCAAAATATAAAAGGTTTTTACGAAAACCAATTACGTTATCCACTAAAAAACATTATTTTGAACAACTTTGTAGATGAAAGTTTTTTTAAAATCTATCAGTTTAAGTAGACTTTTTAGCTATTTATAGCCCTTATTTCATTTTTCGCCGAAAAGTTTACTTAAACGATAGAATTTGGAAAAATTTTCTTCAGCAAAGTTGTTCAAAATGATGTTTTTTAGTGGACATCATGATCGGTTTTTGCAAAAACCCTTTATATTTTACATAAAATCTTAAAAATCAAAATGAAATGCGAGGTTTGATTAAAAAAAAAAAAGTAGGGTTAGAATAGCTGATTATAATTTCTAAGGCCAAGCCTACCCATATCAATGCTTAGGCTAGGATTGGGATGAGTTTAAATAGGCTTTGGGCTAGGCTTAGCCCAATTTTTTCTGGTTGGGTCGAGGCGGGATACAGGTCAATTTTACATCCCTATGTGTTAAGGAAACCAAATCCAAACAAGATCACCCCCAAACCCCTATAAATGAATTTTTTTTTTTTTTTTTGGGTATAAGAGAAAATGTCAACAGCAACGTGAACTGGATCCACCAATAGCATTTTCCTAAAAAGTACCTAAAATTTTTCTCAGAAAATTAGAATTCCAAAATGACTACCTTTAATTATGTGGCCTAAATGGACTAAGAAATTAACAACTTTATTTCCTTTTCAATAAACATGATTTATTCTAATTTTTATATTACACTTTAAAATAATTTTCAAACAATCATTTAAAATACTACTCCATATAAACCTTTTAGGTTATGTATGGATTGAGAGAAAAGAAGATAAAAGAAGAGAAGATAAGATAAGAGAAAATAACTTTATTTCAACACTGTTTGGTTAGTTAGACCTTGTTAAAGAAGATAAGATAAAATAATTACACATAATTAGATTATTACGATTTTCTAAACTAGTAATGCTATCTTGTTTCACATTTTGTCTTATTATGTACATTTAGGAGGGTTTAATCATATCAGTGGATTTCACAACTTTATCCTTCTAAATATACATAGTTGGGTAAAGTGTTGGGCAAAGTAGTATTACCTTTTTTAAATATTAAACAAAAATTGTATAGGGATATATTTAATATTTTTTTACTAATGTATTCAATTTTTTTTTTAAATTTCTCTAATTTGGGAAGAAAGGTAAAGGAGATCAATTTTATCTGAATTTCTCCTCATTTCCTTTCTTTTCTCTCCGGACTAGACAATCTGAACAAGGGAAGTATCTTCACTTCTCTCAATCCATACATGGGCAACTTCGAGAATTTCATTGATACTATTTGGAACTCCGTTGGACTTCTCATCTTCAACACATCAGGTCGAATTGACTCTTTGGCGGGATCATATGCTGACGTGGTGAGATCAGAGTTGCAGTGTAGCACTCCATTGTACATTTGTACTCTTGCCTCCCATTCCTAGAATTTAATATCCTCTCCTCCAATGGCCGGACCTCCACTTCCACCCCATTTGTAGAACTTCCCAACCCTTAAACCCTCTCCAAAACCCCACCAATGGAAGCCGTCAAATCCTCCTTTCTTTGCCCTACCCCTTTTCTTCCCAAATCTCCATCTTCCAAACCCAGACCCAAACCCATACCCAAAACTAAACCCAAACCAGCCATCCTGTTCTCCTCTGTCACACCAGACCCCTGGTCTCTCAGCAGTGGTAACCACAACAAACCAAAACCCATATCCAAAAACCCTAAAAAACCCCTCTCTGATGACAACGCCCGTCGCATAATCAAAGCGAAGGCCCAATACCTGAGCGCTTTGAGGAGGAACCAGGGTTCACGCGCCCAGACACCCAGGTGGATCAAGAGGACGCCGGAGCAGATGGTGCAGTACTTGCAAGACGACAGGAATGGTCATCTGTACGGGAAGCACGTGGTGGCAGCGATACGCATAGTTCGGAGTCTTTCGGGGAAGGCCGAGGGGTCGTATGATATGAGGGAGGTGATGGGGTCGTTTGTGACCAAGTTGACGTTTAGGGAAATGTGTACTGTGTTGAAGGAGCAGAAGGGGTGGAGGCAGGTCAGGGACTTCTTTGCTTGGATGAAATCGCAGGTGGGGTTTCTTTTAAATTTTGCAATTTTTAGCTTCTTACGATGGTGCTTATTTTTTTATGAATAGTAAAAATTAAAATAAATAATAACAAAAAACAAAAAAACAAAAATTTTGATGAATATAATTCCAGTAGCATACGCTGGGGTTAATTATATTACTTTCAGCTGGGTTCTGTTGTTTTTTTCTATCTTTACTTTCATTTTTATTTTTTTTAAAATTCATAGCCTATTATAGTGATTAATTTTGGTGATATCATATATATGTGTGTGTGTATATCTGTATATAAATATATATACGTATGGATTTTGTTTTCAAACAGCATGTAGTGGTGGTTGATATTGTTGAATTAGACCTTTGAAAAAAAAAAAAAAAAAAAGGCTTTAGAACATCCTGTAATGGTGTCTAATTAGCGAGTTTCGTTTTGTCTTTGTGACATTTTCGTGTGCTTTCACAAAGTTAATTTATCTTTTAAAAAAAGGTGCCTTCTTTGCTTATTTATTTATTTATTTTTAGTGGGGGAGGGGGGGTGGGGTAGTTATGTTGTTATAGCTTTCAAACGGACTATAATTGTGGTAAATTTTTACAAATTTCATCTGGGTTTTTAAAATTCTTGTTCTTAGCTTTCCAATAGCCTGATATAATGGTTAATTTTGATGAATTTGTTCTGGGTTTTTGTTCATTTGTTGAAGTTTGTGCTAGCTAGGAATAAATAACAATTGTAATAAAATACTCACACTTGGATGCTGTTGTATTGTAGGATTTATGATTTGGTAAAAAGGTACGACAGGGATCAGTCAAATGTGTTGTTGTTGGTCTGTTTAGTTTATGCCTGTAATTTGGTAGTCTTCGTTGTCCACGTTGTAGAACATTCAGAAGAAACAATGAGGGAAGAATTTGTTTGAGTTTCTAGTTGTGTTTGAAGTACTGCGACAATGGTTTTCTCTATGATTTGGAGATCCTAGTGTGCCAACCTAGCTGGGATACTAGGTTTTTTCTATGATGTGAGCTGTCTCCTTTTCATTTAAAAAAAAAAAAGAAGAAAAAAAGTAGTGCGACAAGAACTGAATCAATCCCTTTTCTTCTTATCCATTTGCTTTATTTGTTTATTCTTTGGGATTTGTACGTATTAAAAGCAACCAAATTCCATTTATACAAAAAAAAAAAAAAAAAAAATTATCATTAATGTATTGAAGTTAGATTGGTTTCATCTGTGTTAAAATGTTTTGAAGATTTAGCAAAAATATGGTAGTATTAATTGGTGTTTTTCTTTCCTGAACCTGAATGCTTTCTATAGTTTCTTTGCAAAGCACGGGCAAAGTAATATGGTGCAATGATAGACTTATGCGTTAACAGCTAAGCTACCGCCCCAGTGTTATAGTCTACACAATTGTTTTGCGCATATATGGGCGAGTTGGAAAGATCAAACTTGCTGAACAGACCTTCTTGGAGATGCTTGAAGCAGGGTGTGAACCTGATGAAGTTGCTTGTGGTACGATGCTGTGTACATATGCTAGATGGGGGCGCCATAAGGCTATGCTGTCCTTTTATTCTGCTGTCCAAGAAAGGGGAATAATAGTCTCAGTTGCAGTTTTCAATTTTATGCTGTCGTCATTGCAGAAGAAATCCCTTCATGGAAAGGTCATAGAAGTGTGGAGGCAGATGGTGGATACAGGGGTCGCACCCAATAATTTTACTTATACTGTAGTCATCAGCTCCCTTGTTAAAGAAGGTCTTGTAGAGGAGGCTTACAAAACTTTTGATGAGATGAAGAATTTTGGGTTTGTGCCCGAGGAGGTAACTTACAGCCTGCTTATCAATTTAAGTTCCAAAAACGGTAACATAGATGAAGCATTAAAATTTTATGAGGACATGAGATCTCGGGGAATAGTTCCAAGTAACTACACTTGTGCTTCACTTCTTACCCTGCATTACAAAAATGGAGATTATTCTAAAGCATTGTCACTCTTTTCAGAAATGGAAAGCAATAAAATCCCAGCCGATGAAGTCATCTATGGTTTGCTTATTAGAATCTATGGCAAACTTGGTCTTTATGAGGATGCCCAGAAAACTTTTGCTGAGATTGAGCAGTTGGGCCTCCTCAATGATGAGAAAACATATGTAACAATGGCACAAGTCCATCTCAATTCAGGGAATTTTGAAAAAGCTTTAAACATAATGGAGCTAATGAGGTCTAGGAATGTTTGGTTCTCAAGATTCTCTTATATTGTCTTGTTGCAGTGTTATGTTTTGAAGGAAGACTTGGAATCTGCCGAAGTTACGTTTCAAGCTCTATCCAAGACAGGACTTCCCGACACTGGTTCTTGTAAGGACATGCTCAATTTGTATATGAGATTGGGTTTAACTGAAAAGGCTAAGGATTTTATAATTCAGATAAGGGACGATCAAGTAGAGTTTGATGATGAGCTTTGCAAGACAGTTATGAAGATATATTGCAAAGAGGGAATGTTAAGAGATGTCGAGCAGTTGTTAGAAGAAATGGGTACAAATGGATCTTTCAAGGATAATAAGTTTATTCAAACATGTTTTATGGCCAAGCACAGAGAATCCAATAGATCTGAGGAAGCTGATGAGACTATCGAGGCCTTGGATCAACCTGATGCTATGGCTTTTGGACTGATGCTTAGTTTGTATTTGGCAGATGGTAGTACTCGCAATACAGAAGAAATCCTGAGACTGTTGATCAAGACTGCTGGTGGCTTATCAGTAGCCAGTCAACTCATTAGCAAATTTATTAGAGAAGGCAAGAAACTCACTTTAATGTTTCAAAAACTTATGATAAAAGAAAATTATTTTGCTCTGAAATCTTGGATTTTTTATTTTATTTTTTATAAATCTTCTTAACATGCTAGTTCTGGAATTGAGGTATTACTTTGGTGAATTGGTATCTTGAGTATTGACAGCGATTTTCTGTGTAGGTGACATATCTAAAGCAGAAACTCTTTATGATCAATTAATCAAGCTAGGCTGCAGACCAGAGGATGCAGCAATTGCTTCTATTATTAGTTTATATGGGGAGCAGCAGAAGCTAAAACAAGCCCCAAAAATCTTTTCAGCAGTGGCAGATTCTCCTGCAACTGGGAAACCCATATATAACTCAATGATTGATGCATATGCCAAATGTGGTAAACCAGAGGAGGCATATTACCTTTACAAAGAAGTTACTGAAAAAGGGCATGATCTGGGTGCTGTTACCATCAGCAAAGTCGTGAACTCTTTGACGAATTATGGTATGAGTGCCAAAAATTTTCAGTAAATCAGTGAATAATGTTCCTTGTTGAATTAATTTTTTATTATTATTTTATTTTGGGGAGGCATTACTGTCAGAGCTACCATTGACAAGCAAAACCTCATCGATAATTCACAAATGTTTCACCCCCGCAACTAAATGTTTTATGGCATGTTAAGGATCTGGGTTCAGGTTCAGAAATCATTGCTTCCTTTTTTTTTTTCCTTCTGATTTTTTGAAATTTATCATTGATAAATCTGCATTTATAAAAAAAGAAAAGAAAAACTGCATTGTCTGTTATTGTGTGACCTGTTATATATCTCCTCTTCATTTCAACCCACAGAATCCTCCTTACAACCCCAGAGCTATTACCTTTTACGGGACTGTTTGGGAAACTGCAAATCTCTGCTTGCTGAGCTCCATACTGAACAAAATCATTGAATTTGCGCCAAGCAAAGACCAAGGGCCAACAGCAGGATACAGATGGGATACTGACTTCTATGATGTAATTTCAAAACAGTGCTGATATAAATATTTTCTGAACAGGCTCTTGTTATGATTTTGAACCAACTTTTTGTTTCATTTGTGCTAAGCAAAGCCAGAGGGCCTACAGTGGGATTACCAAATTATATGATATGATTTTGAAACAGTTTTGTTATGATCATTTCCTGAAGAGACCATCAATTATGATTTTGAACCAATTTTTGTTTCCAAGCAACCTCTTGAGTAGCAGTTATTTTGGGAGTGCGTCAGTTCACTTTGCCTTGAATCTTAATTTTGATCTTGCATACAAGCACCTGCATATAGACACTAAAACTCAGTTTGGTTTGGGAAAAGAGAGGGTAGGGATGGGCCGGTTGGATGTTTACAAGTGAGGAGAGTATAGAAGGGTGCTTTCAAAAATTTTCCTCGTGGGCCCACCCTCCTAAATTTTTTCCAAAAATAGTATGGATGTGAAGGGAAAACATCTTAATACGAGGTATAAACCTGCATATTTTCCCCTTTAATTTCGCACCCCTATCCTTCCATAGCAAAAAGAGGAAAATAAAGGAAATTTCTCCTCCCCTCTTCTATTCCTTTCCCTCTTTTTCTTTCGCTTCCTCTCTCCTACATAATGAACTAAATGCAGTATGAACAGTAAAAGTATTAAGGGTATCATGCAATGCTTCTTGATTTAATATACCAGTTTCCTTGCCTCAATGTTGATAAATTGCATCTGATTTCCAGGTAAATATCAGGAGGCAGAAAGCGTCATTCGTCAAAGCTTCCGTGATGGCTTGGAGCTTGATACTGTGGCATACAATACCTTTATCAAGGCAATGCTAGAAGCAGGTTGACATAGACCATCTGTTACTTTCAGAGGACATATAATTACTATATAGGCATAAGAAAGCTTTGGATGACACATACAACATTCTAATGTTGCAGGTAAATTGCATTTCTCGGCCAGCATTTATGAGCGCTTGCTTTCTTTGGAAGTTGCTCCATCAATTCAAACATATAACACCATGATCAGGTAAGGACTTCTTTTACTTTGTCCTTTTAAAAGAAGATAACATAATAAAGAATTTTATAAACAGAAAGGTGTTTATTGGTCTATTGACATGTTGCGGTTGTAATGGTAAAAAATGGTGCAGTGTGTATGGACGAGGTCGAAAGCTGGATAAGGCTGTAGAGATGTTCAACATGGCTCGCAGCATGGGTGTGCCCCGTGGATGAAAAGGCATACACTAATCTGATTAGCTACTATGGGAAGGCTGGTAATAATTTACTTCTTTCTTATTGAAGTAACCCACTGTTCAATTTTTCAGGGGGAAAAAAAAAAGAAAGAAAAAAAAGGAAAATTTTAAATCTTGCAACAGCAATCATAACCTCAAATATTTGTGAAGCTTTTGAAGTTTATTTTTGTCCTTCATATTCTTGGCAACTCAATGCAGAATTGAAAATGATTTTGATTGTTTTGAATCTTTCTCTTAGAACTTTATGAAAGTCCTGTAATTCTAGAGATCATAGTTTAAACTTTAAAGTATCAAGAAAGACTAATGCACTTGGAATAGGATGTATAGTTCTTGCTACACTGAACTTGGTTTCTACTTAGAAAGTTATTTATTTATTTGGAGTTTTTGTTCTTTTCTTGATGGGATTTTGTCCATTTGGATGAGTGGGAGTCCATGGGGAGTCCTTTGTCAAAGAACATGGTTGGAAAAATACCACATCCCACATTGGTTAATTATAAACTTCGACATTGTTTCATATACCTGTTTGGGCCCTCCACTTATCAGCTCAAGCTTTTAGGTTGGAAACTTGCATGGTATCAGAGCCTATCGTTCTTAGGCTCTTTTTCGTTCTTGAGTCCGTCTTTATTATCCACGTGACAGGCGTGTTTCTATCTTGTTAGGCCTGCACGTGAGGGGGAGTGTTGGAAAAATACGACATCCCCTATTCCCACATTGGTTAATTATAAACTTTGACATTGCTTCATTTACCTATTTGGGCCCTCCACTTATCCGTTTAGGCTTTTAGGTTGGAAACTTAACAAACATCAAATAAGCATCACTATTTTTTAATTTAATTTACTAATTTTTAATTTTTTTTATTTTTTATGAAGGTAAAGAAATTTTATTCACAAAAAGGGGTTGAGATCCGTATATATGAGTGTACCAAAAGTCTAGCAAAACCACCAAGCAGTTGTAGAAGCATAGACTCAAAAAAGTTTTGGAGGTTCATTCAATCTATGTTACATGGACACTTTAAACTGTATGAAGTACCCGTGTCGGAATGTTGGATACATGTGACATGGGTGTGGGTACTCCTACCGGACACTTTAAAATAATGAGAAATCTTTGGAAAGTAGACGAATCCGACACCTGGACACATACCCGCACCCGACACCTATACCTGAGTCCATGTAACATAGCATTCAATTATCTGTAAACTCCCAACAGCTCCAACAAAAAATCAACCCTGGACAAGAGTTCTTTAAATGCTCCAAAGTATACTCCTGCTTTAAATGCTCCAAAGTATACTCCCGGTTCTAAAAAATCCTCCTATTTATTTCCTGCTAAATGCTCCAAAAGATAGCATGTGGGACCCTCTTCCATGCTGCCAACCCTTGCTTGTTTTTTCTCCTAGACCTCTAAGACTTTGACACTTGTTGAACAGCAGAAGGCAACACCCATTGAATCCCAAAAATGCTGAGGCAATGAGTCCATAATCCTACTGCTACCAGAAACTGTATCAGAAGATGGTCTATACTCTATAGATTCAAGCCCTGCCTTGCACATTACACACCAATCCTCTCTACTGGAGAACATCCAAAGTGAGGTATTTCTTCCATGCGGCAGTCCAACAGAAGAAAGCCACTTTGGGTGGGTACAGAAGGTAAACAAATCTGGGCTGCTGGGAAAGGGGAGCTCCAAAAATCTGTCAAGGTCTGATAGAGGGCTTAACTGAAACTTCCCATTTGTGTTTCCAGTTGATATTATAGTACACCCCCCCCCCCCCCCTCTCTCTCTCTTCCTCTTTCAATTTTGATGTCATATAGCATGGCTAGTAACTCCTCTGCCTCTTCCACCTCCCAGTCTTGTAAGTGTCTAATAAAAGTCACACTTCAAGATGGTCTCTCCCATTCAATCCACAAAATCCACAACCCAGCCTTCTCTATTTACCGAGATGTTAAAAATAGAGGGAAAGGCTTCCATCAACGATCATTCTCCACACCACACATTTGTCCAAAATTGAACCTGTTCCTCATTTCCACCTTGAATTTCACTTTCCTAGCAAAGTGAATCAGCTCTTCCACTACGGATTTGCAAACCCCCCCCCCCCCCCCCCCCCTTTTTTCTATTTACCGAGATGTTAAAAATAGAGGGAAAGGCTTCCATCAACGATTGTTCTCCACACCACACATTTGTCCAAAATTGAACCTGTTCCCCATTTCCACCTTGGAATTTCACCTTCCTAGCAAAGTGAATCAGCTCTCCCACTACGGATTCCTCCCCCCCCCCCCCCCCCCCCCCCCCCCCCCAATGTGGCCTTGAAGGGCGCTTAGGCCACCAATTCCCATCCTCTTTTCCATGCTTCCACACTACTGCTTTCTTCTACAGGGCATCTCTTTCATTGGAAAATCTCCATGGCCATTTTCCTAATGAGGCCTTGTTCATTTGAATCAACTGCCTCAACTCTAACCCTCCCACTTCTTTGGGAGAGCAAATGGTTCTCCATTTGACGAGACGGAGCTTGGTCTCTCCCCCTAGGCCCTCTCAAAGGAAATCCCGCTGCAAATTCTCTAGCCTATTGGCTTCCGAAGCCAGATTCTGAAGAGTGACATATAGTATGTAGGCAGGCTTGCAAGAGTGCTACAATTAGAGTGAGCCTTCCCCATTTTGACAAATAGCTCTTTTTCCAGCCATCGAGCCTTTTTTTCTGAATTGCTCTATCACCGGATGCCATACTGCTTTGGACTTAAAAGGAGCCCCCAAAGGGAGCCCTAAGTAAGAAGCTGGCAGGGAAGCCATCCTGCAACCCAAGTTAATAGCTCGCTCTTCCACCCTCACTCCATCACTAACACCGATCAATTTGCTTTTCCCTAGATTGATCTTCAACCCTGAGACTGCCTCGAAATAGAGGAGTATACATCTCAGATATCGGAGCTGGTCATCTTCAAGTTTATAGAAGATAATAGTATCATCTGCATACAACAAGTGGGAGATACATCCTGAGCCACTACCCATGCCCTCAATTGAGAATCCCTGCACAATTTTGGCTTCTAATGAGCATCACTCTCTCTAGCATATCTGGCTTTTTAGAGGTCATAATAAGCATTTTTACTTAAAAGCCTTGCTAAGTCGGTTTCATCTATAGTACTCTTCGTGGAAACTAAGCATTGAAGGTGGGAATCATAATTATGACATATGGCCTTTACTGAATGTGTGGTTGGTTATCAGAATTCTTCATTGGTTGAGAATGAGATATCCCCTTTCCCATATAATCTTATTTTAACTGCTTTGTAGGTAAGAGTCATGAAGCATCCATTCTATTCAGCAAAATGCAGGAAGAAGGAATAAGACCTGGGAAGGTACGTGCCTATATGTTGCCAAAGCTTAGGAGATTTTGACAAAAAGAGATGCAGTATCATATAGTTGGTAATTTTATCTAGAGAATTATCATTATTGATAAGACAAAAATGAGATTATTGTTATTATTATTTGAAGGATTTCATGAAGTGGTTACTTTTGCCCTTTTTTTTTTTTTTTTTTTTTATCATCAATGTTTGTGATGACTCTGTAAGCATTCCATTCTAATGGATGGATTTGTGCCTCGACTGCTAGTAAAACATTATAGAATGATATCCCAGTTGATTTTTTGTATAAATCAAGCAATAAAAGGAGAAGAAGAAGAGAGAGAAGAGAGAGAAGGAAGAAAAGAGAGAGCAAATCAGGGTTCTCTCTTTTGTAACTTATTATTTATTTCCCTTTTAGGTAAAAGTACATAAATACCCTTCAACATAGTAATAGAATAAAAATGGAGAAATAAAGACTAACATTCAACAATCCATTCTCCACATATGGTTTTACAGTGCCCCTATCTGTCTTGGACTGTCCAATTTGATGAGTCGCCTGTTGAACAATTGAATGGTCATAACTCAACCATAAATCATATGAATTGATTGATTCTCAGTTTTCTCACCATCCAATACTTTGTATTACTGATTTACTGTATTATCAAACTACTAACATAGTGTCCTTGTATTTTTTGGGTAATTGCAGGTCAGCTACAATATTATGATCAATGTGTATGTTAATGAAGGACTTTATTGTGAAGCGTATGGACTTTTCCAAGCCATGCAGAGAGATGGTTGTTCACCTGACTCCCTCACCTACCTTGCCCTTGTTCGAGCTTACACTGGAAGTTTGAAATACTCAGAAGCAGAGGAAGCCATCATTTCTATGCAGAAAGAGGGGATTTTCCCTTCCAGTGCTCATTTTAACCTCTTACTTTCTGCTTTTGCAAAAGCAGGTTTGATTGGGGAAGCTGAAAGGATTTACAGGGAGCTATTTATGGCTGGTGTAAGTCCTGAACTTGCGTGTTATCGGACTATGCTGAGAGTTTACATGGATTATGGACATGTGGAACGAGGCATTGCCTTCTTTGAAAAGATAAGCGAGTCTGTAGAACCGGATAGATTTCTTATGAGTGCAGCTGTGCATTTTTACAAGTCTGCAGGGGAGGAACTTAAAGCTGAACGTGTTTTGGATTCCATGGACTCTTTGGAGATTCCATTCCTGACAAACCTTGAAGTTGGATCAAAGACAAAAACTCCTAGAAATATATCAGAATAATATAGCAACAGGTCATTATATAAGTTGAGGAAAGAATAGAGAGATAGAAAGAGTTGTCAAGTACCTCACAATGGAATAAGACTCAAGACAGACAAATGGTGTTAATTTGCATTCCAGCGGTGACATGAACAAGGGTTCAGAGTGCTGTAGTGCTTATTCTCCTCTGATTGTGTGGCAAAGAGTTCTTTAATGTTTGAAGACGCAAAAATGGGGTGCGAAAACAGGGGCAGGCTGATATAAAAGATGTCTTGGCAATTGATGGGGAGACTGCGACAAGGCTGGGAGGGCTATGGTCTGAGACACGAGGGGACTGCCTGCGTCATTTGTGACTTGTGACTGATGGCTATGGATATAAGATTCTCTCTGCACTCCATTATCAACTGTCCCATCTTATGTTGCCTGAGTTTTTTATTTTTCTTCCTGCTTTCTTTCATGGGTGGCACTGAAGAAAATCATGACAGCAATGTAATCCTTCCTATGCTAGAAATTCAGGTTCTGTACGGAAGATAGCAGCAGCTCCATGTGGTAGCCGATATAAAAGTTCACATCCATTAAGCCAATTTATAGTCATGGTGATTCCAACATATGAATCAACTTATAGTAAATGGAACATGATTGCCAAGGCACCTAAATCAATTGGAAATGTACAGGCCTTTTTTCCTCCCTCTCTCTCGTAATTTTTATAGGATGGTTTTGTTGTTTACAATTGTACAGAAGGGCATCTATTGAGGATCAGAAATTTTTCCCCCTTTTTGGGCATTATAGTTTACAAATTTGTGTGTTCCGAGGGATGTAAATATAGAAGATTGCTTCCTTTATTAGTCCAATTTTTACTTTTTGATTAAGTAACACTTGTCATGTGTTTATTTTGTGGAATTTAGGAGGTTTTTTTTGTTAAAAATTAATATAGTTTTCGACTTTTCGATGAAATTAACAAAAATCACAGTTGAGAATGGCAGGAAATATGAGTACCCCTTTGAATCTTTGATGATTATTTACTGTATTCCCTTTAGTTTTGTTTTCAATATAGGGTTAAAAACTTAAAAACACTCTAGTATTCAACTTTTGGGATGGTTTCAATGTAGTACTTAGACTTTAGTTATTTATTTAAAACCTGAAGTTCACTTTAATGAAGCAATGTGATCCTAATCTAAACTCTGTCTAAATAACTGACAAACATGACGTCACGTGAGGACACGTGAATGCATAACTAGAGCTTATGTGCCTGGGAGCTTAACATGGCACCATTTTTGTGCCCACATGAGGACTAAATTCATTTAATTGATTTAAATGCCTTTTGTTAGTCTCAAGGTTTTATATAATATGTTATGATTTTGATGATAACAAAACTTTGATGACCATGGATTAATGTTTATCATTATAAGTTAGGACTTTCTATATTTGAATGCACTATCATTAAAATAAATAAATAAATAGAAGCAAATAAGAATAAATCATAGGATCAAAGGGCAATCAGAAAACTTCATCATATGAAAAATCAAGAGAAATAAAGAGCCTCAAAGAAGAAATGATTCAAACTCTCAATAACCTCAAGAATAAAATACTCGAAGGACATTAAAGACTTCGGTATTTGGTTGTGGTTAGGATTTTATGTAGATGGTCAAATGGTGAATGCTTAATGATGGTAGGATATGTAAACCATAAACCTTGACCCTAAGAAAAGTCCTAAACTTTGCTTGAAAAATTATTTAGGGACTTGGAATTGAAAATGGACTAAGACTGCCAGAACTACCTAATTTAGTCAACTAAATAATGCATTTAGCCAACTAAATGTGCTTGTGTACTTTGTGTTGAACTCTGTTTAATTCAATTGATTAAATGTACCACTCAGTCTACTACATGTATGCCTCCCAACAAATTTATATTATGCTAGATTGAATCGACTAAGCATGCAAGCTAGCTTATAATAACTAGTTTTTAAATGATCGTTTGTTACTCCAACGGCTAGTTTGACACCTCCAATGCCTCCAACAACCCTTTTTTTTTTTTTTTTTTTTTTTTTTTTTTTTTTTTTTTTTAATTTTAAAGCCTATACATATGGTGTTTTAAACATTTTTGGAACGATGGATTAACAAAAAGAAAAAGATCATATTCATTCCTATCCATATTTAAGCTCCATATTTATATACTCCAACTATTATTGTTCATATTATAATAGAGTGAGGTGAATTGTTTACTTACCCTATTAAGAGGGATTTGTTGTTATATTTCATTCACATTTATCATAGAGAGAGATTAAGGGTTGGACATAACCCTTGTAGAGCAAATGAGATTTTTCTTGTTGTAATAGGTTTGATCTACACCCGAAAAATAGATTGGGTTTGATCTACTCCCAAAGGAAGATTGAATATCTGATCTTCATCTAGAAGAAGATTGAGTAAGGATTTGATCTACACGTGGAAGTAAATTAGTTAGTAGTTTCGGAATCCTTAAAAGGAACTATTGAGATGAGGATGTAGGCGGAAGGCAAAATCTCGTCAAAACCTTTGCATTTGATTTCCGTCTCTTGGTTAATTGTAATTGGTCAAGTATTAAACCCTTTCATGTAACTCAATGTTTAAGACCCACCATTTTATAGAACTCAATTAAAAAGCCAAACTGTGATTCATGACTCTACTTAAATGATTGGCATCTCATTAAAGAAGATTTAAGTTAACCAAGCAACTTTATTATCAAAGAAAATTTTCACTCATTTACCTTTCCTCCTAAACAAACTTTGTATCTCAAAAGAGAAGATCCCATCCCAATTAACTACATATTGCTAATGTTGACATAAATATTAAAATCAATTATTAACTAGTCACATTTTGTTTATCAAGATTCAAGTGTGTTAATAATCATCATTTTTTAAGGACCTGTTTGCGCGTCCAATTCGAAATTTAACAATTTGATAAATTTTACATAAGATTGAAGGCATGAATCTATCACCTTGAATAATAATATTTTAAAATGTTGGAGTTATCACTATAGTTGATATTGTAGAATCAATTTTAAAGAATTCATGAAATACCACTATTTTGAATTTTTACTACTATTTGTGATGATGACCATCATTTTCAAGAATTTGTTAATTCATGATGATGGATTGTGCATTTAATACTACTAGATATAGCACATGTGCATAGCACATGAATATTTTTAAATAATATTAGTTATACAAAATAATAAATACATAAAGATTTTATATTTTTTTCATAAAAGATAAAGTTTAAAATTCAAAAGTACATTTTTTTTTATATCAAAATTGTCAATGAAAGATTAAAAACTCTTTAGATATACATTCAGAATTTTTTTTTCTTCATAAAATGGAATATTTAAAGAGTTTATATTCATATATATTATCATGCAACTTGATAGTTGCTCTAGAAAAAAGAACTTGAGTAAGAATCTAACTTTAATTTGTTAAGAGTTTGAGTTAAAATCTGACTTTCATTTGATAAGAATTTTTACTATGTGTTTCAATTAAAGGAAGGGTAGATATGTATTTTAAAAAACAAATAAGTGTATATTGGTCGTTCAAAAATTTTTCTGAGATTTAGCCTTTTATAGATACTAGTTGGTGTACACGTGCGTTGCACGTAAATTTTTTTGAGTTAAATTATTTTTTTCAATAATGATAATAATTTTTTAATTTAATAATTTTTTCATGCCTTTGCATAAGATGAAAGCACTTTGATTACTCAATCCTTCACTTCTTTTGATATGATTACTATTTTTTTTTTCATTATCTTTCCCAAATCATAGTGCTTAAAATTGTCTTTGAAACTTCATTATACATAGGTTCTTTGATATGGTTTGATTTCGATATACATATATATATATTTTATTCGTCGATGCGTGGTGGATCACTGCTTGTGATTTTTTTATTTTTGGGCTTGTACATTTATTTTTTTATAAATGATTTTGAACTTTTCTTTTTTTTTTTTTTTTTGGGTTGTGATCTAAGTTATTTTCTTTTCTTTTTGTTCTTTTTGGTTTTGTTTTGTTTAGTTTGGTATTTTGGGTTTGCAGGTAGATATTGCAAAATTTCATGAGTCTCACGATTTGAAAGGGACTTTTTTTGATGGTTCATTAGACCTTCCCTTTTTATTTTCTTTTTTTCTTGTGCATTCATTAATGGGTTTTTTTTTTTTTTTTTTTTTTTTTTTGGGGGGGGGGGGGGGGGGGAGGGGGGTTTGTTTCTTTTTTGTTCAAGCCTGCTTCTTTTTTAATTTTCCTTCAATTGAATCGTCTTTGATTCTCTTCTTTTTCTTGGTAATTTGACTTGATTATTTTTAAAAATCAGAGATCATATGTGAATTCTCAACAAAATATGAAAATTATGCAACAGTAGCAATTTAAAAGTTCAATAATGCAATTCAAGTTTTTTCTGATATGCGAATCCTTAGAAAATAATCAAAGATTATATGTGCTATTCAAAACTTTACTTATGCAATTCAAGGTTTTTTTTTTTTTTTTTTGGCCTCTTAATCTGGGTTTTCATTTGTTTTTGTTCAAGCATGCGTTTTTTTATTTTCATTCAACTGATTCGTCTTTGATTCTCTTCTTTTTCTTGCTAATTTTGCAATTCAAATAGAGATTTAAAAGTCTAATCATGCAATGCAGGCAGAGATTTAAATGTTTATACAAATAGAGATTTAAATGTTTAAACATAATTTGCATATATGAGTCAAGTTTGTTAAAAACTACATACCAGACAAAGTACCAAAAGAAAGGAGATGCAATAAAGGCACATAGAAGAGACAGAAGAAGGAAGCAGTAGTTGTTCTTTCTTGTGTTAGGGTTTTATGATTTTTATAATGTGTTTCTATTTGTATTTATATGTTAACATTGTTAGGGTTTTACGAATTATAGTTTTCGTTTCCTTAGAATTCCTATTTGGATTTGGTTTTATTTAATTATCATACGAATTATAGTTTCCTTAGAATTCTTATTAAGGTATGTGTTTTATATTACTATATTTCCCATATATGCAAAAGGATAATTGTGTATTTAAAAATTAAAATAAGGATATATTAGTCAATCAAAAGTTTTTCTCACATTCATCTTTTTATAGGTAATATAGATAGATATAGATATAGATGTAAAACTTCTTGAATTATTTAATTTCGAATTAGACAATCAAACAGGCCCTAAAATGTTAAAACAATATTAGTTGGCTTCATCAGAGAAGTCAAAAATAATTATGCACAATATGGGGCCTCTAAAAATTAGTATGAACAAATTTAAGTACCATTAATGCCTCTAAAAAATTTTAAAATTCTTATCTATACTTTTATATAAATGGAAGACCTCCTTTTAGGGTCTTTACAATCCTATTTCAGAGTTGCCCCTACATTACCTTGTAATTTTTGAGAACTCAGAGCAATATAAAGACAAATGAAAAAAAATTAAAATAAAATCATTTGACTGAAAAAATAAATGAAGGCATTTTTTTTTTCTTTTGCACGTGCGTGTTAGGTATCTAGTGGATAAATGAACTTTGGAAGTGGCCAAAACAAGCTCTTATGACTTTTTAAAATAAACTTTTACTTCTTGTTTTCTATTTTAAAAATAAAGAAATAAAAATTTTAATAGTTTTTTTGTATTACAAAATTTTGATAATAATTTCTAAAAGTAGAAATAGTAAGTGATAGGTAATAAGGAAGTAGTAGAAATTTTCTACTGTCTCACCTTTAAAAAATTTTCACCCTCAAAACTTTTATATTTTTAATTTTAAAAAATAAAAATTTATTCAAATGGGGCCTTACTTTTTCACACTTTGGTTGCTTCGCCAGAGGGGAGCCCAACGCTCTCACGCACAAAAAAGAGTACCGCACGCTGCTCACGAGGTCACAACTCACAACTCACAACTCACAACTGAAACCATTTTCCAGCCGGCCAAACAGTTTATAGGTATTTTCTCGTCGCAGCAAAACTTTCTCATCGTCTGCGAGAAAAAGAAAAACAGCCGCAGGGAACACCAATTCATCCCAAAATCTTTACGTAGACACATATATAGGGCACCAACTCCTCGAAGTCCTTCAATTTTATGAGTCAGGGCATCATCCACCAAACTGGGAGCGCAGCATTATGGAGCATACGCTATGGGGTCATTTACCCCTTCTGGTGAGGTCCACCTCCAAAGAATCAATCGAATACCTTCTTCAAGCTCTGTGGCGAACTCGAAAGACCGGTCTTGATGCCGCCGACCGCGACATCATCAGAGACATGCTCCAACTTCAGAACGAGACCGACCTCGATCCTGTAACTCTCTCTCTCTCTCTCTCTCTCTCTATATATATATATATATATATGTACATGTATGCTTTTCATGACTATTCCATAAACCATGGTCCATATTGTTTTCCACAAAACAGAAAAAAAAAAAAAAAAAAAAAAAAAAAAACAAATCTTATAGTTTTAGAATCAAGCTGTTCGGTGCCTTGGTTGATTGTTTGAGTTATTTATTAAAATTGCAATTGGCTTGAATGACTAAATTGCACATTTTCACCTGAATTTATTCGCTAAGGCACATTCTTAGTAGCACAGACCACGAATTTTTATTGAGGCTCTATTTGGTTCGGGGATTTTATCAAGGAGAAAAAATAAAATTTGAGGAATTGTACTTTTTCTTATTTGGTTGCAATGGAAAATTGGTAGAAGAAGAATAATTGAAATAATTTTGGCTTTGTATGATTTCATCTTTTCCTTTTGTTTTCTTTCCTCTGCATTTTTTTGCCATGATAAATTCCACGAACCAAATAGAGGGTAAAAGAATGTGACATATCTTCCATTATTTAGATAAAGAGTTTAAAATTTGTTAAGGGCTTTAAAGATATATAAGCCATATGAGTTAACTCAACTATAAAAGTTTACTTTTCTACATTGCAGCTTTTGGTATGCCTCCGCATGTTGATACGTAAGTGTGTTTATGAAAATATCAACAAGGACGATATTCAAAAGCTGTTTCCCAATGAGGTTCTGCCTGAATTACAAAGACTATTGACACTTCTGCTGCAAAAGTTTCAAAGGGAATGGCGGGAAGAAGTACTCAAGGATCAGGTTAGAAATTTAATTGTTGTATGTATAATTGCATTGATATACTTGTAAGGATGTAAGTATTTAAACTTTTTTATTTCTATGAATTTTATTTAGGTTACTTTTCCCTGCTTAAAGGCAATGACATGGAATATGGCAGAGCAGGATGCAGAATCAACAGACACTGTGGCCGTTATTAACTTAAAGGTATCTGAACCATTTGAACTTTTAATATGCAAAGCACTTCCGGTCAATTGCCTTTATGTTGGACCTAATTTTGAGACTATTTGAAAGTGAAATCAAGATGCTGGAAAAAGCTTGGATGTATCACTACAAAAAAAGAGGCCATTAGCCATAGCCCTATATGTGGTTAAAACATGGATATCTGTGGCTAAATTCAATTTGGCTACAGATTTGATTCGTGGCCGATCCGTGGCGAATGGAGGTGTGGCTAAATTGCTTAGCCACAGATTTCTTCCCTGTGGCCAAGTGTACCCACAGATTTTTCTGTGGTAAAAGGCATCTGTGGCTAGCTTTTGGATGAATAAAGAACAAATAAATAAATCCTTACCCACACATATATCTGTGGCCAATATAATGTTAGCCACAAATATATCCATGGCCAAGGATGAAATTGGTACCAAATTCAATTATATATCTAATCTTAGCCATGGTTATATCTGTGGCCAAATATGAAATTGGATACAATCAGTTATAGATCCGTGGCAAATATGAAAGCTAAGTTATAATTTAAAACTCTTAGCCACGAATATATCCGTGGCTAAGTGTAGATTTGCATTTAAAAAAAAAAAAAAAAAATAATTATAAATTTTTTAATGAGAATCCTATATATAACCTGTTAATAGAATTATATGTTGCTAAGGACAATATCAATATCAAAAGTAAGTAATAAGCCAAAAGTTGTTAAAATATATCAATATCATAGAGATCGAGTTACAAAGATGGCTGGAATTGTAATAAGATGTCTACCATATCAAAAGTAAGGAGATGTCTACAAAATCAACTAGTTACAAAGATGGCTAACATTGTTAATAAGATGTCTACAATATCAAAAGTAAGATTCATCTTCATTTACATGAGCTTATCAAAAAAATCTTCATCTACATGAGGCTTTCTTTGTATGTACTAGAAGCTTTCCTTTCCTCGTACAAAAAACTTCTCGTATACCTACAAAGATAGCCATTAAAATGTTTAGATTTCAACTAGTGTTGCCATCAAAAGATGAAGAAAACCAAAATCAAAGTCAAATTGCCCAAAAATAAGCATCAGTTAAATCCATCAAGCATCTCTCTAAAGTTTTCAATAGATCTGGCAGACAAAATGACAAGAAATAATAGAAAATGAAAAAAGTAGTAATTCATTTGAGATAATGAGTAATATAATACATAAATAGAAGACCAAGCACCATTTGCTCCAACTTCTCCAACTATTTTGCATAACTCAAGACTATAAATGAAATATGAACCTAATTAAAACACCAAATTGCAAATGAATATGACAGAAATCAACTCGAGTGAAAGTCTTATTTGGTAACCACATGCCAGGCCATGACAAAAATCCAACATGCTTTAGCAGATTAGAGTGGATGCAAATATATAAATTAAAAGGATCCAATTTAAATTAGCAAATTAACCAAGCTTTTAGCATACATAAACACTGCCCTCTAAAAGGTGCCATTCAAGCAACTTAATGATAGGACGATAATAACCGAGATAAATTAAGAAGGAAATCTCATTGCTGATTTCCATACCCCAAGCCCATTTGAATACTAGCTTATTTTGCATAACCAAGAAACTTAACAACTATAGAACAGATCTGAGGGGGATCTATAGAGATTCTCCCAGGAGGGGAAAAAGGTGCACGGGTAGGTGCGTAGATCTTAAGGCTAAAAAGGAGTAGCTCTACATAATGTCAGAGACATATGTATGAAATTATATTTCATCAGGATACAGATTCTGCAGTCAAAAGTGATATTGTAATTAATTAACCTTTAATATTGTTGGCATGAAGTTTACACTTGCATACATCATGGAATATGTTAGGAACTTTAATATAATATAGAAATAACATGATGTATGAATGCCAACACTTCTTCTACCTTGAGAGATTCTGCTGGCAATTTTAAACTCAAACCATCCAAGTGTAAACTTGCATAATTTAATGTGCCCCAAGTCAATAAAGGGATTTTTTGTTTTGGTTCTGTAATACCACTGAATTGAAAGAGCCTTAAAGGACTGACCATAACGCACTAAACATCCATTATGAATCAAAAACAGCACACACTCATGATGCTTAAGTGTGGTTTTCATTTCCCAGTTGCTATCAGAACAAAAAATTAAAAAAAAAAATAAAAGTTTTTAAAATCACTAATTTACTTTGAGGGCAAAGCCATTAATTGTCAACAATTGAAGATGATTCCCAGTCAAATCGCATTTCAGCATAGCCAACATTTAACAGATTATATTTTATCAATCTTAGGTCAAAAGTTCCAAGAAAGATTGGCCCCTTTGCGTACACCTTTTGGTGTTGGTGAAGAGAGAGCTAGAAAGAAATTTATAATGGGAGAAATTACAATTTGATAAAATCAAAGAAGAGTTTATTAGCACCCTATTTATTTGGTTCTCTCCGCATTAGTCTAGTGGAAAGCCTTCCTTTTGGATTTTATATATTGTTTTTCTTTGAAAAGATATACTTAGTTTGTATACATCCTGTATACCAGGCCTTTGGCATTTTTTATGATTACTATAATTTACCTATCAAGAAAAAAAAATTAAAGGGCCAAAGGTTCCAAGAAGTCCTTACCTTCCATTTGGTTGAAGAGAAAACTAGGGAAAGAGCCTAAAATGAATGCTTCGCGTTGTTTTGGTTTCTAATATATAACAGGCTGACCTCAACTAAGCTAAAAGGTCATATTAGGTTCATTGGGTGGAGCTATTTGTAATAAGATAATGAACCATCTAAGATTAGATATACTAACTTCTTCAATGTTCTTATATATTCTCAGCAACCCAAGGGAATATTAATCATGAAGATTGCAAAAAAAAAAAAAATCTCTTACCTTATCCCTATGGCAAAGAAGTTCCAGAACTCGTGCCCCCACAGCATATCCTGCATCCTCCAGCCTGCTCCATTTCCAACAAGATTATAGAACAGCCAAATCAAAATGTGTATTATCAAAAATTTGATAAAAGTCGACCTTACAGAAACTTTCCATGTTTGACTCAACAAAAAGCCCAATTTCCAAGTTTAAGTCAGAAAAAATGAAAATAATATATAAAGGAGTATTTGTTATAAAGGCAATGCAGCTATTCTGAGCTGAAAATTCACAATTTCTAGTTTCCATCATGTCAATTTCCACAAATTTCTCTCCCAGTTTCAATCTTTGACTTCAACAGGTTCACACATAATTGAGTTGCTAAGAAAATGTAATAGAAGATAAAAGAAATTAAAATCTTGAATATTAATTTTTTCATTAATTAGGACCCAAAACAACTAAGACCTCCACTCAACTAAGCATTATACAAATATGTGGTCTATTTGGGTTGCTATTTTATTTTCTTTCTTCCTCCCCATGCCCCCCTTCTTTCTTTCTTCTTTTTTTTTTTTAAAGAAAAAAGCATAATACATAAGATCCAACATTTCATCCTCTATAATTTCCTCCCTTTTCTCAGAAACCAAAACACAATGTTAAAGACTAAAGAGTGACAAGTAATTGGGTGCAACGACTAATTCATAAAATCCAACATTACATTTTCCTTTTGTTGCACCCATTTCTCAGCAACCAAAAAAAAAAAAAAAAAAGATTAATCATATCTATTGGAATGAACCTGCACAAGCATTCTCAAGGACATTATTCAAAACAAACTTGAACCAAAAAAAAAAAAAGATTTAAGGGTCCTAGTGGAATGAACCTGCACAAGCCTATTATTTTACTTTATTATTGAAATCCCCTAGCCTAAGTGTTGGCTCAAAACTAAGATAAAAGTTAAAAATCAATAGTATTTTAATCAATGAACATACCTCCAAGAAACCAAAAAACGAGTAACAAAAGTCATCAATGGGCTGGGTGAAGATGTGCTTGTGGGTGTGGCTGATGTTGTGCCTGTGGCTGGTGCTCTGTCTGAAAGGGGTGCTCTGACTGAGGCATAGGAACATAGTATGGCTGGGGCTGATTCTGTGTTTGAGGCACATTAGGTGGCTGGGGATGGTCTACAAGAAGAGAAGTAAAAGACTAGTAAGTGCCACCTTCTCGCTCACGACGCATATAATGTAATTCATCCTCTATAGCAGCCATTCGACGCCTTGTAGACTCAGCCATTAAACTCATTTCCTCCCTAGTGGATCGCGCAAACTCCTCAGCGCGTTTTGCATTCTCATCAGCAATCCGACTAGGATTCGTTTGCTTCCCTCAATGCCTCCTTCATAGCAGCATCACGATATTTTTGGGCAACGGTTTCTCGAGCATGAGTACTAATCAAAGGAGTGCGACCATGCCCTCCCTCACCAACCACTGCTTTGAATGCTTGATCTCGAGCATTTTGAACTACAGTCCCCTCAGGAATCTGGGTAAGGTGTACCTCCATCGCCCCCTGCATATATTAAATATCCAAAATTATAGATTACTTAAAACCCTGCATGATTCACACAAATGATAATTAAATCACTAACTTTGAATTAAACTTACCACAAGTTTTTTAGTAGGTGAATCCATAGGCTTGGTACCCTTGGGCTTGTGAAGTATCATAAACATAGTCATTTTGTCAGGCTTGATTCCCCCATTCTTCATTGCCTATCATTGTCAAAGATATGTATTAAGTTTTATTCATGAAATCATAGTTAGGATCATGTAATGAAATGACATTTAAGATATGAAATATTATGTTTATACCTCATCATGCTCAATTCGTGCAAAAGCCTTCTTTCCAGCCCTATGGTTGACCTTTTTTAGTATCCGATTGTCATGGTTCTTCTTTGCCTTTGCCTGCAATTGACAATTATATGAAGTAAAAAGTTTGATTTTAACATATTCCCTACACAAAACAATCATAAAAATGTTCATTGGATTTTTTTATTACCGTAGTCTCAGATTTCCTCCAGTGGTCCACAAGGTTCTTCCATTGAGTCAGATCAAGATAGCTCGGGCCATATTGGTATTGCAGGTCAAGGGGTATTGTGTCGACATGGTAATCTCTCTTTACTCGATATTTTGCACCCCTCCATAGTTCACCAAATTTTTCCATCAGCCAACCCTTAGTAAGAGGGTTTACAAACTCAAATTCAGACTACACATAAATTACAAATGTTAGTAGCATCGTGGCAGAAAATCTCCAATGAAGTGGTAGAGAATTTCTAGTGAAACACCTTTAGAAGTTAGAACTATCTGGTAAACACATTTAGAACAAAATGTAATAATCTAAATTAGCAAAGTGGCCTAAAAATTCATGACAATCAAACTTAGAAAATTCATAACTGCCTCCACAAAATTCGAAATTTAATGATTCTACTAGTCTTAGAAAGCTTAAACATTGAAATAGCATGTCAAAACAAATTTTTTCCACGAAATTAACAACAAATAACCATTAACGTATATACTTTATATATCCAGAAGTTCAAGTCCAAAAACCAAATCAAAATAGGACAAAATTTCATAATTTTGAGCCACTATTAGGATTTCCAGAATTTATGAACAAATAGTTTGTGCATTTGTACATTACTAGCTTGAGCATACCTCTAACATAGTGATCACTGTTTCTTTATCTTTAGTGCACACATGCCTCCAATCAAGGATATCTAAACGAATAGGGTCTCCGGAGGACATAATAGCTCCAATTTTATCAGACAGCATCTTTGAATCAGTCTCACAAGGCTGACCAACCTCATTTGCAAGTATACTGACCTGACCCTGCCTCCGTGATAAGTTAAGGCCAACCCTACGGTTTATTTGCCTTGGAGGTTCTATTAGAAATAATGCATCATATTATAATTAGTAAATTGATTAACATGTGACTAGTTAGATCATGCAAAAGGCAAGGAAAATGTAGGAAAAACAATAATAATAGTTTCTTACTGAATGTACCAGCAGGTTGGGATGGCCCAACTCGCTCCTGCCTAACAGTAGGCGTTCGTGCCATGCAAACCTGTTTTGTTAATAGACAATCTCGATATTAGGGTCTAATTATGTAAATTTCAACATTAGATTTCACTATAACACAATGTAAAAGCATAAAATGGATACATGTGCATATATAGATAGAGTTTAAGGGAATTAAATAATCCAACAATATTAAGAAACACTACTTACAATCCATCAATGCAGAATTACTATTCAAATGATTATCTTCTTCTTCACTTTCTTCAAATTCTATTGCATCTCCATTGTTTTCATTTGTTGGTTGATTGGAAGGTTCAATCACAGGAATGTCCTGCCTAGCTTCAATCAAATTTTCCACACCAACTGTTTGCAATACTAATTCCGGACCAATGTATGTCTCACTTTCAACATATGTATTTCCATCATTTCTAGACCCTTCCCTTTTAGTCATGTCAAAGTAATCCCTAGGCAATATTTTAATAGCAGCCCTCCATTCCTTTTCTACCGGGTCATCAACATAGAAGACTTGTAAAGATTGAGAAGCAAGAATAAAAGGTTCTTTAGTAGCTGAAAATCGCGTAGAGTTCACAAGTGTGATTCCAAAATCATCTACCTTGATATCCCTCCCTTGAACCTAATCACATTTGAAAAGTACGACCTTCCTCGACTCATAGTAATCAAGTTCAATGATATCTTTAAGAATACCATAGTATGTGCAATCTTCATTACTCGTTGTTTTTGCCGTAAGTACAACACCGCTATTTTGTGTGTTACGTTTTTTGTCAATAGCAGCAATGCGAAATCTAAACCCATTTATGACAAACTTTTTATATTTTTTGGCAGTCTGCCAAGGTCCCCTTGCTAGCCACTTAAGATCTTTTATGATAGAATCACCACCTTCTATATGTAAATGATCAACCTATTTAAGTATTGCAAATGAAAGTCAGTTCACATGAACAAATACAGTTGCACTCAAAATACTAAAGGAAGCAACTTAAGAAGTTGGAATCTTACGAATTACTTACATTTTCTTTGAACCAATTTGGGAAATCCTCTTTATGCTTGCGCTGAATAAACAATGGTCGATGATGAGGATATTGAGTGGCTATTAGTTCATAGTGTTGTCTACATATGAAAACGGTTTCAGAACCACATATATGAGCATATTATATATGCATAACATGCATACATACATAAGTAAACATTAAGGATAGTTTCTTACTGGACAAATGGAGCCACTTCAGGGCAATTAAAGAGTATATATGAATGCATTGCCTGGCGATCTAGATGAGTTAATACTAATATCTTTTCCTTCCCTATTTTACGGCCTGGCCTAGAGAAAATGGGCAACCCGTCGCTAGATCCACCACCATTATCTTCATAATTCCTCGGGACACGAGTCGACTTTGTCTCCACGTCTTGCAAATACCTTGTGCAAAAAGTTAAGCATTCTTCTACAAGATAGCCTTCTGCAATAGAACCCTCTGGTCGACTTCTATTCCGCACATATGACTTTAATGTAAGCAAGTACCTAGGAAGGATGGTAACAAGAATTAGATAATAAAATATGTAGTGACTACAAAGAATGAGAAGAGATTCACACATCTCTCAATTGGGTACATCTATCGGTATTGTACCGGACCAGCAATTCTCGCCTCATAAGGCAAATGAATTGCCAAATGCACCATTACGTTGAAGAATGCTGGCGGAAAAATTGTTTCAAGATGGCAAAGAGTAAAAGCGGTTCGAGATTCAAGCGCCATAAAACCATCAACTGTACCAACTTTTGAGCATAATTCCCTAAATATATTGCTAAATTCTATCAATACTGCAGCAACATTTTTTGGCAATGACTTTCGCACTGCTAATGGAAGCAATTGTTGCATTATAATGTGATGGTCATGGCTCTTCAATCCAGATAAAGTTCGCTTCTTGACGTTCACACACCGTGATATGTTTGCTGCATAACCATCTGGTGTTTGAACATTCCCCTAACACACTACAGAAAATGTCTTTCTCTTGAGGACTCATATTGTAACATGCGGGATCGTAAATCTTGTTCCCTTTAGGTCCTACAAAAGGCTGCAATGCTGGTCTGATGCCCAACTTTACTAGGTCTTCACGTGCCTTTAAACCCTCTTTATCACGCTTAAAAATATCCAATAAATGCCGAACCAGGATGTTGCATATGTTCTTTTCTGTATGCATCACATCCAAGTTGTGTCGTATTAACAGATGCTCCCAATATGGTAATTCAAAAAATATACTCCTCTTCTTCCATCCATCAGCCCGTTTCAAATCTTTGTCACCACCCACACCAAATGTGACATTCAGGTCACCTATCTGATCCAACTGTTGAGAACCAGATAAGAGCACTGGTGGACCTCTATATTCAGTTTTCCCATTGAAAGTTTCTTCTTGACTATGAAAAATGTGATCACACTCCAAGAATCGACGATGGCCTATGTAACAAACTTTACGACTATGATCTAAGTACATTTTGTCAACTTCCACATTACAATGAGGACAAGCAAAGTATCCTTTAGTGCTCCACCCTGATAGGTTTGCATATGCAGGGAAGTCATTAATTGTCCATAGTAATGCCGCACGCATTGTAAAATTCTGTTTGTTGGTTGCATCGTACGTATATAAGCCATCAACCCACAAATCTTTCAACTCATCAATCAACGGTCTCAAATACACGTCAATGTTATTTCCAGGGGCCGATGGACCAGGAATAAGCAATGACATTATGAAGTAAGGTTGTTTCATGCACAACCAAGGTGGCAAATTGTACGGCATCAATATCACAGGCCATGTGCTGTGGGCATTGGACATTGTACTGAATGGATTGAAACCATCGCTTGCTAACCCAAGTCTAACATTTCGAGGCTCAGCCGCAAAATTCGGATACCGGTTATCTAAGGTAGCCCAAGCTTCAGAATCAGCATGATGCCTTAACACCCCATCTTTAACACGATCATTTGCGTGCCATGTCATCAAACCTGCAGTTTTAGAGGACATGAATAGTCTCTGTAGCCTTGGCTTCAAAGGGAAGTGACGCAAAACCTTGGCAGGCGTTTTAGTCTGCTGCGTAGATGTAGAGTCTGCACTAGCTTCAGTGGTCTTCCACCTTGAAGTGTTGCACACGGAGCATTCATTCTTATCTTTTGTTTCCTTCCAGTACAACATGCAGTCATTAGGACAAGCATCTATCTTGTCATACCCAAGTCCTAGTTCCCCAATAATTTTCTTAGTATAATAGAATGAATCAGTAAGGGTTTCACCTTCGGGGAATGCTTCCTTTAGTAACTCAAGCACCATGGTAAACCCCTTGTCGCTCAATCCACAAAGACATTTTATGTGATATAAATGAATAAGGAATGAAAGCTTACTGAACTTCTTGCATCCGGGGTACAACTCTTTCTCCGCATCTTCCATTAAATTATAAAATTTCGAAGCATCGGGATTTGGTTCATCAATACGCTCATCCAACCCCCCTTCAGCAGTTGGGATCCCAAATGCCTCATGCAACATTCCACACATGTCATCAACATCTTGACTTTCATCTTCTCCATCTAAAGTTTCATTTTGAGACGGAAGAATTTCCACTTCCCCATGGTAAGCCCATTTGCAACGAGAATATAACTTAGACCATCCATTGATTGTTAAATGTTGCTTAACAATCTCCGAATTATACCTCCTACTATTACAACATTTCTTACATGGGCAGTAGATCAATCCTCCTGAGGATGCATTATCAGATGCATATTGGAGGAATTTATCAAGTCCATTTTGATACACATCAGTCCATGGGTCCTCATTTATCCAACTCTTATCCATGACAAAATTTCCAAAGAACTTAGTACTGTAACAGAAAAAATTGAAATTATAACCTAACATACAAGTTCTTTTGTAACAGGCAATTCTTTGCTTTATGCTTTACCAATGTATATGAATGAAATGGGCATTTCTTCTTTGAAAGGGTTGGTGGTCCTATCCCATTTAAGAATCGTATACTATTCAACTATTCCGTTACTCCATACATTCAAAACTTTAATAAAAATTTCGGCAGCATTTCCCTACAGTTCTCCAAGTACGTAGTTTAGAGAACAATATCAAGTCCTCCCCAAACTTGTACCCAGAGAACATTCAAGAAACGTACCAAAATTTTCATAAAGTATTGAATATAAAAGTATGCAATAGTTGAGCTGTATACATTCTTAAATTGTCCAAATGGACAATTCAAGAATCGATACGTGTCAGGGTGCCAACTACCAATATCAACACATAAGCTTCTATTAGGGAAACTCTTCGTATCGTAAAGACACGAAAGCATTTACCCAACACCAGCCAAGTGTTGAAAAATAGGTAGGTACCACCTTGTGCCGCCGTATCATTCTTGAACGGGTAATCTAGGTTATAAATATGCATAGTAATGTCACATATACGAATATAATTTATTCATTATCTTTGATACAAAATAATTTCAACTCATAATGATACTTCAATGCTTATTCTCAACTAAAGAAACATACAAAAATAGATGGGAATGAACTTACATAAACACTGCTTGCACTTGCAAAAACACTACATCTATTTGGGAGCAATTGGACAACGGAGGACAACATGACCCACCAATTCTGCATTCCTATTACTCACACTACATCTATTTGGGAGCATCCACCCTCGACTAACGTACCTAATGATGCACGGTAAGGCATTTGCCCCTATCAATAGCAGCCAACCAACCAAAGAGAATGGACACTCTGGTGAACTAAAGCAACTAAGAGTAAACTCTTTCAATAGCTTTCCGTTCATTAACATAAACAGAAATAAATGAATATTTACAAATAGCAATGTACAGGGACCTACCACTCCATTAGTAAATCTAGCCTTGCAAAAGTGAAGGTCTCAAAAAACTTAAAAAGATGGCTTAAAGGTTTTGTTTGGATCATGGAAAGAATGAAGGAAAGAAAGGGAAATGCCAAAGATTGCTTTCAAAAAAACAAGATATTATATAATGAAGTGTTTTATAGAGTCACTGATCCTATCCCAAATGAGTATCAATGTTTTTCTATAATCTTGCGCTTTGAGATCATTTACTTTACAAGAGAAATAAATACAGGCCACTATAGGCTACAATCCAATTGGCTTTTTCTCATGCATATTTAACACACTTTTCATTGATACACCAAGATTGGGTGATTCAATGATTTGGTTAGCACAGTCTCCGTAGAACAAACTAACAATTAAATCCTATACAAATCATTTTCCAAAAACTACAAGGGGGAAGAAAGGAATTGCAATTTAATATGTGGCTACCAGCACAAGAATTGCAGATCCCTCCAACCCGAACACCCTTGTTACATTAAAGAAAAAATACAAAAGCAGATTAATTTTTTTTTTACCATAGGACCATAGAGCAACTAAGAGAAAACCGATATTTAATATTTTTATTACCGACTCTAAAAGAAATAGAGAAAATATGTCTCTCATTTGTACCTATTGTTAATATATAAGATGGATAATAAGATTCTATCAAAAAAGTGGGATAATAAGAATCCACAAAGTCGAAAAAGGAAAATCTACTAGCAAGAAAAGACATCCAAGAAAAGAAGATTTCAGAAAAAATTCCTAAAGCTTCAAAGGGTACAACTCATCTTCAAAAATCCTTTTTCTTTATTTCCTTCCACAGGCACCAGATAAGATAGAGAAGCCACTTTCTAGATTACCCTACTCCTCTTCCTAACTTGAATCCATCAACCACGCAAAAAAATAAAAAAAATCAACGACTAATCCTTGGCAAGGCAAAAACCCAAACAATCTCCAATAAGGAGAGGAGAAATGCCCAAAGCTCCCTAGCAACTAGGCAACGGAGGAGAACAATTCTGCATTCCTATATTGACACGGGAAAGCCTTGGGGGTGCCAAGTCATTGCCATCTCATTGCCCTGTCATCTCTTCACATTCCCCAAAGGATCAGCCCAAAGAAAATGCCCAAAGAGCCAATTCTAGTGAAATTCGTAGTGCTGAAGCAGAACAGTCAGCTTGGACAGGTTTCAGTAAAACAGTCATAACTTTCTCCTCGGGACTTGAAATCACGAACCGTTTGTTGGGTTTGAAACTAGACTCGAAGGGCTTCGAAAGCATATAAGGCTCATTAGCTGAATCATCCTGAGCACATTCAGATTTAAAGAAGAACAGAGGCTATTTTCTTGGGCTGCAGAATTCTTGTTTCTTCTGATTTGGGTTCTGTTCGAGTTTAATTTATTTATTTTTGCTTGCTATAATTTCGAGATTGGCAGTCCTTTAAGTCATATTTTAAGTCCCTAAGAGTCTCTTTAATTTTGTTTAGGTGTTATTTAATTTTCAGTCAAAGTTTGCTTCGTTATGTTGCCCTTCTTGCTTGGAAATTGTGTTTGCCTTGAGACTATACCCATTGCTGGAAGGTTGTTCCATGCTAAGGTTATTTAAACCTTTTAATCTTGTATTTGAATGGAGAATATAGAATTTGAATGTGATTTCAGCCTTTGGCTTTTAAGAAGGAGTTCTTCTTGTTCTTTTGCTCTTATCCCTTTGGTGGATTCCTTTGGGCGGCGAGCTGGGTTACTTTTTTGAGTTTTCTCTTGTGTTTCCTCCTCTTTCTCCATTTTTCCGGCATCATATATATTACTCATACATACATCTATTTGGGAGCATCCACCCTCAACTAATCCAGTGGTCCACCCTCAATTATATATGCATTCCTATATATTAGTGTATTTTCTCTCACTCTCTCACTCATGCTCACACACACTCACACTATGAATAATCTTTCTCCCCTGTTCTTAACTTATTCAACATTTTCTTTACTGAGCTTAAGAAAGCATTTCTGGAAGTCTTATTGTTTGAAAAAACTGGACTGGTAATTTCAAGAAACATAAAGGTGTTTTGTCGTACAAGACCACTATTTGAAGATGAATAGGCATCATGCAGTCAAAAAGCAACCACAACAAGCATTCAAAACTAAGTTCTGAGCATTGTAATCAACAATCCTAATATATACGGGTATCCATACGAAAAAGGAAAAAAAAAAAACAGATCAGATTATGAAATAAACCTAAGAAAAAGGAAAGAAAAAAAAAACGTAGAGAAATATGTACAGCAATAAATTATGGGAGCAACAAATATGTACAGCAAAAAAAAAATATGGCCATAAAATTGGTGAACAATTAATCACAGCACAATAAACGGCAACAATGACCAGATCTGTAATATTATATTTGTAGCAAAAAAATAAATAAATAAAGAGAATAAATGTGAAATAAAAAATAAAGAAATGAGAATAAAGTAGGGTTTCGGCTTGTAAATTTAGGGAGGATAAATTAGGGGTTTTGGAGGGAGAACAAATCAGGGTTTCAGCAAAAAATTTAGGCACACACACACAAACATAAACACATTGTACCGATTATATATATATATGTGTGTGTGTGACAACAAGATCAGCCACTTACAGCTAATTGACGGTTGATGGTGAGTCGATCGATGGCCGACGGATGGTGAGTCGACGGTAGAGGATACGCGTAGGAAAGGAGGTCGAAACACTAGCGTCGGGATAATCCACCGGACGAGGGTGAGTTTCTCTTGAAATTGTAGCAACGAAGGATGACTTGGTGAGTTTCGATCTAGGCTATTGCTGATTATCTGAGAAGCTAGTTGGAAGGAATGAGAGTTAATGGAGGAAATGGCGAAAATTTCCGCGGGAGAAATAGGGAGGAAAAAGGTGGGAAAGCAAAATGGGAGTGGTTAGCTACGGATGTGTGTGTGTGGCTGAGATGGGTTTGAGATATTTTTATTTAAAAAATAATATTTTCATGGGTAATAATGCTTAACCACAGTTACATATGTAGCTACCTAAGGGTCCATCTAACTTCTATTCTCTTAGCCACGGAAAAATTTGTCCACTGAATTACGTGGCTATGGCTAAAACATTAACCACATATTGGACATGTGTGGCTAAATTTTGTGGCTAATGGCCTCTTTTCTTGTAGTGTATCAGGAAAAAAAATTAACTTGCAAAATGCGAACTTGAGATTTTATGTGTATATTAATTATTACTTCACATTGTGCAGCTTCAAAACGATTCACAGTCGCAGTCAGGAGAATCAGAAGTGAAGTTCCAATTGGCTAAAGATTCTTTAGATACAATGCTGAGGTCAATGTATTGTATTAGAGACCAGTTATCTAACATGGTAGGTACTATCTTTGGAATCTGCTTCTCTGTAGAACCAGATGCACCACAAGAGTGCAAATATTCTTCTCTCTGGTGTTTTGGTGATCTCAATTTGATTTATTGTCACATTGTCAGGGTGAGACGTCAAACGGGCATTTATCCCAGGAAACTAATATAGCCTAGTTCACCAAAATGCCTCAACTAGAATGGTATGGCTTGCCCTTATTATTTATTTCATGTCTTCTACATTCTGCTCAGTGTGTTCTGTTTTCCTGAATAAAGATAGCTTGATTGATGTTAAAAGGAACCTATATCTTTTTTTATGTTTGGCTGCTAGGGATTTATCCCCCAATTATGAACTCCGAGTCGTAGAGCCTTGGTACCTTGCACTAGAATATATTTAACATATTCGTCTCACATGTGTGTGTGTGAATGCGAGAGAGAGAGAGTTGGGGTTTAATCAAACCATTAGGAAGCTGCAAAATTTTCTACAGGGAGCACCCTTTCCCCAACTTTTTTTGGATTTCACTTAGGCCATGTTTGTTTGGTTGGAATGGAATGGGTGGGAATGGAATCTGATTCTATGCTCAAAATAATCTGGAATGAAATGAAATTGAAATAAACATTGTGGAATGAATATCATTATTATTCACTACTACTGTTTGATTTCATTCCCAATTAATTACCTCATCCAAACATATTGTTTGGAATGAATTGGAATGAGATTCCATTCCATCCATTCCATTCCAACCAAACAAACATGGCATTAATGTATTGCAGATACAAAGCAGTGTCTTAAGAACCACATCAAGAGGGAAGTTTGGTTAGACCTGGTTGAACTATGAACTATGATGCCACAGTTATGTAAACTTATGGATCATAGATTCATGTGCATCACACCTTAGATAGCCCTTACTTTTCCTACTGTTGTGTCAGAAGGCTATTGGGGAACTTTTGTGAGAAATCAAACCGTACTCTGCACTTCTAATTTCAACCATGCTAAATTGCAAGTAGACTGCCTGCTTTGCTTAGGCTTGTATCATATATGTTACCACGGAGATGACCAATCTATAGGGCACAAAGTGGGTGCACTGTTGGGTTAGAGGTGAGGAAGTTGGGGCACATAAAAGAGTCAAACATTTGAACCATGTAGGAAATATATTCTTATAAAAGTCCTGTTGGCAAGTGCAGAATTGTGGTTTTGAAGCGGGATCTGCATCCCTAGTGGATGGTTCTTGCTTCTAAGGGCCAATCACTGAACCACAACATGCATCTCAGATCTAGCTCATGCTAATGCTAAATTACAATGTCTGCTTTAATTAAGCTCATCGTATTTGTTATCACATAGAATTAGATGAGGCATTTTTTTCAGTGCAGGTTTACTTCGTGGGACCAAATATTGTTTATTTTCTCGTATCCTCTCTCTCTCTCTCTCTCTCTTTCTATTTTTGCTAGACAGTATTTATTTAGCTATCCTTATCATAGACATTGTTTAGTGCAGATTGAGAAGGGTCGTGATCAAGCAGAAGCCCCTTGATTTAGTTGCTCAAGAAAGTTGGGGCCACTTTAGAAGAACCATGAACCAGCAGCTCGGCGTTTTTCTTACATTGGATAGCAAACAAAGAAAAGCGGGGCAAGGAGTAGGTGCATGAAAGATTCTAATTATACACACTACAATTTGAATCTATAAATGTCCATTCAGCCCAAAATTTTTTAATTCAGTTTTTATTTATTATTATTATTATTATTATTTTTGTATTATAATTAAGGTAGAAGTTAGTGGCCTCTTTTGTTTACCACATGTCAAAATACTTTGTTCTAGGTGGTACAGCAGCTTCTGTTGCCTGTTGGCAAGTGACTCTTTCTCATGATTATGTTATTGTTTAGCATGTACTGTCTAAATGCTAGGCAAAACATGTCAGATTTTCCGTAAGGTACCATCCACACTTTGGACGGAGTTTTTTTTGGAGCTCAATTCCAAGGGAAAATAAGCCTTGCCCAAACTGAATACCATTTTGGTGGAGCTCCTACTTCGAGAAAAATCAGATGCTTAAGAAAAACAAGCTTTTGGCAGTGTTTAAAATGCAGGACACCAAAACAAGGACCTTGATCCTAGAAAAATGGGCGTTTCATAGTGAATATGACTTCTCGTTCCCTCTTTTAGGCCAGCCACCATCTAAGTAATCTCGTGCCCTGTTAGATGCAGAGTGATTGGTGGTCTTACCTATGTTTGAAGATTAGTTGGGTTGAAAGTTTGGATTCCTTGTTGACAAAAGATTAGAGAAAACTATAAAATGACACGTACGCAAGTTTCCAATTGGTAGCGTAACCTTGTGTATTTGAAATGATGAGGAACGCAAATTGCATGAAAGATTATTTGGTTTGGGAATTGGGAAGCACTGGAAAAAACTGTAGCAAGGTATCCTTCTGTTTCTACATGAGGCAAGGGAGTCTTGGCATCATTTTGGAGGTCTTACAACGGGCAAATTGCATGAAGATTAATGTTTCTTTTGTTTTCCAAACGATAACACAACAAAGCCATAGAGAAACTTCAAAGAAGAGTCAGCTTGCAAAGCTGGAATCAGCCAAATTGTGGGGGGCGTCTTTCCAAATGACTGCGTCCTCCACGCTAAATGCGTTCCTTGGTCTAAGGTACCCATAAAAAAATTGGGATACAATAGAATTTCCCCTATAGTGTATCCTTAATAATAATAGTCTCTTTTTGTGCATCTACTTGCCATTGTTTCATTATAGCCTCAATGATATTATTGGAATTTCCTCCCCTACCTCGAAGCCTAAAATAGATTGACAATTTACTTGTCTCTTGCCTCTTTACTGATGATGGAAAGAGTGCATTTTGCCCCCATTAAGAAAGGACGTTTTGTTTAATAAACTGTGAAGTGGCAATCATTGATGATTTTCTGTTTTGCAGCCTTAGCTACAAACTATTCATGGTTTCGGAGTCTTGAAGATTTGACAAATTGGATCTACTCCGACAGCGCTCAATAAAAATTTGGGTGTAACTGTAATACCATGTTATCCCTTTTTTTATTTTTATTTTTTGGGTTCTTCTTAATAATACCACGTCATTACAATAAAGTGGTTTCGCAGGTTAATCAAAATGCAAATTAAGCACAGATGTCAGTAAGTGTTCCCATGTCAAATATACTCACTGGAAGAGGCACACGGTTATATCATGTGGCATGTTAATGTAGTATAAATGAACCAATACAATTATACCACATACCATTGATTGAATATTTAATTATTACTAAAAGATGATACTGTGGCAGGAATGTATTATGTTATTATACCAAATCATCGTGTCCTGTGGTATAATAGTTGTATTGAATAATTTATAAAGGCACATGGTGTTTTGATTTGTTATGTTAATTTAGACTTAAAATAATGGTTTAAATGGTTTAAATCTTTTACAGAATAAGTGAATTTTGTTTTTTAAAAATAATGTGATGGGGAGGGGGTATTTTATTGAGCACATATAATTGGATTTTGGATTCAGTGATAAAATTCAACACCGTGCAAAGTTTATCCACACTGTTGAATGATGGGTTAGATGGCTCAGATTAGAAGTTGAAAATGTTGCTAATGAAATGACCGAAATGATTTCAATCGGCAATTTTTTTAACTTTTAATCTCAACCATCCAACCCATCATCCAATGGTGTGGATAAATTGAGCACGATGTTGAGTTTTATTACCTCAACACCAATCCAAACTCATATAATTGAGGGTGTGATAATTGTGAAGTGTTTAAAGATGAGGGGACAAATTGTGATAAGTACTTTCGATTTTTCTCTAATTCTCTTAATAAAGTTTTAAAAAGGTAATCTCTATTGATAGTTGAAGGGTTAAAGTGTTGGATTTTAAATATTAAGAGGACAAATTGTTAGACCCCTCATAATTTGCCTAAAAAGTTAGTGAGACTTCAAAGGTTGGGTCAGTGGTTTTAATTATAGGTAAACCAGGGCTGATAATGTACCGGATAGTTTGAAGTATCCTGTTCGATCACAATTGTCTGTGAATGACACGCACGCATTCACGTGTTCGCGCGTGTCACTCATGAACGACTATGATCAAACAAGATATTTAAAATATCCCACGCATAATCAAAACTTATAAATAGACCTATTTTCACATTTTTTTGCTAATCCACGTACTTTCATGTCATATTGGGTGCCAACTAGCAAAAAGGCATAAATGGTGTGAATTACGAAAAATAAAAGTTTATGAATTCGCGTAAGTGAAGCGCGTGGATTAGCCAAAAAAAGAAAAAAAAAAAAAGAAAAAAGAGTGGGGGTGTGGAAATAGGTTCGCTCCTCATTTATTTAGCGTTGACATGACAAGCCTTGATTGATTGACAGTGGTTTACTTGAGAGAAAGTCATCGGAGAGGAGAACGACTCCTTCATTTCCAAATCCGAAACTCCTATTTCTCCCTTCGTCTCTGGTTCTCTCACCGAGCTCTCTTTCTCTACTTTCTCCTTTAGAAATGGCGTCGAGCCTTTTCAAAACCCTGATCAGATCAACTAATCTTCCTTCGACCTCAAGAAGTTTGAGCGTCGTTAGCGGCCAAATTAGTAACCACACTGCAAAATGGATGCGGGTACTTATTAATATTTCTCTCTCTCTCTCTATCTCTCTCTCTCTCTTTCTCTATATATATATATACATATATATATGCATGTATGTATGTATGTATGTATGTATTTATATAATCATTATTTGTATGTTAATTGCCAAATAGTTGTACTGTGCTTTGTTGAACAGATGTATATGTTTTCTACCCACATTTTCTTAGCAACCAAATGAAGCATTAGGGGATTTTTTTTTTTTTTTTTGTAAAATTAATTCATCAAATTGTAGGTTAAAAATATACTAAATGGGTAGAAGCTAGTGGTCTATTTGGTAATCGAGAAAACTGAGTAAAAGAAAAGGAAAACAAGTTGTAAGTCTTGTATTTTATGCTGTTTGGTTCCCAAGTGTTGATGGAAGAGTTCGTGAGGAATGCACAGTAGAGGATCGTGCTTATGACGAGGTCGGCATGTGAGGTGACACCATGGAGACTGAATAACTAGCGGAGGGAGCATGGAGAATGATATAGGACAAAAGGAGACTTCTCTAGGACTCTATGAGGCTAGACTATTCGGATGCACAAACGTCTTCTCCTTATCGCTATGAACCAGTGATTACTCTCTCTATATTACTTGTATCTCTCTCTTTTCTCTGTTGGACCTTCTTCTTTTATAGTAAAATGTCACTACAGTGCTCTCATAGAAAGGGTTGTGTGTGAGGTGATGTGACTATCCGTAGGGCCTACTTCGAGAAGACATATCAGGGGTCAGCGGGTATTACGCTGAGTAGCATTAAATGGCATTTAATGCTTTATGCGTGGGTCCCTGCCTCAGCCCCCAGTGTCAGCGAATGGTCACTTCGCTCGTCTAGGTTTCGAGGGGCTCTATGCAAGATCTCGTCCTGCGAATGTCAGCGTATCGTCCAGGCCCTACTAGTAATTTAATGCCATCTAGGTAGCCTCGATGGTGGATGAGGTTACAGAAGGGAGAATCACTTTTTGGGCTATTCTTGAGCTTCTCTATCTCTTTTCATAACCTCGTCCTCCTAGTGTCAGCCTTCCTAACCATATCATTCTCCTCCCCCTTTTCTGGTCATCACCACGACTTCTGGGTCATCGCGAGTGCCTTCCCGCGAGATCTTATTCCCGAGGTAACCTCTTCTTCGAAGTCCCATTTCCAAGCATGATCTCGAGGGCTCTAAGCTCGTCGGAGAAGATCTCTTTGGGATATTTTATGCATTTACCTCAATATCTCGTGCCAAGCACGTGTGGGATGTCTTATGGCATGCGAATTATTTTTATAAGGCTTTTCTCTGTTTGACACGTGTTAATTGTTTAGTTCTCGAAATCTCTTATATCTATAGTTGCCCCTTGTCTTGCGTGTGCATTCACGCTTCCACTAACACGCGTAATGCTCGCGGATGATAGCCTGTCTTTGTCTTCTAGCCCATAATTACGCCATCATGACGCTGATAACGGACGCGATCCTTTGCCTTCAGCATGCAGTTGTCATAATTACGGCCATTAATCACGCCGTCTTTAGCAAGAGATCGTGGCCTATGTGTCATCCCGTGGTTGGCCTCCTTGTAACGTGATGTGCCCTCGACTGCTGCGTTTCTGAGGTATGTTTGTTGCTTGTGCCGTTTCGGCTTTCGATGACAACGATGCCTCTCCCTTATCCTCTAATATAAATAGGATACTTAGTCATTTCTTCTATTTTTTACTTGCCATTCTTCTTGTTCTCTGTTCTTGAAAGCTCCTCATTTTCTTGCTTTCTGCCAAGTATTTCTTTCTTCTTTTTCTATTCTTACTTCTGTTTTCTTTAATGGCGTCCACCACTGCTGTTTATGCGCATAAGGACAGTGTCGTTCCCGAAATCCCCCCCTGTTCTTCGTGGAAAGATACTCATTTTCTACGGGATCTTTTATGGAAGGTCGTAGAGAAAGGCGAATTCAGGCCTACTGCCAAGCCAGGACACCACATGCTTTTACCTCATGGGGAAGCCCTAAGTAGTGAGGCAATCTTTCCCTCCGCGGCTTCATTGCCTCGTTTCTGCATAGAGAAGGGTGATTTTCCTGCTAGCACCCTTCCGTATGGCTCACATTCCTAGCTTGGGACTGGGTGGAAGGCATGGTGTGACGAGATTTGTGCAGTCCTATCTACCCAAACAAAGCTCTGCGGGGCCGGGATTTTGAAGGCTATTCGACTCTTCTCCATGCTGGATGTGAAAAGAGATAAATTGGGCTTAGAGTTCTTACTTTCTTGGTGGTTTGTAGAGACACATACCTTTGTAGCCGTGTAGGGAAAGTTTGCTCCCTCGTTGGAGGATGTGGTAGTGCTGATTTGGCTTCCCCCGTTTGGGAGGAGCCTTGGTCTAACATCATTCTGAGCGAAGAGGAGAAGAAGGCGGACGAAGCCCTTCGTCAGGCTGTGGTTGAAATTGGGGGACCTCATAAAAAGTGCACTCTGTTGGGATGGGTGAAGTATTTTTTCAAGGACTTTATTGATAAAAAGAAGTAGCCAAAGGCAGGAGCTGGGAAAGACAGCAGCTATGAGCTGGAGGCTTTTGTGTCCTACTGGCTCTGCTAGCATGTTCTCAAGGGAGGATCGAAGGATGGGATTCACAGCCGCATGTTTCCTTTGGCGATCAAACTCGCGGCTGGGACGAGGCTGGCATTGGCTCCCCTCTTCCTTGGTACCCTTTACTTCCGTCTAGACATGATAAAGGGGGACATAGAGAGGTCCAAGGGGTGTTATTTTGTCAACACTTATGTCCCCAGTTCTTTCCTCCAATTGTTCCTATACGAGCATTTCAGAGGATATGCCCCCGCGCCACACAAGGTTGCCTCCACAAAGAAAGTGAAATTTATGGAGAATGAGAAGGTAGTGACGAGGGAGGTCCCTCAGGTGTGCTCGCGTGTGGCGCGCTAGGTTGACCTTACAAAGAAAAGGTTGGGTGACTATTTGGACATAGCCCAAAACTTTATCCCTCGCCCATACCTGACTTCTATCCTTGCCTTGAAATAGATCAGCTTCTGTCCCAAAGAGACCATATCTATGGAATTTGCTTCTTTTCAGGAGGAAGAGGAGATTCCTAATGATTATAAGTTGTACTTGGCAAATCTCCTGCCTGGGAGTCTACCCGCGATAGTAGAACATAAGTTTGCCGTGGTCCGCTATCATGTAGATAGGATCACAAGGCAATTCGGCTTTGATCAAGGCGCGCCACATCTTTTGCCTCGAGACGCACACTGCGGCGCTGCAGACAACCGCTTTACATTTGGGCAGGTTTCTTGATTTTATGTGGCCGCCAAAAAAATTACTTTTCTGGGGGAAGTCTTACGTGGGGATATGTTCGAATGAATATGCAAAATTCTGGGTGAGGGTTGCCAGCTCCTAGCGGGAGTTTGTTAACTCTTCTCCTCAAGAAGCCCCTACCCTGGTCATCCATTGTGGCGATTATTCTCTCCGTTTACCCTCCCGAAAAGAAGTCAAGGGGAAAGGAAAGAAGAAAGTGGAGGAGCCAGAAAAAGCCACCTTTCCTCATTGAAGGAAAACAGTCGAGGCAGCTCCCACTTCTTTCGTCCCTCATTCCGTAAAAGGCTCTAATGAGCCCAAATCCTTAAAGGTATACCACGCTTTTTTTTTTTTCCTTTTTTTTTTAAACACCATCCTCGACAATTTTTTTTTTTTGACATTGTCTGTTTGTTGCTACCCATCCCCCGCCCTCCGCTAGTACTTTGGCCGAGTTTGAGGCCATAGATATTGACATTGATGCATTAGTTCTACAAACCGCACAGAACACGGCCATTCAAGTCAGTTGAGCTGTGGACTCAAGCCCCATTTCTCCCTAAGTTGGTGGGGTAGACGAAATCAAGGAGATGGACTTTCTTGTTCAAGCTGATAAGCGCCCTCCATTGTCTGCCCTGGTTTGAAAGATATCTTTCGATAAGGATGATGCTGATGAAGTCTCTAGGGACTCTCTAGCTCCCTTGGTAAAGAAGAAGAGAAAACTAGTCAAGAAGTCAGCTCTTACAGAGCCACAGGGACCACGAAGGGAGAAATGAGAGGTAGAACCTGCTCCTAAGAAGGCAAAAATTACGAGCCAGCCAGGGACCGCGGAAGGAGCCTAGTCATGGGCATTAACTGAGGCTGACTTTAATTTTGAGGACGACTTCGTGACAGTTGATCCGTGAATGCGGGATCCTTCGCTAAAGTCCTAATTTGCAGCAGTAGATATTGAGGAAGCAAAGGTCAACACTCAGGCTAAGGTCGAGACCAAGGCCGCAGACGAGAAGGCTGAGGCTAATGCTGAAGCTGCGGTCAAGGCCAAGGCTGATGCTGAGGCCAAGGCCAAGGCTGATGTTGAAGCTGCGGCTAAGGCCAAAGCTGATGCTGAGGCCAAGGCCAAGGCTAAAGCTGAAGTTATGGCCAAGGCTGAGGTTGAGGCTAAAGCTGCGGCTGCAGAAGAGAAGGCTAAGGCCAAGGCCGAGACTGAGGCCAAGACCAAAGCTGCTACTGAAGTTGAGGTGAGGACCAAGGCAGATAAGACCGAGGTCGCTAAAGATAGGGCCAAGAACCGAGTCGAGATTGATAGTGCAATGTCAGGGACTGCCAGCCCATCTTCAGGCAATGTTGACTTTTAAGGTTTGCATTATCATCATTTGTTTTTTTTATCTATTGCACATGTGTACATATATATTCTCTCCTTTTTCCTCTTTTTTTTTTAATACACAATTTCATTCTGTAGCTCTGACGTCACGTCCTCTTGGCCCTTCTTTTCTAGTTGTGGCACATGTTTCTGATTTCAACAGCTCTTTTCCTCCTGTTTACTCCAGATCTGCTTTAGATGGGGCAGCTACTTGGCCTCTGGGGGTACACTCGGAGTTTGTCCGTGTTGATGTCTGTGGTTTCAGAGTGCAAGTCTCATTGACTCCTATCTTGAAGAAAGTTTTTGAAAAATATAGTGACATCACCCGAGACTGTCACTTGCCAGGGTAATCCAGCTTCTTATGCAAGAATCCCCTTGGTCTCTTGACTTCTCGGGAGTAAAGTTTATCTCTGATGTTGTCAAGGACCTCGAGGAGGCCAAGATTGATGTAGGCTGGCTTCGGGCAGATGTGGATAAAGTAGCTGCCTTTGTTAATTTTGTCGGAGCTAATGACACTGTGGAGAGCCTGTCTCGTGATGTAAAGGATGTAGAGCTTTTTGTGGCCTCTTTAAGGGCCAAGATGGCATAGGCAGAAAAGGAGTTGGAGAAAGTTCGAGGGGAGTTGCCTTCAGATTTCGACCCTGAGGCTACTTTTTCTCCTAATCTTGTATAGCATAGTTGTGTTTTTTTTTTTTTTTTGAATCCCTCTTGTAATCATTTACTCTTGTGTGGCAATGAAATGTACAAGTTTGGTTATATTTATATTATGATTTTTTTTTGTTAATGCTTGTGACATTGCCATTCTGTGAGGCTTTTATGAAGCTACTTTTTCTTTTTCTGCCCCGAGGGCAACGTCTGTAAAAGACAGTCTTATATTTATGTGTGGTGTCTGTTGTAGGGTTGCACTTACGTGGAGATCTGCATAGTAGGTAAAATTTTGGCATTTTTCCTCTCAATGGCTTCGAGGGTGCCATGGGTTCCTCGAGGGGGATTGCCCCTGTTCTCTGCCCCGAGGACAATTGCTTACAAAAGAACTCTTAGCTTTCGCAATCTGCTTCTTTCTTTTGTAACGAATTGGGCTTTAAAAAAAAAGTTTGGCATTTTTTCCCTCAATGGTCTCGAGGGTGCCATGGGTTCCTCGAGGTTACGAGGGGGGGATTGCCTCTATTCTCTGCCCCGAGGACAATTGCTTACAAAAGAATTCTTAGTTTTCGCAATCTGCCTCTTTCTTTCGTAAAGAGTTGGGTTCTAAAAAAAAGAAGTTTGGCATTTTTCCCCTTAGTGGTCTTGAGGGTGCCATAAGTTCCTCAAGGTCGCGAGGGAGGGATTGCCCCTGCTTTCTGCCTCGAGGACAATTGCTTAGAAAAGAACTCTTAGCTTTCGCAATCTACCTCTTTCTTTTGTAAGGAATTGGGCTCTAAAAAAAAAAGTTTGGCATTTTTCCGCTTAGTGGTCTCGAAGGGTGCCATGGGTTCCTTGAGGTCGCGAGGAGGGGATTGCCCCTGCTCTCTACCCCGAAGATAATTGCTTACAAAAGAACTCTTAGCTTTTACAATCTGCCTCTTTCTTTTTGTAAAGAATTGGGCTCCAAAAAAAAAGTTTGGTATTTTTCCCCTCAGTGGTCTCGAAGGTGCTATAGGTTCCTCGAGGTCGCGAGGGGGGGAATTGCCCCTACTCTCTGCCCTAAGGGCAATTGTTTAAATGTTTTCTGTCAGCTTTTAGTCTGTAATTGATGAAATTATCTTTCTATATTATTCAAAATATGTAGAAGTACAACTTTACAACTTTCCCATTAACACATTGATCACTTTATGTGTAAAATTTTTTAAGCCACATTGCATTAATTGGTGGGGACAAACTGTCTGAGTCGATTCTTGCGATTCTACAGTACCCAGTTTCATAGGCTTCTTTGACCATGTAGGGTCCTCCCCATTTGGGTGCGAACTTGCTTGGGGTTGTAATTCCCTTTCTTTCATGTAGGGCCGTTCTTAGCACAAGGTCACCTTCCTCAAATGTTCTCGCTTTAACTAGTTGATCATAAGCTTTGGCCATTCTTTTCTAGTAAACAAGGTTCTTGCTTTTGGCTTTATCCCTTTTTTCTTCAAGGACTTCAAGGTTAGTCATTTGTGCCTGGGGATTGACTTCGCTCCTTAAAACTAGCTGCGCTGATGGTATCCTGATCTCGACAGCAACATGGCCTCGCACCTATAGACTAAGGAGAAGGAGGTAGCTTGCGTGGCTCCTCTTCTTGAGGTTCTATAAGCCCATAAGGCTAGGGTAGCATCTTGTGCCAGGCTCCTGGGTACTCCTGCAATATTCTGTTGAGTATTTTTATCAATGTCTTATTGGTAGCTTCAGCTTGCCCATTCCCTTTGGGGTAATATGCGGAAGACTTGTGATGAGTGATTTCGTACCTTACCAACAAGCTTCATATGTGGCTATTTACAAAAGGGTTCCATTGTTAGAGAGGATTCTTTTGGGGATCCCAAATCGACAGATGATGTGTTCAATAATGAAATTTATGATTGCTGGGCCTATTGCTTTCTTGAGGGGGATTGCTTACACCCACTTATTGTAGTACTCCGTGGCCGCAAGGATCCAGATGTTTCCCCCTCTCGAGGCTGCTACGGGGCCGATGAGGTCCATGGCCCAGGTATGGAAAGGCCACGAAGTGGAGATGTTGTGGAGTTCAACAGCGGGTGTATGAATAAGGTTGCCATGCTCTTGGCAGGTAAGACATCTTCTGGCAAAGGCTAAGCATTCGGTTTCCATTGTGGGCTAATAATATCCCACGTCGAGGATTTGTTGGAGTAATTTTGCTCTTCCTTGATGTTCGCCATAAGCCCCCGCGTGAACTTCTTCGAGGATTTTTTGAATCTCGATTCTCGCTACGCATTTTAGTGGTCCCCCTACAAATCTCTTTCTGTAAAGCTTATCATTTTGATGGAAAAACCTGCTGGCCTTCTTTTTGACTTGTATTGCCTCTGCTGGCTCCGTTGGGAGCGTTTGTTCTATGAGGTAATCGAGGTAAGGGGTCCGCCAGTCCCGCACCTCTCCAGAGCAGCATTCTTGTTTGTTAGGGAGTGACTGGCAGCCGAGACATCCTTGTTGTAGAGCGGTTGCTTCTTCGACTATGGTGGGCCAATAGTAACCTTACCTCTGTATTTATCTATAAAGGCTTATCTCATGGGTCCCACGTCGCTCCTTGTGTATCTTATGGAGCACCTCGTGGGCGAGGGTACTCCCAATGCATCTACTCAAAACAAACTCAGCTCCTTTGAAGTATAATTCGCCCTCGAGAAGGGTAAACTTCTGTAGATTCTTTGCTGAATAAACCTTGCCCTTGAGTTGGTTAGCGACGTCCCTCATGGCCCATTCTTTTCTTTCATCGGAGTCCTAAAATGAGAGAGGTATGTCCTGTATTTTGATTTGTAGACCAAGGGTGGGCGAGGTCATTTCCACTTTTGAGGCCAAAGTTGCTAGTGCATCTGCGTGTCGGTTTGATGATCGCGGCTCATGCTCGATGTGAACTTGTTTGAATCGCCTCATCATCGCTTGAATCTTGCTTCGATATGGTGCAAGGGAATCCTCTTTTACCGCGAAATCGCTTGTCACCTGTTTTACAACGAGGTTAGAATCTCCCTGGATGCACAGATTCCTGACTCCAACATTGAGCATGGCTAAGAGTCCTAAAGCAAGGGCTTCATATTCTTCCTCGTTGCTGGAACATAGGAAGTCGAGTTTGTAAGAGAGCGAGGTCATGTCACCTTCAGGCGAGGTTAACACAATACCTGCCCCTGCAACAGTCGAGGCGGTCGATCTGTCGAAGCTTATCCTCCATTCTTACTCATCTACTCCTGCCCAGGATTCCTCTGCCATGGTTCCTAGGAGCTCATCGAAGATGGCTCATGTTTTTCACGGGGAAAGCGGGCCAATAGGTTTGCCAAGGCCTAACTCTTAATAGTTCTCGGGTTTACACATGTAATGTCGAATTCTACTAAGGATAACAGCCATTTGGCTGATCTTCCTGATAAGGCTGATTGAGATAGGAGGAAACGAATGGGATTGCACTTTGTGACGAGCTCAACCTGGTGTGACAGCAAGTAGTGTTTGAACTTTTTAGCAGCGAAGATGAGAGCATGGCAATGCCTCTTAAGGTTGGTATATCTGGTCTCTAGTTCTCGCAAGATTCTGCTGATATAATAGATTGGTCTTTCCTAGCCATCGACCTCTTGCAAGAGCAGTGCTCCCATAGACTTGTTTGTGGAGGTTATGTACATTACTAAAGGTTTCTCGACCGAGGTGCCACCATTGTCGAGGTTAAAGACAAGGTGGATTTTATTTGCTCAAATGCCTTGATGCTCTTGTCGCCAAGCGAAGAGCGTATTCTATTTTAACAGGGCAGCAAATGGGGCCATGGTTTCTGCCAAGGCGGGGATGAATCGCCTAATATAGGAAACTCGTCCTAAGAAGCTCTTGAGTTGCTTCAGCGAGGTTGGGTGAGGCATTTCTTTAATTGCTTTTGCTTTGCTTGGGTCTATGTCGATTCCATCGCGATGAACGAGAAATCCCAAGAACTTCCCCGCGGTTACTCCAAAAGCACATTTGAGTGGATTCATCTTTAAGTTATATTTTAGGCATCTTTCGAAAACTCTTTCTAAATCTACGAGGTGCCTTTCTTGAGTCTTTGACTTGACTACAAGATCATCAACATAATCTTCTACAATGTCATGCATCATATCGTGGAAGATAGCAGTCAACGCTCTCTGGTATGTTGCTCCTGCGTTCTTCAGGCCAAAGGGCATTACTTTGTAATGAAAATTCCCCATGAGTGTTCTAAAGGCAATCTTTTCTACGTCCTCGAGAACCATTTTAATCTAATTATATTGGCTGAATCCATCCATGAAGGAAAACATCTGGTGACCGGAGGTCGCATCCACCACCAGTGTATCTATATTGGGCCAAAGGAACTCATCCTTTGGGTAGGCTTTATTTAAATCCCTGAAGTCCATACAGCACCGTATTTGGCCATTTTTTTTTGCTGGAACAATATTTGCTAACCAGCTTAGATGTTGAATTGGTTTGATGAAATTAGCTTTTAAAAGCTTTTGGATTTCTTGTTTTATCTGAATTTCGAGCTCAGGCCTAAACGGGCGAGGTGCTGTTTTATAGGGGACACAGCTAATAAAGTGTGGAGTCTATGGGTGATCACATGTGCCTCGAGACCCGGTATTTCGTCATACATCCATGCAAATACTTTTCTGTACTTCTTTACGAGCTTGATAATGGCCTCCCTTTCCTCAAGAGCCATCCTCTTACTAACAAATATCGGGTGGGGTTTTTCACTAGGGTTTGCAAGGTTAACTTCCTCCAATTCCTCCTCTTGTTTTCATAGTTGATTTTGGAGACATTCTGAGGCATCCCAGGTTCAGGTGCTCCTACCTCAGCAGTGTATATGTGAGGAAGGGGCTCTCTTTCTTTGAAGTCCCTCTCTTCCGCGCACCGTCATAAATGGTACACCTTTCTCCTGTTAAGGAGGTCAATTCTTACACACTTCCTGACCACTTCTTTAGACTCGGGTAATGTAGAATGGTCCTCCTTCTTGATTCGCTTTTTCTAGGGTGGGCAAAAATTACCTTTTTGCGCTTCTTCCCATTTTGGTAGGTGTACTGATCATAGAAGCGTGAAGGTGGCTTCACCGTCTGGGGCAGCATCCTGGAAGAAGGCGGCTTCCACTATGTGTGCTTCCCTCCTTTCAAAGGGCATGGTGGAAGCTGGTATAGTGATACACTTCCCTTTTACTATCACCTTCAGGCATTGGTGGAGGGATGAAGGTATTGCTTTTAACTTGTGGATCCATGGTTAGCTTAGGAGAATGTGGTATGATGGCCTCGTGTGTATAACGTGGAACCTCGTAGATCCCCTGATCTGCCCCACTTCGAGGTTAACCGTTATATGCCCAAAGGTCATTTGGCCTTTCCCGGCGAACCCCACAATTTCTATAACCTGTTTTACTATCTTTTCTTTTGAGATGCCTGCTGCCTCCATGGTTTCTAGCGGCATTACATTGACAGAGGATCCACCATCTACCAGGGCTCTTCTCTTCTGACCTCGCGCCCATTAACAAGAGCGGTGAGGTAGAGAGGGCGATTATGTATAACATTTTGACAGTCGAGGTCTGCATCACTAAATGTGATTCTGGATTCTTGAGTCTTTATGGCATGGTGGACTGATCCCTTCGTGGCAAAACTTTCTTCGTTTTGCTCATGGGCCACCTTAATTACTGCCTTGGTGGCCTCAAACCGTGTTTTCGAGTTTAAACCTAATTGGTCGTAAAAGTGACGAAACTTCTGGTGCTCCTGTAGTTTCCTGGTCATGGTGTCATATTCTGCCATTTTGGTGGTCGCTTCATTTTCTCTGTCGAGGTCTAGATTGTAGTGATGAGCCGCGGTGTAGGCATGTTCTTTTCTTTTATCGTGGTCTGGGTAGTGGGTTGTACTTATGTCATCAAGTGGTGTCGTGACCTCGAGTTCTCCTGCTTTGAGCTTCCTAAAGAAGATCCTTTTTAGCATCCAGCAATCACTTGTAGGGTACTTTACCCAGCGATGGTAGGTGCAATACCTATCGTGCTTCTTGTCATGGGAAATAGGCTCTTATCGAACTTCAGGGAGATCAACCACGCTATCCTGTATCCATTTATCGAGGACTATTAACACCTCCTTCATGCTCCAAGGGTAAGGAGGGGCATTGTTCACCTCACCCTTGTCATTTGAAGCCTCCCTATGAGCCCGCTTTGAATTTTCTGCCGCAGCTACCGTTGGAGGATTCTTTCTCTCTTCTCTCCATGGCGTCCTGGTACTCGTGGAATGAAGGGGCTTAGCGACACTATCACTGATCCATCGGGCAGCTTCGATGAGACGGGAGAAATTATGGAAGGTGTGTATAACTATATATGGTTTAAAAGTTTGTAGCATGCCTGCCATGCATGCAGAGGTCAACTAGCTTAGACTCCGCGATAGGCTCGAGGTACTCCATAACGTGTTCCTTGAATCTCTTAACGTATCCTACAAGATCCTCCCTAGTCCTCTGCCTTATTTGACTTAGGGAAATAATACTGACCCTTTCCTGTACACAGAAAAACTTATCTGTGAAAACTCTAGACATTTGGGTCCACATAGTCATTGATCCCGCTTCGAGGCTAGTATACCACGTATAAGCCAAGTCGGTGAGTGATTTTGAGAACTCTCTGAGCTAGAAGCCTTTATCGCATCGGTAGGCCCTTAGGGAATTGAGGAAGTGAACTACATGTTCTTTCGCGTTTCCCTTTCATCCGTTGAACTGTGGGAACTTTGCTGAGGGTACGTATCCGACAGAATAAGGTTGCCCCGCGAGCTCGATCGGGTATGGTGGTCTTTCGTCAAGATCCAACATGGAGGGGATAGAAAGATTGCGACTCCTTTCTCTCGCGAGAATCCTTTCCATCTCTGCTATAGTGATATACTGTTTCAGCGGTGTAGCTGTCATTCGGCGAGGAGGTTCTTCATGTATTTGGGGCCCTCCTGTGTCTAAAGTAGCTCCCTCCAGTATCTCAGGGTTTTGTTGCGGAATGAGCGGGTCCGAGGTCCTCTCCTCGATACATGGCCTATAAGGTATTTATGGATCCGCTTGTACGTGGTTGTTGTTCCTTCCTTAGGGATTTTGTGTAAAAGACCCCCTACATGAGGACCCCTCTTGGATAGTTCTTAGGATCGCAAGGATATGGTTCTGAGTCTCCTGTACTAAGGTCAATATAGGGCCAAAGGTCGCCATGAAGTTAGCGGGGGTCATAGCCAGCGAGGGCGCCGCAGGGGCTCTTGGAAAGAGTGGATTGCCTAGGCCGAAGCTGGTAGGCATGCCATACGGCAGATCTCTCGGTGGGGCTTGGCTTGTAGTTGGGTCAAGAGGGTTGTCACAGGGATAAGACTCGTTGATTTCCTCACCCGTCAGGTTAGGGACATTAGTATTTTTTCTGGTGGTTACCATTGCATGCTACCTTCCCAGTGGAGTAACAAAAATGTTGATGGAAGAGTTCGTGAGGAATACACAGTAGAAGATCGTGCTTATGACGAGGTCAGCATATGAGGTGACACCATAGAGACTAAATAACTAGCGGAGGAAGCAGGGAGAATGACATGGGATGAAGGGAGACTTCTCTGGGACTTTATAAGGCTAGACTTATCAGATGCACAATCGTCTTCTCCTTATTGCTATGAACCAGTGATTACTCTTTCTCTATATTACTTGTATCTTTCTCTTTTCTCTGTTGGACCTTCTTCTTTTATAGTAAAATGTCACCACAGTACTCTTACAAAAAGGGTTGTGATGTGAGGTGATGTGACTATCCGCAGGGCCTACTTCGAAAAGACATATCAGGGTCAGCGGGTATTACATTGAGTAGCATTAAATGGCATTTAATGCTTTATGCATGGGTCCCCGCCTCAGCCCCTAGTGTCAGCGAATGATTACTTCACTCGTCTAGGTTTCGAGGGGCTCTATACAAGATCTCATCCTATGAGTGTCAGCGTATCGTCCGAGCCCTGCTAGTCATTTAATGCCATTCAGGTAGCCTCGATGGTGGACAAGGTTACGGAAAGGAAAATCGCTCTTTGGGCTATTCTCAAGCTTCTCTATCTCTTTTCATAACTTCGTCCTCTCAGTGTCAACCCTCTTAACCATATCATTCTCCTCCCCTTCTTTGGTCATCACCACTACTTCTAGGTCATCGCGAGTGGCTTCCCGCGAGATCTTATTCCCGAGGTAACCTCTTCTTCAAGGTCCCGCTTCCAAGCATGATCTCGAGGGCTCTAGGCTCTTCGGAGAAGATCTCCTTGGGATATTTTATGCATTTACCTCAACATCTCGTGCCAAGCACGTGTGAAATGTCTTGTGGCATGCGAATTATTTTTATAAGGCTTTTCTGTGTTTGTTACATGTTAGTTGTTTAGTTCTCGAAATCTCTTATATCTACACTAAGAAAATGAAAGACTCAATTTAGCAAAATTATTTTACAAGGCTCAGTTTGGTTACTGTAGAGGAATTTAATTGTCTTGCTACCTTAGTGGGATAATATCAGAGGTGGACTGATTCAAGGGTCGATGCTATGGAGTCTAAGCTTTTAATATATGAGCTCTCACCTCTTGTTGTGAGACGACAAGCTTATGTTGCTCGACACCCATCATACACACAGACCAACAAGAAAACTAGCCTGTGTTTCGAAATCTGAAATTCGATACTCCTAGCATACCTTCTCTAGATCTTCTAGAGGCCACATTTCCTCTCTAAAGAAGATCTAACTCATTCCACCCACCCTTGGGTAGCCTAATTGGTAAGGGCCAACTTGTGATCGTGTGGTTAGGCGCACGATCTCAGGTTCGATTCCCCACTAGGACAACCCAAGATTTAAGTGGGGGGTTAGCGGTGGGTTGCTATGCTAGTCTCCCTGGGGGTTTAGGTTCCACGGGTGGGTCCAAAGGGCCTTGCCGTGGGATGGTTCCACCGTTATCCAAAAAAAAAAAAAGAAAAAAAGGAAAAGAAGAAGAAGATCTAACTCATTCCTATTCAAGCTTGGCATGTAGGTCGGCGTATTGGTGTTAAGGAAACAAAGGTGATCTATGAAGCATGGATACTTTCAAAGTTCAAACCCCCTCCACATTAAACTGATAAGAACATATACTACCCTTGATCTTAGCCAATAATCCGAGAATAGATACTAAATTTGATCTTGGGTTCAACTCTCACCATTCCCCTTCAAGGCCACCCCCATGGACTTTGTTTTGTAATTGCCCGATACATATGGGATGGGGGGACTGCATGTGCTTAAGGGGATTAGTCAAGTGCAAAGCATCTGGAACCTCCTCCCTTTTTCAAAAAAAAAAAAAAAAAAAAAAAAAGCTACATATGCATATTGTTTCCATATCAAATACGATATGCAAAGATACATATTGGCTACTGTATCCAAAATTAAAAATAATAAATTTTATATACAGATATTGGGGGTTGTAGGGGGATAGATTGGGATTTGATTTTTATTTATTTGTTTCGTTTTTATTTTTATTTTTAATTTTTTATTTTGTTTTTGTTTTTATTTTTCAAAAAAAGGATTTATAATTTTACTCTAGAGAATAATGGGGTCAGACTAAAAATATAAAAATTTGTTTGAAGGGGTCCTAACTTCTAAAATCCATTTCTAGAGCTATCCCTTCTCTTAGGGTTCGGTTTCTCTATCTCTTTCTTGTAGTTTTATCCTTGTTTCTCTCCCTTTCATTTTATTCCTTTTACATTCTCTTCCTCCCTCTTCGCTCTTCTTGGGTTAAATCAAGAAGATTTGGGATCTTTCTCTATCGTTTTATATCTTCATTTCTCTCTCTCTCTCTCTCTCTCTCTCTGTCATTTTGTGGTCTTTGGATTGCTTTAATGGTCTATTTGTTTTATTTAGGATATTAAATTTGGATTGGGTTACACTTAGCTGGTTTAATTAGTAATTATAAGTCCAATAGTCAATAATAGGAGTTATTTGAGAAGTTCTGTTTGTGGGGTAAAGCATCCATGCTAAGGACCAAATGAACTTCTGGAAGTTGCTTAATGTTGAGACAACTTCATTGTTAAGTACTCAAGAAGTTGATACGAGGTTGCTTCTCTTGGACTAACCTACTTGCTACTTGCTTCTATAGAAATAACCCAATAGATCAATAGCTTCTCTTGGAAGTTAGTAATTACTTTTCCAAGTTGCTACCTCTTTTATAAGAGTTTGTACCATGTATTTTTTTGGGAAGTTTTGAATGACTAAATGAAAAGTATGTCTTTCAATGGGAGTAACTGATGTTGAATATTCTAGAGGTACCTAGGTAATCTTTCTCTTCTCCTTTCTCCATCTTTAGGGCATCCTGCATAAGAACTACCCTACTATACCCAAAGTTCAATAATCAATCGCTTTCATATTGCCAAGACTCTTGAGATTCTAGTGGAAAATTCAGTTACTTTATTCCGGTCAAAGCTACATATCTTTGGTTAGAGGTCTTTGTATGGTATTATGGATATGCCACTTATCTTTTCATCTAACTGCTCATTTTTATTTCTTCAAACACCCACACAAACTATATTGAATATATGAAGTTTGAAGGGGAAAGTAGTGGTTGACTAGATCAATGCTTTAGATTATGTTATCTAACAATCCGATTTTTTTTTTTTTTTTTGATAATAAGTGAAGTGATAGATAATACCAAGAAGTTATTTAAAGATATCTTGAGGCTCTCGTCTTGGTGTGTTCTTCTAATTGTTGGTTCAGTTTCTCCAATAATTCATCAAAATGGCTGCAAATGTTTTTATGGGTTAGTTTCCTCAAATGGTTTGGTTTCATGAGCAATACTTCATTAATATCTTTGGTACTCTTTTCTACCATAAGTTTATATAGCTTTGTCACCACTATTACTTTTCTAATACTACCGTCACACAGGAGTGGCAGCAAAGGCATAGAGAAGGGCTCTTTTGTCATTATACATTTTAAATTAGGATTTCTCCTCCTTGGGTTATGACCCCTTTGATCGCTTTACTCTCCAGCTAGAGGGTCATCAGAAAATTAGTGTCAATTTAATCAATGATCACTCCTTTACAATCTGTGTGTGTTTGTGTGTCGATTTTGTAGCTAGGTATACCTGGAGAAGCCGACATCTCCTGTTAATCGACTCTGAAAAATTATAAGGCCTTGTTGCTAGAGAGTGCTTCAGATTATTAATGATTAGAATTTGATAGTAAAGCAGAGAAAATTTGCCCTAAAGTTAATATAGAAAATCCTATAGGACCTACACACACACACACACACACACACACACACACACACACACACATATATATATATATATATCTACGTATAGAAAAAATAAAAAGAGAAAAAAGGATGAAAATGAAGATCAAGAAAAGGAAATGAACCCTTGATCTCTTCCTCTGTTATGTTATTCTGTTTCTTTAAGCTTCTTCAAACCTTTTTTCCTTTTTTGCTAAGCTTTTTCGAACCGTTGATTAGTAGAGATGGAGATGGCAATCCACAATCTGGAAGCTTTATCTTTGTTGAAAACCTGAAGAGGCAAGGAGAGGTGTAATGGAGGTAAGGGTGTAATGGAAGAGAGGGAAGTTGTGTAGGATAACCACGTGGAGGTGTAGGATAGGAGGGAGGGGAAGTGGCTGCTTATATTAACTAGGTTTTTATGAAACTAGGTATAACTTGGAACGATAGTAACCTGATTTTGGGCCCAAATAAGGACATGTAAAAACCAGTTATCTACATTGACTATGCTTATGGCTTACTAAACATTGAGTGTGAATATTTGGGCTGACTTTACACTTGGAAAAACTGGTTAGAGGGATTGCCAAACAGCCCCTCAAATAAGAGCTTATTAGTTATCAAGGCAACAAGGGCAGGGATAATTCGACATCTTAGAGGCCTATCTTTACACTTTCATTGCACAATGACACGTGAACCTACCTAGGTTGGTGGCAGGGAATTAAGTAGGGCTTGATGTGTGTTGAGGTGCTAAAACATGCTACCACAACCTATCCTTTTAAGAAAGCTTGAGGATCTTGGATTGGTGGTTAGAGCAAGGGCTAATCGAGCTTGTTGAGCAGCTTGTCCCATAACCAAGGCGGAACACCTTGGTTACTAGGAGGGGAACGAGATCCATGTTGTCTATTGGACACAGGCCACCCACACACACACACACAAAGACACACACACACAATGCGGGCTCATGGGCTTGTAACTATAAGATCCCATAGACACCATGAGTGGGAATGGCTCCCATTGGTTAGAGAATTCAACCAATGGAATTCCCCCACATGGGATGCTTGAATTCTTATATTAAAGCCTTTCATGGCTTATTTGCAAGGATTCACAAGGACCAAGAGGTATCTTGCTCTTTGAATCCTCTCATTTTGCCGCACCTCAAGGTTCCTTGGTTACCTTACTCTCTCCTTTGTAGCACCCTTTTGCTGTCTCATTAATTCGGAGTACTAGGTTGAATAGTTGACCTCTCGCTCTCCTACAAGAACCCACATATCAGCATAAATATAGCTATGGAGGGCATTAAAAAGCTCCTACACAAACAAGGTATTCAAAGAAACTGAAGAAACTAATTACAATGATAAGGAATTTCAAAAGTTATGAAAGGACCCTGGGTTTTTCTACTTATATCATAGATGTTGCAGGAGAAAATCTTGGATTTCCATTGAAATATCTCCTTTTCAGTTATGTTCACAACTTTGCTAAATCAATAGAAAAACATTTCAAGAACATTTGTTTTTCAAATCAACCTTTTTTTTTTCTTTTTTGCAGATAGTGACATTATAAACTTCAAGTTGAATTAAACTCTAGATATTTATGACATTTGAGAAAACAGGCCACTATTCAAGTCAAAATAGCTATTTATTTGTGGTATTAGTTTAAGTGGGCTCAAAATTCCATATGGTTGTAACCTAGAGGGGTGGTCCTAGGCCCCTCCCAAGCAAGAGATCTTGGGTTCAACTCTCACCACTCCCCCATAGAGCCGCCCCTATGGACTTATGCTTTGTAATTTCTTGGTATATGTGGGATGGAGGGACTACATGTGCCCTAGGGGATTAGTCAGGTGCGTAAGCTACTCGGAACCTCCTGATATAAAATAAAAAAATAAAAATGCCATATGGTCGTCAATAATTATAATGAATGACAACCATATAATGCTTGACAGTTTTGGGCTTTTCTATTTAAGGTTGTATTGTTATACTAATATATATATATATATTTGATGAAGTAAGTATGTATTAATAACAAAAGGCTTAACCCAAGTACATGAGACATATACAAGTACTAACCACTACACTTTAAAGCTTAAAAGAATCCACAAAATTAACAAAAGAGGTGCCCCAGGTATCAAGACAACAGATACTTAGACATTTTGAGTTTAAACATGTTTATTATATCAGCTCTTGAAGTCTAATAGGAAAAAAACATTCAATTGTTTCCACACATTTCCCAAAAGATTATTTTATGAGACTAGTTTTTCTTTTTTACCTATGATTTTGGTAATTTTTTAGTTTCTCATCGTGCAGGGACATTTTTTGTTATATTATTTTTGAAGTCTTGTTGAAAAAATTTCATGCTTATTTATTTATTTTTTGGTTGAATAAAATTTTCATGTTCATTTCAGTACGACAGTAACTTCTCTAAAACTTTGCTGTTTGATGTTTTCAATGTATACTATAAGGCTGTGATGCCCTGGTATTTTATAATCTAACACTTTGGTTAAAAGGGTTGGAGGACTTAAAATATGCTATCCAACAAACAATACCAAGAGGAGTTAAAATTTATAGGTGTGAAAAAGGGAAAAACATTAAGTGATCTCATTGGGATGTTGGATTTCAGCGAAGGATCCGAAGATTAAGCAATGGAAAAATGTTTTATTTCTGCCAAAAAAAAGGGGGGGGGGGAAAGAAGAAGATAATAATAATAACGAATAAAATAAAATAAAATGATAACATAGAACAGTATTTTCTCGTCTTTCTTCTTTTCCCTTCTCTCGGCAAAACGATTTTGGCCTGTATTTTCAGGAAAAACAGAAATACTAATAATCCATGTAAGCATGGAAACAGACACGGGCAAAACTCAAAACTTCTCGGTTGTGGCACTTTACCACCCTCCATCCATTTTATGTTGGTGAACTTGATGGTAGAGCATCTAGTGATGCTATCTACATATTTAATGACAAGTTTGCCCTTTTACTGAGTGACCATTTTCACCCCTATTTATGTCCATTTTACCCTCTCACCGTGCATCTACCCTTCTCTCATAGTGAAGCCGTGCCCATGATTCTACAGATCGACTTTCCTTTTGTTGACAGTTCGAATTAAATTTGTGTTGCACATAACTGGAGAGTAGTGGTAGTTGTTAAAGCCTACATTCTTAAAGGGGGTTAACTTTATAGAAGAGGAGATTTTGATGACCAAAAAAGAAGGGGGGGGGGGATGACATTTAGATGGGCATTGGGAAGTAGGAGGATGGATTGTACAAACCCTCCAACTTTTGCTCCTTACTATTACATTTGTATAAAAGAGTATTTTTGTAGAAGCCTAAGAAATGTTGTGCTTCGAACCACTATAGAAAACCTTTAATGGTGATCTTCCCATTTAAGCTCTGACAGACAATAATCTGGCCAAACAACTCCACATTCATACCAAATACAATAAAATGTCTGCTTCGCATATCTGTCATCCAACAAAATTTAAATCAATTAAAAAGTTGTTTGCATAGCAAATGAAAATAAAAAAGGCATGATCAACATAATCGTTTGAAAAAAAATGATTATGTTTGAGAGAAGAGATAGGCTAGGGTTTAACAGTGGAGTGAGGAGATTTTTAGAGAAGAGTAGGGAGGGGGAAGGGAAAAAAAAAGGATCCCGAATGGATCCAATGGCATTTTAGGTACTTTGTTTTTTATTTTATGAAATATATTTTAAATCCGAAACAATTATTTTTATTCTTAAAATAACAAGGTTGTAATTTCATTTTATTTTTTGTTTGATTTTGAAGTTTAGGGGGTATTGTGGAACTGGCCCCATAGTTCAGGGGTCTTTTTGTAACTTTCCCTTATTTTTTTCCTCTCCTGAAAATAAGTTATGGAGACTGTTTATACTTTATATTTTTTTTTCTAAAACATGATAAATTCACTTGGCTTGTCAATAGAATTTTTAAATACCCCCTATAGATATGCTATGCAACCATGGAAAGAGAGAAAACTAAATATAAATTATTCCTTGGACACATGTTGAAACCATTGGGCTTTTATAAGCTTCATTGGCTGTCACTCGTATTTACTTTGATGAAGGAAAAACCCTTGAGAAATCAAACCGTGAATATGGAAAACCCGATACCTACCTTCTGGTTGCAATACCCAATGGTTTAAATTTTAGAGTGATAGATGAAGTACTAAAACCTATTGGGTCCCTTTGCAACGATCCTTTGAAATCCTTCCCTAACCTTAACATCCTATCTTCCTAAAAGAAGTTAATTCACTATCAGTGACCTCAAGCTAAAGAATGAAATATCTGCCTCGAGATTTGTGAAATACACTTGCCTCTACCAACGCATCTTTTAGTTTCATAGTTTTAATGTGCCTGCATAGACAAACAGGGGAGAGAAAAGGAGGGGCGGGGGGACACACTTATGTGAAGTGACATTTTGGCTTCTTTACCCACATTGAGAATACCATATTTCAATTTATCACGTTTTTTTTTTGCCAAGCAATGAGATGTCTGAACTGTCAGAATCGGACTAATCCCCGTTCCTCACACAGGGTTACCGTCCCATAAGGTCGTTTAACGTCCAGACTAATAGCCCTGACTGGTGACTGACTAAGAGAAATTGACTGGTTTCGAACCCGAGATGTCTGAGTTTGCAGCTCATCCCTTTGCCGCCAGACCAATTTATCATGTTGAATGATGTAAGACATGCATATTTTAGTGGGCTGAATTTTGCATGCCTCACTTTGCATTTGTGTTCTGTAGTTGTTTTCCATACTTTTCTGGAGTGATGTCATAGATACATTTTTTTTTTATTCTCAAATAATTATGTACAATCTCACATGACATAATTTCTATCATTCATTTCAAAGTAAAGGAAGACCTCCCTTAATCATATATCGATTCAAAAGGCCCTTCTCTTCTTTATTTTATATTGATGTTTTTTAAAACCCTTTTGTTTGTAAAGTGTTTTCCATATATATATATATATATGTATATAATTTCTTTTCTTTTCTTTTTTTTTTGGGATAAAGATTTTCCATATATATATTTGTTTTGGTTTTGAGCTCCTCAAGAAAAATATTATCATTAGATGTTTGTGCCTCACCTTTTCTTTGTACCTTGACCCTCATAAGCCTATGTAGGCTAGGGGTCGCACTCGGAGTGGCTAATTAGGTTTCGGTGCGGGCCAGAAGCGTTGAAACATGCTACCTTCGCCTCGCTTCATTGAGATAGTTTGAGGGTCTTGGATTAGTGATTACAGCAAGCGCTAATCGACTTAGTCGAGTGACCCCATAAGCAGGGCAACAAGCCTTCCACCTTGGTCACTTGGGGGGATCTATATTTGTCCATTGGACATAGGCCAAACACAATGTGAGCTAGTTGAATGGGTTCTTGGGCCTAAAGCTACAAAAGCCCGTAGGCATCATAAGTGGGTAAGGCTTCGATTTGCTAGAGAATTTAACAATTCTGTCACATGGGAGCCCGGAATTCCTATATAAAGGTCTTCTATGGCTCATTTGCAAGGATTTAGAACTTTAGAATTACTAGTTGATGCACACGTGCGTTGCACGTGACAATATTTGTGTTGTAAAAAATATTTTTTAAATCAAATTTAAATTTCTATACTCACTTATTATTCATCTCCCAGTATAACTCTAACATATAACTACCAAACTTTTTACAATCATGTAACAATTTTTTCTTCTAGATAAAATTCCTCAAATTTTAGTTTCCACACATTGCCTTTTATCCTTCTCCCACTATAACTCAAAATTTGTAAATTGTGATTTTTTTCACTTACGTAACAATTTTTTTTTCTTTTCCTGTTTGGGTAGAATAATATTTATTTTAATTTTTCTTATTTCTGATTCTAATAAGATCAAGATACAATATTGAAACTAACATCCAAGAGATTTAAAAGACGGCTATACAATTATAAGGAGATTTATAAACTTGCATAACGTTACATGTGCCTATATATATTAAAAGATATAACACAAAGACTTTAAGAACCTTTGTTAAGACAATGAAGTTTTCTAAGAATATGGAGAAAATAATAAATAAATAAATAACCAGCCACTAAATTAAAATTTGTGTGCACCTTTGATCATCCAATTTTAAGCATGCCCATGATCACTGAATTAAGAGAATGATAAAAATCAAGATGCACTTACAATTCATTGATCTAGAAGATAAAAAACCACTATACAACTGGTATGCTATAACAGATTTTAAGAAACAAAATTACTGACTATAATTAATCCTATAAATTATATATAAAAAAAAATAGTGAAATTTATAGGGAACAATAACTTATAACCATGACAATGACAATTTCTTACAAACATATTTTGTTCAACAAATCACTAAAAAAAATACCTAAAATATCATATAAAATATAAAAATTGTAATGTACAAAAAATAAAGCAAATTAATCTCTTACGAAGGGAGTTTTAATCTCTAAGATTATATTACAAACATATTGAGCATATCAAAATGAAGAATCTAAAAAGGAAAAAAATTGGTACCTTTTTATGACGGGTTTTTGAGTCTGTAAAGAGAGAAAAAGAAAAAGATTAAATACTCAATTTATAAGAGAGAAGAGAAAAGAATTAATGTTAAGCTGATGCACCGGTTGACGGTTACTTAATAAGCATTATAAAACTAAACACGTTGTTATTTAATTCTAAAATTCTGAATGCTAACTATCTATGCCTAAGCCCACCCAATACAAAGTCAAGAAATAGAAAAAAAAGACCCCTATATAATAAATAATAAATACTATAAAAGACAGCCACAAAAAGTAAGGGTAGTTCTCAAAACTTGCTTATAGTTTTGAATGCTACTTACAAAGAAGGGGGGGGGGGGGGAGGGGGAGATGCCAAGAATCACCATCATTGATTATTTATGAGATCCACTGGATAATATGTGAAGAATGTAAATTAAGACTAAATGTATAAAATGAGAAAAGAGGAGAAGCATATGGGTAGAAGGGAGAAGGGAGACTTATGGTTGATAGTTGTATATTATTATTAGGTTTCTAAATATATGTTAATGTGTTTTCCAAAGAATTTTTTATAAACATGCATAGTAAAGAATTAGGAATAATTTAGGTATTTTAATTAATGAATAATGGTAATAGTCCTTTTTTTAAGATACAGACTGTCACACCCCATTTTTGTCACCTTAGCTAGGACATATCATTTCATGTAGGATTTTGAGTCCTTTTTGAGTCTAGTCTTTTGCATTGAGTTTCTATGGCGTTGAATATCATGTGTATGAATTTTGAAGTGATTTGGAGTTCATTTCGATAGTCAATAAGAACTTTTGCGACTTTAAGGGCATAATGGTCTTTTAAGCCGTATATTTTCCATTTGACCTTGAAATGAATCCCGAGTCATTCTCTCGAGTTCATATGAGTATATAGAGTCCATATATAGGTTCAATTTCATGAATTAATGGTTTAAGATCAATTCGGCTCGTAATGGTTCGGGTTGGCTAAAAGACCCTTTCTTAGTTCGCTCAAATTGACTCATAAGACCCAATCAATTTTCTCTCATTTAACTTCAATTGGGCTTTATTTATGTCCTAAACATGTTTAGAAAGATCAATTTTCGATTGGGAAAGCATTTGGTTCGACCTCGTGTACAAACCCAGCTTAGCGACGGTGAAGCACCATGGTTAACCACCTTTGTAAAACCTAACCATGCACCCATGGTTAAGGATTTTTGTCCTAAAATGCCTAAAAATGTGTTCCCCTTCGAAACATGGTCGTTTTGGCTTTTATTTCGTCAAAATCGGACTTAATTTGAAGATTTTAGGACTTCTACAGCAAGTGGGAGTCAAAAGCGGAGTGAAAATAGGAGGGCCTCGGGTAACCGTCCGGGGCTGGACGGTCAGCCGGCCAAGCCCAGACGGCTAACCGTCCAGGCCTAGATGGTCACCCGAGGAATCCTTTTTCAACTCGAATTCTGACTCTTCTTTCCCTCTTTTGACGGTTTCCTCCGCCAAAACAACTTGTCTGAGCTTAAGAGTGTGTAGGTTTGAGTTGTTTGAGCACCAAGAAAGTCTCTAATAGCCCTAGGATCATTGTTTAATGAATTAATCCTAGCCATTGGTTTAGGGGGTCAGTTCTCTATATAAAGGACATGATATTCAGCACACAGGGGAGGTTAATTGCACTTTACACTGAGAGAGAGAGGGAGCTACGAGTTTGGAGAGCTAGAAGGACTTCAAGAGGAGGCTCTTCAACCCCAAGCAAGCAAGGAAACAAGAGGTTTGAAGACAAGGAAGAGTCTACAAGAGGTAAGCATGTCTCTTCAATGCTGAACATGAATTTTCTTCTTCTTCTTCTTCTTCTTCTTCTTCTTCTAGGATAGTTGTGATGCATGAAATAGCTTTTCTTATGGACGGAATTCAATGTTTATGTGATGTTATATGAATGATTTTAGGATAGTTTATGGCTTTATATGCTTGATAATCCCTGGTTTACCAAGGATTTGATAGCCTTATTCGGTTTATCCTCTTAAATCATGCATAGTTCACATGTTTAGGTTGCTGTGATTATTATCATGAATTGATGCTCTTGTTAGTTAATATATGTTATATAAATGATATTCATGATAATTTGAGCATGTCTTAGAGTTGTTTCATAGGTCGTAATGCATGATTGTGAGATTAGGGTTTCGATAACCCTGAAATCGCACAAGTTTCATACAGCATGCTTAGCTTAACTTTTTGAGTTGTTTATCATCATAGTCATTCTATATATGCTGCATATAGTTGAATCATGCTAGGTTTGCATTCATATAGTATGTTTTATAGGTTTTTTGGAGATATTATCTTTTTCTAAGGATAATTATCCTTTTCGTTGAGTGAGGTTTTGCATGAGAGTCTCCTGTGATGTGTTTAAGCATGAAATCACTTCTATTGTGTTCTAGGGTATATATTTTACGTAGGATATGCTGATTGCACCTCCCCATAACGACTTTTTTACGTGAAATTATCCTAGGATAGTTTCGCTTAAGAAAGCTCGCCGTAGGGGGGCCTATTTTCATATTTTACATGAAATATCATCTTTTTGGTTAGAACGTGCTTTGTTATCATGTTTATTGATATTATTAGAGTCTCTTATCCTTGTTAGTGTGTCTTTGGTAGGTTTTTATGCATGTTAGTCGAGTCATTGCATGTAGGATTGAGTTAGAGTCCTTAGTTATTCATTATTCTTGTTGTTTGCATGGTTAATGGATGATTTTAGGCCTTGTCAAGGTTCTGTCCAGATTTGCATATTTCTTTCTTTGCATGATTTTGTGCACTTGTAAGGGTGCAAACAGGTACAATGCTTGTCCTATTGCAAATAGGGCTGCTATGGTCTGAAATGGCTAATGCTAGGAGCTTGTGCACTCAGGTAAGTAGGGTTTGAAGGTGCCCCAATTCACCTTTCTTTTTCTTTCTTTTCCCTTCTCCCTCCTAGGGTTACTTCTTAATACAAGTCTATGGTCTTAATCAAAGGTTTCCTTCAATAATAAATTCTGTTTTTTATTAAGGTTTCCATTTTGTGGAAGTTTTCCTAAATTCAAACTTGTTTATTCAATTCTCTTTCAAATAAGGAAACCTAGGGTTTTTACCATAGGTTTGTATTAGGTTGTAACCCTATTCTTTTCGAACTACATGGACTTTGATCCATGTATTTCGCTGCATGGTACGTAGGCGCTCTTCGTGAGGCTCAAGTCTGTTCTAGGATCCAAGTATCCTAGGCTTTTTACTTTCCTTTTCTTTTTTCTTTTTTTTTGTTTTGTTTTGTTTTATTTGAGTGATTGTGCATGAGATGATTGGATGAAATATATGATATGTATGCTGCCTTGTGATGATATATGATGATATTTGAGTGAAAAAGATCTTAAGTTAGCCCAATTAAATTAAGAGACCAACTCGGGTGATGTGGGTGCCTATGGGCTTTTGCCCAGAACCTTCCCACGTCGTAACTTAGCCCCCGAATCCAATTTTCTGGTTTCAAAGACTTTGCTTTTCCTTTAATGGAGTCATGTGGTTTTGAAAATAAAACATTTTTGCAGTTTTCCTCTTTTCCCTAAAAAATGAGGTGGCGACTCTTTTTTTTTGTTTGTTGTCTTTCACACCTATCATTTTGCCAAATCCTTGTGGGCCGTTTTCCGGGGTTCACAGTTTGGCGACTCTGTTGGGGATGTCGAGGGCTAGACTCATTTAATTTGATTGGGCTAAATTAATTTCTTATTATTAATTAAAATCAATCACATTGCATCCGCTTGATTGTGTGCTTTCATTTATTGCATTGTGTGCGCTACTGTTGCATGATCACTCGATTGTCCCTCGATGTATCCTTGCCAACTGATAACCTAGTTCGACCTTGGTTTTCCTGATTCCATGTGTTGGGCGAAGCTATCAAACCTCTTTTGCCAAGTACCCTTGGGTATATTAAATGGATCAATCACGTACTGCTGGACCCACGCGACATTCCTGATGTCACATGTGGTTAGGTATAAAGATTGGTACAAGCAAAGTTGAGGACCCTAGCCTACCTTCTTAAAAGAAAGAATTGCATGTAATGGGCCTTCTAGGACACCGTTGGATCACCTATATGCACACACGTTGTTGTGATGATATGCTGCCGTGTTTGTGATGTGTTGCCATGCTTTGTTGATTGAGTGGGTAATTAAAGGAAACTTTACATCCTACATCCTTAATACGTACCCTTCCCCATGACCCCCACAAGGGAAATTGGTTAAGAGAACTAATTAAGGGTGTACGTTGTAAAGATTTTAAGATAATTATGGAAGCTTAGGATGGACCCTTAGGCTAAAAAATTGAGTATTTGCCCTATGTTAGAGGGAGAGACGTGCTGGCTTGGATCCGCGATCAACAAGGGCGCCTAGTCAGTGCTGATTCCGTCACTGAGTCGGATATGGCTGAGGAAAGAACTAGCAACCGGGGTTTCAACCTTGAGGCCACTTTGAAAGCTATCATGGAGAAGCTTGATCACACTATCCAGGTATCCGAGACCGCACTCAAGTTAGCTCAAGACATTCAACAGAAGAACTCTGAACCTGAATCTAGGGCCTGTGCCACTGATAACAATCAAGGATCCAATGATTCCGAATCTGCTGAGGAACCATTAGGAGAAGGGGGAGAACCACCCAAGACCAAGGAAGGGGAAACCAAAGCCACATCAAGGGAGAGCTCAACCGTCCTGGCAAACAAGGTCGAGGCTTTAGAATGAACTCTGAAAGGAATCCGCAGGTCTGATGATATGGTGGACATCCGTACTTTGTCCTTGTTCCCAAAGGCTCGCATCCCGTTACAATTCAAGATGCCGGAGTTGGAAAAATTCGATGGGATAGGCTGTCCTAAAACCCACCTCAAGATGTATGTGTGAGCTATGCACCCTCGAGGGGCGAACGATGAGTTATTGGCTCAAATGTTTCATGAGTCATTAGCGAGTTCCGCCTTGAAATGGTTTTTGTCATTAGAGGAGAACAGAACCAAGACTTGGGAGGATGTGTGCAATGCATTCACGGACCATTACAAGTATAACACTGAAGTGGATGTCACGCGAAGGGACTTGGAAACCACTAAGCAAGGGGTTAATGAGACTTTCTCCGCCTTCATCACTAGGTGGAGACAAAAGGCTTCCAAAATGACAGACAGGCCGAATGAGGAAGACCAGATTCAGTTGGTGGTGAAGAATTTGCTGTCCGTATATCACAAGCATCTCTTTGCTCACTACTTTCCGAACTTCAAGGCTCTTGTTGGGGCTGGCACACAAGTTGAAGATGCGATCGCCGATGGAACAATCAAGACGGAGGAGGTCCTAAGGAGTCGAAGGACAAACTTTGGAGGAAAACCCAATGCTGAGGTCAATACCATTACCCAACCCACTCGCCCTTTCTCCCTAAATGACTCCACCTCACCTCGCCAATTCACCGAGTTATATATGCCACTCGAAAGAGTTTTTGAAAAGATGAGAAGCCGTGACCTCCTGAAACCCCTCGACCCAAGGCCTCCACCAAACCCGTTACCCAAAAGCTACAATGAAAATGAATATTGCAAGTTCCACCAAGCCAAAGGCCATCTAACCAACCATTGTTACCGCCTCCGCCATGAAATCCAAGATTTGCTCGACAAGCAGATCATTTCACCACCCACCGCACCTAAATCGCCCAAATGTCACTCGAAATCCCCTCCCCACTCACAATGTGCCTCCTCCCAACAACATAAATGCCATCGAGCTTGGCTCGTCCCAATCCCGTCAACCCATAAGGCAATACACGCCGCTTCCCATGACCTTGACTCAAGTTTTCCACCAATGTTGTAATAAAGGGCTCATATCGCCATGCCATTCAAAGCTGAGGCCTTTGACTCCTCACCAATTCTGTTTGTACCATCAGGTGCCCGGACATGATACGGAGGACTGTGTTATACTGAAAAAGGTAGTTCAAGACTTTATTGATCAAAAGGTTTTGGTATTGCCAAAGAAGTCCATGCAGCGACAATTGAAAGAAAGGTTCGAGGCAGGAGATCCTAAAGTGGGTTTGTTGGGAGAGTCGTCCGGAAAGTTTGATTACTATGTACTCTACCCCGACCCCATCCCTGATGAGCCTATAATCCCCACGGGTTGGGATGAGTTACCAGAGGAAGTCCAAATGGAAGAGATCGACACAATCACATGGGATGACCTCATGGGTGATGTAGGTGAGATTGATGATATGTGGATGAGCGATGACGAGGTGGAGCACATAACTAGAGGGGGTCGCCATTTCAAGCCTCCGCACTTAGAATCTGACAACCCATTGGGGGACTTGGAAGGTAATCGCCACCTCGACCTGCAAGAAGAGGAGGACGAAGTGCTTAGGCAATTGAGAAAGACTAATGCCAACATCACTATATGGGGTTTGCTCATGGCCTCTTACAAGCACAGGCAGACAATCTTGAAGTTGCTCAACCAGATACAGGTTCCTGTTGACACATCTCCAGAAAATTTGGTGAACTTGGTGAATCCAACCTCGAAGAACTCAACCTATTGTGTTCTCAGAGGCAGACCTACCTAAAAGTGGACCTAGCCATTCGCAAGCCATGTGCATCACTGTTGACACCATGGGAAAGAGAGTTCCAACAGTCCTGATTGATAATGGTTCCGCTCTTAATGTGTGCCCTCTCAGAACTGCCACCGTTTTGGGGTTGAATCCAACTAGACTTCGTGCCATCTGGGCAAACAGTGAGAGCCTATGATAACACCCGTAGAGAGGTGATTGGAGTGGTCACTTTGCCGCTGATTATGGGGCCTACAGAATTCAGAGTGGAGTTCCAAGTGCTGGATGTCCCGTCGTGCTTCAACCTCTTGTTGGGAAGACCTTGGATTCATCCTGCAGGGGCTGTCCCTTCTTCATTGCACCAAAAAGTCAAGTTCCCTTATGAAGGGGCCATCGTCACACTTCAAGGTGATTATGACTTGAAGTCGTCGTGGGTACCTATTTGCGAGATCAAGCCCGAGCCCGTTGGAGCACCATTGTCTGGGTTCGAGTATGTTCAATGCATAGAGAAAGAGCCGAAACAGAGAGAGTTGATACCTCTCGACTTTTGCCCTCATGGCAATTTGCATGTGGGGAACATAATGAAGAAAATGAGTTTCTTCCCAGGCATGGGACTAGGACGCCGTCAGCAAGGCATATCGGCATCCATTCAGAGCCGCATTGTCACCTATACCTTCGGATTGGGGTATGAGGCTTCCAAAAAGGACCATATGGAGATGTTGCAGAGAAGCAGAGAAAGGGTCAAAGCAAAAGCAGAAGGAAGGGTGCCAGATATCCGAATCTCGCCATACCGACCTACTTTGAATGGTTACTTTGTTAAGGAAGGGGAGGACTTTCTATTCTGTGGATTTCCCGAACCATCCATTGACAAAGCAACCAAGGCGAGAGTTCCAGGGTTCGAAATATTCTTCACTGAGTGGTACCCCATCACTGCATCAATGGTTGATGATGAAGCGATTAATGATGACTATTGGGAAGAGAAGAGTGAGGACTGGGCAGAACGGATGGATTCGGAAGCCATGGTTACAATGTTTCAAGATACGGTTCTTGCTGTGGAGGAATCGGATCTCGAGTGTTCTTCAATTCACCATGCAGCCGTACCGCTCCTTAATTGGTATCTTGAAGAGGGTGCCTATTGCAGAAGTTCTTGAGGACGAGGATCTCGACTTACCTGATAGTAGCTTGTAGGTTCCTTAGTAGCTGGTCTTAGTTTTCCTTTCAAATAAAGTGTGTCCGCCTAGCCCACCTTGTGGAGTTAGGATTCGTTCCCTAGTTGTGGCACATGTGTTTTCTTTTCTTTGTTTTGTTTTGTTAGTTCAGTCAATAAAGTGTGTTTCTTTTCATTATTTGCAGTGTTTCCTTTCTCTCTTCTATGGATATCTATGGCATGGATATAGATCCTAGGAATGACGTCTCCCCGGAGCTTGTCGAGCAAAGGAAAAGGGGCGTTACCGAACCTAACATGGATGAATTGGAATCAATCAATCTAGGGACAGATGAATTGCCAAGGATAATTAAAATTGGGATAACTCTCTCGCCTGCTGAAAAAGAAAAATTGATAATACTTCTAAAAGCCAATGTAGAAGCCTTCGCATGGTCTTATGAGGATATACCTGGTATTGATCTAGATATAGTGCAACATTACATCCCCACTAATCCCACTAAAAAGCCTATAAAGCAAAAATTAAGAAGATTAAAACCAGAATGGGCTTTGAAAGTAAAAGAAGAGGTAACTAAACAATTAGATGCCGGGTTTCTCCAAGTTGTGGAGTACCCTGAGTGGCTGTCTAACATAGTGCCTGTGCCTAAAAAAGATGGGAAAGTGCGAATGTGTGTTGACTTCCGCGACTTTAATGCTGCGAGCCCAAAGGATGATTTCCCTCTACCGCATATCGATGTGTTGGTGGACAGTACGGCAGGCCATGCTCTTCTCTCCTTCATGGATGGGTTCTCCGGTTACAACCAGATAAAGATGGCGCCTCGTGACATGGAAAAGACGGTTTTTATCACGCAGTGGGGCACGTATTGCTACAAGGTAATGCCTTTTGGCTTGAGAAATGCTGGGGCTACTTACCAAAGAGCTGCTACGACCCTATTGCATGATATGATCCATAAAGAAGTGGAGGTGTATGTGGACGACATGATAGTCAAATCTGTAGACCGGGAAGGACATTTCGCGGCATTGGAGAAGTTCCTAGAACGGGCAAAGAAGTACAACCTCCGACTGAATCCTCAGAATGTGCCTTCGGAGTCACCGCAGGGAAGCTGTTGGGTTTCATGATCACTCAGAGGGGAATTGAAGTTGATCCAGGGAAGATAAAAGCTATCACGGAGATGGAGCCACCAAGAACGGAAAAGCAGATCCGAGGTTTTCTGGGGAGAGTTCAATACATAAGTCGTTTTATCGCCAATCTGACCATGATATGCGAGCCAATTTTCAAGCTACTTAAAAAGGGCGTTTCCAAGGACTGGAATGAGGATTGTCAAGAAGCCTTTGAGATCATTAAAAGGTATCTGAGCAACCCCCCAATCTTGGTTCCCCCACGACAAGGTGAACCATTACTGTTATACTTAACATTTACCGAAACCGCGACGGGAGCCATGTTAGCTCAATACCTTGAAGGGTCGAAAAAGGAAAATGCCATCTACTACTTGAGCAAGAAAATGACAGATTATGAAGTAAAGTACAATGCGCTAGAAAAGGCTTGCGTAGCATTGGTGTGGGCCACCCAGAAACTCCATCATTACATGATGTCTTTCGAAGTCCTGTTGATAAGTCGATTGGATCCTTTGAAGTATTTGCTAGAAAAACCAGTCCTATCATACAGGACCGCTCGTTGGTCGCTTCTTCTCAATGAATTCGACATCAAGTACCTGGCGCAGAAGTCCGTTAAAGGAAGTGTCATTGCAGACCATTTGGCAAGCTGCTCTGTGTCATCATCAACCCAATTCAATGATGAGTTCCCTAACGAAGATATCCTGGAAATCAAGAAGAAGGTTTGGAGAGTCTACTTCGACGGAGCTGCAAACAGAAGAGGTTATGGCATAGGAGTGCTACTAGTCTCGCCCGAGGAAGCCTTCACGCCTTTAGCAGTCAAATTGGGGTTCGAAGCCACCAACAACATAGCAGAGTATGAGGCCTGCATCCTAGCATTGGAAGCTGCGTTAGAGTTGGGGATAAAAGAACTAGAGGTGTTCTGCGATTCAGCATTGATAATCTGTCAGATAAAAGGGGAGTGGAAAACTCGTGATGAGAAGCTGTTGCCCTATCATGCCTATTTGGAAGCACTAACTAAAGAGTTTGCGGAGATCGAGTTCAATTACCTATCGAGAAACAAGAATCAGTTCGCTGATGCCTTAGCAACTCTAGTGTCAATGGTGGAAATACCAGAAGGGGGAAGCATGAAATCGCTCGTGATTGAATGTAGAGAGAAGCCTGTTTATTGCTGTTCCATTCGAGAAGGGGAGGTAATAGATAACCACCCTTGGTATTATGACATAAGAAGGCTCATCGAGGAAAGGGAATATCCAGAGGAAGCATCTCGCGTGGATAGGCGAACACTGAGGAGATTGGCAAGCCATTATGTGGTATGCGGAGGAAAACTGTATCGGAGGTCTTACGACGGAATCCACTTGTTGTGTGTCCCGGAGGAAGAAGCCAGAAAACTCATCGAAGAAATCCATGAAGGAGTGGGGGCTCCGCATATGAATGGATACATGTTGGCTAAGAAGATCATGAGACTAGGGTATTACTGGTCTACAATGGAAAGGGATTGCTATGCCCACGTCAAGAAGTGCCATAAGTGTCAACTCTTCGCCAACGGACAACACTTGCCCTCCATGCCCCTAACAAGCATGTCAATCCCATGGCCGTTTGCAGTATGGGGAATAGATATCATCGGACAGATTAAGCTGAAGGCATCCAACGGTCATGAATACATCTTATTAGCCATCGATTACTTCACCAAGTGGGTGGAAGCAGCTTCCTTCAAAGTTTTGAATGCTAAAAAGGTGGCGCAGTTCATACAGCTCAACATTATCTACCGATATGGGGTACCGCATGAGGTCATTTCAGATAACGGCCAGCATTTCCAGAAGGAGACCAAAGAACTCTTGCAGAAGCACAAGATCGTTCATCACTTGTCGTCCCCGTATCGCCCACAGACAAACAGCGCAGTGGAAGCCGCCAACAAGAACATCAAGAAGATATTACAGAAAACGGCTGACACATACACTGATTGGCATGAGAAACTACCATTGGCATTATAGGGGTACAAAACGTCAGTCAGATCATCGACAGGGGCTACGCCGTATGCTCTAGTGTATGGGATGGAGGCAATTCTGCCAGTGGAATTAGAAGTTCCTTCGTTAAAGGTTGTTGTGGAAAGTCAGTTGGCAGAGGTAGACTGGGTCAAAGGTCGTTATGATGAGTTGGCATTGCTAGATGAAAGGCGATTGAGGGCTCTCTACCATGTGCAAGGGTACCAGAGAAGAGTCGCAAGGGCATTCAACAAACATGTCAAAGACAGAGGCTTGAAGAAAGGGGATTTAGTGTTGAAAGAGATCCGAGCTCCAATTTTCGATCCACGAGGAAAGTTCAAACCAAATTGGGGAGGACCGTACGTCATCAAGGAGATATTGCCAGCAGGGGCTGTTCGACTTATGGATTTGGATGGGATCGAGTTTGCTCGTCCTACCAATTTGGATCAATTAAAGAAGTATTATGTATAAGGCCTGCTAGGTTGAAAACCTGTAAAGACGGCCTAGGCAAAAGTTAAGGCATTTGAACTACGAGGACCTGATTTCCCCAAAAGAAAAAAAAAAGAAAAAAAAAAGAAAAAAAAAAGGAAAAAAAAAAAAGAAAAAAGAAAAAGAAAAAAAAAAGAAAAGAAAAGAAAAAGAAAACGGGGATACGTAGGCAGCCCATAAAGTTACATTGGGTGCGGTCCAATCAACACAATCAAAAAAATCTCAAAAGTAGATTATTATTGGCAATTCATTTGAAACTAATTGTTTGACATAACAATTTATTGGTGTTAAGTAAAAGAACTATCGACATGCCATAGATATTCTATTCCTTGAGTCTTTAAGTCCTCTTGAGTTTCTTCAGAGTCATTTTGTTTGTCTTCTGTCTCTCTCTATCAAGTCTTCTTTTCTTTCGTAAGTCATGATCGTGGGATGCCTCCACTGCTTCGAGAATGTCTTCTCTGCAAAGTCCAAGTCTTGTGTCCTTGATAAGGTCATAAATTCTTTCTCGGCGAGAAGTTTCCCTTTCGCCCAAATCATCCTTTAACCATTGCTTATATTCTCTACTCATCTCAAAAAGCCCTTCAGTGTTGGCAATCTGAGTCAATTTCAGGTCTGTAGGCCAGCGAGTCCTTGCCCACTTGATTATGGTAGGACCGACAGGTTCCATAGAGCAACAAGGTCCTGTTAAGGACGGTATGGTTTGCATGGCGCCCATCTGGGGAAGAATTCTCGAAGTCCAATAGAAGGAAGTCGATCTCAGTCCTATGAGTTTGATAAAAGCACACCCCGAGGTTCAAAAAAGTACCTGCTCTTTACACCCCCATGTGAAGACGTACCATTTGATGTTTTGCCACGACAGTATGTGGAAGTAACCCAACCAATCTCGTAAAGAGAATGGCCCAGGGAGTTCAACTCGGCGTAGACAGAAGTGCTGGGGCTTGTATGGATTGATAGTGGTGGGAGATAGAAAATTCAAGCGCTCGAGCAGCCACATTTACAGTAAAAAGGGGCTACCTTCTAAAGGCGCTTTGGGGTTGCCATGAATTTTATCTAAACCATTCAAGGTTTCAGCTAATACCAAGGGAATGATGTTATGTCGTTTGAGAAGAGGGGCAACCAACTCACATATTTGAACAGGGGCTTGAAGAGTGCCGGTGGAGATGAGAAAGCGACCAATTAAACAGAAAGCGAGTGCACGCTGAATTTGAGGGGTGAAAGTCAAAGTACCTTCGCTATCATGAGCCAAGAATGAGGTTACTAACTTCATTAAGTCCACCATATGATCCTTGACGAAGATCGTTGCGTCCCTTTAGGGAATGCCAAGAAAATCCGAGAAGGAAGCAAGGTAATCAGAGTGAGGTGTAGGAAGAATGAATGGCCCTGCAGGCGAAACTCCAAATAAAGCACAGAATTCCTCCATGGTTGGGCATAATTCTTCATAATTGAATCGAAAGACATGGAATTGAGGATCCCAGAAGTATGTAGCCGCGGTGAGAAGAGCCGTCTCGAGCTTCATGTGCCTTATGGAGAGCAATGGTTCCAAGCCGAAGCGCTTAAACTCAGTTTTGTCTTTGGCAGCTATGACTGCCAAAAACCCTCTTAAGAACCTATCCAAGGCTTCCATAATTATTGTCAATGAAAATAGGTGAGTTAGAAGGCCCCCCTCATGTGTTTTTATAGGGAAAGGGTCACAAATTCGAGTCCTAAAGGGAGTAGAACCGTCAAAATAGGAAAAAACCTGAAAAATCGTGAAAAAACGCATCAACCTCGGGTAACCGTTCGGGGCTGGACGGTCAGCCGTCTAGGCCCAGACGGCTAACCGTCCGGGTCCAGATGGTCACCTGAGGCCCCCCCGCCTTGTTTCGCCCGGTTTTGCCTATTTTCGCGTTCGGGTGGCCTTTTTAGGCCATTTTCACTCCTATGAACTCACATTGACTCAAATTTTCATGAGAAAGGTACCATAACATCATCATGATAGATTCAAACAAGCACAACAAGTATCCATAGCAAGGGATAAGAGAGCTGGTTTTAGGTGGCAATTACAAAACACAAGCATGAAATGCAAAAAGATAGCCATAGTCTCATTGTTTCTACAAGCCCAACAAGAAAGTAAATGAACTCAGCGGTTCCCAGAGCTTCTTTTGCGGCTCGGCCCAGCTCCATCACGACCCCCACGAGGTGCTCTGGGAGGGCGCATTGCTGGTGGTGGCTGTATATACAAAATCCATTGCAAAGAAGTCAAGTATGAGAATAGGGTTGGTTGAAAACCACAAATGGGAACTTTAAAATGGGTTGAACACTTACCATGACATCCAAGCGAGCTTCCGCCATGGATTTGGCCAAGTTCATTCTCACAAGGTCACGCCTCAAGCCCTCACTAAGGTCGATGAACTCTTGGGTATATACCGCAGGCACCTAGGATAATCAATAAGGATAAAATTGAAGGTAATGTTCAAAAAAGAAAGAAATACCCATAAAGAGAACTCACTTGTTCTCGATTTGGGTCGATCCTAGGAGATTCATCAAATGCAGGATGAGTGATGGCGGTCTTGACAAAGTCTGACCCACAGCACAAATCAATGAACCAATTAGGCTGAGGCAAGGGTAGTGACCTATCCCCCTCCATCTCATCTTCCTCAGAGCCAGGAACCACTCCTGAGCCCACTGTTGAGCTATGCCCTCGTGCTCGTCGACCCTTCTAGAGTTCACCTATTAAATAGAGTCTCTATCAAAAGAAAAGGCTAGGAGAGTATCAAAGACTTACCCCCTGAGGAGGGAGGCCTATCACCCTGGGCTCATCAGATATTGGAGGTAGAAAGTGTCATATGCAATGTCAGGAGAAGTGAACTCCTCCGCATCCCAGCCTCTCAGGGCATCCCACAACTCCTCCCCCTCCATCAAGTTAGCATGCCTCATGTTAAGTGGTGGAGGCATTGGAGCCATGGCGGCATTCACATCACCCATGACTTGTCGTAAGACACGCTCCCCTAGGTACCAGTACCTACCCACGAGACCTTCCAAGAGCACCCTCTTGCTAATCAGCATCAGGCTAGGAATGCATCGTTTGGGTAGCATTGGTACCCATATCTTCCATGGATTCCATTCAATCTGTCCAAAAATCCAAAATGAGAAATTGGGAGTAAAAAGAAAAGGAAAAGAATAGGGAAGGAATTTCACCATATCAGCAGTGAGGCTTGCTAGGTGAGCTCTAGCAAAGGCGTAATCATGACGATTCGCCGCCCGGATGGACACATAACTAGGAGAGTAATTCTTGAGGGTAGGCCATTCGATGGTTTCCTCAGCAAGGGATGGGCGACATAGGTTGAGGTACTCATAGCACCAAACCTATCAAAAGTTGAGAAAAGAGTAAAAAAGAAAAGATAATATAAGAAAAGAAATAAAAAGAAATGAAAGGGAAGTAGCATTACCTCCCAAACAAAGGACATCTCGCCGAAGTCCTTGGTCACACCGCGTGACATGTCACACATTGTGCGATACATGGTGGCTAGAGCAGCCCCTCCCCAGTTGAATTTCCTGATCTTGTCAACATCCTCCATGCTTGCAAGAAGACCCAAAGGGGCTAGGTCGCCCGTCCCGGCAAAGAATGTGCATGAGATCATGTACAGAAGGAATGCCCTTGTAATACAATCGGGGCTCGCACCCTCGCTCTCCCTTTGTTTGGCAAACTTGTTGAAAAGCCAAGTGCGGCGCATGGCTTTCTTGATTACCTCAATTTCCATCCCAAGGTAAGCTAGGAGATAATCCTCATCCGTGCGAGCCTCCTCATAGAATTCCAAGCTTTTGCCTTTAATGCTTAAGCCAGTGATCATGGTGAAGTCCTTGGGGGTTAGTGTCATCTCCGCAAAGCCAAAGTGGAATGTATTGGTGGTGTCCCACCATAGCTCAGATAAGGCTAGCAAGGCTTGCCTATCACATTGGTCATTCCACAAAGAGTCTAGGAATAGACCAAAACCAGCCTTTTCGACATAGCCCTTGGTAATGGGTTGGAAGTTTTCCATGTTCCGCCACCATTCAATGAGTCCTTTGACAGAGGACCGAGTGCGCATGTCCTGAAAGTTGGGCTATAGCCATTGAAAATACCTTGAGAGTTAGTTGAAAGAACATGGAAATAATAAGCTTACACTAGCAATTGGTTTCAAATTGTTTTCTAAAAGATGTCAAAAAGTTGTTGCTAATGGATGTTTATGAGTTTACTTGTTCATGTGCCTTAATTTGGCAAGGATTGAACACTTTTTTATCACTTGGGCATTTTATCGAACACTTGGTGGGTGACACCTCCCAAGCCTTGAAACAAAAGAATTTTGTATGGTCAATCCTTGCTAAATCATAGCATATTACTCACTTGAGGGTTTACTTGTTGATATACATTGATTTGGTGAAGATTGAACATCTTTATTTCACTTGGGAATTTTATCGAACACTTGGCGGGTGCCATTTTTCAAGCTTTCAAATGAAAAGAATTTGTGTGTTCAATCCTTGCCAAATCAAGGGATATCACTCAACAACCCAAGGGGTATTCAAAAGAAGTGGAAGGGAATGCAATTTCATCAAAAGAATCAAAAGATTCAAAAGAAAGGTGTTAAGTTGGGTAAACTTACTTCTTGTTGGGAATGGATGAATGAGAGATGCTTGTCGGGTTCAAGCAACACCCTAGATTGTGGAGCATCATAGAGTGGTGCCTTGTACGTGCTTTTGACCCCATAGAATGGATATTTGGTGCTTGAGTCCTTGCTTGATGACATCCTTGATGATGGAGTTGGGTTTGTGAAAAATGGGTTTGATTTGGTTTGATTTCCAAAGATGATGTGAATTGGTTGTTTTGATTGTTAAATGGGCTTGATTTGTTGTTGTTTGATGTGCATTTGATGTTTGGATTGAATGTTTTTGAAGTAGGAATGAGAGAATGAGAGTTAGAGAGGATGGAATGAGAGTCTAGAGAGAGAAACTCTATAATTTTCAAGTTGGGTGAATGTGGGAATAAGTGGGCAAGAGTTGGGTTTTATAAACCTAGATTTTTTCCTTGGTGGGCTCGGGTAACCGTCCCCCCTTGGACGGTCAGCCGTCTTGCCCTGGACGGTTGACCATCTGAGGGCAGATGGTCACCCTAGCCCGCTTTGCCCGTTTGCCCCGTCTCGCGCGCTTGCGACCTCTAAACTTCTCCAAATTGACTTCTTGTGCAATCCTTGAGTTATGGGATGAATATATCCCTCAAGTTTATCAAGTTTCAATGAAATTTTTGAATCTTGGGTGATTGTATTTGCCCGCATAACGAGGAATTGTAATAGCCATGATAAATGGCTTTCTCATGAAATGAGTTTGGTGTTGAATAGATTGACTTGCAAGTCTTGGAATTCAATTCTCTAGGAGATGATAGTGATATCATATCATGTGATAAAGATAATTTCACATGAAATGACTTACTAATCATGTGATAAAGATAACTTCACATGAAATGATGATTCATGAGTTATGCTAGTTACGAAGTAACTTGCTATCTTTGAGAAGAGGGCATGAAATGCACTTTGTTTTTCAATCAATTGACTTTCAAAATCAATGTTGTATCATGTGATAAAGATAATTTCACATGAAATGACATGAAATAAGCTTGATTTCCAATCAATTAACTTTCAATTCAATGTCATTTCATGTGATAAAGATAATTTCACATGAAATGATAAGTAATGAACTTGATTTCGAGTTGAATGACTCTCAATACATTATCATTTCATGTGATAAAGACAATTTCACATAAAATGAACTTGATTTTGAGTTGAATGACTCCCAGTGCACTGTCATTCCATGTGATAAGGATAATTTCCCATGAAATGATAAAAAATGAGCTTGATTTTGAATCAATTGACTTGCAATTGGGTCTCATATCATGTGATAAAGACAATTTCACATGAAATGACGATTCATGAGTTATGAAATAATTCCTTGTCTTTGTTGCTCCCACAGAAAGTGGCATAATTTCACATGAAATGATGATTCCAGAGTTATGAAATAACTCCCCATCTTTGTTATTTCCACTGAAAGTGGCATGAAATCATAATTTCACATGAAGTGATGAGTCATGAGTTATGAAATAACTCACTACCTTTGTTGTCCCAGTGAGACTGGCATAAAATGCACTTGTTTTTTGAATTGATGGACATTCAATTCAAATTCACATGAAATGATGATTTATGAGTTATGAAATAACTCGTTTTGGATATGCCAATGAAATTGGTAGGATACCTTGTGATGCACTAGTGCAACTAGCTTTGCATCATGAGAAGACCATGTGGATATCACTAATGCAATTAGTGCATGGTAAAGGCACTTGCATGAGCGCACCAACGAAGTTGGCATGCATAGAAATGCAATCAATTCTTTGCTTCGATGAAATCGTCGCATGCTTGGATATGACAAAGTCTATCCTTATGGTTCCATTTGAGTTTGTTGGTATTAATGAGATTAATCCATCAAGCGAAAATGTGTTGTTATATCACTAATGCAATTAGTGCATGGTAAAGGCATTTGCATGAGCGCACCAACGAAGTTGGCATGCATAGAAATGCATTCAATTCTTTGCTTCGATGAAATCGTCGCATGCTTGGATATGACGAAGTCTATCCTTATGGTTCCATTTGAATTTGTTGGTATTAATGAGATTAATCCATCAAACAAAAATGTGTTGTTATATCACTAATGCAATTAGTGCAGGCATTTGCATGAGCGCACCAACGAATGTTGGTATGCAATCAATTATTTGCTTCGATGAAATCGTCGCATGCTTGGATATGACGAAGTCTATCCTTTTGGTTCCATTTGAGTTTGTTGGTATTAATGAGATTAATCTATCAAACAAAAATGGGTTGTTCTTCGATCATTGGCTCGCAAGTGAAACTTGTTCACCAATGAGGGGCTTCTGTCACACCCCATTTTTGTCACCTTAGCTAGGACATATCATTTCATGTAAGATTTTGAGTCCTTTTTGAGTCTAGTCTTTTGCATTGAGTTTCTATGGCGTTGAATATCATGTGTATGAATTTTGAAGTGATTTGGAGTTCATTTCGATAGTCAATAAGAACTTTTGCGACTTTAAGGGCCTAATCGTCTTTTAAGCCGTATATTTTCCATTTGACCTTGAAATGAATCCCGAGTCATTCCCTCGAGTTCATATGAGTATATAGAGTCCATATATAGGTTCAATTTCATGAATTAATGGTTTAAGATCAATTCGGCTCGTAATGGTTCGGGTTGGCTAAAAGACCCTTTCTTGGTTCGCTCAAATTGACTCATAAGACCCAATCAATTTTCTCTCATTTAACTTCAATTGGGCTTTATTTATGTCCTAAACATGTTTAGAAAGATCAATTTTCGATTGGGAAAGCATTCGGTTCGACCTCATGTACAAACCCAGCTTAGCGACGGTGAAGCACCATGGTTAACCACCTTTGTAAAACCTAACCATGCACCCATGGTTAAGGATTTTTGTCCTAAAATGCCTAAAAATGTGTTCCCCTTCGAAACACGGTTGTTTTGGCTTTTATTTCGTCAAAATCGGACTTAATTTGAAGATTTTAGGACTTCTACAACAAGTGGGAGTCAAAAGCGGAGTGAAAATAGGAGGGCCTCGGGTAACCGTCCGGGGCTGGACGGTCAGCCGTCCAAGCCTAGACGGCTAACCGTCCAGGCCTAGATGGTCACCCGAAGAATCCTTTTTCAACTCGAACTCTGACTCTTCTTTTCCTCTTTTGACGGTTTCCTCCGCCAAAACAACTTGTCTGAGCTTAGGAATGTGTAGGTTTGAGTTGTTTGAGCACCAAGAAAGTCTCTAATAGCCCTAGGATCATTTTTTAATGAATTAATCCTAGCCATTGGTTTAGGGGGTCAGTTCTCTATATAAAGGACATGATATTCAGCACATAGGGGAGGTTAATTGCACTTTACACTGAGAGAGAGAAGGAGCTACGAGTTTGGAGAGCTAGAAGGACTTCAAGAGGAGGCTCTTCAACCCCAAGCAAGCAAGGAAACAAGAGGTTTGAAGACAAGGAAGAGTCTACAAGAGGTAAGCATGTCTCTTCAATGCTGAACATGAATTTTCTTCTTCTTCTTCTTCTTCTTCTTCTTCTTCTAGGATAGTTGTGATGCATGAAATAGCTTTTCTTTTGGATGGAATTCAATGTTTATGTGATGTTATATGAATGATTTTAGGATAGTTTATGGCTTTATATGCTTGATAATCCCTGGTTTACCAAGGATTTGATAGCATTATTCATTTTATCCTCTTAAATCATGCATAGTTCACATGTTTAGGTTGTTGTGATTATTATCATGAATTGATGCTCTTGTTAGTTAATATATGTTATATGAATGATATTCATGATAATTTGAGCATGTCTTAGAGTTGTTTCATAGGTCGTAATGCATGATTGTGAGATTAGGGTTTCAATAACCCTGAAATCGCACAAGTTTCATACAGCATGCTTAGCTTAGCTTTTTGAGTTGTTTATCATCATAGTCATTCTATATATGCTGTATATAGTTGAATCATGATAGGTTTGCATTCATATAGTATGTTTTATAGGTTTTTTGGAGATATTATCCTTTTCTAAGGATAATTATCTTTTTCGTTGAGTGAGGTTTTGCATGAGAGTCTTCTGTGATGTGTTTAAGCATGAAATCACTTCTATTGTGTTCTAGGGTATATATTTTACGTAGGATATGCTGATTGCACCTCCCCATAACGACTTTTTTACGTGAAATTATCCTAGGATAGTTTCGCTTAAGAAAGCTCGCCGTAGGGGGCCTATTTTCATATTTTACATGAAATATCATCTTTTTGGTTAGAACGTGCTTTGTTATCATGTTTATTGATATTATTGGAGTCTCTTATGCTTGTTAGTGTGTCTTTGGTAGGTTTTTATGCATGTTAGTCGAGTCATTGCATGTAGGATTGAGTTAGAGTCCTTAGTTATTCGTTATTCATTATTCTTGTTGTTTGCATGGTTAATGGTGATTTTAGGCCTTGTCAAGGTTCTGTCCAGATTTGCATATTGCCTTCTTTGCATGATTTTGTGCACTTGTAAGGGTGCAAACAGGTACAATGCTTATCCTATTGCAAATAGGGCTGCTATGGTCTGAAATGGCTAATGCTAGGAGCTTGTGCGCTCAGGTAAATAGGGTTTGAAGGTGCCCCAATTCACCTTTCTTTTTCTTTCTTTTCCCTTCTCCCTCCTAGGGTTACTTCTTAATACAAGTCTATGGTCTTAATCAAAGGTTTCCTTCAATAATAAATTCTGTTTTTTATCAAGGTTTCCATTTTGTGGAAGTTTTCCTAAATTCAAACTTGTTTATTCAATTCTCTTTCAAATAAAGAAACCTAGGGTTTTTACCATAGGTTTGTATTAGGTTGTAACCCTATTCTTTTCGAACTACGTGGACTTTGATCCATGTATTTCGCTGCATGGTACGTAGGCGCTCTTCGTGAGGCTCAAGTCCGTTCTAGGATCCAAGTATCCTAGGCTTTTTACTTTCCTTTTCTTTTTTTTTTTTTTTTTTTTTGTTTTGTTTTATTTGAGTGATTGTGCATGAGATGATTGGATGAAATATATGATATGCATGCTGCCTTGTGATGATATATGATGATATTTGAGTGAAAAAGATGTTAAGTTAGCCCAATTAAATTAAGAGACCAACTCGGGCAATGTGGGTGCCTATGGGCTTTTGCCCAGAACCTTCCCACGTCGTAACTTAGCCCCCGAATCCAATTTTCTGGTTTCAAAGACTTTGCTTTTCCTTTAATGGAGTCATGTGGTTTTGAAAATAAAAAATTTTTGCGGTTTTCCTCTTTTCCCTAAAAAATGAGGTGGCGACTCTTTTTTTTTGTTTGTTGTCTTTCACACCTATCATTTTGCCAAATCCTTGTGGGCCGTTTTCCGGGGTTCACACAGACTTTTATAGGTAGTATAGATATACGAATTATAGTTTTCATTTCCTTAGAATTCCTATCTGGGTTTGGTTTTATTTAATTATTATACGAATTATAGTTTTCTTAGAATTCTTATTAAGGTATGTGTTTTATATTGCTATATTTCCTATATATATGCAGAAGGGTGGTTGTATAGTTTTATATGGTTCACGTGTTAACATATTCTAGTTGATGACACATGCGTTGCACATAAACCATTTTACCTTGAGGTGAAACATGTTGCTACTAACATTTAAGCAATATTTTGATATATATGTTATTTTATGAGGGATTGTAGTACTTGGACATCATCCTTATTATTATTATTATTATTATTATTTGGATAAGGGGACATCATCTTTATAAACATATGAAGTATAACAAATATATTTTATTATATAAGTTCATATTATGATGAGAGTTCTCAGTTAACATGCTTGGTTCTATGAAAAATAAAGTTCCCACATTTTGTAATACTCTCTCACCTATGCATTAGATAATCTTAAACTGTGGCCTTTTATTATCTCAAATTAATTTGTCATTTCTTACACATTAGTCCTAAATTAAATAAGATTTATTTACATTTTAAATTAAATTAAATAAGTAAATAAATAAAATATCCAAACCATCGTCCCATGCTAGTATAACTACCCTTATATTAGAATTGTTAAAATAATCATTGGAAATGCGGTTATTTTAATACTATTTTATATATTTTGTCATTTTGCTACTTTAAACACAGTTAAAGATTATTTAATCCATTTGTTGCAAAATCTGCTGTATGACAAGATTATAGCCATTCACTCTCACAATCACAATCACTTCACTGATTTCTTTCTCACCTTTTTTTTTTTTTTTTTTTTGATTCATCACAATCTTTGCAAGGTAAACTCGTCCATGGCTTCTTGTTTTTTATTTTATTTTATTTTTGAGTGAAACTAACCTCCCATAATTTTTAGGGGTCATTATCCAGATTTTTTTTTTTTTTTTTTTTTTTTGGTTTCACATAGAGATTGAAAAGAGAGTGGAGAATTTTTCATACCTTTTTTTCCCTCAATCACGTAGAGTTTAATCTATGGTTGTTTTTTTCTTCTTTTTTTTTCCCCCTCAGCTCCCTTCACAATTATTTATTTATTTATTTAAATTTGGTGAAAGATTGCAAAGTTTCATTTTTTTTTTTCCTTGACATGATTATATATATTTTAATTTGGCCATTCAAACAAAAATTATAAATTTTCATAAAAATAAATAAATAAATATATGAGCGCAAGAAGAACATTGAAAAATGCATGATAGTATTTATAACCTAAATTGAAAATTTGAGAGAAACAAAAGTGCTAGATAACAGTCTTTAAGTGATTGATTTTACAAAAGACCAGTAATTAAAATAAATAATAAATAATATAAAAAAAGGAGAGAGAGATAGATAGAGATTAATAGAAAGAAAAGAAACTCACAAGTTTGAGTATGTGGGGCGTGCATTATGTCACCAGAAAGATGTTTTGAAGCTTGGACTTCCTTGCAATGCCATTCTTTTATCTTCAAACCCCACAAAGTATTGATTTATTCAAACCAAACACATGATATATAAAATATGTCCTTGTACAGGAGGCCATACTGATTACTTTGGGAAGTGTGAGCCGTCTGTAGCAGGTATCTAACATCAACTCACCGCCCACCATCTTCTATCTCACACACAGAGAGGCACACCTCTCCTCCTACTTTCATTTTCCACACTCGAGATCAAGGTTAGCCAAAAAGAGAGCGACAAGGGATGACGCCATGGGTGTCGAGTTTGTGTGTGGAGGAAGATTTTTCTGCCTATCTTGTTTTGCTTGCGTTTTGATTTTGCTGATTTACTGTTTCTAGGAATTCTTATTAAGGTATGTGTATTTGGGTTCGATTTTATTTTATTCGGCTGTTTATTTATTATATATGAATTAAGGTATGTGTTTTATAGTTTCCTTAAAATTCTTATTAAGGTATGTGTTTTATTTTGTTATATTTCCTATATATGCAGAAGGGTAGTTGTGTATTTAAAAATTAAAATAAGGGTATATTAGTCAATCAAAATTTTTTCTCACATTCATCTTTTTATAGGTAGTATAGATAAAGACCAAGAGCTTTCCCATCTTTTGGATCTTCTCTTCTTGCCACACCACAAGGTTCCCCTCTGGTTGCCTTGCTCTCTCCTCTGTAACAGCCTTATGCTATCTCATCAACTCAGATGTCACTAACTCAAGTAGTTCATCTCTCACTCTCGTACAAGTGCCTTCCTATCAACAGTTGTTATTTAAGATAATGTCAAAGAACGCAGTGAAGACCTTTGCTTTGTTGTAAGTCTCCTTACTATCTTTTTACGATTCCTTCTTCTTCTACTCTATTCTCTACATAGTTATGGCTTAGAATTGATTTAAAAATCATATATACTCTATATTTTAGAGTGTATATGATTCAAATATGATGTAAAAATCATGCTAGTGGAATAGGATTGCGAATTGCTTGCTGTTAGGATAGTTTCCTTCTTAAGGATAGGGGTATGTAATACCCTGAAATTTTGTTGGTGTGTTTAGGTTGTTTTCTCTTCATGGTTCAATTATATGCATGATTTAAAGCATCTTTTGTATAGGACCTTTGCTATGTAAACTTCATCTTCATAGGTGTATAGGTGATTATCCTTTTCGAGGATAATTATCATCCTTAGAGGGTGAGGTTATGCATGAGTGCTTTCTAGAGTGTGTTTAAGTGTGCCGTCAGTTTTTTTGCATTCTTAGGTATATATTTTACGTAGGATATGTGAAGAAATTATTCATACAGAGTGATTTCTACGTAAAATTATCGCAGGATAGTTTTACTTAAGAAAGCTCGCCGTAAGAATGATGATTTCACATTCTTACACAAAATAATTACCTAAGGCATCATGTTAGATTTTGTTTTCATGTTTTGAATTGTTATATGATATTTTCATCATAATAATTCATATTTGGCATGATTTTTGATAGTTTTATGCATGTTAGTGTGTTTAGGATATATAGAAGCATATTAGGATTTTATTTTTCTTTTGATTTTTGATTTTTGCATGAGTATTAGGTCATTATATACAAGTTTAGTATTCTGTCCAGATTTGATTTAGTGTTTCTAATGATGATTTGAGCATGAATATGATTGGTTTAAGCTTAATAATTGCCCTATAGAATATATGGGGTGATTACTTGCTGATTTCCTAATGTTTTGGGATTGTTTAGCATATGGTAAGTGGTTCATGGTGAGTTTTGTTATAAATCGTTCTCTTCTCCCCCCCTTTGGGTTATTTTCTTTGCTTTGGATTGTGATTCTTAAGTTTTCCATGCTTTCTAAAAATCTTTTTGAATAAGAATTCTATCTTTTTTAGAATTCTACTTTTTTTTCAAAATCCTTTTTGGATAAGAGTTCTATCTCTTTTAGAATTCTATTTTTCTAAAACTTCTTTTTGGAAATTCTTCTTCTTTTTAAACTCTTCTTTTCTTTTGATGGAAACTTAGGGTTTATAGTTCATTGTGAAGGGAATAACCCCTTCTCAATCGAACTGCGTAGACTTTGATCCTTGTATCTTTGTATGTAAGGTATGTAGACACTCATTTTGATGTTCAAGTCCACCCTAGGATACTAAGTATCCTAGGTTTTTCTTTTCTTTTATCCTTTTGTCCATCACATATTTCTTAGAGGAGTAGGATGGACTCATGCTTGTTCATTTATCTATCATATATTTGCTAGAGGAGTAGGATAGATTTATGCTTATTCATTTATCCATCACATATTTGTTAGAGGAGTAGGATGGATCTGTCTTTTATTCTCTATCTTTTTCTACTGCTTTCTATATCTATTTTATCTATTCATGAGTGTTTACATGTTTTATGGATGTCTATATGCTTTATGGATGTTCATGGATGGATATGAATGGTTTGTGGGTAATTCTTTATATATGCATGGTGACTAATTAGGAAGTGATTGAAATAGTCGATATAAATTCAGAGACCCGTTTTGGGGAGATGTGGGTGCCTATAGGATGTTTCCTAGAACCTTCCCACATTGTAACTTAGTCTCCGAATCCTCTCTTGTTTTGTTAAGACCTGCTTTTCCTTGATCGGAGTCATGTGGTTTGTTTTTAAAGGTTTTCTTTTAAAAACTGTTTTTATGGTTTTCCTCTTTTCCTAAAAATGAGGTGGCGACTCCTTGTTTGTTTGTTTTTTGTGAACCTTTTAAAAACCAGATTTTTATTAATATAAATTTCTACAAGTCTTTTTAAAAGAAGGGTTTCCCCCCGATCAAAACCCATGGTTCACATGGGCATTGGAAACATAACTGTCAGGAGCATTTGGATACTCTAAAGAACCGACCTTTGGAAGGTTTGGATCATGCTCTAAACTAAATGTTAGTTCTGCTTCCACTTGGGTACTTAATTCTGATGCAAATTTTAATTACATACAGAATCTAGTGGGAAGCAGAAGGCTGAGTAAAGGCGGAGTAACCCTACAAGTGGAGAATGGAGCAAGTGTTGCTGCATTAGCTGTAGGGCTTGCTACTTGACTCTACCTGATGGAGTAGTTTAGAATTAAATTGGCTATCTTTAAATTCCAGAAGTTATTAGAAACATTATTTTAATTTTATCTAAACAAGATTTTAGTTTTATTTTAATAAATGTTTTTATTTTAAATATGAAGAGTTCATTACTTCTGGAGTTTAAGTGGATGGCCTTTATTTTTCTAAACTTTATTGCAAATATAAATTGCATAGAGCATGATAGTTCTAAATTGAATGCTAATAAACCCAAGAGAACAAGAGAAGAAAAGTAATACATAGCGATGTATGTAGAGGTTTCTCTTACTTTACAACTTTTACCGATGATTCATTCTAGGTTTGAGTGTGTATTCTTAATGAAGTAAAAATCTAAAGCATTTTGAAAGGTTCAAAGAATTCAGATATGAAGTAGAGAAACAAACCGGTAAAAGTATTAAAACTCTTCGATTGGATCAAGAAGGCAAATATTTAACCGGTGATTTTCAGATCAATTTGTTCAAGTAGGCATTCTATCACAACGGACACCTCTTAGAACACCACAACTTAATGGTGTGTTAGAAAGGAGAAAAAGGACCTTATTGGATATGGTCCGATCCATGATAAGTTACACCGACCTAATATTATCCTTTTAAGGATATGCCTTAGAAACTACCGCGTTCTTATGAACAAAGTTCAAACCAAGGCTATCCCTTAGAACCCATATGAGATATGAAGAGGGAAAGCACCAAGCCTTAAACATGTTAAGGTATGGGGTTGCACTGCAATGGTTTTCTAGAGTGCATAGTGTTGGCCCTAAGGTTATATAACCAAGGGCATATCCGAGATTTTGATGATAACAAAGGATCGATGTTAGTACTAATGGTTTATTTGTCAAGATTATAATCAAAGCTAGGTACTCGAGCATATGGATCCAAATGAAGCAAAAAGGCATATCTATATCATGGAACTCAAAGCACACATGCTTATGATATCAAGGATAATCAAGCACAAGAGCATACGAGCATAGAAAGCATGCAAAAGACCTACGATCACTCAAGACCAAGCTAGCATCGTCAATGAAAATACTTAAATAGCTATGAGTGAGGTTATTAGGTTTTTGATGTACTTGATTGCTCAAATGATCGCTCCATTGACCTAGATGGACCTTAGGATCCTTGGGTAAACTTAATTCATCACTTGAACAAGGCCTAAGTTGATACAAATGAACTTGATCGATTTAAATTTGTAAAATATCCATTATAGTTCATTTCTGCCCATTTCAGTCGACTCATTTCCCAAATCAGTCGACTCATTTAAGCAGAAGAGGTCCCCTGCTCTTATCTTTTGATTCTGCTCAAATCAGTCCACTGAATTCCCAATTCAGTCGACTGATTTAGCAAATCAGTGGACTGAATTGAGTATTCAGTCGACTGATTGTGCGATCTCAGAACTCCAACGGCTAGTTTTTGAAAGGTTGTTGAGGCATTAAATGCCACCAAACGGCTCTTTCCCGGCATTTATTGCACCAAACGGTCATATTATGCCTAATGCCTATATAAACAATGATTCAAATGCATTTATGATAACCAATACAAGAGAGAATTCATTGCTTTCATTCTTCAAGTCCAAAATTCATTAAGAGCATTCATTGAGCAATCAATTAGAAGAGAGCTGAGCTTTAATCTCTGTGTTATTCACTCCTAAAGAGAGTTTCTTTATACACAAATCTCATCTCTACAAACTTGTAATCAAGGGTTGGTGATAACCCCATTCTTTGCACTTGAGAAAGTGTGGCTGATCAAGTGTTGGTTGAAAGCACTTGAGTTGTAAAGGTTTGCTGCTCCACCTTAAAGGAGAGTGATAGTGGATTGGTGAATCCTCAAGCGAGCTCTTGAGGCGAGGACGTAGGCGAGAAGGCTGAACCTCGTTAAATCTTGTGTTTGCATTCTTATTCTCTTACTCTCTCTACTATTTATTGTTGAGATATCTCTATTTGCTATAATCTGATTTTTGTTTGCTATTACATTTTTTAATTGGCCAATAACCCTATTCACCCCCCCTCTAGGGTTAATTACTTGCGACAACAATTGGTATCAGAGCCCAACCTCTAGCATTTGACATATTTGTCTTGCGAGGAACGATATGGCCAACTATAGTGGTAACGGATTCACCGAAAGACAATCGTCCAATAGACCACCACTTTTCATTGGAGATGCGTCTCTATATAATTTCTGGAAAATTAGGATGCAAATTTTTATTCAATCCACTAGCTATGAGCTATGGAATATCACTTCTAAGGGTCCTTTGATCCCTACTAAAGTGGTAGATGGAGTTACACTTCCGAAAGTACCACAAGAATACACCACAGCTGATCACAAGTCTCTTGAACTTAATTCTAAAGCCATTGGCTTACTATATTGTGCTTTAACTAATGATGAATTTAGCAAAATATCTAGGTGCACTAGTGCCAAAGAGATATGGGATACATTAGAAGTTACCTATGAAGGAACATCTCAAGTAAAAGAAGCAAAAATCAACATGCTTGTTTGTGAATATGAAATGTTCAAAATGAAAAAGGATGAATCTATTAGAGATATGTTTGCTAGATTTAATGCTATTATTAATCCTTTGAGTTCTCTTGGAAAGACTTACACTAACTCCGAATTGGTGAGAAAAATTCTTAGGAGCTTGCCCAAACAATGGGATGTCCTCACTACTACTCTACTTCAATCAAAGGAGCTATCATCAATGACCTTGAGTGATCTTGATGGCAACCTAGTCACACAAGAACTCGCATTCAAAGCTCGTGAAATTGATGAAGGAAAGACATCCAAGAGCATGACTCTCAAAGCCTCACAAGATGAAGAAGAACCACCAAGTGAAGAGTGCGAGAATGAAGAAGATGAAGACATGGCCTTCATATCTCACAAGCTCAAAAAGTTCTTCTCTAGGAGAAATCAAGGAAGGAGATTCAACAAGGGTGACTCCTCCAAAAGAATTCCAAATAGAGGAGAGAACTCAAATAGAGAACCTGCAAGTGTGTTTTGAATGCAAGAAGCCCGGACATATCAAGATAAATTGTCCTCAACTCAACAACAACTACATCAAGACGAATCACAACAACAACAACTTCAAGGACAATAGAAAATTCAAGAAGAAGGCTTTCACCGTCACGTGGGATGATGAAGCAAATAGTGATGAAGAAGATGAGGAGATTTCTTGTGATCAAGAAGTGGCAAACTTTTGTCTTATGGCAAAAGAGGATGAGGTAATCGAACTCAATTCTATTGATTATCCTAGAGAAGAACCTCCCACTTATGAAGAATTACAAGATGCACTTGAAGAAACTTTTCTTGAATTAAAAAAATTTTCTCACAAGAACAATGATTTGAAAAAGAACATCTCATCTCTTCAAGAAGAACTAAATGCTTTGAAAAATGAAAATTTAGAGTTAAAGGGCAAGATAGACTCACCCCCTACCATCTCTCAATCTAGTCTTGAATGTGAAAATGCTTCATTGAAAGAAAAGATTGAAGACTTAACTAACATCTTGGCCAAGTTTACCAATGGAAGGGATAACTTGGATAAGATATTAACTAGTCAAAGATGGTGTTTTGATAGGGCCGGAATTGGTTACCAAGAACATGTTAAACAAAAATCTTACATTAACTTCTTTCCTAAGCCTAAGGTCTCTAGCACACCTAAAATCTCATGCACTTATTGTAAGAAGGAGGAACATAACATCTACACTTGCAACATGAGAAAGAGACCTAAAAGTTTCACCAAAAAGGTGTGGGTAGTTAAGGGAACCTCACCTCCTATGGCTAACCCCTATGGACCCAAGAAAGTATGGGTACCAAAGAGAGTTACTTGAACTTGTGTAGGTATGCTCGAAGTCATCAAGCAATGAGAAATGGTTTCTTGATAGTGGTTGCTCAAGGCATATGACGGGTGATAGATCAAAGTTCGTCTCTTTGAAACCCAAGGATGGCGGCTACGTAACATTTGGAGACAATGCCAAGGGTAAGATAATTGGCATTGGTAAGGTTGGTAAGAATTCCTCACTTTGTGTTGAAAATGTTTTATTAGTTGATGGTTTAAAGCATAATCTCCTTAGCATTAGTCAATTATGTGATAAAGGATATAGAGTTACCTTTAAATCCAATAAATGCATAATTGAGGATGAAGATAAGACCCTATTTGTTGCATATAGGATTGGTAACATCTATGCTATAGAGTTTGAAGAAATCGCATTACAAAATGTACATTGCTTCTCCGCTTTAAATGAAAATCATTGGTTATGGCATAGAAGACTTGGACATGCTAGCATGGATTTAATTTCAAAACTTTCTAGGCATGAACTTGTAAGAGGTTTACCAAAAGCAAAGTTTTCAAAAGATGGAGTTTGTAGTGCATGCCAACTTGAAAAACAAACCAAGTCCTCTTTTAAATCAAAGCCTCATATTTCAACTACTAGACCTTTACAACTCATTCATATGGATTTATTTGGACCTATTGCAATTGCAAGTCTTGGAGGGAAGCATTATGTATTTGTAATTGTTGATGACTACTCTAGATATACATGGGTGTTCTTCCTTGCACATAAAGATGAGACTCATGCTACATTTGTGACATATTGTAGAAGAGTCCAAAATGAGAAAGGCTATACCATTACACATGTTAGGAGTGATAGGGGGAGTGAATTTGTCAATAAGGATATTGTACAATATTGTGATGAGAATGGCTTTGGTCACAATCTCTCCGCTCCTAGAACTCCTCAACAAAATGGTGTGGTTGAAAGAAAGAATAGAACACTTGAAGAAATGTCTAGAACCATGCTAAATGAACACTCTTTACCTCAATATTTTTGGGCCGAGGCCGTTAATACCGCATGCTATGTAATGAATAGAGTTCTATTAAGATCTAAACTCGGTAAAACTCCTTATGAACTATGGAATGATAAGAAACCTAACATAGGTTACTTTAAAGTTTTTGGTTGTAAATGCTTTATATTGAATGATAGAGATAAACTTTCCAAATTTGATTCTAAATCCGATGAAGGTGTGTTTCTTGGCTATTCCATGAAGAGTAAAGCATATAGGGTGTTTAACAAGAGAACTTTAACCGTTCAAGAATCAATGCATGTTGTATTTGATGAAACTAACCCTCTTGCACCCAAAAGATATGTGGATGATGATGATGATGTAGGTACAAGCTTGCAAGAACAAGTTGAAACCTTGAGTCTAAATGATAAAGAAGATCCACTAGACAAAGGCAAAGAAAAGGAAGAAGATGAAGTCATTAAAGACAAGAAACCGGAAGAAGAAGTTGAAGTTGAAAATGCTCCACTCCATCCGGATGTCACTAAGACATGGAAATTTGTGAGGAATCATCCTAAAGATCAAATCTTAGGTGAACCCTCACGTGGGGTAAGAACTCGCTCTTCCATGAGAAATTTATGTGATCATCTTGCTTTTCTATCTCAAATTGAACCTAAAAACATTAATGAAGCTGAAAATGATGAATCATGGGTCCTTGCTATGCAAGAAGAACTCAATCAATTTGAAAGGAATAAGGTTTGGACCTTGGTACCTAGACCACATGACCATGGAGTAATTGGAACTAAATGGGTATTTAGAAACAAAAAGGATGAATCCGGAGTTGTTACTAGAAACAAGGCACGACTTGTAGCCCAAGGTTATAATCAACAAGAAGGCATAGATTATGATGAAACCTATGCTCCGGTAACTAGACTTGAAGCCATAAGGATGTTACTCGCATATGCATGTCATAAAGATTTCAAATTATTTCAAATGGATGTCAAGAGTGCATTTTTAAATGGTTTCATAGAAGAGGAAGTTTATGTTGAACAACCTCCCGGTTTTGAAAGTCATGAATTTCCAAATCATGTTTTTAAACTTAGAAAAGCTTTATATGGTTTAAAACAAGCTCCTAGAGCTTGGTATGAAAGACTTAGTGGATTTTTACTCAAAAATGGTTTTAAGAGAGGAAAACTTGATACCACTCTTTTCATTAAAACCATTGATAATGATATGCTTTTAGTGCAAATCTACGTTGATGATATCATTTTTGGATCCACTAATGAGAATCTTTGCAAAGAATTTTCTAAGATTATGCAGGAAGAATTTGAGATGAGCATGATGGGAGAATTGACATTCTTCCTTGGACTTCAAATCAAACAAACAAAGGAAGGAACTTTCATCAATCAATCCAAATATGTCAAAGATCTACTCAAAAAGTACGGATTAGAAGATGGTAGAGAGTTTTCTACTCCAATGAGCACTTCCATCAAGACTGACAAGGATGAAAAAGGTAAAAATGTTGATCAAAAGAAATATAGAGGTATGATTGGAAGTTTACTTTATTTAACCGCAAGTAGACCCGATATCATGTTTAGTGTTTGCTTATGTGCTAGATTTCAATCATGTCCTAAAGAATCTCACATGCTTGCCGTTAAGCGTATCTTTAAATACTTAAGTGGCTTAATTAACCTTGGATTATGGTTTCCTAAGTATACCTCTTTTGATATGCTTAGTTATTCCGATGCGGACTTTGCCGGTGGCAAAGATGACCGCAAGAGCACTAGTGGGACTTGCCATTTCCTAGGACATTCACTAGTTTCTTGGTTTAGTAAGAAACAAACATCGGTTGCACTTTCAACCACCGAAGCCGAGTACATTGCGGCCGGTAGTTGTTGTGCACAAGTGTTGTACATGAAACAACAACTTGAGGACTACGGACTTCATTTTGACCACATTCCCATTAAATGTGACAATACTAGTGCTATCAACATTAACCAAGAACCCCATACAACACTCACGGACTAAGCACATTGAGATAAGACATCATTTTATTCGTGATCATGTCCAAAGAGGTGATATTGAAATTGATTTCATAGGTACCGACCATCAATTGGCCGATATCTTTACTAAACCTCTTCAAGAAGACCGTTTTAACTTCATTAAAAGAGAACTTGGCATGTGTTTGATGCATGATGTAGTGAATTGAGGCATGTCTTTCTTTTTCTATTCTTGCCTTGACATTCTCCATGTGGTACATCTCATTTCACTCACACTCTCTAAAAATTTTGAATTAAAACTGAATTTCCTGGTGATTTAGTCTACTGAAAAGACAATTCAGTCGACTTAATGAGCAATTCAGTCGACTGAATTGGCTTTTCAGTCCACTAAATCAAGCCCTGCCATTTCAATTACCTATTGGCTGATTCAGTCGACTCAATTGACATTTCAGTCGACTGAAATGTCAAATCAGTCGACTGAAATGGATTTTCAGTCCACTGAATCAGGCAGTAGCCTATGCAGCCTTTTCCAGGACAATTCAATCGACTGAAATGGTGATTCAGTCAACTGAATCTGCGATTCTATAAATATAACACGCGGCTTTTCATTTCAAATCACACCCATTCCCGCGACGTTTTCACTTCTCTCTCTCTTTAACCTCCAAAACTCTCACAACAATGGCTCCCAAGACAAAGAATCCAGCCAAACGCCCTCACACCGGTGAAGGTTCATCACGAAACTTACGACCCAGGGTTCCAAATCCTCCTCCACCACCGGTGCAACCACCCGTTGAACAACAACCCGACGAAGATGAAGGCGGAGAGTTTGTTTCTCTCGATGCGCAGCACAAGTTTGATGAGGACTTCAGTCGCCGCACCATCGTCTTCGGTAAATATGCCCCTTTGGATTTCTTTGAAGAGCATTTCATTCTCATTGCAAATTATTTCCGTCTTTTGGGTTGGGATTCATTCATTTTTCTGAAAAAACCCATGTATACTTATCTTGTGCGCATCTTTTACACCAATCTTGACTATATTAACAATCATATCCTTTGGTCTCAAGTTGGTGGTAGAATTATCTCTATAGATCAAAACCTTCTTGCACAGATCTTTCATATTCCTCATGGTCAACATCAAATCCTTGTGACCAACGAGTGGACTCACTTTCAAGGGTATGATCCTATCCAAGCCCTTAATCAAATCTGTGGCCGCAATGATATTGTTAACCGCTTTAAACCCAAATCCAAAGAATTAACTCTCAATGCTCGTTTAATTCATCACATGATTACGTACAACATCCTTCCACGGGGTGGCGGACGTGACCATGTCTCATATTTCGATATTTTTCTTATCTGGTGCATCATGAATACCATTCCCATTGATTTGCCTTTTATCATTTCCAATCATATTGTCGATTGCCAAAAGAAGAAAGTGGCTAGTCTCCCCTACGGCTTCGCCCTGACTTGTGTTTTTGAACATTTCCAAATACCTCTTGATGAGGAAGCCGTAGTCGCCATCTCTCACACCAACACCTACTCCGACATGACCTTTAAACAAATGCACTACAAGTTTACTTCCAGGGGTTGGGTACCGAAAGATGATCCGGATGAGGTGACCGATGAAGAATAGGAGGCTGATGACCCTATTCCTCCTGGTGAAGAAGAGCAGCAGCCACATGAGGAGCCTGGTGAGAATGGCATGGATGTTGAGCCTCCACAGCCCCCTCCTGCGTTCGAGCCTCCTCCCTTTGAGCCTCCACAGCAGCCCACTATTCCTCCTGCTGGTGTTCAGACCATTTTGACAGCTATACAGGGTTTGCAGGTTTCCATGGATGGCATTGACACTCGTCTCTTGGCCCTTGAGAACCGTCAGACACAAATCGAGAATGACATGGACACCTTGAAGCGCTACGGTGACATTTTTACGACTCAGGTGGACCAGCGTCTTGCTAGGACGGAGACTGACATACGCACTGTGCGTAACTCACTGACAGCCATTGAGCGATATGCCCGTTGCAATGCACCACCACCTCCACCACCACCTCCTGCCCCTGAAGATCCGAACGCACCTGGTCTTCCCGAGCATATTGACTTGGACCCCTAGCTTTTTGTCTGATGACAAAAAGGGGAGATATTTTTTGATTGATGTATCTTGAACATTTAACTTATTTTGGACACACAATGACTTGACACATTCCTAGTTATCTATAACTGTTAACTTATAACTTTTTGGTTATGTATTTGAACTACTTCCACAGTTGATTATATTCAGTTTATTTGCTTTACAATGCTTTGTGCTCATTGCTTATTACTTGCATTTCAACTATGCATAAGGTGAGGGGGAGCTTGCTCCATATATATCATGTGCTTTATTTCCCTACCTGCCATATACATCAATAGTTTGTTATCATCAAAAAGGGGGAGATTGTTGGCCCTAAGGTTATATAACCAAGGGCATATCCGAGATTTTGATGATAACAAAGGATCAATGTTAGTACTAATGGTTTATTTGTCAAGATTATAATCAAAGCTAGGTACTCGAGCATATGGATCCAAATGAAGCAAAAAGGCATATCTATATCATGGAACTCAAAGCACACATGCTTATGATATCAAGGATAATCAAGCACAGGAGCATACGAGCATAGAAAGCATGCAAAAGACCTACGATCACTCAAGACCAAGCTAGCATCGTCAATGAAAATACTTAAATAGCTATCAGTGAGGTTATTAGGTTTTTGATGTACTTGATTGCTCAAATGATCGCTCCATTGACCTAGATGGACCTTAGGATCCTTGGGTAAACTTAATTCATCACTTGAACAAGGCCTAAGTTGATATAAATGAACTTGATCGATTTAAATTTGTAAAATATCCATTATAGTTCATTTCTACCCATTTCAGTCGACTCATTTCCCAAATCAGTCGACTCATTTAAGCAGAAGAGGTCCCCTGCTCTTATCTTTTGATTCTGCTCAAATTAGTCCACTGAATTCCCAATTCAGTCCACTGATTTGCGACTGATTTAGCAAATCAGTGGACTGAATTGAGTATTCAGTCGACTGATTGTGCGATCTCAGAACTCCAACGGCTAGTTTTTGAAAGGTTGTTGAAGCATTAAATGCCACCAAACGGCTCTTTCCCGGCATTTATTGCACCAAACGGTCATATTATGCCTAATGCCTATATAAACAATGATTCAAATGCATTTATGATAACCAATACAAGAGAGAATTCATTGCTTTCATTCTTCAAGTCCAAAATTCATTAAGAGCATTCATTGAGCAATCAATTAGAAGAGAGCTGAGCTTTAATCTCTGTGTTATTCACTCCTAAAGAGAGTTTCTTTATACACAAATCTCATCTCTACAAACTTGTAATCAAGGGTTGGTGATAACCCCATTCTTTGCACTTGAGAAAGTGTGGCTAATCAAGTGTTGGTTGAAAGCACTTGAGTTGTAAAGGTTTGCTGCTCCACCTTGAAGGAGAGTGATAGTGGATTGGTGAATCCTCAAGCGAGCTCTTGAGGCGAGGACGTAGGCGGGAAGACTGAACCTCGTTAAATCTTGTGTTTGCATTCTTATTCTCTTACTCTCTCTACTATTTATTGTTGAGATATCTCTATTTGCTATAATCTGATTTTTGTTTGCTATTACATTTTTTAATTGGCCAATAACCCTATTCACCCCCCCTCTAGGGTTAATTACTTGGGACAACACATAGAGCTCCTACGGGTGTCTAGGAAGCGTTTTAAGGCTCCTATAAGTCTATGGCGACTCTAATTTACTCTAAAGAATGTCGTGGACTTTAGATAGAGTCCAAAGATTTTTGGAGTGCATGGAGCTCCTACGGGTATCTAGGAAGCGTTGTGTGGCTCCCACAAATCTATAGCGACACTAATTGAGTTTAGGGAGTATTGTGGATTCTAGCAAACTTCATAAGATTTTTTGGAGTGCATGGAACTCCTAGGTGTCTAGGAAGCGTTCTGAGGCTCCCATAGGTCTATGGTGATTCTAATTGAGTTTGGAGAGCATGGTGGAGTCTAGCAAGACTCTTAGGATTTTTTTGAGTGCATAAAGCTCCTACGGGTGTCTAGGAAGCATTGTGAGGCTCCCACAAGTCTATAGCGACTCTGATTAAGTCTGGAGAGCGTCGTTGACTCTAGATTGCCTCTTAAGATTTTTTGGAGTGCCTACAGGTGTATAGGAATGGTTATAAGGCTCCCACGAGCCTATGGCGACTCTAAATGAGTAAAGAGAGCATCATGGACTTAAGATAGCCTCCTAGAATTCTTTTTGAGTGCATAGAGCTTCCACAGGTGCTTAGGAAGCCTTGTGAGGCTCCAACAAGTCTATGATGACTCTAATTGAGTCGAGAGAACATCATGGACTCTGGATTGCCTACTAAGATTTTTTTGGAGTGCATAGAGCTCCTACAGCTATTTAGGAGGCATTGTGAGTCACCCGCGAGTCTATGGCGATTCTAATTGAGTCTAGAGAGCGTCGTGGACTCTAGATAGGCTCTAAAAATTTTTTGGCATGCATAGAACTTCTATGGGTGTAGGAAGTGTTGTGAGGCTACCACGAGTTTATGTCGACACTAATTTAGTCTAAAAAGCATTGTGGACTCTAGCAAGCTTCTTAGGATTTTTTTGAGTACATAGAACTCCTGAGGGCATCTAAGATACGTTATAAGGCACATTTAGGTCTATGGCAACTCTAATTGAGTTTAGTGAGTGTGTGGACTCTGGCAAGACTCCAAGGATTTTTTGGAGTGCATAGAACTATTATAGGTGTCTAGGAATCGTTCTACGGCTCCTATGTATCTATAGCGACTCTAATTAAGTCTAGAGAGTGTGGTGGACTCTAGCAAGACTCCTAGGAATTTTTGAGTGCATAGACCTCCTACGGGTGTCTAGGAAGCGTTGTGAGGCTCCCACGAAGCTATGGCAACTCTAATTGAGTCTAGAGAGCTGTGGACTCTAGATTGCCTCCTAAGATTTTTTGGAGTGCCTACGGGTGTCTAGGATTGGTTGTGAGGCTCCCACGAGCCTATGGTGACTCTAATTGAGTTTAGAGAGCGTCGTAGACTCAAGATAGCCTATTAGAAATTTTATTTTTGAGTGCCTAGGGCTCCCACGAGTCTATGGCGACTCTAATTGAGTTTAGAGAGCGTTGTAGACTCTAGATTGCCTCCTAAGATTTTTTGGATTGCAAAGAGCTCCCATGGGTGTCTAGGAAGCGTTGTGAGGTTCCCACGGTCTATGATAACTCTAATTGAGTTTAAAGAGCATCATGGATTCTAGATTGCTTCTAGAGATTTTTTGGAGTGCATAGAGCTCCCACGGCTATCTAGAGAGTGTCGTGGACTCTAGATAGCCTCCAAAGATTTTTTAACATGCATAAAGCTCCTACGGGTGTCTAAGAAGCATTGTGAGGGTCCCACAAATCTATGACGACACTAATTTAGTAGAGGGAGCATTATGGACCCTAGCAAGCCTCCTAGGATTTGTTGGAGTGCATAGAAATCCTATGGATGTCTTGGAAGCATTCTGAGACTCCCACGAGTCTTTAGGGACTCTTTTTTTTTTTTTTTTTTTGGATAAGTAAGATGTATATATTCCAAAAGAATAAAGGGAATACAAGCCAAACAGCACGAAAGGAACAATCACCTACAAACACACTTTAGTAAGCTACCAACAATAGCTGACTAGTATGTGTAAGGAGGAAGAACAAAAAGAGGCCCATAGCCCGAGAAAGCAAAAAACCTATAGCTTAGGAAAGCAGCTTAACTTCAAATATTAAAATCAATGCCTAAATTAGAGCATAAAGTTCTATTTCTATCACTATCCTTAACATTGCAAAAGGACATAGCTCTGAAATGGATGTCATTAACAATACTGGCAATAATACTATGAATAGGCCAAAATGCATTTTCATGGAGTCTACCATTCCTTACATGCTAAATATGCTATATAGTGGCCGCCCAAGCAATTTTCCTAAAGGAAGCTGAGAAAGAGTTGCCCTTTAAACTATACACAGCCCATATCAACTCATTCAACCATACAAGAGGGTGTCTTAAAATACACAATTTGCTAAGAATCGCCTTCCAAACAGCAGCAGAAAAGTTACATTCAAAGAACAGATGATTCCAGCTTTCAATTTGATGCTGACATAGAAGACAAGAGGCATTAGAAATGATACCCACATCCTCAATTTATCTCTAGTAGATAATCTGTCCTAAATAGTTAACCATAGAATAAAAGCATGCTTTTTAATAGCCGTAGGGAACCAAACCACACGAAACTAGTCCACATCAGAAAGGTGAGTTCTAATGGCTTCCCAAGTTGAGTTAATAGAAAAGGAGCCGGAAGGGTAAGGTTTCCATATTATCGGTCTTTAGCGACTCTAATTGAGTCTAAAGAGCGTGGTGGGCTTTAGATAGCTTCCTAGAATTTTTTTCAAGTGCATAAAGCTCTTATGAGTGTCTAGGAAGCGTTGTGAGGCTCCCACGAGTCTATGATGACTCTAATTGAGTTTAGAGAGTGTTGTGGACTCTAGATAGCTTCCTAAAACTTTTTGGAGTGCCTAGAGCTCTTATGGGTGTCCAAGAATGGTTCTAAAGCTCCCACGATTCTATGGCGACTCTAATTGATTCTAGAGAGTGTCGTAGACCCTAGATAGCTTCCAAAGATTTTTTGGAGTGCATAGAGCCGCTATGGGTGTCTAGGAAGCATTATGAGACTCCCACAAGTCTATGGCGACTCTAATTGAGTTTAGAGAGCGTCGTGGATTCTAAATAGCTTCCTATGATTTTTTAGAGTGCCTAGAGCTCCTACGGGTGTCTAAGAAGGGTTTTGAGGTTCCCACGAGTCTGTAGCGACTCTAATTGAGTTTAGAGAGCATCATGGACTCAAGATAACCTCCTAGAATTTTTAGAGTGACTAGAACTCCCACGGGTGTCTAGGAAGCGTTGTAAGGCTCCCACGAGTCTATGGTGACTCTAATTGATTCTAGAGAGCATCATGGACTCTAGATTAGCTTAGATTTTATGAAATGCATAGAGCTCCCACGGCTGTTTAGGAAGCGTTGTGAGGCTTCCACAAGTTTATGGCGACTCTAATTGATTCTAGAGAGAGTCGTGGACTCTAGATAGCCTCTAAAGATTTTTTGGAGTGCATAGAGCTCTTACGGGTGTTTAAGAAGGGTTGTAAGGCTACCACGAGTCTATGATGACTCTAATTGAGTTTATAGAATGTCGTGGACTCTAGATAGCCTCCAAAGATGTTTTAGAGTGCATAGAGCTCCTACAGGTGTTTAGGAAGCGTTGGGAGGCTCTTATGAGTCTATAGCGACACTAATTGAGTCTAGAGAGTGTTGTGGACTGTAGCACGCCTCCTAGGATTTTTCGGAGTGCATGGAACTCTTAAGGGTGTCTAGGAAGCATTGTGAAGCTCCTTCCAGTCTATGGCAACTCTAATTGAGTCTAAAGAGTGTGGTAGACTCTAGCAAGCCCTCTAAGATTTTTTAGAGTGCATAGAGTTCCTATATATGTTTTAGAAACATTGTGAGGTTCCTACGTGTCTATAGCAACTCTAATGGAGTCTAGAGAGCATCATGGACTCTAGCAAGCCTTGTAGAATTTTTAGGAGTGTATAAACCTCCTATGGGTGTCTAGGAACGTTGTGAGGCTCCCATGAGTTTATGGTGACTCTAATTAAGTTTAGAGATTGTCGTAGACTCTAGATAGGCTCTTATGATTTTTTGGAGTGCTTAGAGCTCCTACGGGTGTCTAAGAATAGTTCTGAGGCTCTCATGAGTCTATGGTGACTCTAATTGAGTCTAGAGTGCGTCGTGAACTCAAGATAGCCTACTAAAATTTTTGGAGTGCTTAGAACTCCCATGGGTGTCTAGGAAGCACTTCTTTTATTCATATTCAATCTTCCGCTTTCATCACTCGTAGTTGTTCTCTTCCTTAATGCTATCTTCTTCTTAGCCTCGTAGACCCTTTCATCGCTTAGTAGTTGCACTCAACTTCAGTGCTAGGTCTGAGTAGATGTTTGGAATCTGATAACCTCATGGTTTAGTAAAAAGGAGGGAGATTTTCTCTTCATCCAATGGTTCATTTCATTCATTATGAACTAAAAAGTGCAGCGAGCTGCCCGGTAGTGTGGTACATAGTGGGTTTAGTATGCCCCACTAAATGATTCCGAAACAAACAAAAAGGTGCTTGCCGCCCTCACGAGGGATTGCCAGTGATATACTGGAGGAAAATGGGGATGACGTTAAGTTCGCATGGCTCTTATGGGCTATGCCTCTCTTAATTGTCCTCTCATCCAATTGCTCAAGATAGATAAGCAAGTAGAATTTTGATTCAAGTAGCTCTATGTTGCTATGGTTGGTTCTGTTATAAACTACTTGGGGCAAGTAGCTCCTGTTGTGAGGCTCCCATGAGTCTATGGCCACTCTAATTAAGTTTAGAGAGCATCATGGACTCTAGATTGCTTCTTAAGATTTTGTGGAGTGCATAGAGCTCCCATGGCTGTCTAGGAAGCGTTGTGAGGCTCCCATGAATTTATGACGACTCTAATTGATTCTAGAGAGTATCATGGACTCTAGATAGCCTTCAAATATTTTTTGGAGTGCATAGAGCTCCTATGGTTGTCTAAGAAGTGTTGTGAGGTTCCTACGATTCTATGGCGATACTAATTGAGTCTAGAAAGCATTGTGGATTTGAAGGACATAAAACCATATCATCAAGCAAAGATAGCAAAGATAGCAAAGATAACTCATCAATCTCCTATCATTAAAATTTCTAAATAAATTAAAATTCCAAGGAGGAATAGAAGGAAATAGAATTGTACCCCTTGATGGGCTCGTGTTTTTTTTTTTTTTTTGTTGCTTGAAATGAGTTCCATAGAATTAGATATGGAATTGTGTTTTCATTTTTTATGGATAATCCAAACACAGTAATTGGAATTAGTGGTCCAATTCCAATTCCAATTTTGATCCATAATTTTGGTCCAATTCCGAACTCTAATCAGACCCTTTTATAGTCTTTATAAAATTTTAAGAAATTTAAAATAGGGTAAATTGTAATTAAGGGTCCAGAGTTTAAGGTAGGTTTCACTTAAGGGTCCCAAATTTTAATTGCGACAATTTGGTACCAAATTATTAGTTGGATTTCAATTTGGGGTCCACCGTCATAAACTGTTTGTTGACCAAACAGTTCTACCTATAATTTTGCACATGCCGTGCATGTGACCTATATTATCCCAATTTTGCCCTTTTGATGGGTATGAAAACCCTATTTTACCCCAACATGACTTAGATCTAAAAATCAAAGTTGATTAATCTATGGTTAAAATGGTCAACCAATGATCCCACATGGTAGGTCTCATCAAGACGAATCTACCCGTCAAATTTGGAGTCAATCGAGTCAACCTAAGGTCTTCACATGTTTGGGAACACGGTATGTGTAGGTGAGTGCACCTACATTGGATCACAATCCACTTCACCTTAATCCTCATAACGGGTTGAAGGAGAAAATGTCAGTTTTGAGTTTTGTTCCGGGCCAACTTCTGCCTAACTTATCTCACTCATTTCTCAACCAAATTTAGTGATTCAAAAGCTGAATTGAAGCTCTTGCAGAGCATTACAACTGCGCACAAATCGTTCATCCAAAAACTTGCAGAATCATAATCATTTTTTAGCCCAAAGTCTCGGGTTTATAACCCGAAAATCCGGTAATTTTCAAGAACTTGTCACCCGCCTGGTACGAGGATGAGGAGAGAAGGGGAGAATGGTGGTGATGGTTGGGTTTTAAAGCAGTCGGCAACGGTGGGTTTTAAATCTCATGTTTTTGTTGCTTGTTCATTGGAAGGCAGGGGCACTACTAGGGATGGCAATATACGACCCGATCTACAGAAAATAGACTGTATTTACCCTTTAGAATTTAGGATTTGCCTTCCTTGTGTATTGCTCTGTTCTGTTCTGATAGTAGGTATAAATTATGCAATAAAAATATGTAGTGTAATCATTAGTGGTTGTTGTAGAATTAAATAGCTTTGGAAAATCTCCGGTAGGAATGAAGTTCTTCCTTGGTTAGAATCTTTTTCTAATATAATAGTTACAATAATATTTTGTTGAATATTATATAATAGCATGTTTTAAATGGTTTATGTATTTCGCATGATTTAAGCTGTGTGTGTTTGTAACATCCATCCCGTAGTTTATGTTTATTTTGTATATGAATGTAAATTATTAGCTGAAGTTCTTGCGGCTTCCTGTTCTGTGTGTGTGTTGCTTTTTACTGGTATAAGAGCATTTAGGTTAGCTATTAACAGAACTTTAAATTAGCAAAATTATCTTGTTTATTTGTTAATCGTTTAGAAAACTAGTTAAGTTATTTTAGTTTTTATGTAAACCTTAAAACAACCTTGAATAAGGAGTACCGAGGCCTTGACTTTGTTGAGAGGTAGTTAGGAGAACATAAATCCTTCTCATTTGAGTCGGCAACTTTGTAGGAAAACCTAGTCATGGAAAAATTAAGGTGCATAGGTAAATTAAATAATCAAACTAGTGACTATAAACATTTAGCACATGTACAAGATGAAGATGCTAATATAGGTAATGTTAGCCGTACATTAAACTATGTAGTTGATAGTTTATCAGGAGTATTTAGTAAATTAATAAAAATTGAAAAAACCCAAGACAAAATTAGTGATAAAATTAATATGATAAGTGAAATACAAAATATAGACTTAAAGGATGAGACAAAAGGTCTAATCCAAAATTTAGAAAATAGTCTGAAAAACAATTCAGAAACTACACTTATAATAAAAGAAAATTCTAGGGAAGAAATTCCTAGACTATATTTTGGAACAGAAATTATGATGTTTAAAACAAATAAACATCGTAAAGATTTTGAAGCAATTAAAGAAATATTAGAATATTGGAAAACCCGATATATAAAAGAAGATGATTATGAAGAACGTAATAAACTACTTAAACAAATGCAAGAATTATATTCAGCCAATGAAGAACTTATGACTGAGTATAATTATGAACTAGCTTTTCAAATAGAAGATTCTAGTGAATCAGATAATGAGTCAAAAATTTCTTTCATGCCAAACAGCGTAAAAGAAGAAAGCTCAGAAGATGAGCAAGAAGGTAAAAAATTTGGTTTATCACCAAGTGAAAACAACTTTGAAGGTACAAGTAGTACTTCGGTAGATGAAGAAATAATCATTGACTCTGATAAAGAGACAATGATGACATTAAAGGTAATAATGACCCTCAAGACTCTAAAAAAAGAAAAGAGATTGAGACGGATGAGGAAGAAAAATACTTCCTAGAGGTCAAAGGATTGATTTTGAATCACCTATATATGATGACCCTTATGATGATGATCTGGTCCCGATGCAAGTTGAAGATTTAAAACCTTTAAAAGATGAAGGTTCTACTTCTACATCAGAACCAAAACCTTCAACAACCATACGCTCAGATTTAAACAAAATCAATGTAACTGCAGGAGGAGTCTATTTAGACTTAAAAAATGTTGATTTTAAAAATTATGATCAAGCATTAAGAGAATGGGCACAATAAATGTCCATTGTCATAAATACATATAAAAACAGTTGGTCTAAAGAAAAATTTTTAGACTACATCTGTGCAACTCTCCAAGGAGATTGCTTAAACTTCCTTAAAAGATGGGAAGTCTCTGATGAAGGTAAACATGAAAAAGCTAGTTTACTTAATGAATTTAATTCATTTGATAAAATATTAAATGAATTCGCACAAATTCTAAGAAGAGAATTTTGTGGAATTAAATTCGAAGAATAAGAAGAAATTCACAATGAATATATGCTAACAAAGGCAAGAATATGTAATATATGTGAATTCAAACCTTTTGCAAAATTTTTTTCAGGAATATTACCATAAACTTAACCCTCCAAAAACAGAGTTTTGGTTAGGTCAATTTTTCTACAAATTACCCTCACCATGGGATGAAATTTGTAGCGATGGATATCAAGAATTCTTAAAAAGTTCTAACAGTGGAAAAGATACCCTAGGAGTAAGAATTCAATTTGTTGAAAGAACTATTACTAAACATTGCATGACACAAAAGGCTGCTAAGCAAGTGAAAGGTCAACTTAGCAAAAAATGCTGTACCAAAATTATGCAAGAACAGTGGGAATTCGGTTGTAAAAAATCAACCCCTTATAAGAAAAGAAGTAAATTTAGGAAATATAAATTTGTGAAATGGAAAGGTAAAAAACCTAAGCCTCAGGAAAAATATGTACGAAAAAGAAAACAAACATTTAAAAGAAAATCTAAATGTAAATGTTTTATATGTAATGAAGAAGGCCATATAGCTCCACAATGTCCTAAAAAAGGGAAAAGTGGTAAACAAATGATAAAATTTCTAGAAGAAAAACAACTAGAAATTTTAGTTGGAGAAGAAGTCTCCAACACAGATTCAACTAATTATGAGGTTCAATCAGAATTCGAAAGTGAAAGTGAAGATAATTCAGACATGATTTTTATGATGTCTGAAAAAAGCGAAAATAAAGAAATTTTTGAAGCCATTCCAAACAAGGAATTTAATCTCATAAAATTAGGAGATGTTTTAGGTGAAGAAGCATCTATAGATGAAGTAAATTTTGAAAAATTTGATAAAATTAAAGCTATCAAAAGAGAAGAACTCTATCAAATTTCAAAATTTAATATCTGGCAAGGAAGAATGTTTGAGCAATTTAGTGGAAATGCAACTGCTAAAGCCACCGAAGATGAAATGATAGAAATCCCTCTATTTGATAAAGATAAAATTAAAAGGCTTAAACAAAAGCATCCAAAAATTCGATATATACATATAGGAATTATTCAAATAGAAATAACAGCACTATTCGGAATAGCATTAGATACTCCTATTCTAATAGTCGTCTTAGATAAAAGATTTGAAGACCCTGTTAAAGCACTAATAGGTGGAATACAATCAAATCTAGTATCTGGACAAGTTTGGTTTAAAGTTAAACCAAATTATTTTATATCAATTGAGGATCCAAATATTTGTGACGTGATAAAAATGCGTATCCAAACTAGAGGAATAGATATGAAAAGAAATAGCTATAATTTATCAGTTCAATGGAAAGCAATCCATGAACTAACAAATTTTACAAAAACATCCATAAAAGAAATTGATAAAAATATGATTGAATTATTTGAACCACGAGCATTCGACACTGAAATTCAACCAAGATTAATAAATTGGAAAGATTTGGAAATACCAAGCTCTTGGTTAGTAAAAGAATTTACCGATAACACTAAAGAAAAATTCTATAAAACAATAGAATTCCAATCATCAGGAAATAATCTTTATTTCACTGATAAACGTAGAAATAGTATAGAAATACTAGATAGAGAATCAATATAGTCAAGGTCAACATCAACATCTAAAAAAGATGATGAAAATAAGAAAAATGAAAAAGGCAAGGCCATTGCAATAAAAAAAATGTGCAAATGCCTATACTTCCAGGTACGAACTACCTTGAAGAACAAAAATCTGTAGTATTTCAACAGATTAAAATTGAAAGTAAATATCCAGAACAAATAATCTTTAGTTACCAACAAGGTAAGAAAAGATACATGTATGTTCTTAGAAAATTTAATTTCAAAAACTATAAACCATATGTTTTGTCTATTTTACTAGACACTAGTGCCACGACCAGTGCTGCTAGGTATAGTGCCTTACCCGAACATCTATGGGTAAAAATGAAAAATCCCATAGCTGCTAGAGGCATTGATGGTAACGAAACCTTTATTACTTTTAAAGCTAAAATATTCCCATTTGGTTAGGAAACACAAAGTTTTTTATACCAAAAATACTTTGTTTTCCGCAAATGCATGGTGACATAATATTGGGAAATAATTTTATTGAAAATTATATGCCCTTTGTTGTCAACCGTGATCATGTGATTCTAACTTTTAAACAAGAGTCCGTTAGAATTCCTATTTTACCACAACATAAACATGTTTGTGAAAAAGGATTTGCGTCGTCAAGCGTGGTGAAATGACACCAATAATTAAATCTCTAGATGAAACTCATTGGATTTATAAAAAATTACATCCAAATTTTTCAGAAGATCCATTAAAACTTTGGAAAAAATCTCCAAGGTTCTGTGAATTAAAACTAATTGATTCTAATAAAATAATTAGAGTTAAACCAATGGTCTATACTAAAAAAGATATAGACGAATTTGAAATTCAACTTGAAGAATTATTAAAGAAAGGATTAATTGAAGAAACAACAAGTCCACATTCTAGCCCCGCCTTTATGGTAATGAACCATAATGAGATTAAACGAGGAAAAACTAGAATGGTCATCAATTATAAAAGATTAAATCAAAATCTTGAATTTGATGGATATTTTATTCCTAGAAAAGATGTTCTAGTTAAACAAACTATGAACTCTAAATGGTTCAATAAATTTGATTGTAAATCAGACTTTTGGCAAGTAAAGCTAACTGAGGAGTCAAAACCATTGACTGCTTTTAGTGCACCATATGGACATTATCAATGGACTGTTATGCCATTTGGAATTTGTAACGCACCACAAATATTTCAAAGATGGATGGACAATATGTTCAAACATCTTCATAAATTCTGTTTGGTATATATAGATGATGTTTTAGTATTCTCTAAAACTAAAGAAGAACACAAAAAACATCTTGAAATAGTATCAGATATTTTCCTAAAGCATGGAATAATTCTGAGTCCTAAGAAAATAGAAGTAGAAAAGGGAGAAATTGAATATTTAGGAGTAATATTAAACCAATTAGGTATTCAACTCCAAAATCATTTTATTATGAAAATAAAAGATTTTCCAAATAATATTACAACTCTCAAAGAACTACGGAGTTTTTTAGGTCTACTAAATTATGGAAGAAATTTTGTAAAAAATTTATCCAAAAAAGAAAAACCATTAATAGAAAAACTCAAGAAAATTCCTAAAAGAGGAAATTCAGACGTAAAAATAGAATGGACTAAAGATATGTTTAAAGATACCCCAAAAGTTTATTTTCCAAAAGAAAATGAACAATTAATTCTAGAAACCGATGCTAGTGATGAATTTTGGGGAGCAGTATTAAAAGCAATTCCAGAAAATTCTAAAAAAGAAGAAATCTGTGGATATGCTTCAGGAAAATTTAAACCAAATGAAATTAAGTATATAACTTATGAAAAAGAATTATTAACATTAAGAATGGAATAAAAAGATTTCACATTTATTTGGCACCTACTAAATTTTTAATTCGCACCGATAATAAGTCAGTTCATGATTTTATTAAATCCAAAAAAGGAGAAGAAAATGCAAGACGGGTTAGATGGTATAATTTTATTTGTCAATATACTTTTGATATAATGCATATTAAAGGAACTAACAATTTTCTTGTAGATTATTTGTCCAGAAATTTCAATGAGTAATCAAAATCCTGATAAAGGGAAGAAGCCCTTAAATTTCCGAGCAGGAAAAGGCCATGGAAAACCATCTCAATTTTACAAAGGAGAAGGCAGCTCAAACTAAAGCAGCTTTCTAAAAATCCCGCAGATCATGGGTAATCCACCTAATGTTCCTATCTATGTTATGCCTATCAGCTATAAACAAATGGCTGAAATGTCCCAAAACTTTAACCAGCAAGTAAATTTTCAACCCCGTCCTGAAACAAATCAGGAAATAAAAGACTTCTATAATCCCAAAAACCTATCACCTACTTAATAATATTTGGAAGACTCATTGCCTAAACCAAAAGGCTGAGTTTAGAAGAAGCATGTCTCAGCTTGCTGAATATTTAAAAACACATGAAGAAAAACAAACATATCTCCAAAATGAATTTGCCAAATTCATTAAACAAGTGGATTGGCTTGAAGAATTTTCTGAAGAAAAAATTAACACTCTTGTTAATTTAATGAATTTTACTGAACAACAGGAAAATTCATATTTTAACAAAGCTTTAAGAATATGTTTTTTCAATAAAGCTAAAGCAACTTTGCGTAAAGAAATTTTCTCTGATATTCAAAATCATGTGGAATACAATGAGATTAAACCACTTCTCATTGAATTCGCTGAAAATATTTATCTCGAAGAAGATATTCCAAAATTGAATTTTTCCATTAATCATGAACTTTGGAATATTGAAGCAATCAAATGGGGAGCCGTTGGAACAATTGTTTTCGACCCCCTGTATTCTACTTCCTTTGTTAATTTTCCTGCAATGATCAAAACAATGATCTACTACGTTGTGAAAAATTACAAATGGAGTAGATACTTAAAATTTAAAATAGTCAGTAATGGAGGTTGGCGACAGAGAGAATTATTCTTTCAACCTTACCAAATCTGGAGTTTGGAACTTGCATCTAAAGAAGATCTCATAAGAAATGAAGATCTTAAATATTTGGACAAAGCAGAAAATCTAGATCTGTCCACTTATTATATTCAAAACTATGTTGCACTCAAAAGAGAGGCACAAAGAATTTGCAACGCTCACCCCTATACAGTTATGATTAGTGACGGAAGAAGATTATTTTGTACAAACTTAATAACTTCTTACGTGGAATCTGTTGCTCAAAGAATAGCAGCAGTAGATTTCATTGATAATATTTGCCATGGAAAAACCATTGGTCCAATAGAGCTAACAATGGATGCGGAAGAGTTGGTGGGCCAACAAGACCTCTTGGAAAACACACTCAATTTAGAAGAAGACACTGAAGCTACCTATTGGAATTCTCTTGATGAGGTGGAACTTCATAACATCGAGAATATGATGGAAGGATAAAACGCCAAACAAGCTTAATCCAGTCGGACACGTATGGATAATGCGTGGCAAGTTGATAACACTGGGAACATAGCTATTTCAGAGAAGATATAAAAAATATTTTCTGAAAGGCGTCAAAGAAGTGGCGAAGCACTAAAGCAAGAAAGCATCACGTGAGCAAGGAAGAAAATTCCATCCTTGGAACTTAGAAGATGAAGAATCATTTCTTTACAACATGTGAAAGACATGTGAAAAGCTTAACATGTGATCATGAAAAACATGTGAACACCATGTGAATATTTAAATATTGTTTTTTGACTTTTCCTTGTAAATTTTTTATCTATCTGAGTCAGTACTTGTAGTCGGAGGTCTGTCCATATATGGGGAAGCATTTCTTCTGTTCAGGAGAGTTTTTGAGAGTTAGAGTTTGAGAAGAAGAGTTTTTTTTTTGGAGAAAGTAAGAGAGTCTCTTTGTTTCAGAGTCTGTACAGAAAGTGAATGAGCCTTTACTATCCGGTGAAGAAGAGGAGTTTTTTGTAAGTTTTCTTTTATCTTGTGTAAATTATATAATTATTAATAAAATATGAGGTTGCTTTTGTAAATATGGTATTTTGTCTTTAGGCAAAGCTGCTTTAGCTTTACTGAAAAAACATATTCTTAAAGCTTTGTTAAAATCAAGATTTTCCTGTTGTTCAGTAAAATTCATTAAATTAACAAGAGTGTTAATTTTTTCTTCAGAAAATTCTTCAAGCCAATCCACTTGTTTAATGAATTTGGCAAATTCATTTTGGAGATATGTTTGTTTTTCTTCACGTGTTTTTAAATATTCAGCAAGCTGAGACATGCTTCTTCTAACTCAGCCTTTTGGTTTAGGTAATGAGTCTTCCAAATATTATTAAGTAGGTGATAGGTTTTTGGGTTTAAACCTGGATTATAGAAGTCTTTTATTTCCTAATTTGTTTCAGGACGGGGTTGAAAATTTACTTGCTGGTTAAAGTTTTGGGACATTTCAGCCATTTGTTTATAGCTGACAGGCATAACATAGATACGAACATTAGGTGGATTACCCATGATCTGCGGGATTTTTAGAAAGTTGCTTTGGTTTGAGCTGCCTTCTCCTTTGTAAAATTGAGATGGTTTCCCACGGCCTTTTCCTGCTTGGAAATTTAAGGGCTTCTTCCCTCTATTAGGATTTTGATTACTCATTGAAATTTCTGAACAAATAATCTGCAAGAAAATTGTTAGTTCCTTTAATATGCATTATATCAAAAGTATATTGACAAATAAAATTATACCATCTAACCCTTCTTGCATTTTCTTCTCCTTTTTGGATTTAATAAAATCACGAACTGACTTATTATCGGTGCGAATTAAAAATTTAACAGGTGCCAAATAAATGTGAAATCTTTTTATTCCATTCTTAATGGCTAATAATTCTTTTTCATAAGTTATATACTTAATTTCATTTAGTTTAAATTTTCCTAAAGCATATCCACAGATTTCTTCTTTTTTAGAATTTTCTGGAATTGCTTTTAATATTACTCCCCAAAATTCATCACTAGCATCGGTTTCTAGAATTAATGGTTCATTTTCCTTTGGAAAATAAACTTTTGGGGTATCTTTAAACATATCTTCGATTTCCTGAACTAATTTTGAATCTTCTTCAGTCCATTCTATTTTTACGTTTGAATTTCCTCTTTTAGGAATTTTCTTGAGTTTTTCTATTAATGGTTTTTCCTTTTTGGATAAATTTTTTACAAAATTTCTTCCATAATTTAGTAGACCTAAAAAAAAACTGTAGTTCTTTGAGAATTGTAATATTATTTGGAAAATCTTTTATTTTCATAATAATATGATTTTGGAGTTGAATACCTGATTGGTTTAATATTACTCCTAAATATTCAATTTCTTCCTTTTCTACTTCTATTTTCTTAGGACTCAAAATTATTCCATGTTTTAGGAAAATATCTGATACTATTTTAAGATTTTTTTTGTGTTCTTCTCTAGTTTTAGAGAATACTAAAACATCATCTATATATACCAAACAGAATTTATGAAGATGTTTGAACATATTGTCCATCCATCTTTGAAATATTTGTGGTGTGTTACAAATTCCAAATGGCATAACAGTCCATTGATAACGTCCATATGGTGCACTAAAAGCAGTCAATGGTTTTGACTCCTCAGTTAGCTTTACTTGCCAAAAGCCTGATTTACAATCAAATTTACTGAACCATTTAGAGTTCATAGTTTGTTTAACTAGAACATCTTTTCTAGGAATAAAATATCCATCAAATTCAAGATTTTGATTTAATCTTTTATAATTGATGACCATTCTAGCTTTTCCTCGTTTCATCTCATTATGGTTCATTACCTTAAAGGCGGGGCTAAGATGTGGACTTGTTGTTTCTTCAATTAATCCTTTCTTTAATAATTCTTCAAGTTGAATTTCAAATTCGTCTATATCTTTTTTAGTATAGACCATTGGTTTAACTCTAATTATTTTATTAGTATCAATTAGTTTTAATTCACAGAACCTTGGAGATTTTTTCCAAAGTTTTAATGGATCTTCTGAAAAATTTGGATGTAATTTTTTATAAATCCAATGAGTTTCATCTAGAGATTTAATTATTGGTGTCATTTCACCACGCTTGACTGGCGCAAATCCTTTTTCACAAACATGTTTATGTTGTGGTAAAATAGGAATTCTAACGGACTCTTGTTTAAAAGTTAGAATCACATGATCACGGTTGACAATAAAGGGCATATAATTTTCAATAAAATTATTTCCCAATATTATGTCACCATGCATTTGCGGAAAATAAAGTATTTTTGGTATAAAAAACTTTGTGTTTCCTAACCAAATGGGAATATTTTTAGCTTTAAAAGTAATAAAGGTTTCGTTACTATCAATGCCTCTAGCAGCTATGGGATTTTTCATTTTTACCCATAGATGTTCGGGTAAGGCACTATACCTAGCAGCACTGGTTGTGGCACCAGTGTCTAGTAAAATAGACAAAACATATGGTTTATAGTTTTTGAAATTAAATTTTCCAAGAACATACATGTATCTTTTCTTACCTTGTTGGTAACTAAAGATTATTTGTTCTGGATATTTACTTTCAATTTTAATATGTTGAAATGCTACAGATTTTTGTTCTTCAAGGTAGTTCGTACCTGGAAGTATAGGCATTTGCACATTTTTTTATTGCAATGGCCTTACCTTTTTCCATTTTTCTTATTTTCATCATCTTTTTAAGATGTTGATGTTGACCATATTGATTCTCTGTCTAGTATTTCTATACTATTTCTACGTTTATCAGTGAAATAAAGATTATTTCCTGATGATTGGAATTCTATTGTTTTATAGAATTTTTCTTTAGTGTTATCAGTAAATTCTTTTACTAACCAAGAGCTTGGTATTTCCAAATCTTTCCAATTTATTAATCTTAGTTGAATTTCAGTGTCGAATGCTCGTGGTTCAAATAATTCAATCATATTTCTATCAATTTCTTTTATGGATGTTTTTGTAAAATTTGTTAGTTCATAGATAGCTTTCCATTGAACTGATAAATTATAGCTATTTCTTTTCATATCTATTCCTCTAGTTTGGATACGCATTTTTATCGTGTCACAAATATTTGGATCCTCAATTGATATAAAATAATTTGGTTTAACTTTAAACCAAACTTGTCTAGATACTAGATTTGATTGTATTCCACCTATTATTGCTTTAACAGGGTCTTCAAATCTTTTATCTAAGACGACTATTAGAATAGGAGTAGCTAATCCTATTCTGAATAGTGCTGTTATTTCTATTTGAATAATTCCTATATGTATATATCGAATTTTTGGATGCTTTTGTTTAAGCCTTTTAATTTTATCTTTATCAAATAGAAGGATTTTTATCATTTCATCTTCAGTGGCTTTAGCGGTTGCATTTCCACTAAATTGCTCAAACATTCTTCCTTGCCAGATATTAAATTTTGAAATTTAATAGAGTTCTTCTTTTTTGATAGCTTTAATTTTATCAAATTTTTCAAAATTTACTTCATCTATAGATGCTTCTTCACCTAAAACATCTCCTAATTTTATGAGATTAAATTCCTTGTTTGGAATGGCTTCAAAAATTTCTTTATTTTCACTTTTTTCAGACATCATAAAAATCATGTCTGAATTATCTTCACTTTCACTTTCGGATTCTGATTGAACCTCATAGATTATTGAATCTGTGTCGGAGACTTCTTCTCCAGCTAAAATTTCTAGTTGTTTTTCTTCTAGAAATTTTATCATTTGTTTACCACTTTTCCCTTTTTTAGGACATTGTGGAGCTATATAGCCTTCTTCATTACATATAAAACATTTACATTTAGATTTTCTTTTAAATGTTTGTTTTCTTTTTCGTACATATTTTTTCTGAAGTTTAGGCTTTTTACCTTTCCATTTCACAAATTTATATTTCCTAAATTTACTTCTTTTCTTATAAGGGGTTGATTTTTTACAACCGAATTCCCACTGTTCTTGCATAATTTTGGTACAGCATTTTTTGCTAAATTGACCTTTCACTTGCTTAATAGCCTTTTGTGCCATGCAATGTTTAGTAATAGTTCTTTCAACAAATTGAATTCTTGCTCCTAGGGTGTCTTTTCCACCATTACACCTTTTTAAGAATTCTTGATATCCATCGCTACAAATTTCATCCCATGGTGAGGGTAATTTGTAGAAAAATTGACCTAACCAAAACTCTGTTTTTGGAGGGTTAAGCTTATGGTAATATTCTTGATAAAATTTTGCAAAAGGTTTGAATTCACATATATTACATATTCTTGCCTTTGTTAGCATATATTCATTGTGAATTTCTTCTTGTTCTTCAAATTTAATTCCACAAAATTCTCTTCTTAGAATTTGTGCGAATTCATTTAATATCTTATCAAATGAATTAAATTCATTAAGTAAACTAGCTTTTTCATGTTTACCTTCATCAGAGACTTCCCATCTTCTAAGGAAGTCTAAGCAATCTCCTTGGAGAGTTGCACAGATGTAGTCTAAAAATTTTTCTTTAGACCAACTGCTTTTATATGTATTTATGACAATGGACATTGATTGTGCCCATTCTGTTAATGCTTGATCATAATTTTTAAAGTCAACATTTTTTAAGTCTAAATAGACTCCTCCTGCAGTTACATTGATTTTGTTTAAATCTGAGCGTATGGTTGTTGAAGGTTTTGGTTCTGATGTAGAAGTAGAACCTTCATCTTTTAAAGGTTTTAAATCTTCAACTTACATCGGGACCGGATCATCATATATAGGTGATTCAAAATCAATCCTTTGACCTCTAGGAAGTATTTTTTCTTCCTCATCCATCTCAATCTCTTTTCTTTTTTTAGAGTCTTAAAGGTCATTATTACCTTTAATGTCATTATTGTTCTCTTTATCAGAGTCAATGATTATTTCTTCATCTACCGAAGTACTACTTGTACCTTCAGAGTTGTTTTCACTTGGTGATAAACCAAATTTTTTACCTTCTTGCTCATCTTCTGAGCTTTCTTCTTTTACGCTGTTTGGCATAAAAGAAATTTCTGACTCATTATCTGATTCACTAGAATCTTCTATTTGAAGAGCTAGTTCATAATTATACTAAGTCATAAGTTCTTCATTGGCTGAATATAATTCTTGCATTTGTTTAAGTAGTTTATTACGTTCTTCATAATCATCTTCTTTTATATATCGAGTTTTCCAATATTCTAATATTTCTTTAATTGCTTCAAAATCTTTACGATGTTTATTTGTTTTAAACATCATAATTTCTGTTCCAAAATATAGTCTAGGAATTTCTTCCCTAGAATTTTCTTTTATCATAAGTGTAGTTTCTGAATTGTTTTTCAGACTATTTTCTAAATTTTGGATTAGACCTTTTATCTCATCCTTTAAGTCTATATTTTGTATTTCACTTATCATATTAATTTTATCACTAATTTTTTCTTGGGTTTTTTCAAGTTTTATTAATTTATTAAATACTCCTGATAAACTATCAACTACATAGCTTAATATACGGCTAACATTACCTATATTAGCATCTTCATCTTGTACATGTGCTAAATGTTTATAGTCACTAGTTTGATTATTTAATTCACCTATACACCTTAATTTTTCCATGACTAGGTTTTCCTACAAAGTTGCCGACTCAAATGAGAAGGATTTATGTTCTCCTAACTACCTCTCAACAAAGTCAAGGCCTCAGTACTCCCTATTTAAGGTTGTTTTAAGGTTTACAGATAAACTAAAATAACTCAACTAGTTTTCTAAACGATTAACAAATAAACAAGATAATTTTGCTAATTTAAAGTTCTGTTAACAGCTAACCTAAATGCTCTTATACCAATAAAACGTAACACACACACAGAACAAGAAGCCGCAGGAACTTCAGCTAATAATTTACATTCATATACAAAATAAACATAAACTACGGGATGGATGCTACAAACACACACAGCTTAAATCATGCGAAACACATAAACCATTTAAAACATGCTATTATATAATATTCAATAAAATATTATTATAACTATTATATTAGAAAAAGATTCTAACCAAGGAAGAACTTCATTCCTACCAGAGATTTTCCAAAGCTATTTAATTCTACAACAACCACTAATGATTACACTACATATTTCTATTGCATAATTTATACCTACTATCAGAACAAAACAGAGCAATACATAAGGAAGGCAAATGCCAAATTCTGAAGGGTAAATACAGTCTATTTTCCGTAGATCGGGTCGTATATTGCCATCCCTAGGCACTACCAGCAACATTCCTTTGATCCCAGGCACTTGCTCACGTATTGTGTGGAGAAGCGTCTATTGGACATGGTTCAACTCAAACGCCGGCGATGAAGAATGGGGCGTGGGTTTGAGAGCACACAAACGACATCGTTTTGTAGGGCCATTAAAGTCATTTTAGGGATGCCGTTAACACCATCTCTGATTTTTGGTCAACACTAACATTGGGTACCAAATTGACGCCTTTAAGGAAAACTTACCCAAAATTCTGGACCCTTAAGTGCAATTTACTTTTTAAAATATATGTATAATAAAATAAAATAAAAAATATATATATCTATTACCGTTATAAAAGAGAGAGGTTGCTCCATATTTTCGACCAAAATGACGCCCGATTTTATTGCTTTTCTACGCAAAACGACGAGCATGGTTTGGGCCAAAACGACCAGCATGGTTTGAGGTTTCTATACAAAACGACATTGAAAGCATTGGTGTTTATCAGTCTTTAACAAAACGACGGGCCAAACGTTGTCTGTTGTTTGTTTTTCAGCTTTTAAGTGCGTTTTCGTTGCCCAAACAACTGAGGAGCGTGTTGCTTCACGTGGATTGGGGTCTTTCATGTGAAGCGTGAAACGACGTCGTTTTAGTAAGAATGATTGGGTTTCAGTGCGTCACGACTTTCTTCTGTTTGGTCTGCAAATTGTCGCCTGTCTCCGATATCGATGACCTTATCTCTGCATTTTCGTCTGTGCTGTCATCTATGCTGATATTTTTGCCTTTTGGGGTTTGCTTTGGAATCATATTTTGTTTCAACAAAGAATAGGTTTTGCCTGGGTTTTTGAGATCAAAGAAAGCACAGCAAGAAAGAGGGTAAGTTTGAATCAATTTCCTTGGGTGTTTTAGAAAATAGAGAAGAACAGGAAGCTGGTGGAGGCTGAACCGTGGGCACTGAGTTCATTTTGGGGAAATTTGAGGGGGTTTGCATGGGTTTTTCAGATCAAAAAACACAAGAAAGAGGAAAAGTTTGAATCAATTTGATTGGGTTTTTTAGAAAAACAGAGGAAGAACAGAAAATCATGAACGCTGAACCGTAGATATTGAGTTGATTTTGCGATGCAGATTTATTCGTCCTCTGGTGTTCGAACAGAACTTTGGCTTGTCAAAAAAAGTTGAGTATGAAATGATGAAGGTAAATACTTTAGAACTTGTAATTTGACGTCTTTAAAAAGTGCTTTTGTTTTGATTCTTGACGAATCCTGATGATGATGATGTGTTGGATGTAGTATGTTTCATTTTCAACAGATTTAGGAAAGTTGTGTGCTTTTTAGAGGTAAATAAATTTTTTTTCTGAGTCTCAGTTCTTTTGAATTCGTAATTTCAGCTTTTTAAAAAATGTTCCACATTTATTGATATGATCAATCATATTATGTGTGTTTTGTTTTTTTGCTTTTTGTGAACAGCTTGAGCAAAATTTAACACTGTTTAAAGAATCTTGTTCTCTCTGGCAGTCAATTGTTCAAGGTAAATACTTCCTTCATGATTGGACAAATTTGAAACTTTCACGTGTTGTTTTCATGAAATAAAATGTTATAAAATTAAATCGTACAAATTAGTTGATAAAACTACCTTAGATTACCCGTTTAAGAATAAGTGGATAAATAGAAATTGCTTATTATTATTTATCAATATATAGTTCATATTTGGAGCATATATATTTTGCTTCTCTATGAACTAAATATTGAAGAATTTATAATTTGCAATTTCATATACACTTATTCTTGAATGTCCATTTGGACAATTTAGGAATCTATATTTCTGAATCATTGCTTATACATGCAATTTTTACTTGTGCAATGATTTTGGTCATTCCCTTTCTGTTCTCTGAGTATGAGTTAAGAGAGAAATTTATGGGTGCTAGCACCTGTATTCTTAACTATATACTTGGAGAACTAAGGGGAAGTGCTGCCAAAATTTTTGTACAGCAAGTTATTGCATGTTATAGTTGGTGATTTTGAAATATGTGATTCTTGAATGGGATAGGACCATGAATCCTTGTAGGAAAATAAAAAATAAATTTATAATTTTAGTTAAGTCGTTTTTTTGACATTTTTAACATGATTTTTTAAAATTATATTGTTCTTTGTAACTAATATGTTTTTTTCCTGCTTTGTTTTTTGCAGTCTTGGAAATCTCTACATACATGGTATGATGTTGATATGAGATGTTGATGTGATTTAATTCTACTTAAAACTTTATTTATTTTAATATTGTGCTACAATATTATTACATCAAACATAGTTAATATTTTTATTTTGATTTTTAGCTTTTCCTTTTAGAAGGTGCTCTGCAAAAACAAATTATTTGATTTTATACTGGCATTGTTGCTTTTTAAGACTCACCTGTGTAACAACCTTATAGCAGTTACTTTGTAATCAAATCATTCTGCCATTTCTTTGAAATGCATTGCATGAGTAATAAAATGTCAATTATTTGTTTTAATTTTATGTTTGAATAGCTCTAATATTCTCTTTCAACAATTTTTTTTTTTTGATAAAATATATGACATTTTTTTTGTTATTTTTAACAGGTTAAGTAGCCTATAAGAGTTTTTAAAGGTAAGAATTTAATTTTGCAACTCATAATTTAAGCTTTTGCATCAAAGAAATATATGGCATTTACTGATTCTTACCAAGACTAAAATGCTCGCTATCTCCGCGCTATACTATAATGAGCTATTTGTGTCTTTGAATTGATGATGATTATAATGTAAGTACATTAAGTACTTATTTCATAGCCTTACTATTTCCATAGTTTTAAAATTCTAATAAAGTTACTAAAAACCTTTGTTGTGATGGTTTATACAAGTAAGTAATTATAGCGATTATTCTTCACAAACATCTACTTGGTGTATTTATACATAGCAACAAAAATATTATACATTTGTATGTTTATATTTATAAATTTTTTTTAAATGCTTGCACTCAATTCTGTTATAATTTAAGTAAATTTTGTAATTTTCTATGTTTAGTAATTACTTCACTGTTGACTTGGTTTTCACTTATTTCTAACAATAGTGCTTTTTTGAAATCGTTGGTCAAGAACTCTACAGCAGACCAAATGCAAACAAGTACTGTTTTTCTCTCTATCTTAGCAGCTGTACACTTAATGATCTATTTGTGTCCTTGAATTGATAATAATAATATTGTAAGTACATTAAGTAAATTTTTGGTTTAATGCCTGCACTCAATTCTGTTATAATTTAAGTAAATTCTTTATTTTCCTGCATTTAGTAATTACTTCACTGTTCACTTGGTTTTCATTCATTTCTAACAATGGTGTTTTTTGTAGCCATTGTTAAAGACCTCGACACGACCCCAAATCCAAAGAAGTACTGTTTTTCTCCTCCATTTGGACTTATAGGTCCTAATCACTTGTTGTATGTATACTTGGTTTCAAACTTATAGACGTACAATTTTAGTTATGTAAAGTTGAATTTGTGAGAATATGATTCATTTACAATGTAACCTATATAATTTTCTATTGCTTGTATTTCTTAATGAAAAAAAAAATTTGCATTTCTTATTTTACTGTGCAATATATTACTACAAAGCGAAGCTGAACTGTCCAATGTCAAATATTTGTTATTGTCATAAAATCATCTATTCTATATGTTTAATTTGGAAATTATCAATTTGTCTTTACTACTTTTGTCAAGTTAGTTAAATTTTCAGTATTGAATTATTCTGCCAAGTCAGCAACTGCATCTTTGTAGTGAATTTATTTATATTCATGTTGTATTTTTTTTTCTTGTTGCAGTGCTGTAACTCATCTTGTATTCTTTGTAATCTTCAATAGGACAAGAGAATACATATAAACATCTGAAGACATGTCAATATTGAAATTGCTCAAGTCTAATGTTACTTTATATTACTTAAATATAAATATCTATGAGACCAACTACCATTCTACTATTGTACTAACAACGGCAACTACTACAATGAACGTTCTACATGTCTTAAGTACCTTTTTTGAAAACTTTTTCTGCTATAGTAAGCATTTATTATTTCTGCACGTATGTCATTGGAATTAACACAAGAATACCCTATCCCATAACTCATAATTGAGTCGTATGAGTAGAAAAAAAAAATATATATATATATATATATATATATCATGACAAATAAGGAATTCCATTAACTCTTGCATAGGCATTCCATGTCTCTACACTCTTACCTCAAAATCAAATCTTCCACAACCAATCTTCCTACCACTTCTTTAGCTTATATATTTAATCTTTTGTTTTTCTCATAATGCCAACAAAATTTAATATTCATAAAGAACTATGTTCAACTCTTTTAATTTACTTTCAACAAGTTTTCCTATTAAGAATTCACTTAAATTCTGCAAAGCAAATTGTTATTTAATCTATTCATACAATAAATACTTTAAATAATACTCCATTTTAAATATAGTAAATAACTTTCATTATTTACAACTTCAGTGAAATACTTCTTTTGATAATAACTTAGAATTTTTTTTTTTACAAAAAATTGTTCAGTACAAGATTTAGTCCAAGATAAAAGGATTTCACAATGGATGTTGATCCTATCAATGATCACAAAGAAAAAAGAGGTACACTTTTTTCTAAATAATTTCTTCTCTTACTTATCTATTATATTATTACTTAAATTAGTTTCTCGATTACTCAACTTTCCTTACACAGCTCTCATTGAGAATTACTCTGGAGGACTTCATGACAACACTTCAACTACAAGTAATATTCAAAAAATAACTCGTATAGATCCACCTTCTGTTGTATCGTGCTTAGTTAACACGTTGTCAACTTCTCTACATTCAGATAAAATTCCTGGTGAGAAATAATTTATTTAATTACTGTTTCAAATTGCTTTTGAACATTTGTTATTAAAAAATTCAAATTGAGTCATTATCTAAAGCTTTACACTTTAAAACACCTCTATCATATACAATGCAAATTATTTTCTAGATTTTACACAAAACGACAGTATTCAAAACAAAAGAAAACTAGACAAAGCACCAAATATAAGTATTTATTGTGTTAAGAACAGATCTACTATTACTCGTGAGAATTTTTTTAATGATACTTTCCTTTCTAAACAATTTCATCATTCTATAATCACAAAATTTCTTCATTATAGAAAGCAACAAACGAGAACATAGGTTACACCGCAAAAGAGAACTCTATGTTGAGAAAAAGAGATTCAAGAATTCTGCAATGAGTGGTCATATTAACTGCTCCACAAGTAACACTTATCAAGAAAGCAATATTGATAAGTGTTTCATCAACACAGATTTATCTAACATCGATCCAAATAAGTCTTCATCAAACAATCCTTCTGGTAAGCCATAATTCAGTCATTCTTCAAAATAGTATTATTATAATTCTATTCATACTATACTATTTTTTACTCTACAATTATAAGCAAATATATTTCAATTTAGCTTACAAAAATAATATAACATTTTACAAAATATTTCCACGATATTACATCATTAAGTATTTTTATTGTAGAATCTGACAAGAGAGAAGCAAAATTGCGTCGTCGAAGAGAAATCTATGCCCAGAAGAAGATATTCAATACTCCAGGCATTCCTACAAATTCAACTTTGTCTTTCAACTTATTACTATTTTATCTACAAATCTATATTTTTACCAGTTTAACAATTACTTCTGTAATTTTCCAATTACCTACGTCATCCATCAATCTCTCTTCATTCATACAAAATCCAGTACAAGAATATCTCGTAAAATAAAATCATTTCTTAACAATGAAGAAATAGTTCAATCAATTCAAGGTTTGTTATACAGAATTGTCATCATTACGTACTGACTGTATTATACTTCAATCCAATAGCATTATTTATTGATTATTTTTTTAAACTTTCATTATGCATTTATTTTTAAAACTCATTTTCTTGTGTGTAGCTGAATCTAATAAAACAGCACGATTCAGAACTTCAATACCTTGTAACAATCAAGAAGACATAATTACACAAAGAAGTCTTACAAGTAATTCAATTCGTCTTCAACATGAAGGTAAATAAAAAAAAACAAGTTCATTATACTATCAAGTACATTTTTATTCTTTACTAGATTTATAACAATAACTTCAAAATAATAACTCTTTTTTTACTTCAAATGATTACTTTTTAGGCTCAACTTCAAGAAGTAACCTCCGAACTCATGCTACAATATACCAAGCTCAAACAACAATTCCTGTTCCACTTTGTCCTAAAAGAATACAAATTCCAACACAAGCATCATTATTACCCAATGTTCAGCGGTGTTCCTTTTGCCTTGCTGAGCGTTTCCATAGAGAACCAAAAGGATTTTGTTGTTCTGGTGGTAAAATTATGCTAATTACACCACAACCACCTGAAGCATTGATAAATCTCTTTTATGGTGATTCAAATGATGCAGCTTCTTTTAGAACTTACATTCGAACATACAATGATCTATTTGCATTCACATCTTTCGGAGTACACTTCGATCGTAATTTATGCAAAAGAAACAATGGTATCTATACTTTCAAGGTACAAGGACAAATCTATCATTATATCAATAGCTTGTTGCCATCTGATGGTTCACCAAGTTATTTACAACTCTATTTCTTCGACACTGAGCATGAAACTGAGAATAGAACAACTCGTTTTGATAGAGTCAAATCATCAGTTATTTAACTACTCATGAATATTCTTGAGTTAAATCCATATTCTACATTCTTTCGAAGGTTATCGCACATTCCCAACTTAGAGAATCATCAAATATTAATAAGTGCTACTCCTGGGATTGATCAACGAGTATGCAATGCTCCTACTGCATCACAAGTTGCTGCTATATGGATTAAAAATGCTGAATCTTCAACTTCTCGAGAAATCCTTGTACATGGTCGACATCAAGAAAAACATAGAGTCAACTATTTTTATGGTTGTTATGATCCACTTCAATACCCACTCTTATTTCCATTTGGTGAAAGTGGTTGGCACAACAATATCAAAAGAGTTAATCCAAGTCAAACATCTTCTTTTTGTCCTGATGAACATTTGATGGACGCAATTAATATGAGCTCAGTAGAAAATCTCTTCACTGCTGAATTTGAAGGTAACACTATCTATTCAAAGTTCCAACTTGTACTTAACAAAAGGACCTCCTTCTCACAAGAATTTAACTAATACTTCTCCATTTTTACTAGCTATTCAAAACCTTCCAAAGAAAAGAGTTAATGTCTCTGCTCGTGAATACTATTGCTACAAGCTACAGATTAGACAAGATGATAAGTGCTTATTGTTGCATAGTGGGCGTTTGCTTCAGCAATATGTTGTTGATATGTATATCAAGATAGAAATTTCTCGCTTGGATTACTTACGTAACCACCAACAAGAAATTCGAGCTGAACTCTATCAAGAAATTATTGATAGCATCGCACAAGGAGAAACACATGGTCGAGCAATTGGTCGTAAAATCATTTTACCTGCTACATTTATTGGAAGCCCAAGAGATATGCGAAACAGATTTATTAAAGCAATGACTTTGGTACAAAAATTTGGTAAACCAGATTTATTCATTACAATGACATGCAATCCTGGTTGGCTAGAGATTAAAAAACACTTGCTTAGAGGAGAAGAAGCTCAGAATCGACCAGATTTAGTTGCTCGTGTGTTCAGGGCCAAATTAGAAGAATTGAAAGATGATCTTTTCAAAAAGAATATTTTTGGTCCAGTAGCAGCTTACACATATGTTGTTGTATTCCAAAAACGAGGTCTTCCACATGTTCACTTCTTAATAATCCTTCAAAAGAATGCAAAAATCACTTCTCCTAAGTTATATGATGATTATGTTTCCGTAGAAATACCATCAGAAAATAATCCTCATTTGCGATCTACAGTCATTAAACATATGATGCATGGTCCTTGTGGTGAATTAAGGCCTAATAATGTTTGCATGAGAAAAGGTAGATGCAAAAATCATTATCCTAAAAAATTTTCTGAGAGAACAACTCAAGGCCAAGATTCTTATCCTATTTACAGGAGACGTGATGATAAAGAAGTTGTATTAGTAAGAGGAAATTTACTAGACAATCGTTGGGTTATTCCTTACAATGCATATCTCTTGGCAAAATATGATTGTCACATAAATGTTGAGATTTGCTCTACTATTACAGCAATCAAATACATTTATAAATATATATACAAAGGACATGACAGAGTTAGATTTCAAATTTATCAAGACCAAGAAATCAATGAATTTGATGAAATCACAGACTTCCAACTTGGGCACTGGATAAGTCCTCCTGAAGCTATGTGGAGAATATACCAATTCGTTATGAACGATGTAACTCCAACTGTGCTCACTCTGCAACTACATCTTGAAAATAAGCATTCTGTTCCTTTTAAAGATTCAGATTCGCTTGAATCCATAACTCGTAATCAATTCTTGTCCAAAACAATGTTGACTGAATACTTTAAGATGAATCAGTTTGATCCTGATGCACAGAAATACCTTTATAAAGACTTTCCTCAACATTATGTCTGGAGCAAACAAGATCGAATGTGGACACCTCGTAAAATCGGAAGACTAATTGGAAGAATTGTAGCTGCTGGTCCCTCTGAAGGTGATAGGTATTATTTGAGACTACTACTTAATCATATACGAGGAGCAACATCTTTCCAAAGTCTCATGTCAGTTAATGGTGCTATAGTTTCTTCATTTCGTGAAGCAGCTCTTATGCACGAATTATTGCACAGTGATACTGACATAGCAGATTGTTTAACTGAAGCATCAATTTTACAAATGCCTAGAGCACTTCGCCGCTTATTTGCAACAATTCTTGTTTATTACAACCCAGCAAATCCAAGACAATTATGGGTTCAATTTGAAAGTTCCCTATCAGAAGATTTCTATCAGAACTCAACAAGTACAGCAATGACAATCAGAATACAAGTATTGCGATCAATTACCTCAACACTTGAATCTATGGGTAGAAATATTGATGACTTCAAACTTATTGATACATCTATCAATCTTACTCATGAAGAATATGCTTCAAAAGAAATGGCAAATGAACTAAGCATTCCAATAACACCAGAAGATCTACATTGCGTCCAAACTTTAAATTTTGAACAAAGAGCTGCATACAACACTATACTTTTGTGCAACAATCAAAATGTATCTGGAGCATTCTTTGTTGATGGCCCATGTGGTACTGGTAAAACTTATTTGTATCGTGCATTACTGTCAACAATTAGATCTACTGGAAATATTGCTCTTGCAACAGCAACATCTGGCGTTGCTGCTTCAATTTTACTTGGTGGTCGCACTACTCATTCACGTTTTAAGATTCCAATAGATCCTTCTGAGCAACTCACTTGTAATGTCAGTAAACAAAGCAGCTTAGCAAAACTACTCCGTGCAGCCAAACTCATAGTTTGGGATGAAGCATCCATGGCTAGACGAGAAGCAATTGAAGCACTTGATCGCATGTTACAAGACTTGATAGGTTCTTTACTACTATTTGGAGGCAAAGTTATTGTATTTGGCGGAGATTTTCGACAAGTATTACCAGTCGTTCCTCGTTCTACGCAAGATGAAGCAAAAGATGCTAGCTTTGTAAATTCAACTTTGTGGCCACAATTGAAAATCCTAACACTCACAGTCAACATGCGTGCTCGACTTGATCCATATTTTACAAAGCTTCTACTTCGAATTGGTGATGGAACAGAACCTGTTATCAAAGAAAATCTTATTATCTACCTAAAGATATTCTGCTTCCTTACAATGGAGATTCTGAATCTTCACTCAATTTACTTATCGACATTGTCTTCCCAGATATTTATGCATACAATCCAACAAATTATTCTATTGTTGATCGAGCCATATTAACACCTAAGAATGATTCAGTTGATGAGATCAATGAAATTTTAATTTCTAGATTTCCAGGCCAAACCAAAGTTTATACAAGTCGTGATGAGAGTATAAATTTGGGAAAGTACAATCTTGATGAAGATTTTTTCAACACATTGATTCCAAATGGATATCCTCCTCATTGTTTGGTACTAAAATTAGGAGCTCCAATTATCTTGCTACGCAACATTGATCCCTCAAAAGGATTATCAAATGGTACTAGACTAATATGTCGAGGATTTGATAGAAATGTGATTGATGCAGAAATTGCAATTGGTCATCACAAGAATGACTGAGTGTTTATACCAAGAATCCCAATTCTACCAAACAAAGTTGATAAATATCCTTTTCCTTTCAAAAGAATCCAATTTCCAATTAGACTTTCTTTTGCAATGACTATCAACAAAGCACAAGGTCAGACTTTAAGAAATGTAGGCATCTACCTACCACAATCTGTGTTTTCACATGGCCAATTATATGTTGCACTTTCTAGAGCGACAGGCCAAGATAACATTAAATTCTTAATCAAAGGTCCTTCTGAAGACATCAACACAGAATACACTGCAAACATAGTCCACAAAGATATTCTGCAATTAGCTCATTCTCAGTGATCGATTAACAATACAAGACCTACTTGGTAAAATTGATCAATACTACAACTTTTACTTTCAGCAAGTACACTATATCACTTCTTTTAACAATAGCTTTTAATTATATTATTGTTTTATCACTTTCATTCACTTATTATAATTAAAATCAATACGTTAGTTCAAATATAATACTAAATTCTTTTTAAACCAAAATATACAATTACAAAAAAATTAAAACATACGTATTAGTAATTCTAACATCACAAAAACATGTTTTAAATCTCATAAATCACTTAATACTAATATACCTAAATCTATATATATAATGTTAAATTTTACTAACTTCCTACTATTCTTACACTAAAATTAATATTATAAAATATATTATATTGCATTACAAATATTACACTATTAATAATCAAGTTAATATTAGAAACTCACAGATCACACCTATATAATAACCAAGAACCAAAAACAAAAATAAAAAAAAAAATTTACACTTCATCAAAGTTTTATTAGAACTTTTTAAAATTTGATTAAAAATAAATAACGTAAATATTGCATTAATTACTTAATGAAAACAAATCTATTACCATTATAAAAAACAAACAATTAAACATATTTATATACATACAAATAATTATATCAAAAAAAAAAACTAAAAAACAACTTTCAATAAGAACAATTAATTAGAAAATACCTTATACAATTATCAAAAAAAAATATTTACAATACAAACATTAACATGACCTCAATTAATTGTAAAAGTAATCACATGTTGTAAATTAAATAATTTTATGCCATACTTTTTTACCAAAAAAATTCCCACAAAAAACTTCTCCTTCTTCACAACTATAATTAAGAAAACACTAACTTCACAAATAATTTACAAATAATTCAAACTTATAAATTCGTTTTAAATAAAATTATTTTTACAGTTAAATCTTCCAAACAAGACATAAACTTAATAATCTTTTAACACATTAAAGAACACGAAGACACGTTTTCAGTTCATCCTTTTGTTAACCATTGCTATTTGCAACTCTTGTTTAATTTATTTTATTAATTACATTTTTTTGTTTTACTTTTGCACTTGCTAAAAATACTACTATTAAACACACAAATTCATAACTTATAACTACAAAATAATAACAATATAATACAACTACCAAACTCTGTTATCAACATAAGCACTAATTTTAACTTAAGAATCAAAACAAACACTTACAATGCAATATTATATTGCAACAATCGTATATACTACTATTCTACAACTTTTTTTAAACTTAAGTAACAAGCACACAACAAATTCCCTCAACCATTTAGTAATTATTCTAGAAATGACATCTAACAAACTCTATAATTCAGCAAAAAAACGTATTATTATTTACTCAAAAAATTAAACACTAAACAAATGTTCAGAAATAAAAAATTATTAAATTTAACACATCACACCACAATAATCAATTCTTCTTTACGTTCTGAATTATAATAATTTGATTTTTCACTAAATCAAATATATTACATAAATCATACAACACACTAAACAATTACTAAAACCATTATTGGATACTTATAAAAAAAAACCCTAATAACACAACCAATTCTAGCAAACAACTAACACCAAAAACTACTTATTCTTTTATCTATCCTTGTGTTTCTTTTCATTGACATTTGAGTTTCCCTTCAATTTTTTGCCTTGCCAATGATTTCAAAATTTATTTTTCCTTCACATTAACAAACAAGTTGAAGTTGAAACAAAAATCACAACTCTTCATCTTCAAAAACACCTTTCATCTTGTAGGTATCATCATAAAAACACCACTATGAACCTTTTCATTGGCAATTCTTCAACAATTAAAATCTTGAAAACCGTTCTCCTTTATAATGTTTGAACACATAAATTTCCTACTTAATTCTAATAATTTTCCTCTTTTATAAATTTGTTATCAAACTTACAATTTTGTACACTGATAAAGCATGTTTTGGAACTCTAAGCACTAATATTTATCATTAAAATTAAATCTTTGAACAAAATTAACAGTCAAGACCATATTAAACAATTCCAAAAGAGTCACAATAGATATTTAATGATATCTTTACATAAATCACAATAAGTATTTTCAACAAATAACTTTTTAATTGCAATATATAAATTCAGTTCCTTACATTACAACACGAAAATAATTTCAAATTGATCTTTGCTTGGTTATTCTTTCCTTTCCACAAACATAAGAATCAAATGATAGAATCATCCGACTTAATCTTTAATAAAATTAGCATACATAAACTGCCATATTTTACTGTTTGACAATAAAATGTACCAAAATCAACATTTCACATTGCACTTTCTTGCATTTTATATACTGTGTAGTGTAACCTGATATGCCTTACACTAAATTTTAAAATAATAAACACTGCAATAGAATACTCTTCACATTTCACTATTTATTTTTTCACTTTGATATGTTTTTAAATTGCACTTAAAATTTTGCCTTCTTTACAAATATTAAATCATTATTCTTCTAACTAATTTTTTGCCCTATATTAACCTGTTACATTACTCATCTTCCTCTTACTTGCATTCATAAAGGTACAAAGTGAAATCCTTCTCCAAAGCACAATAATGATGGCACAACAAGAGATGTACGTAAAAGACATCACTCCTACAACTCCCCGTGGGTGGAGAGTTCGAATAAAGGTTGAAGAAAAACCCAATATCAAAACCTTTAGAGGAAGCCCAACAAAATTGCAATCACTGATTCTAACAGATTCCAAGGTACTACACAAATACAAATAGACAGCAATTCGTTTCTTTTTCAAAAACACAATAAAAACACTAATACCATTGTTCTTTTTCTTTACTACAAAATAGGGAAACCAAACACAAGCAAGTATTTGGGGTGAAGACATTGGGCGACTTAATAGCAGATTAAAAGAGCATACAGAATACTATATCTCCAATGCTATCATCAAGACAATACCTCCACAATACCAATATCTAGCCAACCCATATGATTGGAGAATCAGCCCTTCAACAGTGATAGAAGAGTGCCCAATTGATCAACAAAACACCATTACCACAGTTTATCAATTTACTCCATTCTCAGACTTCCAAAAATTTGTTGACAAAGGCACACCAATCAGTAAGTAACAAAACCCAGTTATCTTTAATAAATATACTAATCACAACACTTAAAAAATTTTACATTCCTACACTTTTACAGATGTCATTGGAATCCTTCTCGATATGAAACCTCCTCGACAAACTACAACTACACAATGTACTGTGCAAGAAGCAATCATCATCAACCAAGAGTAATTCCTCAACTATTAAATTATTTCAATGACATAGTTATTCCCCATAGTTCTCAAATCTTACATTAATACAATAACACTACATATTTATATCTTCTTTCGAACAAAAAATACTAACTATTTCATCTACTTCCAAAGGATGAAACCTACTCTTGTTACCTTCTGGGATCAATTGGCAGACCATTCTTGTCCTCTCATCTATGAAAAACTTGAAGAAAGGCCTGTTATCGCACTCCTTAGAATTCATGTCTTAAAATACAATGGTAAAATTCAAATTCTTTCTTCATATAATCATTCCCAGTTTTATTTACTTTAACAAAAATCTACCATTAATTGTTTCACAAATCTATGAATAAAGGTTAATCACTATCAACCAAAACTCCAACATTTCTACTTGTATCACCTCCAATTCCTGAAACTTCTGCATTGAGAACATGGTAAGACACATAACTACAACTCATAATAATAATATATATTAACTACTCAACTAACTACTTTTTTTGAAACAGGTATGATGAAACAAAAAATGAGATTGATACCAGATTCAATACAAACAACTACTTCTCTTCAAGAAATATTACAACACCAGCTTCTCCATCAGCTGTTAAACAACTTCATGAAGCTTCACTAATGCCACCAAATGTAAGAAATTCTTAACCTATAAATCATTATATTTAATTGTTTCTTTATTAATAACTCATTAGATGCAGTCTTTTATAAAATAAATCTATGTACACCTTATTTTACTCTATAAATGAATAACTAACCTACTAATACCAAATCCTACATCCTTTAAATTGTCATTCTTTTTAGTGATGAACTTATAGATGTTTTTATTGAGAAACCAATCATAAAATCATCAATTCAGGGACAGAATATATGGTTCTATATTCAAATCATCTTATCAAAAGTTATAATTTCATTTTATTCGCACTGGAAATTGGCCTGATAACAACCTAAAAATTGTGAATTGGCTTCCTATTATATCTTAAAAAATGGTTCAAACAATATGTATCATATAAAACTGACAATATACCATCTTACAGAAACCTGTGTATAGGCACACATAATTAGATTATGACAAACTGAAATACTATAAGGAACTCCACAAACATGTGATCTGTGTATGCAGTAATGTAATTAAGTTGCTGGTATGTTCTCTTCTATGTATGCTAACTTCCAAGACAAAAACATACACTTCAACTTTCTGACTAATACTCATAACTTTTCTCTTACATGGCAAATAAATCATGATCTTTCCAAAAATTTTACTAAGTTCTGTTATTAGACTAAAGCATATATTGTTGTAGGTTCAATTCCTAATGCCTTACCCAACTATTGGAGATACTCTACACAAAGCCTGTACCACCTTTTGAACCTATTGCTTTGCCTCTCATATGAATTTACCCCTTTTTTGCATGTAAACCTATTACATGGGACATTTACCAACCTCCCTTCTTGGATTAAACTTAGACCGTTGCAGTCTTCCTGTAAAATGATTCTGATATAGCTATTTACTGGCAGCTGTTGAGTGTTACTATATGCCACTTTCTCTTCTGTGTAGCTGGCCCTGTGTATAACCTGTTCTTATTGAAAATGTCATTGTCAATTTCTCTTTTCATAAGTGTTCTTGTTCCTTACCTTCCCAAGCTTAATTGGAACTCTTAAATTTTGAATGCATATAGCCATATAAGTATACTTTGATAGGGAATATAAGTATATGATGTGCTACTTTTACATAATAGAAATTTGGTATTCCCTGCATATTCTTAAGAATCATATTTTATACAAGCTATTATTCTTGAACCATACATAAGCACATAGTGGAAAATTTTGAATCTATTTATTTATTCATTATTTTGAATCACAGAATGATATAGATCACAAAAAAAAAAAAAAAAAAAAAATTTGTATACTTTATTTGTTTTCTTTCATAAAATGCACAAGTAAAATAGAACCATAAGAAATAACTTCTCATTATACTTACTAATCTCACACTTCACTTAATTTAATGTTTTTACTTCTCAACTCAACATGTTATAAATCAATTTTTATAGAACAATTTTTATCTTCAATAGCAATTACTTGAATTTACACAAATTCAACATTATCATTTCACTATAAAATCCAAATTTTATCTGAAATTCTTACCAAAAACTACATCTTTAACTTGTCTATAATTAACCTACTAACATATATAGAGTTAAATATACAAATTCCATAACCAAAACTGCAAAAAGAATAACAAGAACTAAAATTTTCTGCCATTCTCATTTTTAGATTCATCATCATGACCTATTATCTTCATCACAACAAATTCAAATATACAATAACATTATCTCATTCATCAATATATAGAAGTTTTGACAATGTAATAACTTCTTACTTTTAATTTAAAACTACTTCTCTAATTATTCATATGATCAATGTCATATTGATCTTGTAAAAATTTAAAAACAATATATACCACACATTTACCAACACTTTACGTACTTATTCTTCAACAGAATAAACTTTAAACCATAAAATGACTTCTTACATAATTTCAACTCATTAAATTTATATCAACTCTTATATAACTTACCCTCACAATCAAATACACAATTGATACTTTATTCAAACAATTTATCATATACTTTAAACACTTTTATACCTTTATAATCAAAGTACTAATAATAATCTTATAGACAACAACTAAATCAAATGTTAAAATTCAAAACAATCTTAATCAAATATTTTATTCAGCTCTCCTTTAGCTTCTCTTATTAAACTATATACACCTATATACAAAAACATACAATATATCAATTAATCATAAAAAAACCTATTTATAAGTAACTCATGGAAACATTCGAACTACAAATCTCCAACAAGAAATAATTCAGTTCCTATTTGTTATTCAAAAAACAACAAATTTCAATAATTACTTTTGCTTTTAAATCAATTCAAATATTACTTTTGAAGATTTCCCTTGCGTTGCATCCCAACTATTTTCATCGAACTGATTATGACAGGAAACTTCTCCTTAAAACGAAATCACAGATTTGTTTTCGATATCATTAAGATAAATGCATTATTACCATTTGTTTTCTATATCACTCTCCAACTTGGTTAACTCTCAATTAACACACAGACAACTTTCTGGACAACTGGAAGCATCCAAATCGTGGATTTTTGTCAGCCATTCTACTACACATCATGCAACAACTGCAAGAAAAAAACAGATGCATTGCTTCAACAAGTATTCACATGCACAGCAAGCAGAACTTCTCAATGTACTGCTGTACCAAGGTAAAACTGACACAAACACTCTTAATATGACATTAGTAAACCTAAAGATACACTTCTTTTATCATTACCAATGAATTAATTTCAAACCATCTTACACTAACTTAGCTCTTAACCAATCAACAAACTAAATCTCATATACAGGTGTATTGCACGACTCCAAGTACTCAACTCAACAACAACCATCGCAGCAACTGCCTTTGGAGAAATAGCTGAAAAACTACTCCAGATAAAGGTGTCACAACTGCATCAGTACAAAACACAGGTAAAAAACCAATAAACCCGACTCTACTGAACTTGATTTATTAACTATCTCAACAACAAGAAAATAAAGTCTATTACCTCTAAACACAGGATCCAAATCAGCTGAATGCAAAACTGTTTGAAAAATCTGCCAACATTGAGTACCTTCTTCAACTCAAAGCAACTGAAAATTCATTCACAGGGACAATGACCAAAAGCTTTACCATTTCACAAGCAATTCTATCAGAAAATCCACTTCCTCACCCGAAGCTACCACGACTCACCTATGAAGACAACTCTTCTAAGCAAAGTGCACTGTTACATGCAAAAGAAAGTAAGAGCAAATTAATTGAAACTGAAAAAGAACCTGTTCAAACAAAGTCTCTAGATCATCAATCTTTAGAAGACAACCCATTGCCACAATCCACAGAACATGCTGACACAAAGACAGCTTCCACGAGTTCAACAATACTTCCCAAGATTGAACAAAGTGAAAGCAAAAACAATATTCCTCAGTCTGATACCCCTGAGACAACCACAACAGGGTCAAGCTCACCAAATGAAGCAGAACAAGAAGCAACATCAGAAAGTGAAGAAGGAACCCTTACATATGCTGATTGTTTGACTCCACCTTGACAAAGAAACAAAAGTCTTTGCTATCTCTACATAACTCCACCAACGTTAACTCTTAACCTACCAGTCTTTTTGCACACTTCATGATGTACTGCAACAAGTTAAAAATAGTGTATCTAAGAACCTCTATGAATTCTATACCCACTTGTTTTTTCTTCCTTTCTGTCACTGTACTAATTTCTTACCTAACTATTACTACTACCAAAATTATCAATCAACTCTTTTTGTACAAACACAACTATATATAAAAAATGAATCACTCCTCAATCAACTGTTTTTCTACAAAAACAATTCTATATAAAAACATGAATTAATGAAAAAAATTTTCATCAAAAATTGGTTCTACGTCAACTAACAGTCAACTTTACTTTCTCCCTTCCCCAGGACAACTATTGCTCCCTTTGGACTCATTACATCTAAAAATTTTCTACTTTCTTTTCATTTTATTTTATATATATTCTCAGCAACAAAAAAAACGTAAAAAAAGCAACCGCAGGACCCACCAAACTTTCACCACTTCTCAACACTTCACTCTCTATTGCTTACGCTCTGCTCCTCTATAATCTAAACCTCAAAAACTCAAACCACCTTAATAACTTCCTCACCTACTATAATCTTACTTGTACCAATTAAACACAAAAAAACGTAGCAAAAAATCAAATACCCCTATTACTCTTCTATAAAAAACAAATTGACATTCTTACTTCACAAATAAATTCTTTCTCAAGCAAAAATACTAAAAACAACTTTCTACACTTACCCTTTTTATTTCCTTTCTCTTATTCAGTTATTTCAATTTTTCATTCTTTCACTTTTTATAACATCTATTAACAACCTTTTTGATACTCCATATCTCTAAAATTGCATTATATTATATATACAAAAATATCTATTTCTATTATTTATTACCCTTCTAAAAGAACGAAGTTACTCCATAGTTTCGACCAAAACTGATGCCCCATTTTAATGCTTTTCTACCCAAAACGACGATCATGGTTTGGCTCAAAACAATGTTCCATTTCTCACGCTCCTATCGAAAACCACATTGAAAGCATCGACATGAGTCTTTAACAAAACGACAGACCAAACTCCTATACAGCTACATAAAACGACATCCGTTATTTTTTTTCACCTTTTATAAGTACTTTTTTGTTGCCCACAGAAATCAGGAGCTCGTTGCTTCACCTGGACACAAACACAGAAAAAAACGAATCTCTGCATCCTCCACGCCTGCCTACACAAAATAAGCCAATAAATCCAAAGCTCTCAACTTTTCCCATTACCAATGACCCCAATCAATCCATTCAAACGATTCTTTCTTCCAGCAAAAGAAAAAATATCATCACAACTCTCCTCCCAATAACTCATTTCAGTACAATTATTCTCTCCGCTGCTCCCTCATCAAAACCTGCAACCAGCCCCTACCCATGACCTCATCCACACTACCCAATGTACTACACTTTTCCCCTCCTTCTTCTTTCTCATACAATACAATAAAAAATTCTTTGAAGAAAACTCATACATCTTCAACAGTGCACCAACACATCATTTCCGAAAAAAAATTTCTTCTACCATCACAATCATAATCACCACAGGCAACCAAAATTATCAATTCCTAAAGCAATAAACAAATATTTTTTCTATTCTACATAAATTTGACACTATTCTAATATTTTCTTTCTCAAACACAATTTATCTTTCTAACACAAAAATTAAAAACATTACTTTCACCAAAGTAAACACCAAAATAAAATAATTAAATACTAAAATTATAGTTTATAATTCTACTAACTTTACTACTACAAACCAAACTTCTAAACATAACTTAATTTTTTAAACTACAAATTAGAACCTTGCAAATTTTTACTCTAATTAAAAACAACACACAAACATCATTCAAAAATTTCAAAAAAAAAAATTCAGTTTTTACTTAAATATTTTTGCTCAAAACAAAATTTAAACTCTTTATTACCACTACTACCTGCATTCCAGTACCACCTATAATCTAATACAACTTGTTACAATTTAAATCACTAAAAAATATATTACCGCATTAACCTACTATATCACTACAAGACAATACTAGATAAACAAAGTTATATTCTCAATCTCTATTTTCCTTTTCACTTTTCCATTCCAAATATTTACTTTACATTTTTATATTCCCTTTCCTATTTTACCCCTACTATGTTCAAACAAAACATTATATAATTAAATTTTTTTTTCTTTTTTTCAATACAAAATATTCAAAAAACACATATTCACACACAACTTAACACAGAATAAATCAATATTTACTTTACATTTTTATATTCCCTTTCCTATTTTACCCATACTATGCTCAAACAAAACATTATATAATTAAATTTCGTTTCCTTTTTTTCAATACAAAATATTTAAAAAACACATATTCACACACAACCTAGCACAGAATAAATCAAAATTTTTACAAAACATACAACTTTTCTCACATGACAAACGCTACTACAACCAAAAACTATTATTTCATTAATAAATAATTTCAACCCTTGTCTCATTTTCTTCTATTATATATTATAATTTTTATCTCTCAATGACAAACTCAACTAAAACTTTCTCATTTAGTAATACTTTACACACATCTGATCCCCGATACCACACAAAACTACTATACAAATACCATTCTTTCTACACCATTACTGCACAATATGACAAAACAACTTTAACAAAAATCTTACTACTGAACCTTCACCGATACCTACAAACTAATCTATATCTACTTTTTACCAAAAAAGCAAAAAAAAAAAAAAAAAATTCTATATCCACTATCAATTCAATTCCAAACACTCCTCTTGCACTCTTCACTATACCATAAACACCTAACCATAAAAAGACAAACATATCCTCTCAAAACCCAACCACACACTTCTACAGCAACCCTACCCTTAGCCCATCACACCTGCTGCACAAAAGTAAAAAACAAACTCACCTCTTTTTACGCAACCTTCCCCCTTTCTTCCTCTCTTGTCACTTCTCACTTTTACATCACTTCACTACTTCACCTACCGACACACTCAAACAACTCCCTACTTCCCTCCTAACAACAACTACAACCAATCCCGGCCTATTTATACCCCTTTCACTACAATATTCTTAAACACTTCCTCTTCCCTCAATAACCTCAACCCAATATTTTCCCACTCACACCTAACTCTCTGCTCTAAGATCACCATCATAAACAAAAAAAAAAAAAAAAAAAAAAAAACAATCCCTTTTCAGGTATGAATCATACTTTCTTCTTCCTTTTCTTTTCCTACTCTCATATTAATAACCACAATAAACGCCCAACATTTTGTTTTCCTTCTAACCCAATTCAACGAAACCATAATCCTTAAACAAATACAAAACTTCCAATTCAAAAATATCCTCCACAAATACAATTATCTGAACTTCTAAACCTTCTAAACTTCCAATTCACAAATCTGTTTGATATATTCTTACTATTTCTTGTATTGCTTTTACAGCAGGTGATAACATCATAGCTAATGCCGATCAGGGAAGAATTACTACACCTGGCAAGGTAACACATACTACAGCCAACTCCTATCATGTATACAAACCATTTACAATTCACTTAATATATATACAGCACTCAATTTATGTTCAAATTTTCTACTACATTTGTCTACTGATATCTAAAACAATACACAATCTTAATAACTCAGCATGTCTACACAAATTTAACTCCTTGCTTCATCTTACTTATTAACATGAAAAAAACTCAAACAGCAACCAAATGAGCCAATTGCCTCACCTCAACTCTTTTTTTCTTCTTCTTGTTGTACTTCACCATCCCTTATTGTTCCTGTAGTCCTTTTACTATTCTTCGTTTTCTACCCCTTTCACTTTTTATTTTTAACTCCACATAAAACCTTCAACCGAAAAATAAATCATATATTTTATCAATTGCATAATCATTAAAAATTTTTAAAACCATTCAAACAAAAAATTAAGAGACATAATTCAAACTTTATCACTCACTGTATCCATTTCAACCAAATTACTCTTTACTTTTTTCCCTAAAAACAAACCCAATAATAAACACCTGGATGCTACCTCTATTAAAAAAATAATAAACTCACACAACTACAAACTAAATCCTATAAAAGCGCATAACTCATTTTTGCACACCATCTTATAAAAGCAAAACTCAAAAAATATATACATAAATATATTAACTACTTTTTACAGTTAATATATCACTTAACCAGAAATAAATCAAATGAACAAAAACACACCCCGAAAATAAATTCATGTTAGAAACATCAATATAATTTCATTTATCATTCAACTATAAATTTTTGCATTTTTTTACTCAAAATTAAAATATTAATTTTTTTTTTTTTCACTTTCCACTAACCATATCTGCTACATCAATCTCATGTTAGCATAACATTGTTCTATTAACCAAACTAATACCCAGATCAATTGTACTCATTCACCGTGATACCTTAATTTCTGCTCTGACAATCAATAAAAGCTACATCACCATACTACCTATATATACACATACACAAACACATAAATACAGATACACAGCAAGCAAACCATATTAACCCTCTTTATTGCATTTCTTAAATTGAATCCCTGATATCACCTCATACAGTTGAGACAATACCACACTTATTTTCCTTCACCACATTCATACAACAATTATATAATAAACATATAAATACAAATCCACCGCAAAAACACCATATTTGCACTTTCTATTGAATCCCTTAAATTGAATCTATAATATCATCTCATACACTTGACATCATACCATTTTTAACACTTTTAATATCTTTAATTTCTTTTCAATTAATATCCTTTGCCTATCCCTTTCTATTTTTCCATAATGCATACCTATTACAAGTTTCCCCATAACTTTTAAAACTGACCACACTTACTTTCTTTCACCACATTTCATACACCAATTACATTTTACCATTATACCCTTATTTATTTAGCTTCTTGAATTTTTTTTTGCAGCATACAAGCAGCAACAATGAAACCACAAAAAAAAAAAAAAAAAAAAAAAAACCAACAAACATATTTCTATCATTGTCAATGTTATCAAAAGCAAGCACCTCAACCATCACCTATAAAAATACTTTCTATATGAAAGTATTTTTAATAACGCTATTACAGGTAATAACTCATCACTCATAACTTAATATTGCAAAACTTTCTCTCAATTACAACATCAATTACTCATTTTAAAACCTATTTCAAACAACTTACATTCTAATATTTTTCCAATTATTTCTTATGCATTTCAGCCGCTTGACTGGGATTCTGGAAAAACATATCTCTATCATTGTCATGTTTTTCCAAAAACATTCAAGGTTCATATATTACTTCTTTCCAATCATACATAATTTACAAAATTCACAAATATTTCCACAACTACACTTTTTGCTCACCATCAACAATTTATTTTACTAATCATTAAATATATCATGCTAAAAATGTTTTTAGCGTGCTGTATAACGAAAACGCCTATAAAAGAGCTAATGCAACAAGTTTGTACCAAAAAACCAGTGGAACGGCATAGAGAGTTGCATTAGCTCTAATATCTGCACCACTATTATACAAACAATTCTCTAAAACAATATAGAGAGTTGTACCATTTCTCAATCATACAAAAGTAATCATATTCTACCCTTTTTATTCTAATCTTTCAATTTAATTAATTACTTCTTTTAAAATAATATAACACTACCTAACACAACTAACATTTATTCATACACAGATTTGGTCGAGAAGGGCGCATATATTTATAAATAATATGTTGATTTGGCTGAAGACAAAGATATAAAACGACCACAGCTCTTCATACTCCCAAAAGGAGTATGAAGAGCTTATGCAAGAAGCATCAGCCATTCTTCATAACGCATACTTACTGATCTTCAAACTCTCAAAAGGAGTATGAAAAGCTCATGCAAGAAGCATCAACTATTTTCCATAACCAATATTTATACACATAACTATTTACAAAATCACACAAAAAAAAAAAACCTTTCAACCACATGACAAGCAAGGAAAACTCAAATTGCAAGAGACTACGAGAAAACAATATCACATTTAAATGTGATAATTCACAGTGATACAAATCAAAGTAAGTAATTTCCTTCACAATTTTCCTTTATTTTTCCTCTTGAACAAATTTCCAATTCTTAATAACTAACTTTCCAAACCAACATATTGAACTAACTAAATAACTTGCATTTGTACGTTTTAGGTACACCAAGACTCAAGACCCTACCGAGGAAAAAGCTCTACACAACAACAACAAATCAGCTATTTCAAAAATAGCACGAAGCATATCAACAATCACAGTTGCAGCTATAAAATCACTAAAAAAATCTATAGAATAAAATTCCCATTACAATTATTTGTAACACTTAACATGATATGAATTATCTATTTACACCTTGTAAGGTGTGGACTCAATTACATTTGTATAATCATGATATGAGTAATCTTAACTTCTTCCATCAATACACAACTCATGTCTTTGTAATACAAATTATACTTGCGTCATATTCTTAACTTTCCATTTATCTGAATTCATTGTTTTATTATCAAATAAATTTAACATTACCCTCCTAATTACATATTTATGCTCTTCTTGACATATTACAAAGAAACACTAATATAAATCACTTCCTAACTACCACAATTTCATCAATTTCATTTTAACATCTTTAATCAAATTCTTTTAAAACTTTTCCATCAAATATCCTTAATATAAATCTCTTACCTATAACTTCAATTACATGCAAACAGATAACCCCAAAAAATACTAGCCCAAACACAATTTAAAAAACCACCAGGCACGCGCCTTGCGCGTGTCTTCCACCCTAGTATATATAAAAAGGGGCAGATGCGAATAAAATTGGGATCGAGACCACGATAACCGCCCATTCTTCGGACAGGGCTTCATCTGTCTTGGGGTAACCCTGTGCAGACCTTTTGCTGACTCTTGCGTGTGCATCGGCAGGCCGTGGTGCGGGTGCGAGCGTTCCTCTTCGGGTGGGGGTCAAATGTAAGGCATAGTTATCTGCGACATCTGAAGCAAACAAAAGACTGAGTAGGACAAACAATCGATTTCAGCAATTCTCCTTTCCATTAAAAGTTCACCAACCAATCACATCGAGTTCCACTCCCCTAATTTGCTTCCATTTTCTCGTTCACTTTATAGGGTTTCTAAAACGTTCATGGAAAAGAATTAAAAATGGCGGTTTCAGTCTTCAAATCGACCTCGAAAAGAGGAAATTTGGGTATTTCTTCTTCTTCTTCTTCTTCAAGAACAAGCACGTCGTCTGGGACTGGGAGAGAAAGTACTAAGAATTCGCCCAAGAAAGTCCCACCAAGAAGATCAAGAAGTGTAAGCGCTTTGTCTAGGACTCACCTCGACATGGCTTCTGATTTTCTGAATAAAAGAGACAATCCACTCTTCTGGAGCAGTGGTTCACCACCAGATAAGGGAATCGAGTCCGTAAACCCCATCGTAGTAGCTAAATTTGACGAAAATGCCATCGGAATCGCTAAATTTGAGGAAATTTTGTCTAAATCTAGCGTGACTAATGCGAAAATTGGGAGTGGTGGTGGTGGCGGTGGCGATAGCCGGAGAGGGCGGTCGGTTTTGAGAAATGCCGATGTGGGGAATCACTATTCGGGCGGTAGAAAGGAGGTCGGTCAGAGTTTGTCGAGAACGGACACAGGGCGGCGAGGTCGGTCCGTTTCGCGACATCCTGCATCCAGGGGCCATCATGGGACCTCTGAGGTTTGCACTCTTTACTTTTTTGAAGTTGTGATATATTTGGGTTCTTCAAATTGAAACTCTGTGTAGAAAACTTGGCAATTCCCATTCATGTCCTTATCAATTGTGTCAGTTCGAGAAGCCTTGCATAGTAGGTTTGCTCATTCATTATAAATGTCGATTTTACAGAGTGAAGTTGAACAAGAATGTAATTTATCGAAGAGTTACCGAGACAGAAGTAATTTGAATTCAGCATCAAATAATGTTGAAAAAGTTAAATTAGGTAGGAGTTCTTCTCAATTGTCGGATCACATGATGGGTCCGCTGACATGGTCCAGTCAGCATCTGCTTTTTGAGCCGTCAGATGGTTCTGCTTCAAGTTTGGTATAAACTTACCGGATCCTTATTTGATTATGATATCATTACAAAGTGGACTACACTAGATGATGTTATTTTTTGTCTTTTGTTTTGGTCAGTCTTGTTCTCAAATTCGAAACTGGGAAGATGGAGGCTCAATGAGTTCCTTTTCAGAAGCTGAAGAGAAAACCATTAAGGCTGTTTTTGAACAGATGAAGGTGAGGCAGAGACGTTGTCGCAGTAACTTGGTTTGGTAACAATATAATTGAGCTCATGGCTTAGTTACCTGAATGCTAGTTAGAAACATATTTAATTCTTCGGCTTTTATCATTGTAGATGGTAATAATCAATAGGATTTTATTACCATGTATATTTCCTTCTATATAAATTCCTTGCCATTTCAGGGTGATAATTTGAGAGGTGATACTGCCACCAGCGGAATTTATGAAACTGTTCGATCTGAAGTGAGACGTGCTATCTCAGATATCCACGATGACCTCGAAAGTGTAAGTTATTATGGCTTTGTGGGCTGAAATTTCTGTTGCATTTTTTTTTTGCTGGGCGGGGGGGGGGGGGGGGTGGTTAATTTGTTTATAGTTGTCAGTGTTTAATTAATTGGCATATTCTCGTTGGAAGTTTCTTGTAAATTATCTTCAACGCTGGTGAATAAGATCTGATGAAGACAATCTGAACACAAGAAGACTATTTTTATTAAATAAACTAGACAATCTCAATGGTTTAGGCTCTAATACCAAACTAATGCAGCGAAGAAGGACAGATTTGCTCTGTGTCCCGACTGGAATTACTGAGCTGTGATCAAGCGTAATAAAATGAGTTTGGTTTAATAAAACATTTGATTATAGTATTTTTTTTTTTTCTTTTAATGAAAACTTGATTATGACATGGATGGGGGTTATGAAATCAAATAATTTTGTAAAAATTTCGGCATGACCCATCTGTTTGTGGGACATACCATGATAAACCTGTCATCTGCTTGAATACATTTTAGGAAAATAAAGCAAATCCATCCATCCATGGTATCATTTCATGCATCACAAGCTACATAATAAAAACCGCATATAAAGGTTACAGTTTACAAATCCACAATTAAGTTACATGTTCGAGTGCCACTTGGCCGAATGACCTATATAATACATGTTCTATGATCATTGTTCCATCATCTACTAGCATAACATCGTAACTATAGAAATTTCCAAATCATGCATCCTAGCATTAACAACCATTATCAGACAACTAGGCAGAGGTATCACCATCTTTATCATCACTAGTCTTGGATACTCTTGTGTGGGTGGTTTTGAGTGCCAAAAACAAACCAACCTCCTATGTCATGAGTCCTTTCACTTCATTATTTCATCTTCAAACTTAAGGACAATTTTTTTATTTTTTAATTGTGGGTCTAGCTGCGGTACAGTAGCATTCTAAGTAGCTACTGTCATGGATTCTATAGTTAGTTGGAGTTAGTTAATAATATTCTTAGTTAGTTGAGGTTCATTAGGAATTGTTAGAAGTGGTTATATTTCTTCAGATTTATCTTCTGTAATCATGTTTGCTGGATGAAAAGAAGCATTATTTTTGTTGTTTGCTAGTTGATCTCCATCACTTTCATGATTTCAAAAAATTATGGACCATAATATACCAAGTACAACCACTAAAGTTTTTTTACAAAATTTTCCGACAAGTAAAATTTCCAACAATCTCGTCCTTTGGAAATTGTGACAAAATGAACAAAATAATATATTACATAAATTTGACCCAACCACAACATAAAATGTTTAAGATGTTGAAAGTGCTTCCATCCTATACTTCACTAGCACTCCCAGTGTAGTGAAAGTGAATGATATGAACATAATCCATAAACAACTCTTCTTTCATGGGCCAAGGGTCAGTATACAATAAACAACATCCTCTTATCAATTATAAAAACTGAAATATTCGGTGAATCTAGTATCTCACCTAATAATATTTGATACTGCTTGGACAGATTTGATTTCTCAGCTTTATTGCATGAATCCATTTCCAATAAAATAGTTCTTATATTTAAAGAGACCTAAGTTAAGCCATCTGGATTGGTGGGTGGAGAATTGATATGTAGATCGAAAAATTCTGGGAGCATGAATTGGAGTAGTCCATCTATTTTTGTATAGTCTCTTTTTTAAAAAAACTGTTATGTTGTATATTTAAACTCATGTCTCTTACATTTTTCTACTGGCCTACTATTGAGCCATAACCGTTATTGTTGTGTGTTAAACTTGATATTTATATATGCAGTCTAGACCTTGTGGTATTTCTAGAGTTTTTGCTTTTGCACTCCTGCTCTTTAGCTTTTTACTTGTGGCAATGCACAAGCTGGTAATTAGTTCAGTGATGGTTTTGGTCACTCACATCTATTACTATTTTCTTTTCTGATTGCAACTTTCTTGTTCATTGCTTGTGATGCAGCTATGCATTTGATTGTTCCATAACTTGTTCTTTGTTTCTTACAAGTTCAGGCCATCCGAAGGAATAGTGCCACCGATATTGCAAATATAAAGGATGCTGATATACCTCCTGACTTGGTTAATGCTGGTGGAGTTGAATTAGTCTTGGACATCAGAAGAGAATATGCGAAAGAGCTTGAGCAGGTAATTGGCCCTCACTATTAAGCGTATCTGGGATTCTGGGAACATGGTTTAACAGGAGTGTCTTAGCTGACAACTATTTTGATGATTCCTTTATAGCCTAACTTTAAACATGTCGCATACAACCCCTATCACACACAAATGGAAAAAGAAGCCAACATGAACAGTCAACCCTTGCAATGACAATTATGGAAAGAAAGCCAAGATTGCTCCAAAGTCTAAGACCTATGAACTCCATTGGGTCACTTGGTAGAGAACATCTTAGCACATGAAGATATGTTCAATCCAATCTATCATTTAGTTCTTACAGAGTCATAGAGCTAACGAAATCATGGGAAATGGAAAGTAAATGGGGAAAATGTACTCAATTGGAATATATAACAGGCTTACAGGCTTTATTTCTTTGTTGTGCTATATGGCTAATCCAGTTCACCATCAATTATTTAACCCACTGGTAGGTCATGCAGTTTGTCTGCTTGCATTTATATCATACTCATTTCTGTATTATGTTTGTTCCATGGGCAAGACAGAGGTTAATTATTAATCTGCTCCTTGCCTTCCCCCACCCCCCCTCTCTCTCTATCTCTCCCTCTTTTTTTTTTTAAATTTTTTTTAAAATTTTTATAAGAAAAAAGAAGCAAGCAACAAACTTTATTCTGTGCTAGTTTCAGATGCCAATTAATATTTGGCCTAAAACTGTGCATGTTGAGAATATCAAAGGTAATCTCCCTTCAGTCTCATTGGAAATCTGAACTATTGCTTGGAGAAAATATGGAGTAGCCATGCTAGTCAATAGGGTCTTATCGTGCTAATTTGTATCAATTGACACTTAAATTCTGATTTTTGAGATGCCATGTCAACAGGTGCAAAGGGAGGGTGGTCTTGCAAGGGCCATGCCTTCTCCCCATCCTTTAACTTCTACAATTATTTATACTATAATTTTACAATATCACAAGAAATTCATAGCTATTTGTAAAGTTTCCCCACAACTCCACCTCCCCCTCCCCCCCCACCCCCTTCCCAAAAAAAAAAAAGAATTCTTGCAATTATGCCATGGCTACCTCCAAATATTTGCAACAGTTCATTAATGTTGCCCCTAAAAAAATTTCTCCTCTCTCTCTCTCTCTACTCCCAACAAATTTTACTAATAGCAAATATGGTCAACCCCATGTGCATTATTCACTCAAATTTTGTACTATTTGCTATTCTCACCTGACACCTATCCTATTTGTAATGCCTGCCAAAATTCTTATTTTCTATAAAATGCCCACCTAGGCACTAATTTTCAGATAAGTTCAGTATTCACAAGAAAATTAGCTAAGCCTAATGCATCAAATTATCATAATTTTTAAGTTAGAGTTTTCAGCCGTCTGTGAGCGACATGCGCGCGCACGTGTCATCCACGGACGGCCATGATTGAATGGGATAGTCCGGGATATCCCGCTTGATGTAGGACGAATAGGGGAGAAATTAAAGGTTGGAGGGTTGTAGGCTTGGTAGATGGCATGGGGTGGGATTTGGGTAAGGATTGTAGGTTTGTATGCTGCTGGAATTTCAGGAAGAAGCGGCTGGAATTTCTGGACAGCAGTGAGTTCGAGGCTTTGTGGTGGTCTTTGAAGGCTTGAGGTGTTAGGATGAAGGATTGATGGTTGGAGAAGGGTGTGTTGGGTTAAAATGCTTACTAGAAATTATAGAGAAAGGAGGAAAAGGAAAGATAACTACTAGCCTCACACCAGTAGGGTCCTAGGTATCACTCCTAGTGAGAAGAAGGCATCACACCTTCTTAAGGATTGAGAGAAAACTCACAACCAATAGCAATTGTAGTAAATATCATTCATTGATTTAAAATCTGCTATTACATGCCTTTCTAAAACAAGCTAAGTTGGAGGCCAAGTTAGCTTCTAAAACAAGCCAACTTGGAGACCAAGTAAGCTTCCAAGAGAAGCTAGAGGACTTGGACCAAGTGGACTTGGACTACACCAAAAAAAGAAAAAAAGAAAAAAAGAAAGACCCAACTAACTGACCCAAATAGAAAGCCCAAAAATACAGCCCATATATGCCCCAAACTTAACTAAACCCAATTATGCAAGGCTCCAAGTGGGGCCGACATCATCCAACATGTGCCAAATCAAGGCTTGGGCCTTAGAACCCTCCTTCCCACGCCTGTTGTACACGTTTATAGGCTGCTGCCATTGATCTCCATCAACTCTCCTCGGCTTGAAAAAACTTGACCCTGGCGAGTTAAAAGCATGAAATCTCTCATAAAGGTCATGGTTTAGGCGCTGAAACTCTTCATCAGTAATCCACGTACAATCTGAAAGTGGACATCCCTTCCATTTAATAAGATACTTTTGATAGCCACCTCCTCTAGTTGAAATTAGTTGATGATCAACATCTTCAATCTCTTCTTTTAAATGTGGTGCCGGTGGGAGACGAACAATAGTGTCATCTTGGGATATATCATCAACATGACCAGGATATAGAGTGAGATCCTCGATGTTGAAGACATTACTGATGCCCATGTCTTTTGGTAGGTCAAGCACATAAGCATTGGAGCTGATTTTCTTTAGAACTTTGTATGGGGCCAGCACTCTTTGAATGAAGTTACCTGTAGGCACCTTTAGGATATCGTTCTGGTCTTATCCACACCATAACCATGTCTCCTTTATCAAATTCAGCAAACCTCCTCCTCAAATCAGCATGTGCTTTCTAACTTTCTGTGCTAATCGCGATCTTCCGCCAAACTTCATCATGTATGTCACAAATATGCTTGCTAAAAGCATCAGCCTCAACACTAGGACGTGCCTTAGGAGGTAAAGGAACCAAATCAATTGGCTTCCTGGGAAGTAAGCCTGTCACCGTCTCAAATGGGCTGTGACCTGTGCTCCTGTTCACAGAGCTGTTATATGCAAATTCAGCCATAGGAAGGATCTGGTCCCATGTACCAACATAATCACCAACAAGGCAACGAAGGAGATCACCCGACCTTCGATTAACCACCTCTGTTTGGCCATCAGTTTGTGGATGAAATGAAGAGGAAAACTTCAGCTTTGTATTCAGCAACCTCCATAAGGTGCACCAAAAGTAACTCATAAACTTCACATCATGGTCAGAAACAATAGTTTTAGGCAACCCATGAAGTCGAACAACTTCTTTAAAGAAGAGTTTAGCAATGTGGACAGCATATGAAGTCTTTGAACAAGGAATAAAGTGCGCCATTTTTGAAAATCGATCAACCACAACCAATATAGAATCATGACCTCGAAGGGTTCTTGGTAACCCAAGGACAAAGTCCATGCTTAAGTCTTGCCATGGTTCATGAGGAATTGGCAGAGGCATGTATAAACTAGTATTTTTCTTTCTTCCTTTCGATACTTGACAAGTTTGGCATTGAGAAACAACTTTGGCCACATCTCGCTTCAAGCTTGGCCAATAAAAGCGATCTTCAACCATTGCAATGGTCTCGTCTCTTCCAAAATGACCTGCTGCCCTGCCGGCATGCAATTCCCATATCACTTGTTCATGAAGAGAGGTGTTGGGTAAACAAAGGCGAGTTCCCTTGAAGAGATAACCATCATGCAAGGAGAAATTAGAATATTCTGATCGCTGTCCAGCCACCAAATCAGCATGTATAATGCTGAAATCTTTGCAAGAAGGATAGTCTCTCTTAAGCAAGTTGAAGCCCACAACTTGGATAGCCATAGAAGAGAGGATATACACCACATGACTAAGTGCATCAGCTGCCTTATTCTCAACAACAACCTTATGTTTGATGACAAATGAATATTCCTGCAAGAAAGAAGCCCATTTCCCGTGTCGATGACTCAACTTCTTTTGAGAATTGATGTATTTCAGTGCCTCATGGTTGGAATACAACACGAACTCCTTGAAAAGAAGATAATGACGCCAATATCGAAGTGCTTGAACCATAGCATAGAATTCTTTGTCATAAGTGGAATACTTTTGCTTGGCTTTATTAATCTTCTCACTCAATTATGCTACTGGATGCCCTTCTTGACTAAGCACACCTCCAATTCCCACATGAGAAGCATCGCAAGCTACTTCAAACACTTTTGAGAAGTTTGGAAGGTGTAGAACAGGTGCTTCGGTCATTCTTTTCTTTACTTCTTTGAAAGCTTGTGATGCTGCCTTGGTCCAAACAAACTGGCCCTTTCTCATGCAATTTGTAATAGGTGCCATTAAAGTGCTGAAATTTCTAATAAAGCGCCGATAGAATGTTGCTAGCCTATGAAAACTCCGAACTTCATGCAATGAACTTGGAACTGGCACTCTAAGATAGCTTTGAATTTGTCTGGATCAACCTCGACTCCTTTAAATGAAACAACAAAGCCCAAAAACACTACGCTTGGGCTCATGAAGGAACACTTCCTCAAGTTTATGTAGAGCTTCTCTTGGCAGAGAACCCTCATAACTTGTTGTAGATGGAAGATGTGCTCCTCCTTGGTCTTGCTATATATTAGGATATCATCAAAGTAAACAACTAGAAACCGACCAATAAAGGGCTGTAATTCCTGAGTCATGAAGCGCATGAATGTGCTAGGGGCATTGGAAAGACCAAAGGACATAACTAGCCATTCATAGAGACCATCTTTTGTTTTGAAAGCCTTCTTCCACTCATCTCCTGGCCTTATACGTACTTGATGGTAGGCCACTTTTCAAATCTATCTTCGAGAATACACAAGAACCAGCCATCATATCAAGCATATCATCGAGTTGAGGGATAGGAAATCAATACTTGACTATAATCTAGCTGTCAACACACATACGCCAACTACCATCCTTCTTTGGTGTGAGCAAAGCAGGGACAGCACAAGGGCTTAAACTTTCACGAATGAATCTTTTGGATAGCAATTCATCAACTTGCCTTTTTCCACGTGTTCACTTGGATTCATGCGATAGGATGGAAGATTAGGCAATTGAGACCCCGGCATAAGGTCTATTGCATGCTGGACATTATGCATAGGAGGTAGTTCATTTGGCAACTCCTCTGGTACAACTTCAGAGAAGTCAGACAGCAGCTTGGTAACCTCTGACGGCATTGCAGAAGCATGGACAGCAGCTGTCTCCTTCACTTCTTTCATCACCACAGCATATACAACACCCACCTCTTTACTCTCCACTTGAAACTGCTTCTTAGTAAGAATATGGAGAGACTTCTTACTATTTTCAGCAACATTTTTAGGCTTTTCTTCCTTGTATTTCTCCATTTCAGCTGTACTCATAGGTTTCAAAACAATCTTTTTGTTGTTGAACAAGAAAGTATAAGTGTTTTCCTTCCCACAGTGATACACATCTCGATCATAAAGCCAAGGCCGACCAAGAAGGATGTGTGTCACTTTCATGGGAATGACATCACACCATATAGAATCACTATAAGCACCACAAGAAAGAGAAATAAGACAGTGTTGAGTTACCGGAATTAAAGTACTATCTATCCAAGCCACCTTGTATGGTTGAGGGTGTGGTTGAATTGGAAGCTTTAGGTGTTCAACTATAGCTGCCGACACTACATTCATACAACTACCGCCATCAATAATAAGCTTTCGAGCTTGGTTTCCACAACTGTACCAGCATCTGAAAAATAGAAGTGCGGCGCCAATCTTCTTGCTCTACTTTAGGGGTTGCAAGGATATGCCTAACAACAGAAATTAATGAAGTATCCTCCTCTTCCTCTTCCAAATCATCAGTATTGAAGGCTCCATAATCAAATGAATTCTCGTTATCGTTATCTTCTTGTTGGCTCGGTTCTTCTTCATGCTCCATTCCAATATGCAAATTCCTCTTTGGACATTGATATGCCATGTGACCCGGCTCCTCACACTGAAGCACTTGTTTTCCTTTCCATTCTACTTGCTTGCTGCCATACGACCCTTACCTTTAGGATCAGCCATGTTAGAAGAAGATTGTTTGGATGCAGCAGGGTCGGTTGAATGGTTGTGTAGGGGCTGCCCGCGCACTACGATTAGCATCATTGAGCTTCCTAGGTGCCATTTCCCTAGCTTGAGACCCAAAATTTTTAACAATTGGGTATCTCAAGTACTCCTCCATATCCAATGCAACTTGGAAAGCATGTTCAAGGCTATATAATGGTTGTCAAAGCAACTCCCTTCTTATATCAACCCTTAAACCAGCCTTAAATCGAGCAAGCCTCTGTCTTGGGTCTTCCACCACTTGACTTCTAGTCTTTAGCTCATCAAACTTATGCATATACTCCGCCACAGACATGCTGCCTTGTTTTAAATTGATAAGTTGATAGCACAACTTGTCATGATAATTGGGTGGCATGTATTTCTCCCGGAGCCTGGCCTTCATCTCTTGCCATGTGCCGATTGGTGGTTGTCCCATCCTTCTAATATCTCCTTCAACACCTGTCCACCACACTTTTGCTAAGCCCACAAGCTTCATCTTAGCAAATTTCACCCTCCGATCCAATCATCACTCATGTCGTACCAATCAAAGTACTCCTCAATGGAAGCAAGCCAATTAGAAAATGGAGTAGGATCAATCTTTCCTTCAAAATCTGGCACCTTCATTCTTACCTTCTTTGTAATATCTCCAGCGGTATCACGTGGTTCATTCCGGTCTGGATCCAATAGTTCTTTGACCCATTCATACATGGGGTAATGAGGCACTTCAACCTGTACTTCAGGCCAATGGGGAGGGTGTGGAGGCTGATTCACCTGTTGCTCTTCTTGACTAGCATCTCTCTCACCATTATTATTACTTCCAGATGCATCTCCTTTGCACCATAGTTGCCCTATTATTGGTGGGCTGTGATATTCGAGTCTCTATGTTATTCAACTGCACATGTATCGCATCAATCTGCTCCATAACTCGAAAAAGCATCTCATCACACTGATTTTCAGTTAATCTCCCTCTAAAAGTCCTTCCCGATCGCGTAGACATCACGCCAACCTCACTCTGATACCAAACTGATGTAGGACGAATAGGGGAGAAATTAAACGTTGGAGGGTTGTAGGCTTGGTAGATGGCCTAGGGTGGGATTTGGGTAAGGATTGTAGGTTTGTATGCTGCTGGAATTTCAGGAAGAAGCGGCTGGAATTTCTGGACAGCAGTGAGTTCGAGGCTTTTTGGTGGTCTTTGAAGGCTTGAGGTGTTAGGATGAAGGATTGATGGTTGGAGAAGGGTGTGTTGGGTTAAAATGCTTGCTGGAAATTATAGAGAAAGGAGGAAAAGGAAAGATAACTACTAGCCTCACACCAGTAGGGTCCTAGGAATCACTCCTAGTGAGAAGAAGGCATCACACCTCCTTAAGGATTGAGAGAAAACTCACAACCAATAGCAATTGTAGTAAATATCATTCATTGATTTAAAATCTGCTATTACATGCCTTTATAAAGGGCTAAAAGCAAAAGAAACTTATAAAACAAGCTAAGTTGGAGGCCAAGTTAGCTTCCAAAACAAGCCAACTTGGAGACCAAGTAAGCTTCCAAGAGAAGCTAGACGACTTGGACCAAGTGGACTTGGACTACACCAAAAGAAAAAAAAAAAAAAGACCCAACTAACTGACCCAAATAGAAAGCCCAAAAATACAGCCCATATATTCCCCAAACTTAACTAAACCCAATTATGCAAGGCTCCAAGTGGGGCCGACATCATCCAACATGTGCCAAATCAAGGCTCGGGCCTTAGAACCCTCCTTCCCACCCCTGTTGTACACTTTTACAGGTTGTTGCCACTGATCTCCATCACCTGCGCTTGAAAAACCCTCTATATATGTTTACATAAATGTGTGTATATATATATATATATATATATATATATATAGACACACACACACACACACACACACACACACACTACCTATAAAAGTACATATCTAAAAAAAACTTTTGATTGACCTTTATACCCTTATTATAAAACTTAAATATTTTTTTACCCTTCCCTTCAATAGAGAACTACACGTTAATTATGATTGTAAAACCCTAATAACCTTACATATCTATACTACTAAAACAAATATAATATAAATATATTTAAATTATAAGGGCATTATTACTCGAGTGCTGCTAATCTTATTAATTAAAATATTGGTGTAAATACAATACTACTACTTAAAAAGGTGTTACCATGTTTCTCATAAATAAAAAAAAAATGTTACCATGTATTGAGAAACCTAACCTAAGTGGTAATCTATGACCATATGTGCCCATACGATTCCCTCGAAACCTTTAATCTATCTCTTGTTCTCTTTTGAAGACTTATATTATTATTGTTATTATTATTTGTTTAAAATATAAATAGAAACACACCTTTTATATGTATATATAGAATCCTCAAACCCTAAACAGGGTTCAAAGTCTCGTTTGTCTTGGATGAGATCTCGTCGAGACAATTCGGTCTCGCCACTGGCTGATACGAGAAATCCCACCGGTACAAATATATATGGGGTAGTATTATTCTCGGCCGAGAATGTCGGGCGAGACGAGACAAGATTGTCGAGAAATCGAAGTCTCGGTTGGATTCGAATGATTTCTCGTCCAAATCGTTCGAGATGTTATGCTTGCCCATATGAGCTTGAATTGAAAAAAGATGCAGATGGACATAGGAGACCATACAGCCTACCTTGAGGTCGTTTCTGTCGCTCGAATCTAGATCTGGTAGTTTGTTCACCAATCTGGTTGTCTCCGGTGGGCGGCGATGGCATCTCTCTCGTCTCAGGTGGGCTGTAGTGGCAAGTCGGTGGTCGAGGCCTTCCAAATCTGGTCTCTATCGCGTGACTCGAGCGGTTCAAGTCTCTCTTCTCTCTCACATCTCATGCGTGTTCGAGTCTCAATTGGTTCGAGTCTTTAAGAACCACCGACTTAAGGTAAGGTTTGTTTTTATTTTATTTGTTTTTGTTTTCCTTTTTTAAAGTGTTGTTGCGACTTTGAGAACCTTTTTTTTTTTTAATTTATAAATGATAATTTTTATAAAAAAAAAATCGAAAATACTAATTTTTAAATTTAGAAAATTGTTACACATTTTTTTAATCATCATGATCTTATAAATATGCATAAATAATATTTTAGAAAAAATATATTAGTGCGCTAGCGCTTATTTTTATGTTTTTGACCGTATTATGTGCCTTAAGTTCATAATTTTGCTTATTTGATGGTTCCAATGTAATCATCATATTTTTTACAAATTGTCTCTTTTTTGAATTTTTTCAAACATTTTTTCATGTGTAAAGTTGCATCTCGCCCGAGACGCGATGGGTTGGGCGAGACCGAAATGAACAAGACTGAAATGCGATGAGGACCGAGACCGAGATCGAGACTTTGAACAATTACCCTAAAAGAGCTTCTATGTCAAAAGAAAAAATTATAGAAAAAATGCATCTCTACACCCAACCGTTCTGCATCTTTTACACCATTCTTTTTCCATCTTTACTTGGTATGTCATTCTTTTTTTTCTATCTATAACGCTTATGTACAAATTTTTATGATTTCTTTCTTTATTTATTTATTTATTGATAAAGAATGATTTCTTTATTTTAATTTTTATATTATACATCAATTCTACTCTTCTTCTACACCGTATACATAGACTATAATAATGCGTCTTCTATGCAATCCAAAAAAAAAATTTGTAAATAATGATGCGATGAAAAACTTTGGAGCCTTAAAAAAACTGAGAAAAAGTGAGAAAAGGTCTTGAGAAAAATCTAAAAACACTATATTATAAGGGATCAGTTTTGCTTAAAAAAAAAAAAAGGAAAACAAGAAGCCATGAACGAGTCTATCTTGCAAAGATTGTGTCTTTGAAGATGGACTGCAATACCATTGAATAAATAGATGAATCGAAAAAAAAAAAAAAAAAAAAACATACGAGAAAGAGAAATCGGTGTCTCTTCTTCACTTGACAAATTTTTTTTTTCAAAAAAAGTAAAAATATTGATAATCACGTGAAGGGGGAAAGAAAAACAACTATCGATAAAACTCAATGTGAAAAATAAAGGGTATGAAAACTCTCTACTCTCTTTTCAATCTCTGTATGAACCCAACAAATAAAAAATTGTAGAAAAGGACGCCATGGAAAACTTTGGAGTCTTGAAAAAACTGAAAAACGTGAAAAAAAGGTATGTGAGAAAAAACATAATCATGTTAAAGGGAGAAAAAACACAACTGTAGATAAAACTTTACATGAGAAAAAAAAAAGGTAGGAAAAACTATCCACTCTCTTTTCAATATTTGCGTGAAAAAAAAAAAAAAAAAATATATATATATATATATATATATATATATATATATATATATATATAGATAGATAGAGGGTTGATTATGTGCGGGATATCTTAGAGTATCCCATTCGATCACGGCCGTTCGCAGATGATACGTGCACATTCATACGTGCACATGCGCACGTGTGTGTCATTCACGGACAGCGTGATCGAACGGGATATCTAGGATATCCTGCACATGTTCAAAGCTGTATATATATATATATATATATATATATACATTTAGACAATGACACCATGAAAAACTTTAGTCTTGAAAAACCTAAGAAAAAGTGAGAAAAAGGTCTTAGGAAAAAGTTGAGAAAAGAAAACTCGCAAGCTGGATGCCTAGATGGAAATGCAACCGATACAACCAAACAAATACATGAATCCCCCCCCCCCCCCCCCCCAAAAAAAAAAAAAAAAAAACCCAGAGGAATGTAAAGATCATCACCAAATCTTGGTGGTGGTTCACTGAGTATAGTTGAGAGAAAGCAGTTTGGGTCTATTCATCAAATTGGGTGATTTTGACAGTGAGAAAAAGAGGGAACGTGGTGCGAGAGAGGTTAGTTCACTAGAGTGGCTGTAAATAAGAGTGGGGTGGGAGTACAGCTGATTGAGAGAAATGTGATATTCACTCGTTCAAATATTAACATGTTTATAAATTTTTATAAATATAATCAATTTATTGTTAAAGAAAAATTCACGTGCATTGCATGTGTGCAATATCTAGTACATATATATATATTTGATGTGGAGCCAATGTTCACTAAGATTTAGAATGTTCCGTTGAACATTCTAAATTCAAGTCAAAAAAATTTTCGACTTGAATTTGACCTTGATATGATTTGGTCATTCCTTACTAATTAAATTGGCCCAAATTTATAGAACTATACAACAAAATATGAAACCACTGCTAATAAATATTTGATATTTGATATTTGATATTTGAATGTTTAGTTTATTTTTAAAACCAACAGAGTATAGTTAAATTTTTTTGAAATGGGTAGTAGAGATACAAAAATATATATACAAAAACATATATACATGGATTAATAGTTGTTAGAACGAAGAAATCTCATTTGAATGTGGTGCATAAAATTTTAGATTTTTGAGAAGTTTTGTTTTCCTTAAAGTGTTTAAAACAGCACTGAAGGATCTTTAAGTTATCTTCTTGTAAAATTGATATATATCTCCATTGAGTAGACTTTGTCCTTCTACTTGCAGTCCCAGGAACGAGCTAGGAAACTTCGAGCAGACCTCGCTCTTGAGGAGCACCGAGGTGAAGAGCTGAGCAGAATCTTAAAGGAGTTACTTCCAGATCCGAAGACCTCAAATGGACATAAATCTCGTCCAGGAAGAAAAGTAGGCTCATATGGTTTTCCAGCAGAATTTCTTATGCATTAAATTCTTAAACTACCTTTGGAAGACATGATTTTTCTCTTGCCTATACACTAGAGTCTTAAGCACATGCAACAAATGTTGTTCTCCTTTGAATTACATATTCACATTAATGTGGGGAGCAAATTGTGGCAAGCAAAAGTCCATCCATGTTTGGATCAGCCCATGTTTATTATGGGTGTTAAGTTTTCAACCTAAAAGCCTAAGCTATTTGCTGGAGGGCCCAAATAGGTGTGTAAAGTCATATCAAGCTTAGTATTTAAGCAATGCAGGATGTGGGACTTCCCAGCACTCCCCTTCACATGCAAGCCCAACAAGAGAAGACAGGGTCTGTCAAGTGGATGACAGAACGAAACGGGCCCAAGAACAGCATGGTTTGATACCATGTTAAGTTTCCAACCTAAAAGCCTAAGCTAAGGTGGAGGGCTCAACCTCAAATAGGTAGATAAAGTCATATCAAACCCAATATTTGGGTGATGTAGGATGTGAGACTTCCCAACAATGGGTATTTAAGCACAAATTAATTCATTTCATTTTTTTTTATGTAGCATTTGAATTGAGGTTTTATGAATTTTCATGGCACTTGAAGTTTGTCCTATTATAATTACACGTAATGCATATGATGTTTAATTATTTTTATCATTTTTGGTAGTGATCTTCCTCTTTTTTAAAAATTAAAATAAAAAATAAAAAATAAAATTATTTGGGGTAATGACTTCAAAATTCTTATTAATGAGTTTGTTGCGAAGGATAGATTTGTGCATTCAAATGCTTATAGAAAACAAAATGTAAATATTTTCATTTTCATGTCAAATCACTCGCTTCATGTATATTCTGCACATATTATTGAGGGTTGACATTTTTGTACACTGGACAATATTTGTTCTTTAATGATTATCAAAACATGATGGCAGACGAGCATTGAAAGAAGAAAAATGTCGAAACGTCTGACAGAAGAGGCCATGGCTTATTTTGATGAGTGTGTATCAATATCAACATTTGATAATTCTGATTTTTCATCGCAAGAGGATCCTCCACTTAACTTGGTTGGAACTACTACCCCAATTGGTGATGGTGTATCTTTACCCCAAGTAAGTACAACCAATTCAATGCTTATTGCCCCCAACAGTTTCCTTTTTATCATAAACAGGATCATCTTCGCATAGACTTTGTTTTTTTGGGGTTTATTACAGTCTAAACCATTAAATCTATACATATCATTAGAAGAAAAAACTTTAGGTTTTTTGTAACTACATTTCACATGTATATTAAAATTTATATGTTTGGGAGATGTTAAAAATGAGGACATAATATTTGGGGTGGCTTGGATATTTTTAGGTTTTGTTTTTAAATGTGATTCTTTCTCTTTAAATTTTGTTTTTGGGCTCCTTTTTCTAAAGGTGGCGGAATTGTATGATTGAATGGAGATTTGGTAGATTTTGCTTAATAGTTCAACTGACACAAAAATAATATATTTTTGTCAAAATATCAATAACATTTGTAAATATTTGTATATAAAAAATGAAGTTCATGATTTAATAACATAGTGCAAAAAATCCATTTGAAATACTTTCAAATGTTGGACAAAAGCGATTTCAGATATTCAGTTTGATAAAAAGAAAAAAAGTAGAATAGTTAAAGTCTTGCTTGAAAAATACATTTTTTTTTTTTTTGGTTTGTAGGTAGTTTTTGACAATGTTCTTTCCTTTAATGAACCAAAATTCACCAAAAATATTTGAATTACCTCAAAAGTGTTTGAAAAGTCCGCTAGAATTATTATTGGTTTTTAAAAAAATTTTAGATGATTAGTTATTTTTGTTCAAGTTTTCATTGACTTATGTTTCATAGTAGTTTCCAATATCTATATATATATATATATATATATATATATATATATATATATATATATCTAAAATTTATAGGCTTTGATGGTTTATTTGATGGCATGGATCTATTTTTTTTAGCTTATTGTGAAAGAAAAAATGACATGCGGATTTATGATCCTTTAGAATTTGTAAGGGCATGTGTCTCATGAATAGTGTATTAACAGTTTCATGCATAGTTATTAAACCCAGACTGGACCCATGAACTGGACTATGGTCTGGCTCGGTTTTCTAATTGGATCATTTCTGCGATTGAAGTGAACCGCATCAAACCTAAATAAACCGGACGAATGGGTTAAATTTTAGGTGAACCGGTGCAAATTGGACCGGTTCTACCAACAAGAAGTCAACAATTTTAAAATAAAGAGAAAACGTCAACTCTATGAGTTGAAATTAGGTGGAATTGTTAAAATAAGCCTTCCCTATGGGTAGACCAGGCATATCACTTGTCTAGAATTATGTTCTATATATATATATATAGAAAAATGATACATAGGTCCACTATCAGAGGACCAAAACATAAGACCACTGATTTGGCTGAATCTGATTGGTCAGTGCTATTAACACCGTTAGTAGCTAAAAAAGAACTTAATATGGAAAGCCCTCAATTCCTGATTCAAATAAATGTTTTCAAAATTTAGATAAATGGGATTATAGAGGGTTTCCTCAAAATTGCTGTGATCTTCTCCTTCCTTTTAGCAATTCCCAAAAGGAATCATCGACCAAAGTTTCGAGATACCTCCCGCATTCGAGTTCGGCAAAATATTCAGATAATTAACCATGACACATTATACAAAATATGCATCAAGATAATACCACAACTCAAATCAACCTAATTTAGATAAACGGGATTATAGGGGGTTTCTTCAAAATTGCTGTGATCTTCTCATTGTTATATGATAAAAACTCCCAATTTATCTAATTTTTCATATTTAGTGTCATATTGCCTTTAGTATTATCTTAAAAACATCGGGACACTGTTATTTGGAAAAAAAAAATCCCAATTTATCTGAATATTCATGGTACTAATCAGGGGAAAACAATGAAAGGGGGAAGGAATTCCTACTGTTATCTTAAAAAAAATCACAAATTATATCTTAATATTCATGGTTCTAAAAACGTACCTCTTTTTTTTTCTTTTTTTTTTTTTGGGGGGGGGGGGGGGGGGGGGGGAACTCCCTATTGTTATATGATAAAACTCCCAATTTATTTTATTTGTCATGATAATGGTTGAGTTGTGGTATTATCTTGATGCATATTTTGTATGATGTGTCATGGTTAATTATCTGAATCTTTTGCATTGATTTAATTTGTGATTTTGTGTGATGTGTCATCGTTAATTATCTTAATATTTCGCCGAACTCAAATGCGGGAGATATATCGAAACTTTAGTCAATGATTCCTTTTGGGAATCGCTAAAAGGAAGGAGATCACATCAATTTTGAGGAAACCACCTATAATCCCGTTTATCTAAATTTTGAGAACATTTATCTGAATCGGGAATTGAGGGCTTTCCATATTAAGTTCTTTTTTAACTACTAACGGTGTTAATACCACTGACCAATCAAATTCAACCAAATCAATGGTCTTATGTTTTGGTCCTCTAATAGTAGTCCTATGTATCATTACTCATATATATATATATATATATATATATATATATATATATATTATTAGTTTCAAAATACATAAATCAAAATAAACTTAAATAATGCAACCAAATAGATCCTATGATTAAATATATTTTTTTTTATGTTATTATTATTATTATTTAAAAGTATTATCATACATACTTTTCCTTTTTTATAATAATATTTATAGTAAGATTTCATTTTTTTTAATAATTATTATGAATTTTATTATTTTTTTTAATTATAAGACCGGTCCGACTGGTAACCAACGATTGAACCATCGACTCGATGACCCGGCCTCTCAACCAGGTTAATGCCCGGTCTAGGTTTCATGACTTAAGCGAAGTAGTTTCTAGTATATAATTTGACTAGCTTCAGTTAGAACTCCCTAGAATTCCATGTGTGCTCTCAAGAAAAAGCTCAAGAGCCAAAGGAAGAAACGATAAAAGCCAAATCTGTAGAGCCTTAGGTGTTTTGTTGGAGTTTGGTTAAATCTCAGATGAGATTTAAAGCTTGAAAGCTTCAAAGGACATTTGTGTCCTTTGACCTCTCCAACTTGAGACTGTAATCATATGCATCTTTTATTTTTATTTTTATTTAAAGAAATCCCATCACTTGCATTGGGTTTTAGAAGAGTGATGACACATGTCATGACCTTTTTGACTTGAATTTGGTTGAGTTTCAATAAAATTGTAAGAATCTTGCAACGTGGAGGGCATTTTAGTCATTTCACTCATAAAATTCTCGTTTGACCTCAGATTATGTCCCTAGTTGTTCTGTTGTGCTCGTATTGGCGTGAGGAATCTATATATAGGATCAATTTGAGAATTGAATGGCTTTAAGGTAAGGATGGTCCATGTTGGCTAAATGACCCTTTTTTGGTTTTTTGGAAATTGACCCTCGCTTTGCACCTAGATTTCAAAATGAATGAGTCCGTTCATTTTTATTGAAGCTTAATTTGATATTAAAACATGTTTCGAGAAGCATCATATTGATTTGAAAAGGAAATTGGCTTAATCAAAGGGCGAATGCTTGTTTTATCAAAAGTGCCTTTGTTTGAGCCTTTGACAGTTAGTCTCTTTGTTAAACCCAACCATTTGACCGTAGTTGAGGATTTTTGACCTAAAATGCTTCTAGAATCATAGAATTTTGAATGATGGATGTTTTGATTTTGAATGGTCCAAGTCAGACTCAAATTGATCAAAATAATCATTTTTGGAGAAGGGTTCAAGCAAGCGAAGTGCAAGAGGGAAAAACCAAAGGATGGCTCTCGGGTAGCTGTTCAAGGCCAAACATCCATGCCATCCACCCTAAATGGCCACCAGAGGTCGAATCCTATTTTGATTCCAACTTCGATTTTTTTTTTTTTTTTTTTGCTCGATTTTGATCCTATTTTCTTCAAATATTTTGATATTTTCTGCATAAATACAAGATTTTAAAGTTTCTTGAGAGTTTTTAAGAGAGTTCTTGGATCATAAGTGAGAACTAATCAATTTTTGGGTTGGTTCTCTATTAATAGAGACCTCTCCTCATTCTGCAGAACTTTTACATTGACTCACATTCAGAGAATTAGAGAGAGCTACAAATTTCCTTTACCTGAGAGACCTTTAGAGTAGCAGCAGAGGGATCTTCTTCAAGTTCTGCCACATCCTTTGAGGCTAGGAAAAGAACAGCAACAAAGAAGAAGAAGCGAGCGAAATACTTGCAGAGATTTTGCTGGAGGTTGATGCTGGATTGCTGGAAGCAACAACAATGCATTCCAAAATGCATTAAAATCAAGCAATCTTTCGTTAAGAGATAGAAATCTTCACTACAAGACCAAATATGGTTGTTTGTATGAAGAGAAAGAGCAAGAAAATGCTCTATTTCGGAGGGAAAAATCTGTTTCTGGAAAGAAAATATATAAAACTCCTTCAAACGGCTATAAGAACCTAACCAACAAACTTGTAACTAATTGTAATCATTTCTAATAGATTTTAAACTAACTATAACTGCCTCCTAACTTCCAACTAACCATAGAGTCTATTAGTTACATCTTAAAGCTTCTAGTCTAGAAACCAAAGACAAGCGAGAATTGCTTCTAGAATGTGCTAGACAGCACATATATCTTCCTGCATGACCCCCTTCTTGTTTATGAGTTTGCATAATAAAGTAGAAGCGGCTCTTGATGCAGCTGGTTGAATTCTTTCCTTAACACCATCCAAGTAAGGTCTCTTGCTTTGAAAAGAAGCTTCATTATTCAAACATCAACTTTTGACTTGTTTTTGACATTGGTTTTGTCAATCTTCGACCTCTTGGAAGCATAAAAGATCTTTCATGGAAGCTGACAAGTCTTCACTCTTGTGGTTCATCTTCTTAGGAAGAGGCAAATTCACAAGGAATGTAACCTCTAAACATCACCTCTTTAGGCTGTCATTGTAGTTCAACCTTCTCTAAAGGATTGATTTCAGGGGTTGCTAAGCTAGAAAGTGCCAAACCGGACTCAAATCAAAGCAAGGTGGCATATCATGCATAGAAGATGCCTTATGGAGGCAACGCATGAAAAACTCATCATAAGATGGGTGTATCAACTCACTAACAGCACTAGTGATCTCAAAATCAACCTCATACTCTAGTGGAATTGAAGCACTAATGCAACCACTATCAACACTTTCTTCCATAAGGCTTGTAGAAGGAGGTAGAGAAGTTATTTGGGACCTAGAGACTACCTTTTCCTTTACAGGCAAGCAACATGTATGTTCCCAACTATCTTCTTCAAAATTATCACCTACTTTTTCATTTAAGGGTTGGTCATAGAGGGGTTGCCCTACACATGGCTCTATTTCTTCCATCAAGAGCTAGCACTTTGTTGTGAGTTTCCATGTTACCATGCTTGAAACATGTAAAGTCAGTTCCCTGGAATTGCCTTTTCTCACTCATGGTTCAAAGTCACGGCCGAAATCGTGACGTCTCGCCTGAGACGTACCGGTCTCGAAGGCTTCCAATAAGAGACGTTACAACGGTACAAAAGAATCTCGCCAATTCCTCGTCACAACCGTGACAGCAATATCTGGTCGTAATCTCGCTATGAAATTCTGAGACCAAAAAAAAAAAAAAAATTCTGCAAAGGCTACTCTACGTCTCCATAGAGCTCCAAAGTCCCCTTCCATTGAAGCTTTTCCAGAGCTCTGTTGAAAAAGCATCAACCCACAAGTCAAAAGTCTACAACCCGTGAACAATAAACCCCAAATTGAAGACTGAGTAGTGAGTAGGAAAGGAAAAAACCCAGCAAACCCCAAATTTGGTACGTACCTGGAGAAGTGGAACTACTGTGGAAAAAACCCATCAACCCCGACGTCGTCGATCGAGTCCCAGTGTCACCGATTAAGTTTGTTATCGTCTGCCGTCACTTGGTCTGGCTGTCTCTCATCGTCGCCTCCCTGGAGTGAGTCTCAAGCTCTCAAACAAGCCCCTATTGGCTTCGCCGATCAAAACTCGCCGTCGTCGCTCGAAGGCCGCCGTCCTCGCTCAAAGGCCACCGTCGTCACTCGAAGGCTATCCTCGTCGCTTGAAGGCAGCCATCATCGCTTGAGGCTTGCCGTCGCTGATCAGGTCTCGCCATCGCTGGTCAACCCTCGTTCCTCCCTCGACTCCTCTTGAGCCTTCACTGAACCCTCAGGTAGTCGGGTTGGGTGCGTGGGTGTGTCTGAAGTGTAAAGGTAAGTCAAACTCTTAAGTACTTAAGAGTTCAGCTTTTTTTTTTTTTTTTTTTAAATTTTTCTCTTCGCTTGCATTTTTGTTTTTTTTTTTTTTTTTTTCTCTTTTACTGGATTATACTTAATTCAACATATTCTCTCTTCTTTTTTTTAATGTCTTATATTCCTATTAGTTAAGTAATTTAGGGTTTTCAAAAGCTGTATTTTTTTTTTTTTTTTTGCAATTTTTTTTTTTTTTTGTTCTAATTAGAAAAATAGAAAAAAATATTCAACATATTTAATTGTTTATCAAAACTTAATTAAATTGATATATGTTAAAGATTGAAAATAAATGAGTATATTTCATTTTTAATTTTGATTGAAAATAAAAGTTAATTCTATTTTTTTCTAATAATAAATTTTCAAAAAAACACAATATATTCTTATATTCCTATTACTCTATTAGTTAAGTACTTTAGGGTTTCAAAAGCTGTATTTTTTTGCAATTTTTTTTTAATCTTTGGGATGATTTTGATTTATATGACTTACATTGTATATCTAAGACTTAAATATTGAGTTTCTTATTACTTACACAGTGCGCTCTGCTACCTGTTTTGATGCTTTTAACCATTTTATATGTTCTAGATTATTTGTTTTACTTGTTTTATGCTTCCAATATGATTGTCATATTTTTTTAGATTTTTCCATGATTTTTTCAGATTTTTTTTAGCTTTCTTTCATACGTAATGTTGCGTTTCACCCGAAATGTGACGAGATTTCCGCGACCAGTGATGACTGTGACCGTTACGTGACGGCATCCGTGACCGTGACTTTGAACCATGTTCTCACTCCCAAGGACTGTTCCAGGATTTTTTTCTTGATGGTTTCACATAAGAAACTATTGAAACACTAAACTTTAGAGAGTGAAGTAGGCAACAAAGGAGGGCCGGAGGCCAGTGAGTTAGCAAGGAAGCTACTCATCGTGTCATGAATCTTAAGATCGTGAGAAAGAGGGGTGAGATTTGAGGGTAAAGCCGTGAACTCGTGAAGGGTGGGGGGTGTTTCTGATTTTCTTATGCAAAAATTGGATACCCTTATCATCTCTGACACTTTTGTCCAAAAATAAAAAAATAAAAATCATTTTTGACACTTACAAGTCTCTAGCTAGGGCACTTTAGTAAATGTATAAAAATTATCTATCTAAAAAATAATAATAATAATTAAAATTACCAAAAGTTGAGTGGTTGCATGTGCCCCTATAGGCAACATTGTGCATCAGCCCTTGCCCACTCCAACAATAGAGAAATTAGACCAAGTGGTTAAAAATCTAGCAACCTCTTCAAGAGGAACTTGCTGTCCGCTACTTTTCTTCCAAGCATTTGAAGAGTACCCACCCTTAGAATGGATTTGAAATTAAGGGAATGGAAGGAATTTCTCATTGAGCTTCTTCCTTTTACTCCAATTTCTTATCTTTCCTTGTCCACCCCTTTGGTGAAATACTTAGCAATTGTTTCTACCATTTGTAGGCTTTTCCCCTAAGATGAGTAAAAACCAACTTCACCTTCTTTCCTCTCAGAACTTCATAATAATTTAATACTCTCTTTCATTAAAAAATAAAGAGTATCCAACCAATCAATGAAATATTCAGAATTGAAATTTCCATTGAATTTTAGAAGCTCATCTTCAATAGTAGAATCCCATTTGGAGTCTTCACTCTCGTTAGGAGGGTGGAGGTGCTGTACCTTCACCATTAAAGCCACTATTTGTCTCCTTAATTCACCAATCTCATCTCTATATTGCTGATTTGGTTGTTGAACATCATTCCTCTCCATATTTCTCATTTGCTTTTCGCAGATGATGCCTTATTTTTTTTGTGGTGCTAGTAGTGAGCAACTTAGACATCTTAGGATTGTGCTCCTTTTCTTTGAAGCGGTTTCGGGTTTGAAAGCTAATCTTGGGAAAAGTGAAATCATCCCCATTGGAGACATTATCAACATATATGATCTTGCTATCAATTTAAATTGCATAGTTGGAAGTTTGTGTACAACTTACCTTGGCCTCCCTCTTGGGGCAAAGTATAAAAATGTTAAAGTTTGGGATCCAGTGATTGAGAAAATTGAGAAAAGTGCGAACACTTTCTTACCCTTTCCTTTTTGACAGTTTGAGTAGTTAAATCTCTAGGGGAAGCGAATGAAAATTGGTTGAGTTTTGGTTTCTATTTATTATTTTTTTTTAATTTTTTTTGGGTGGGGGGGCACGAGGTGGGGGGAAGGACATTAAGGGCAATAATAAGATATAGGATCAAAATTTTGTTGTTAAAACTGCTCTGATGAGTTATTTATTTAAACTAATGTTTGGTTATGGAGGATGGTAGGGAAAAAGTTTTAGTGGACAAAAAATTAGAATCTTTTTCCTCTTATATACAAAGGAGAATTTCTATTTTACTTCCCCTCTTTTCGCTGCAACCATGGTTTTATGTGTTTTTATTTCTTCTCTCTCTCTCTCTCTCTCTCTCTCTTTTTTTGGGGGGGGGTTGGGGGGGGGGGGGGGGACTTGGTGGAAATAAAATTTAAGTAAAGCATTCCACAAATTATTTGTAAGCAAACATTAAAAGGAACTTGAATGTAATATAAAAAATTATTTTTCATACTTGCAGGAGTCAGGCAGTCAAGGTCAGCCCATACATAGCCATGAAGGTTCTAGTTTAACAGCTAGCAGCAGTAGCGATGTGTTCACCCTAGATAAAGTCAGTCCTAACGTTACTGACTCTGAACAAGGTCGGAAATTTCAGTTCTCCTTTACTCGTAAACCAACTGAGACCTTTGGGCTTCAGGATGAAATAAGGAATTACGTAAAAAATTTCGAGAAAGACATTGAGAAAGATGCTGTTGACTCACAGATTGTAAAATTGAATTACTACGATGTAGATGAGTATAATTTGCAGCTCTCGTCGCAAAGCTTGTTGTTTGACAAGGTGTTCTATAAGAACAGAATAGAGTTTGGGAGTCTACTTCTTTGTGGTGGAGGTATTGCAATTTCAGTTTCTCCATTTGCTTCTATTATCTGAGTTGTGTGGTTGTGGAAAGTCCATGAGTTATGTGTTCTTCTGAAAGATCAACTTGAAAGTTGTGTGGAGAATTTACATTCTACTGTATGATACACATTGTATAGCAGTTGCTTGTGATCTGAGAACATGTGTTGGAAATAGAACTAAATTTTAGATTTGAAATGCGAGTGAATTACATCATCAAATTTGTCGTGTGGAAAACCAACCTCACATTCTTCTGCAAGCCAGTTTTGTCAATCATTTGGTCTGTAAATAAAAAACTATCACAATGATAGACTTCTGCATTTGTTATAGAAACAGGGTGCGAAATAAAACCCCGTTTCAGCTTTTCTTTGTCGGGCTGAGTCAAGGCAGATCCTACCTCTGCACATGTTGCTGGTGTAATTGAGCCAAACTGGTTGCCCCACTCTTCAGTCTGACCGAATTTCCTCAGCCAGCATGAATGGCAGTTTTTGTTTTATTTATTTATTACGGTTCATAATTTCCAAACTTTTCATGAATCCCAATGTTGTGTTTAGTTGTTTCATCATTTGATAAATTCTTTTGAGCAGTGCTCAAATAAGTCCATTCATAAATTCTTATTTGGTAAATTCCTGGATCTACCCTTATTTGGATTGTTGAGAATTTTCTGTGTTATAATCTTATGATATTCTGCTTAGGCATTGGACAAATTATCCAAAGTATGACCCAGGGAAAGCAATTTCTAAATTGCTTGATTGTGGAGCCTCAAATGAAAATAGAACCTTGTTATAAACGCTACAAGCTCTATCGGGAAATTAAAAAATAAAAAATATTCTAGACTATTCATAAATTAAAAAAAAAAAAAAAAAAAAAAAAAAAAAAAAGAGGAGGGTTTTAGCCATGGCCATGGTCGGAATGGGATCCAGATCAACTTAAAAAAAAGGCATGAAGTAGAAGCAGTAGCTATGATTTCCATGCCTAGAACAAGATTCAAATCTTTTTGTATTTTTTTTTTTGTGGGGGGGGGGGGGGGGGGGGGGGGGGCGCGGGGAATTTAAAAAATTAAAAAATCAAAAATAAAGAAAGGCACAAAGCAACAGCCAGTAGTAGGAGTCAGGTCTGCCAAAATCGAGACTGGAATCGAATTAGCTAAAAAGAAAGAGAAAAAAAATTAAAAAACGCAAAACAAAAGCAGCAGCAGCAGCAGCTGTGGTTGCCCAAATCGGAACGGGATTCAAATCAGATCCCATTCCATGTTTTTGTTGTGCGGCGACGATCTTTATCCTTGCCGACTTTGGCGAAGGGGATCCCATTCCATCCGACAAGTGGAGACCCACCCATGACTTCTATATGTTGATAATATGCCTTAAATTTAATCCTAGAGATGATACTTTAAAAAAAATGAATTATCATTGGTTTAATTTATTATACAATAATTATAATGGCAAGTTTATATATCATGTGTTCATTTTTTATGATGAATGCATGATATGTCTATGGAATGAATGTGGAGAAGACGATATCCCAAGGAGTTGAGATGTAAGACTTATATTTCTTTTTTACTTCTTTCCTAAATTATTCTTAGTTTTAGGTCTATCATATGACATTGACTAGACCAATAAGACTAACACATGTTATGCTTGCTCATCAGGATGGTGGTCAGTTTCAAGTCATATGTGTATAGACACTAAAACAAACATGTGAGTGTTTGTTAAAGAATAAGTACACTGAAAATGACCAACATATCTTGAGCATACTGAATGGAGTTTTACCTACCGATCAATCAGTAACTCATAGTCATAGTGTAGACATCCTCATTTTTATCCCTAAGAGTTCATAAATTCATTTTATGAGTTTTTGAAGCATTTAGGAGTCTCTAAACCTTTGAAAGACATTTTTGCCTTTTAAGCTTATGTGCATAGTTCATTATTGCATACATGGTTTTGTCTCATTTTTGCATTCTATCCTTTGCATTTAGTTTTTAGGTGCATTTAGGATATGTATGTGTAATTTGGTTCAATTTCAGATAGGTTTGGATAATTAATTAGAACTTTTGCGACTTGAAAGGCAATTTCGTCTTTTAACTCGAATTTTTTCCAATTGATCTCAAAACTCGTCCCGGATTGTTCCAATGAGTTTATAATGATGAAAATAGTCTAATTGTAGTATCAATTTGAGGATTGAATAGGTTTGAGATTGATTTACCATATTATTCACCCATGGCTAATTGACCCTTTTCGGTTAACCGCCTTATTAAACATAGCCACTTGACCATGGTTGGAGATTTTTGGTTCAAGAATATTCTAGACTTGTTCTTTATTGAAATATGGAAATTTTGTTTTTTGAATCACTCAATTCAGAGTTAATTTGATCAAAATATGACCGTTTTAAGATAAAGATTTGAGATTGGACAAAACCGGAGGGAACTTGAGCTAAGCCTCGGGTGATCGATTAGCCCAATCAGTCTAACTGGTTGGCCCAGCAGGTCACCCGAGTCCTGTGCTCAATTTTGCTTAATTGCCTATTTTTGCGACTTTTGACCTTCCTACTTCGTTTTTCTTATTCTAAAATTACTCTAATCCTTGTTTTAAGGTAACTTTAAGTTACTTAAGGCCCAAGGGAGTTAATAATAGCTTTATATTAGTTTTACGTTGAATTAATCTCAACCATTGAATCCTAGAGAGAGGAGGACTACGAATTTGGACACACTTATATACTTTTAAGAGAGCATTATACTATATTTTTTAAGAAGAATAAGAAGGAGTTCAAGCCAAAGAAGAAGGAGGAACGCAGTAAAGGCTTTTGCTGTTGTAAGCATCATCATTCCTTTTCTATTCTTCTCTATCTTCTCATGGTTGATTCTCTGTATGCTTAAGGTTTAATATTGATATGAATGCTATGCCTATTTGATATTATTGAGTTCATATGATTGTTATTGAGGGCAAGCATGCCAGTGGAGTAGGGTTTTGTGTGTTGTGTGCTAAAGTTATGATTCTCTCTCTCTAGAATTAGGGTACTTCTGCATATCATATTAGTGGATGTTTTAGGACTGTTTTCTCTTCATGGTTCATTTATATGCATGATTTTGAGCACTTTTCAAGTAGAACTCTTCTTGCATAGGGTTTATCTTCATGGGTATATGGATAATTATTCTTTTAGAGGATAATTATTATTTTTAGAGGGTGAGTCTTTACATGAGTGCTTTCTAGAGTGTATTTGTGCGCCATTAGTTTTTTTGCATTCTTAAGTATATATTTTACGTAAAATATGTGAAGAAAACAGTCATACGGAGTACTTTCTATGTAAAATTATCTTAGGATAGTTTTTCTTAAGAAAACTTACCGTAAGGATGCTTATTTCATATTTCTACATAAAATCCTTACCTATTGATTCATGTTTTATTTTCTTTTCATATTTTGAGTTGTTATATGATATTTTCATCAAAATAATTCATATTTGGCATGTTTTTTTTATATTTTTATGCATGATAGTGAATCTAGGGCATATAGGAGCATATTAGGGTTTTGTCTTTCTTTTGATTATTACTCTTTGCATGATTTTTAGGATATTTTAGGATGTTTTAGTATTCTATCAAAATTTGATTTAGGCTTTTTAATAATAATTTAAGCATGGATATTTGTTGGTTTGGGCATTATAATTGCCCTATAGCATACATAGGATGACTAATTGATATTTTCTCAATGATTTGACATGATTGGCATATAGTAAATTGGTATATGGTGAGTTTTGTTATAAATTGTTTTCTTCTCCCTCTTGGGTTATCCTCTTGGGTTATTCTCTTTGTATTAAACTATAACTATTAAGTTTCCTACTTCTATAAAACTTCTTATTTGTTAAGAGTTCTATCTTTTCTCAAATTCCTATTTTCTCTCATTCCTTTTTGGAAACTCATTATTTTTTAAAACTCTTCTTTTTTTTTCTTTTCTTTTTTTAATGGAAACTTAGGGTTATTAGTTCATTGTAAAGGAAGCAACTCTTTCTCAATTGAACTACGTGGACTTTGATCCTTATATCTTTGCATGTGGGGTACATAGGCACTCATTTGATGTTCAAATCCGCCCTAGGATACAAAGTATCCTAAGTTTTCTTTTCTTGTATTTCCTTTATTTTTTATATCTCTCTCTATTTGCTTTCCATATCTCTCCTTACTTGTTTATGGATGTTTATGTGAATGTTTATGAATGTTTATGGATGAATGGATGGTTATGGATGATTCTGATTCTTTACATATGCATAGTGACTAATTAGGAAGTGATTGAAATAGCCCATATAAATTAAAAGACCCATTTTGGGGCAATGTGGGTGCCTATAGGATGTTTCCTAGAACCTTCCCACCTCGTAACTTAGTTTCCGAATCCTCTCTTGTTTTGTTAAAAGTTGCATTTTCCTATATTGGAGTCATTTGTTTGGTTTTCAAAGGTTTTTCTCTAAAATATTTTTATGATTTTCTTCTTTTCCTTAAAAAATGAAGTGGCAACTCCTTGCTTTTGTTATTGTTTTTGTGGACTTTAAAAAAACAGATTTTTTATTTATTTAAATATTTCTACACTTTTTAAAAAGGACAATCAAAACCCGTGATTCACACATAGTGGTACAAGTACTCCTTAAACCTAAGACATTATAGATGTCTTGTGTATGGGGTATTAGGGTTTAATGATATAAAGTGTATATCCTAATCAAAGAACTTACGTATATATGTTGTGAGCACCACGCCCTAAAGAAGTGTTAACCACCATGATGGTTCTAGAATACGCAACTAGCCTCGAAAGACTAATAGCAGAGAGGAGTCGCCACCCAGTTACTATCTGGAAACAATGAATCCTAGCAGGGTCCAGCTCGTCATAACCAGAGATTCGGGTTCGGAGTTAGGGTACATCATCAAGAAGGTGTTAAGCACCCGACGATGTCTAGTCGAAACCGGCCCCCACACATAATTATTGGCCATAATTAACTCAATATTTAATTAAAATCAACCCTAAAACATGCAACAATTATCATCACGTGATAATAAATGGAATATGCAGAATGATCAATCAAGAAACAGATAATAAAACCAAACAGGAACAAAACTAGAAGATAGGTTTTCTGCCTACAACTAACATGGTATGTACGCATCTATGCCAGTTGCGTATGCACCTTTGCTCCTGTACCTGCACTTCTGTTAGTGCCGCTGCAATAACCCATGTATATTCATAACAACAATAATTAAGAAATAAGGAAAAAAGCTCCTAACTACTATCATGCAGAAAACCCTAGAGAGAAGAAAGCTGTCTACCTTAATGGGGTGCGTACGTACCCAAGAATGGGGCGTACACAACCCGTAGGCATATCCAGAAACTAGAAAATAGAAAATAACACAAACTAACCCTAAAACTAGATATCTAGAATGCTATAAACAAATATTAACACTACGAAATCTGGAAAGAGAATGTTTGCCTAACATATCAATATTAACATCATCATTTGACAATAACAATGATTAACGGGCAATCGGCCCTATTCAGATTTAGCCTAATCTGCTACTATAGCATTCAAAGCAATTATCATGCAATATAATCATCCCTACATGCTTTTTTCATCTAAACCTTAACTCCTAATCATGCTCGATTAATAGAAATAATTACTAACATCTTACCTACAATTATACTTCTAACATGCATAATTTCATCTTATGAATCTAAATAAATGATTAAAATAGGAACTACCCTCAGGTTTGTTCTCCTTCTATCTCGATCAATCTTCCTTTGCAGCCCATTTGGAATCACAGCCTTGCTTCTGAGCAATTCCTCTCCAAGAATGCAAAATAGTCTCTTCTCTCTTGTTTTTCCTTAATTTCTCCGAACCCCCCTTACAGAATTATAATGGTGTATTTATAGGGTTTCCTAGGGTTTTTAGGAGTCACTTCCCCAGATTGTTATCCCTTTCCCATCCCAAATGGACTCTAACTCTTGGTTGGACAGTCCTCAAAGACAGGGAAACGCGGGTTCTAGAAAGATAGGATATGGTGCGTACACAACCCAAGTGATTGCGTACGCATGGTGCGTACTCATCCAGTGGGGATGCGTATGCATGGGGTTTTCTGTAATTTTGCTGAAGTCTTGCTATGATTCCGTAGGCCTGCTAGGGATTATTTCACGTGCTTCAGGTCGAACAATAAATATCATCCTTGGGATAAAAAGGATTTAGAATTATTAGTGGTACAAAATGGGGTGTCTACATATCTATTGGCCCAGTGAAACATGTATGAAGACAAATGAATGATCAATAAGGGATCCATCACTTTCAGTAAAGAGAAGGAATGGTTTATTTGACATTATCATATATAATTCAAGAATTCTTTGGCCAAAGTAGGGGTGAAATAAAAAAGGAGTTTTCTAAGTGCACCATCATGAGTTGATATCAGAGAATGGTTACTGTGAGCGCCGCACCCTAAATCATGCGGCTCAAGAATATGCCACCAACCCAAAAGGATTAGCACGGAGAGGAGTCGCCACCCAGAAAATCTGGAAACAAACTTGACCCCTTTTAAGGGTTTAACTCATCATAACCAAAGAAGGTTCAGAGTTAGGGTACGCCATCAGGAAGGTCTTAGGCTCCTGATAACGCCCGATCTTTGGATCATCTCCCACTTTATGTTTATTAATCACATTTAATAGTTCATTTTAATTAGGATTTCCCTATTTTATACAATAAATTGAATACACACACATATGACAAATTGATATAATGACAAAATAAATTAAAGCAAATAAACAAGATGAATGAAAGGACTAAATACTGTCAGAAATCATCTACTGCAACAATTATGCGTACGCATAAACTAATTAATGCGTACGCACAGAAACCCATGCGTACGCACCATCTACCTACAAAACAAACATTAGTTTTCCTGCAAAACAACGTTAGCCAAAACCCAAAATGTATCCAGTTACCCTCCTCAAAAGCAATCACAGAGTACCTAACATGCTCTCCACATCATGATACCAAATAAACAAAGCACCAACTCTATCATGTAAATAATATCAACTCTATCATCCTAAACCGGACATTTCAATAGATAATATCATGCTATATCAATAATGCGAATAACAACTGAATGAAACAAAGCATAGAGCTTACCACACGCAATATTCGGGGTTGATTTGTCATTCCCTTAGGTCCATTGCTAATCTAAATAGCCTTCCTCCTTCAAGATAAGCCTAAGCGCTCTTCTCTCTTTCTTTCTCCTTCTTCTTTCTTTCTAGCCTCCCTACACTCCAAAAATCATATCCCCTTCTCAAACCCTACGTTTAAGTATTTATAGGAGAGAATTAGGTTTAATCCCACTATGGGAAGCCCTAAGAGCCTCTCCAGCCGCCTCTGGCCCTCTTGTCTTCTTCTACAAGATAAGGACATCGTCCTTCCATGATTTATGGGAGACTTCTCTTGCTAGTAAGGAAATGGAGATCTCCATGCGTTCACATGGTTCCATCATGCGTACGCATAACCATAATATGCATACGCACCCTCAGGAAGGCGTATGCATAAATGCATTAAGCGTACAAATGAAAACCTTTGGTTCAAATTTAATTATTATTTTAAGCTACAATACCCACTTAACTTACGAGAAGAAGGCTATGATTAGCAGTAAACATTTGGACGTCATCATTAGGAACCCATCGCAAAAATGTAGGGACAAAATGGGGTGTCTACAGTTATATAATATTCAGTTAGGGGTTTGATGGACTTTCATACCCTAGTAGCCTGATTAGGGCATTAATTAATAGAAGGATCAAATTATGCCTTACTTCTAACTGAGGGGTTCACTTGCCATCCTTTTCACACTATCTAGGTTGCATCACAAACCATTACAAATGTTACTCATCACTAGTAGAAACTTTGAGAAGAATAAAGAGTTTATTATTCTCTTATGGGGAAAATAGAAAGAATTCTAATTGAACCCAAATAGAAGGAGTTCTATTAGGGCACCTATAGGTGCCCATTCCTCCTATTACGTAGATGTGAAACCAATGAGTAACATAACGATAAAGCAAAGGAGTATTCTAGGTTTTGAAAAAGTTGAGAAAATTCCAATTAATAGTTAATTTGGATGCCTTTTCATAAAGTGATTATTGAAAGGACCATTGAACAATTTTAGAGAAATTTTAAAACCCTAATTAGGTTAGGATTACCTTAGGTCAGTCATTGTAAAAAAGGGGTTATAAGCATGCTAGCATATGCTCCATTTCATTTTGGCCGTACCCTATCTCTCTCTTCCCTTATTATCTTTTTATCTTGTAATGCATCAATGGAGATTAATCAAAGGAACCTAGGAGCTTTGCTTAGTGTGGATACCTTTAGAGGCTGAACATGTTTGTGGCTCATCATCCACAACATCATGCGACTAAAAGGCTATCTAAGTGAGTTTTTTATTTAACTACTTGCTGCATATTTAGTTTTAAATCTTACATGAACACAATTTGATCTTGGTTGTTGGAATCATATAGTTCAAAAAAAAAGTTTAATTTTTTTTTTATCCGCTTTAGTTTTATCGATTCCTTCCATTATCCATGGCTACCTCAGCCATTTCTATTCCCAACTCTTTTTCTCTTTCTCTCTCTCTCTCTTTCTCTCTCTCTCTCTTATCAGCCACAATCGCAGGCAAACCTCACCACTATGCTTTTCCCTACCAATTTCCCAATAAAACAACAACAAAACAAAACAACAATAAATAACCATAATATATATATCTATATATATATACATATATTCCCTCCGTCCCACTAAGATAGGCCAAATTTCCAACTTTTTGTGTCCCAAAATGTTTGGCCACTTTGAAAAGTCAAACCATAAAATTGTTAAACTTTCCTATTATACCCTTTGTTTTATTAAGAATTACTTTAACATAAATCAACTCCCAAATCGACAAAACACATGGAGTACATCAAACTTTTGGTCGGTCTTTGGGTCGCCTGAGAAGATAACATTGGTGTAAGGGAGTTTAGATAAATTCAAGAAGCAGCAAGAGAAGTGCCAATTACACACCCAAAAAAAAAAAAAAAAAAAAAAAAGAATAGACTATCAAACCTAACAAGCACTACAACTAATAAAGTGAGTTACAACCATTCAAAGCAAAATGCAAAAATATGTCCAACTTGCTATACCCCTGAAAATTGAGGAAACAAGACAAGAAAATAAAACATGCTATTCACATTGCTACAACCAGATTTTCCCTATTCACATTGCTATAACCAAATTTTCCGTTATACAAAAAACAAAAAGACAAAAACACTTCATTGTTGCAAGTAGAGCAATGCATTCTTCAAAAGACCTTGATCATATTGAACTTGATGAGGGAGATTGCCTTCTCGTTCCAATCTTTGCTTACTGATATGTGGCAACTTATAATTATTCCCACAATGAACTTTCATGATCTCAGTCATACATAATGGCAATGTTAAAAATACATGCTCTAGGCTTTTGGATGATAACTTATTCAAGGACTTCTCAACAGCATTGATGAGCTCATTAATCGTTGTGGATGCTTCTTGATGTTGTAGAGATTGAATTGCCCTAAAAAACCCAAGATCCAAAACGTTCAAATTTGGACAATTTGGAGGTTGAAAGGATAAGCAGATGTCAAATCCATATCTTGATGTAGCTTCAAGGAATTCCATATCACGAGGGTCAATATGCAGTTTTGTATTATCTTATTTAATGAATATCGTAGTTGAGTTGCTACAAGGCTACTTGGCTCGAATTGCTAGTAAAACCCTCTCAATTAAACATGACCGGATAATATCTTTAGTGATTAACATAATTGGCTTTGTTTCTAAAGTTCTAACAACACAATTTTTACTATTTCGTTTTGCATGCTCCTTGTATGTAAAAGGAAAATTTTTGATTTTTCCAGAAAATTCTTGATTATGAGACATATCAAATCTCAAACGAGCTACGGCAGCTACAAACATGATTTTTGTTATAAATCTTTTACTTTTACAAGTTCGCAAAGGCTCATCCTCATTCGGAACAAGGTAGTACTTCTCAGCCGTCTTGGACATGTAAAACCACTTTTCATCTATGTGAACATAGTCAAACATATCAATGAACGTTGGGTTAGTATTGATAGTACCTGGATCAATCATCGACAAGCAAAATCATAAGCCTGCTTTCTTATTTCCATCTGTTAGATAAGGCTTCACTGCGTTTGAATGAGGCCTTATGACACTTTCTTTGATTCGCCTATGCAATGTTAACTTAGCCACATTTAAAGCTTTAAAGAAGGGTGACTCTATTTCCGCACCTTTTTTTTGTAAAGAATTGATGTAGAAAAATACTATGATGCTGTCACGACCCAAATTAATTAAGCCATGATCAATGATAATAAAACAAGCTTTTTCTTTAATAAATCCTTTGTTAAGGCATGGATGACACGTGTTAAAATACTCAACATTTTAAAAATTTTCGGCATGACCCATCCGTAGATAGGACATACCATCGTGAAAACCTGTTATAAAATCCATACATAAAAATTTCCTGTCATCCATGGTAGTGGTATCATCCCATGCGTCGCATTCCACATACACACAACCATAAGTAATTAAAATTACAACCCGGATTAAATTTACATTTACATTGGCCCAATAAAATGAATTAATACATATTCTCCCCATTAAATTACATCAATAATTATCATAGGTAATTTCCCATTAAGAGCATCCCCGAGTAAAGCATAAATCCACCTGAAAATAATCTCTGAAAAACATGGAAATAAATAGGTGTGAGTCCGACGACTCAGTAGATACAATTTAACATAGTAAACTAAAGCAATGATATAAATAAAACCGATTATATCATTTACATCAAAATATACCAACCGAGTATATTATAAATCCCAAAATAAGTTATAACCCATAACTTAAAATAAATAATGCATAATGCCCAATGCATGTGACTCATGTCCAATTTACATTAAATCCATTTATTACCGACCACTCCTGCAGGAGTCTTCGCGCGGAAACGGAGGATTTAAACCCAACCTCCAAGAGGACAACACAAGGGTTCCTACCTGGAACCGGAAAGTAGCCTCTGATTCGGGAACACAAGGGTTCCTACCTGGAACCGGAAAGTACCCCAGGACCAAAGGAATGGAAAACACCGCAAAGTCCCATTGACTGCAAGTAGTCCAATTCCAATGACCCCTTTTTATGCAATACTTTTACCCAGTATTCATTAAGTCCATTTAATGCATGATTATGCCCAACATGCAGTGCGATAAACCATAAAATGATTTTATAACCAAAATCATCTCCAAAGTATGCTATATAAGTCATAATCAAATAACATCATAATTATACCCAAAGTTGTAATAAACAACATAATTTCTCATTATGATTATAACCTTGAAATCATAATCGAAAACCTTGCATAAACAGGGAAAGTAACCGTAAAATCCCTACATCTATATTCCATAGGATGTATACAACTGACCAAACTTATTAATAAACATAATTCCAATTTATGTTGTCAAATACCCAAAGTTCTCTTTCAAGATTTATTCCATAAATCATTTATATACATATTCTAAGCCCATGGATACCAATTACTATGATAATATATACCATATTATCATGTCAATAGTTTAAACCTATGTAAATTGCACCTACCTCCATGAAACGTGTAGAAAAATGCAATCTTGATGTGGTGAGTGTGTAGATCCAAGCCTAGGATGCACATGTAAGCCCCCCAATCCAAGCCCTAGCTCCCAAATGCCATGCTTGATGAAAATAATGGAGATTCCAACTCCAAAATGGGACCAAACCTCACAAATACCATGAATAAACACAAAATGTAAGGATATGATAACCCAATCCCAAAAGAAATGAAAACCCTAACTTTATATATGAGAAATTACCTCTCAAATCCGAAATAGAGGTAAACCATGAGTGAATCCAAGCTAGAAATGTCGAAATCCAAGCTCCCTATGCATGAAAACCCATAAAAATGGAGGGAGAAGCCCTTTCTCTCTCCACCGTCCCCTCTCTCTTTCTCTCCTATCCCCTATCTCTCTTTCTATTTGGCTGGAAAGATGGAGAAAGGTCTAGAATATCATAGGTGAAAGGGTTTATATAGAAAAAGGGGGCAAAAGAATCATTTTAACCATATATTAAAACTGTCCGCCGACACTTTCAGACGGCTGAAAAATATTTTCAGCCGGCTGAAATGCCCAACACAAAATAACCCTTCTCTGGAATTTTCAGTCGGCTGACATGAACTTTCAGCCGGCTGAAAATTGACTTTCAGACGGCTGAAACATGTTTCAGCCGTCTGAAATGCACAGACAGCCCAAAAATAAACAGTCAGTCAACAACCCTCCTTCAGCACAGACATCAGCCTTATTTTCATCCAAAACATTTAAGTAATCTTCTCCATTTTTTATATTATCCTTTTACTTTAAGTTATTTAATGAAAATAAGCAAATAACCCCCCATTTGAATCCAAATAAAATATCAGAAAAATCAAATACCCAATATATCAAAATCTCATTTCCAAGTTTTAGTACAAAATTCGTCGCCCGACAGATTTTCCTAAAACAAACATGTGAGGAAACCAATCCAAACATGCTAATAAAATCCCATAAAATCACCAATGTCTTATAATATTATAAACTCCCATTACCGCCAAAAATTATCCTTTAAAGCGAGGATTTACGAAAATTCACTTTTTCCCCACACTTAGCCAAATTTCAGCAGCTTAAACCCTTAAGTTGCAAATAAGGCTAAATGCACCCGAAAGATACTCAATGCACCAACACAAGCATCAAAATACATCCAACATCATAATATCATGCATATGCATTACCCATGCATGTAATCATCCGACAAATCAAGGGATTAACTATGTTAACCATAGATTAAACCCTTAATACCCTATTTAAAAGTTACGGGTATTACAGATGCGGAATATAATGATAAGAAAAAATAATAATTCAATTCCTTAAACCCATGAATCTAATTATGGTTCATATAAAACATAACCCTAACTAGAAGAAGGGTTACAGCACTTACAGTTGATTCAAGTCTTCTTCTTCTTCCTTCAAGCTTTGATTCCGAATAATAATAGATGAGCAGCCCAAGTGTTCTGCCTCCAACAATATCCACACCTAGCAAAGGCCTTCAAGCTTCCCTTATACACTCTTTATTGAAGCTAGAAGAGGAGAGGAGAAGAAAGAGAGAGAGAAAGAGAGAGCTTCTCTAGGTCCGATTAGGCTTAGAGAAAGTGAAGTGTAGTATGCATAGCACATGCTAGTGGCTTATATAAGCACACCAAGGGGGCCGGCCATAGGGAGGAGAATCCTTCTAAGATTCTAACTTGCAATTTCTCTAAATTGCAATTTAACCCCTCCTTATATCTAATATAAGTGTGGCCCTCTAGAACTTTTCTTATTCAGTCTTGCCCTTTCTCTCAAAGCTTTAAAGTCTTTCTTTGCATGATTAGTGTGTGACCCATTAGGTTCACATCATCGAGTAGTAGGAATAACATAAAGTGTGCACAATGGAATTCTTTCTATTAAGGGTCTAATTGGAACACTTTCCAAATCCCTAATTGATTATAACTCACTTATATCAATTAGGACTTCTACTAACCATGAGTAACATCTAGCAATGGCTTATGGTGTGGTCCTTAATAAGGTGAATAGGTATCTTACATAAAACCTTTTTGTTATAGTTTATAGGTTACAATTACATCCTTCTATCTACACAATGTATCCAATTAAACCAATAGGACATGGAAGTCTGTCAAGTCCTAATTTAATTACTTTATACTCAATCATGAATATCAACTCAATGATGAACTTATGGAAACTCCTTTCCATATTCATCCTACCATAGCCATGGATTTAGTGAGTTATATTAATGAATGTTATATGAGACATTCTCTCCTTTTTTTCCTGAGAGTGATGGATTCCTTATTGATCACTCACATGCCTTCATGCATATAACAATAGGGCTAATGAACACCTTTGCAAACCCTTATAAGGATTTACACTTAGTGTTATCAAATTTCTAAGGCTATATGCATAAGACAACTATGGTGTCTCAAATCTAAGAATTACTTGTACCACTATAACAATGAGAAACTGATTGACAGGCAGGTTAAAACTCCACTCAGTTGATCTTATATCTTTGGTCATATTCAGTGTACCTATTCTTGTAATAGGCACCTACATGTTGGTTGTAGTGTCTCCACACAAATAGCTTGAGACTAGCTATCCTCCTAAAGAGTCAACCTAACAAGTGCTAGTCCTATGGTTCATTACTGTCCATCATAGTAAACTTTCAATTAGGAATGTTTTAAGAGTTTAGTATAGAGATATATTTACAGTCTCAAAATTACAAATCATTATAATTTCATATTCTCAACTCTAACTCCATAGACATATCATGTAAATATAAAGAATAGAATAAATATGATAGAAAATCCCTTTATTAAATTAATAATAAATGTAATTTACAATAAATGAAATCAATTGATTGTTCATTATTCTTAAAGCATCATCTCCATGATTAGCTGTAGAGCATATAACTAACAATCTCCCACTTGTACTAAAGTCAATCGATCAAGTATCGTATACCTATCTTCTCAAGATGTTGGCCTTAGACATAACCAATTATGTTTTAGAGCCTTAGTCAGTAAGTCTACAAAAACTTATGTAGATAATATCTTCTATAATGTATATATTACCTCCTCCAATGATTCTTCTAATCACTTGGAACTAGTCGCTTAATATATTCGAATCTTTGATGAGACTTAAGTTCAAAATGAACTTACAGATCCAAACAGCCTCCTAGATAACTATAATTGCGACAATTAACTCACCCTCAATAATGGAATCCACTATATCTTGCATATTGTTCTTCCATTAAGTATTTCACCAATTAGGGTGAACATAAAAGTGTACCCCATATGGATTAAATCCAAATCCAAATCCATATACCCATCAACTATGAGCAACAATTTCCATATCTAATCCAACATTCCAAATTTGGATTGACTAATAGCTATTTGTAAGAATTAGAACATGATAGATATCAGATTCAGTACATAGTGCAGAATGAGACTTCTTAACACTTTAAGAACCTTTCTTTCTGCTATTATAGGACTGGTGTCCTTGAATTCCACGTCTAAAGTAAATCAGACCTCTCTTGGAATTTTATATATTGAACTCCTTTAACATTTCAACTATGTACTATGATTTGGAGATACTTTGCAATCTACATAATTTATCTCTATAGATCTTGTTGGATGCTTCTACCAAATCCTTCATGAAAAAGTTTTTCTTAAAAAACTAAAATTTCACATTAGATAACATTTCTATATCATTCCAAATGGTTAAGATGTCATCTATACTTAGGATAAAGAAAAATGATCGCACTCCCACTAACCATTTATATACTCATAATCCATCCATATAATGAGGGAAATCAAACAATTTAATTATTTCAATTTTATAGATGTTCCAATTACGAGAATCTTATAGCCTATTAATAGACTTCTATAAATTACACACTTTTATGGTTTTTTACCATTGGATATAACATCTTTATATCCTTTTTGACATATCTTATATTTCAAAATGTGTGTTTATAGATAACAAGATCTAAATGGATTTCAGCATAACTATTATCACACAAGTTTCTTTATAGACAACTTTTTGCCTATGTGGAAACATTCTCAAATAGCCTAGCATTTTTAGGTCTTTACCTAACCATATTGGATTTCATAACTCTTAGCCATTTCTCAAGTTGATGTCATACATCGCCTAATTATAATCAATAGGATTATTTTAGTGATCTTTATCACTAAAGAACATTTCTTTTACATCTTGATAGAGATACCATATCTCTCTTATGTTAAAAATTATCCTATTTGATCTATGAAAAGATTGTGGTGTAGTTAAAGGTTTTGCCTTAATAGGGACAAAAGTTGGATCTTTGTTGGTTTGTGGCTTTATAGACAAATCTATGAATTCTATCTACTTTTGCATCTTTTTAAATGAACTCTTTCTCAAGAAAAACTAGCAAACACGCTAATTGAAACTTTTGCTCATTAAAGTAATAGAAATACTATCCCAACCACTATTGGGATATACCACAATTCAATAGTTACTTGACCTTATTTCCAGATTGTCTACATAATGTCTCTAGACATACATGGCACAATTCCAAGCCTTAACTTCTTTAAGTTGGGTTTCTTCTCATATTATATCCAATATAATATATTTGGGACAAAACTAGAATGAACCCGAAATTATCTATATGTAACAATTATAAGACATATCCTAAATGGATACATATAAAAATCGGTATTTTAAGGGTGTAAACATAGCCTCCCCCCCCCCCCCCCCCCCCCCGGCTCTTTAAAAATGAGGAATTGATGACCGAAATATTTTTAAAGAGCCGTTATTTATTTTAATTATTATTATTTTTTGGCCATCATATAGATTGAACATCAACAAACTATAGGCCAAAAAAGTGATTGACTTCGGCATGCAATGACTACAGCCAACAAGGCTATAGGCTGAATTGAGTTTTTCTTTTGGCCAAGTAGCCAATTACTATTAACATTTAGGCCGAATTATCACATGTAGAACACTCCCAATCGATCATTTTTAGTGCTCTCTCATGAGTGGTACTAAAAAAACCAAAGGCCAAAACAAAACTATTGGCTGAATTTATTTTTTCTTTTGGTCGATTTCACTAAAATAATGTTACCACTTGTAATCGACCAAAAAGAACAAGTTGGATAAAAACCTTGCATATGAGTGACTTCGGCCCCTAAAACAAACCAAAAAATGATTGGCCAACAATAGTTTATTAGTGAACAAAGACTTCGGCCAACAAAGTTATAAGCCGATTTAGAATATTAAGCATGACATAGATATATAGATATATATTCCGGTTCATGTCTAGATTCACACCCAAGTTTGAAGTGCTACCCATGTGTTGGCTTTGGTCAATGGGACCACAAAAGGCCATGTTCAGATAACCAAAAACTGTAAAAAATAAAGTTTGACATGGTAAGGTTCGGCAAGAGTAAACAAACAAAATCAACAAAATAAAGGCCGAAATAGGGAAATAGTGAGTTCAGCCAAACTTGGGTTTGAATTTATGCATGGGAGTTTGGCCACTCCTTAGTAACAAACCAAAATCAACAAAAATAAAGGCCGAAATACAGAAATAGTGTTCAGCCTCAAGAAATGCCGAGATATGTCTTCAAAAACATTGAATTGCTTCACAAGAATAAGTTAGGCCAAACAGCTTCCTGCACTCCTGTCACGCTCCAAACCCGAAATAAACAAATCTAAGGACGCGAATTCAAATCCAAATTTTATAAATAAAACCATTCAAAATCTTTCAATTATCTATAGAGTAACTCCAAAAATTAGATTAAATCACAACGCTAATAATCATCCAATACAAAAGTATATAAATAATAAAATCCTCCAAATAAAGCCTAAGTTGATCACGTTGTCTGAAATCCCAAACACATCGAGTTAACTATCCGTCCACTAATCACTGATCTGAAAAATAATTGTAAGGGGTAAGCATAACATACACGAGAATAAGCCAAGCCAACCGAACAAATATTTTCAGAAAATCAGTCTATACAAATCACATGCTTTTCAATAAAAATCTATTCTAAAGATTTATCAATAAAATATTCAAAATCCATTAAAACCATTATTCAGATACTTTAGGAATTCACATCAGAGAATAGATCATAAACTAATTTTCATAATTTCATACCATAACAAAATAATTATATTTGAACTCTGGCTAACCATAAAAATGACTCAGACATATTGACCCGAAAGTCCAAATAGTGCTCCTATCAAGAGGAGACTTAAACAAAGCATTGGTACCAAATATCAGTATTATCCCCTATTGACCGGGGTAGAGCATTGGAACCAAAAGGAACCAAAGGCCAATAACTTAACCCCTACTGACCAAGGCTAGACATCAGACAGCTAAACTAGAGGTCTAAATACATTCAAAATTCAATTATCAAATCAGAGACATTAACTAAACATACTTTCATAAATCAGTCATTTAAATTAGAGAATCGTTCAAAACAAAGTAATGAATAAATATATTTTGCTTCGCTTATGGAATGCACTTTCGGATTGATTGCATAATACAATTAAAATCATTTATTTTAGAAAAAGAAAGCGGTATGTCATACTCCCACTTACCTTAAATTGGTCCTTCAACAACCCGAATGAAAATAGCTTCTGGCCCTTCGAATATTCAATCTGAACCCAATATTTGTCGTATACCCAAATCTCAAACTCTCAAAATATGCAAAGAAACTCACAAAATTCACCCTCAACTCCTAAACTCTTTTGACAATCGACAGCCCATAAATAAAAATCTCTCTTGTTCTCAGTTTTCTATTCTCATTCATCATCTTTCTCAACATACTAATAATTATGTGTACAAAGGTTTGTATATATATATAGATACAAGGAGACATACATGAGTAGGAATGAGAGTCCCATGTAAATGGACTTCTAATCCTTATAGGTTGGTTATTTCTAGTTTTTTTTTTCCTATCCAAATTTTATCACAAAAATCAACTTTAATCCACAGCACTAAAATTTAATTAATTATATAAATCTCTAAAAATGCGAGGTATTACATTCTCCCCTCCTTATAAAAGTTTCGTCCTCAAAATTTCAAAAATAAAACATCATTCTAACTTATGAATTTCCAAACATCACGTATAAATCCCACTACGCATCCACTGCGCAACTCTACCTTTAAAAAAATAAAAATAAATCATAAAATTGATTAATTTCTCAAATTCAGCACAACAACATATTCTACCATCAAGACTTTTCAAAGCAAATAGTATTACTAATCCAAATACCTCACCTAAAATAATAGCATTTCTTCTCGTAACTATATACTCTATATTAGGCTAGAAATACAAAGATTTTTTTTTTTTTTTTTCATCTCCAAATAGTCAATACATCAAACAAAGAACGACATAGCCTTCAAGTACTAGCTATCAATACATTATCCTCACAAACCATAAAACATAAGGGCATCTAAACCACCAATTTCTTAGCCTAAACTTCTCGTTAACAATACTCGAATTGTTTAAGCTTACAATCCTATAGTCTACAGAATCATAACCTAAGCTCTGATACCATTCTATCACGCTCTAAACCCGAAATAAACAAATCTAAGAACGCGAACTCAAATCCAAATTTTATAGATAAAATCATTCAGAATCTTTCGATTATCTATAGAGTAACTCTAAAAATTAGATTAAATCACAACGCTAATAGTTATCCAATACAAAAGTATATAAACAATAAAATCCTTCAAAGCCTAAGTTGATCACGTTGTCTGAAACCCCAAACACATCGGGTTAATTATCCGTCCACTGATCACTGATCTGAAAAATAATTGTAAGGGTGAGCATAACATACCCGAGAATAAGCCAAGCCAACTGCACGAATATTTTCAGAAAATCGATTTATACAAATCACATGCTTTTCAATAAAAATCTATTCTAAAGATATATCAATAAAACATTCAGAATCCATTAAAACCATTATTCAGATACTTCAGAAATTCACATCAGAGAATATATTGGAAACTAATTTTCATAATTTCATATCATAACAAAATAATTATATTTGAACTCTGGCTAACCATACAAATTACTCAGACAGATTGACCCGAAGGTCTAAACGGTACTCCTATCAAGAGGAGACTTAAACAAAACATTGGTACCAAAGATCAATATTATCCCCTACTGACCAGAGCAGAGCATTGGAACCAAAAGAAACCAAATGCCAATAACTTAACCCCTACTGACCAGGGCTAGACATCAAACAACTAAACTAGAGATCTAAATACATTCAAAATTCAGTTATCAAATCAGAGACATTAACTAAACATACTTTCATAAATTAGTCATTTAAATCAAAGAATTATTCAAAACAAAGTAATGAATAAATATATTTTGCTTGGCTTATGGAATACATTTTCAGATTGATTGCATAATACGATTAAAATCATTTATTTCAGAAAAAGAAAGCGGCATGTCAGACTCCCACTTACCTTAAATTAGTCATTCGACAACCTGAATGAAAATAGCTTCTGACCCTTCGAATATTCAATCTGAACCCAATATTTGTCGTGTACTCAAATCTCGAACTCTCAAAATATGTAAAGAAACTCACAAAATTCACCCTCAACTCCTAAATTCTTTTGACAATCGGCACCCCATAAATAAAAATCTCTCTTGTTCTCAGTTTTCTATTCTCATTCATCATCTTTCTCAACATACTAATAATTATGCGTACAAAAGTTTGTATATATGTAGATACAAGGAGATATGTAGGAGTAGGAGTGAGTGTCCCGTGTAAATGGACTTCTAATCTATATAGGTTGGTTATTTCTAATTTTCTTTTCCTATCTAAATTTTATCACAAAAATCAACTTTAATCCACAGCACTAAAATTTAATTAATTATATAAATCACTAAAAATGCGGGGTATTACATTTCCTTGGCCATTTTCTAAACCATTCCCCAGTTCAAGCGCATGTATCTTGCTTCAAATAAAATGTATAAGAGAGCACCCAAAAAACATATACACGATGGTGCCAAAAGCACGTGGCTTTGCTCAAAACTAAGACGTGGTGTAACAATAACTCTCCTGCTGCTACCATCTGTCCAATAAACCGCCAGGTTACCATCATCTGCATCACGTAGGATAAAAATCTGTTTCGTATCAACCATTTTTTGCCGACAAATTCAAATTAACAGTCGTAACCAAACCCCCTTCTTTTTTTTTTTTCTTTTTTTTTTTTTTTTTTTGGTTTGGACTGACGAATGGGAACAGAGCCATTTGAAGGCCATACAAGGCCAAATGGAATTTTTAAAGGCCATTTGAAGGTCTGCTAATTGGCCATATATCTTTTGACCTAGCCACCAAGTTCATAGTTTAAACTGTGGTTTCTTTTTATTTCGACCATAGTTGGTTGGCCAAATCAATACTCAAGTTTGAATTTCGCCTGGCCAAAAATTATTTCTTGGCTTTGGGTTCTGCGTTAGAACAGTAAGTAATTGGCCATATTTGGCCCCTTTCTTCGCACCCCACATGTACAGCAATTTTTTTTTCTTTTCCTTTTGGGGTTAAATTCAATCACACGGCGTCCCACCAGGTGTGCCAAAAATGTTTCCCCAAAAAACATTGCTCATTGGCACTTTGAGGTCGAAATAAAGTGCGAGGCAGTGCCAGCCTTTCTCAGGCAATTTGTGCGAATGGTTCGAATGCCTCATTGAAGAGGACTTCACATTCGCCGTGTGATTTGAGAATTTTGACCTTTTGATCATTCAAACAAGGAATGTGGATTGATTCCACTATTCACCACGGATGGTAAGATCGAATGGAATCAAATTCGATTACAACGATTTGAATATGTGATCTACAAGCATTTGAAATGTGTCTTTTAAATTGCAAAGGGGTGCAAATGCCTTTGACCAGGATCAAGAAGGAGCACATGTTCTTGGATTTTTGAATTAGATTGCCTTAAGGGCAAACTATTCCTAAGATAAAAACTGAAGTCTTGAGATTGGAGTTTAAAATTGATAATTTGATTGATTGAGGGGGCTTACAATGAAGGCTTCAAGGCCTATTTATAGAAGTACAAGATAACTGCCCATAATTTCCTAAAACTACTAGTAACTCTCACTAACTTGTAGACGTTAACTCCTTCATTCTAATTGCTCCGCATGTCTTTTTGTAATCTCAAAAAATGAACTTATGCCACATGTGCTACATTTTCCTTGTAATTGCCAAGTGTCCCGCAAAATTCAACACATAATAATAAGAAGAAGAAAAATCGGTATTTTTAGGGTGGAAACAGTGGCACAATTTCATTTTGATTTGCCATGGGTGGAGCTTGATTATGAAGACGGCCATGGTTAAGGTTGTGTGTGTGTGTGTGTGTGTGTATGGGTTTGGCGCTCAAGGTTGACTACTTCTTCTTAATTTTTATTTTTATTTTTTATTTTTATTTTTTATTTTTTGTTGAATCTTTTCCTTCGCTGATGAAGTACCATTCACCAGCTATGGAGTGTATGATGATTTTTTAGTAGAGTTGGGAGTTTTGTGTGTGTGTGTGTATGGGTTTGGCGCTCAAGGTTGACTACTTCTTCTTAATTTTTATTTTTATTTTTATTTTTATTTTTTGTTGGATCTTTTCCTTCGCTGATGAAGTACCATTCACCAGCTATGGAGTGTATGATTATTTTTTAGTAGAGTTGGGAGTTTTCCTTATGCTATTATTATTATTATTATTATTTATTTTTACTTTAATTACGTGTGTGTATGTGTGTGTGTAGGTTTAGTGCTCGTCACTGGTGAGTTTCGCTAGAAAAGAAAGGGATAGTTGGGGTTCTGGTGGAAGGTTGGGGATGAGGGTGTTTTTGGTATTATCTGGGAATGGGAGCTAGGAAGAAACTTTTGAGAGTGCCGATAGAATCACCCAAAAAATTAAAAATAAATCATGAGGTCAACATGGGATAGAAGCACCCATCAACTAAAAGGAGACACGTGTAAGATTAGTGTAGGAAGTTAGGAAGTAGAGACACCTCTCTAGAGGTGTCATGTCCGTGTTGGACACGTATCGGACACGATATTCTTCTACACATCTCCAACACGACACCTCTCTCTTTCCATCTTTTTTGTCTTTTTAATTTTCTTGCCTTTTTCTTTTTGTCCTATTTTACCAATGAATAACTCCACTAGGTATTCAAAAACAATATAAAGGAAACTTGAATGATGGATGTGAAACTATATGATATTATCTAGCTATATTCATAAAATAAGTATTTTATTAACAGCGTGTCTTTGTCGTGTCGTGTCTTAGGTTTTGAAGATTTGCTGTGTCGACGTATCTGTATTATGTCGTAATCGTATTGTGTGTCCTTGTCCATGCTTCTTAGGTAGAAATAGAAGGTAGGAAGTAGGAATTAGGAAGCATCGGGGTTGTCAGCTACAGGACGAGCCTAGCCGGAGCTCTTTTGGTCAAGGGAATGGCTATTGCAACCTCCCATTCTTATCACCCCACCTCACATTCTTTAAGTTTTTAAGGTTTTATGCAAAATATAAAAGGTTTTTATGAAAACCGGCTATGGTGTCCACTAGAAAACATCATTTTGAACAACTTTGTAGAAGAAAGTTTTTCATAAATCTATTGTTTAAATATACTTTTAGCCATTTATAGCCTTTATTTCATTTTTTGCCAAAAAGTCTACCTAAACGATAGATTTTTGAAAAACTTTCTTCTGTAAAGTTGTTCAAAATGATGTTTTCTAGTGGACTAGGTGATTGGTTTTTGCAAAAACCTTTTATATTTTTCATAAAATCTTAAAAACTAAAAAGAAAGGGGTGGGGTTATAAGAATGGGGGGTTGCAATAGCCGTTCCCTTTGGTCAACCCAAAGGCCCATGAGGCCCACATACTTGCAAGATAGCCCGATCCAAAGGAAACTTGAAGGCCAAATTCAGCTACTTTAAAAACAAAAATGTCAAAGTCAGTTTTATTTATTCTAAAAATATTCTAAGATCCGAAACCTTAGAATCTTGAGCAGCATATATAACACGTTGGTTGTTGTTTTTCTTTGACGAGCAAACACAGCCGAGTAACGTTATCTCACCAATAAAACAACACCCTTAAAAAAGAAAATGCTGAGGGCAAGTGGGTAGAAGAGCTGCCATGAGTTCTCTTGGCCTACAAGACAAGAGCACTAAAGAAGTAGCCTATGGGACTGAAGTGCGTTGATACCCATAGAGAGATAGGGGCGCCAATTCTCAAATCAATTGAAGGATAAACAAGTTAGTGGAAATGTGGATTACTTGGAAGAAAAGAGGGAATACACCTAATCAAATTTGGAAACATTATCAGCAGAAACTTATGCAGCACTACAATAAGCATCAAATTTGGAAACCAACTCTTTGAAAACACCAAAGAGCCACGCGGGAGAAGAAAATCTAGCTGACTGCCACTGGGATTTGGGAAGGCCCTACCAAATCTCAAACGTAGAAAGGGAACAATTAATTTTGCATAAATGATTGATAAGTAATTACTACTTCCCATGCTAGTTTTTGATTGGATTTTGAATGGCCTCGCGAAAGACTTGTTACTTTTTTAAAAATAAAGGTCTGTGGGCCGAGATAAAGCCAACCTCAAATTCTTCAACTTTAGGCCCAATCTGAGCCTCCAGAGTCCAGTCCCCAGTCTGTGGTTTTGCAACCCTGACTTGTTCCAAAATGGGTGGTTATTTGGTAATTCAGTAAAAAACATAAAGGTCATTTCTTATTCCCCGGTACAGTCTCCAGTCTTCAGATACATCCTCACACGTGTCTCCTCCCTCAGTACATATAAGTGTTTCACAGACAACACCCAACAAAAGTAACTGACATATAAGCAGCTACAACTTTTCAAATATAAAAATAAAATATTTTGAAAAATTAGATAAGAGATTCTTAAACATGGAAAGCCAGCCTAGAGAGCAAATCCCATTGGCAGCATGGCTGCCGCTTAAGCCAAGTGTTTGGCATTTAATTAACTCATGGTTAATTAACCCAACTTCATCTTTAACCAAAGCTAGGTTAAATACCCATCCAAGATCCTACACCCAGATGTTTTTACTCACTTTCTTTCCTTCTAGTTTTTATTTTTTATTTTTTACTCTTTTTTTTATTTTTTTTTCCCTGGGTTTAAACAGCACCCCACCCCCACCATTTCTTCCTCCTCCTTTCTCTCGTCTCTCCCTGTTTTGGTAAACCACTTTAGGTTACCAGAAAACAAGCAATATAGTCCACACCCAGACAGGGAAATTTGAGACTCAGACCTACCCACCTCTTTCATAAGTGTCTCTATCTTTTCTTTCTTTTCCTCCTCATTGTATTGTTTGAACTCACCCATTTGAGGAGAGAGACGACAGACAGAGAGAGTAAGATCCCGGCTCCCACCCAATGAAGAAGTATCCTTCCTCTTCTTCTACCTCTTCGTCTTCATCTTCTTCTGTTGGGTCTAATCCTCATCAGCCAGAGAAACCCAGGACCCAAATCAAACGTGTTCGGAGAAATGTCAACCTACAGAAATGCAAGAATGCTGATAGTTCCAGCACTAGCAGGAGAAGCTCCATTTACAGAGGGGTCACCAGGTCTCTCTCTCTCTCTCTCACTCTCTCTATCTCTCTCTCTCTCTCTCTCTCTCTCTCTCTCTATATATATATATATATATATATATAGATATGAATATATCATCTTAATTGATTATTTGCATGTTTGGCATTTTGTTCATCAAACAGGCATAGATGGACAGGAAGATTTGAAGCTCACCTATGGGATAAGAGTACATGGAATGACATTCAAAACAAGAAAGGACGGCAAGGTGACTATCGATCTTCTCTTTTAAAAAAAAAAAAAAAAAAAAAAAAAAAAAAAAAGGAGATCTGTAATCTTTTTTATTTTATATATATTTATTCTGGGCTCTGTTGGTTTGTGTTCTGACTATGTTTTATTCTTCATAATAAATCTCTGTTCCTGTAACGTTCATATACGCTTTTGTCGCTGCTTAGTTTATTTGGGTAAGCCTCCTCTCTCTCACTGCCACAGATCTCTCTCAAGCAAAAAAAAAAAAAATATATATATATATATATATATATATATTCCCCCAATTAATCTTGAGTTTTTTATTTCTTTACTTTATTAAAAAAAAAAAAAAAAATCTTTGTGATTATGAGCTCACGGCCTGGTGGTAATGGTCATAACATAGCCGTTCTTGCGGCGCATTTTATGTGTCATGTCGAATCATAAATGTAGGGGCATATGAAAGCGAGGAGGCTGCTGCCCGTACATACGATCTTGCTGCCCTCAAGTACTGGGGTCCCGATTCCAGCTTGAATTTTCCGGTATGTTAATTATATTCCTCCTTGAAACAATTTTACCCTTTTTTTATCACAACTATAATGTTCTACTGTTTTAGTTTTTAAAATTGATAAATTTTCAAAAATGACGCAGATAGACACATACAAAAAGGAGCTTGAAGAAATGCAAAAGGTATCTAAAGAAGAATATTTAGCTTCGCTGCGGCGGCAAAGCAGCGGATTTTCAAGAGGAGTTTCTAAATATCGTGGGGTGGCTAGGTATGTTGTGCATCAAACATGTCACTTTTCATTTTCCATAATCTAATTAAAAAAATTAAAAATAAAATCTTTCTTTTGACCCATATTGTGATGAATTCTAAACTTATCACGCACAGTTTTCAATTATTATTATTATTATTATTATTATTATTATTATTATGTTGACAATTAATTTTTTAAAAAAAATTAAAACAGTCACATGAGCACCATGTTAACTTAGTTCTGTATGATTTAAAATTCCACATATTGCCAGTAAAGATAAGATCCATCTTTACTTTCAGTGGAAAAATTAGAAGGAAAAAAGGAGTTTCTCTCACAATTTACTAGGAAAGTAATAGTAATTTGTATTGAACTATAATTATTTTCTCGTAGCCCAACCAATTTAAAATTCTCCCTTCTTTTAAATATTATTAACTTGTTGAAATACATTTTTTTTTTTTTTTTCATTTTTTGGTTTGACTAATTGATTTGAAGTAATTGTAATGGGGAGATTTTATTAAATTGAGTTTTATCTTTGAATTGTGATAGGCACCACCATAACGGGCGGTGGGAGGCACGAATTGGGCGAGTTTTCGGAAATAAATATCTGTATCTCGGAACATACAGTACTCTCTCTCTCTCTCTCTCTCTCAAACTTAAATTTAATATGATTGGGGCATTGTGTCTCTTGCACAAACCTTAATTTAATATATGATAAGGGAAGCGTGTGATTTTGGAGCTGGCTAGAGCTTTGTTGGGTGGCCCATATTACAGGCTGCTCGTGTAGACAAAGGGTGTGGGGGCTCACTCTCCTGTGTGGTGTCTATACGAATTTCCTGTACACGGCCAACCATCAATTTACTCGTTACAAATGTTGGCCCTTCATCCCACCCCTACTGGCAAGTGCTTTAGTTAATTGTTTTGTATGTTTTTATAAAGAAAAAAAAAAGCTATTAATTCACAAATTTTAGAGGAAAATTTTGAATTCAAATTAACTAGTCTCATGATCGCCAAAAAAAAAAGCAGTTAAAATAGTCTAATATCTAGCTTCTTCTTTTTTTCCTTTTTTTCCTTCTTTTTTTAATCTAAAATCTATATATACCCATGATATCCCTAATACTAACAAATAGGTATCAATACTTTTTCATAAACTTAAACTCGAGATTACTTACTTACTATGTGAGTTCTGATATCTTGCATTTAAATTGCCTGATTTTTGAAAATTTTATACTAATATGATGTTGATTTCTAAATTTCACCCAATTTTCTATATTATAATTCATATTTTTAAATGCCCAACATTTTGTTTTTTCTTCACAAAGTTGTCCCTCTTAGTTGAATTTCAAGATTTCCCATCAACTCAAGTCGGCCCTATTTGGAACCGAAAATGGTTTGACTTTAGGTGACACAATGTCAATTAATTAAAACCCATGGGTAGTTGATAATATAACTGATGTGATGCACGCTCATCGGAATTCAACGCGTTCTGCCGACCAAAGCGTTATGAAAGAATCCTAGGTCGTATACAGCTACAACCATCAAAACCTCCCTACACTAGAGGCTTAAAATAAAGTAGGGATTATGTCGGTTTTACTTCATATATCCTCTACCAATAACCCACATTTTTATTTAAATCTTTTTTTTTTTTTTTTGGTTACTATTTAAATCTTACTTTGAATTTTGTGGCAAGTTTGCATATATTATTTATGGTGGCTAGATGAATCATTTTCTTTTTCTATTTTATTTATAAATATACATTAATCATAGATAAAGAGTTAATTAAATTTCCATGTTCTATAAATACATACATACATATATATATATATATATATATATATATATGAGAATTTATTAATTTTTATATATCTTTTATTATTTAAATATAATTCATGTGTAACACATGTACGTGTGTCCATATCTAGTATATATATGGTGGCTAGATGAATCATTTTTTTTTTCTATTTTATTTATAAATATACAATTAATAATCTAATATAAAGAGTTAGTAGGATAAAAACAAATGTCTCTTACAAAAATTTTGAACCAATGTGAATTAGGATGTCCACATCCTTTACTATTGTCCCCGCCCTAGTAAGGTTTTCTTGCATGGCTTGGATGATTTGAAACTGGTATAATATGAGAGAGCTGGGAATTCTTGTCACTCCTTTCATTTATTTATTTATATTTTTTGCGAACAGTTGGGGTTTCCTTATTAGGGCAGCTTTTCTTATTCTATGCATCACATAAACTGCATGTGGCCATTAAAACAAATGTGGAATAATAGAGTCCAATAGCACTAGTTCCAATATGTTTTGCTGTATTATGAGAATTCTTTTTGGGCTATTAAAAGAGGTCTAAAAGCATTTTCCCTTAGGTGTCTTAAAATTAGATACAGTTGGCTAATTTTAAGAAATCTAATTCTACTTGTTGCAGATAAATCTAGGGCCCTTTTTCCATAAAATATATAAATAAATAAAGTTTAAACCAATAAAATATTTTAATTTTTATTAAATTATCCCTTTAGACCGCAACAGAAATGCTAATCATGATCGATTTTGACGTGATTGGCCAGTGTCATGCACTTAAGTGGTGCTCAATTTGTAAAGACTCAGAAGGGCAGAGACTTTTTCCTTGAAAAGGCTCAATGCTATATGTGAAAGTCTACAAAGCAAGGGCCACAATAGCAAATATTCCATTAGCCAAGTTCCACTAGAAAGCTCTAATCCAAACTCTTACCCCTTACACTAGCCTATGGACGCTCTCCTATGCGAGTCCGCTGGCTTCAAAGGTCCCACACGTATATGCATGATACTGACCAATTAACAGCACAGCGGTCTGCTAGACCTTAATTCGTCTGTCATTACATTGCTCCTACAAGAATTTTCCTTAATTTGATAACGTACATTTTGTTGTTGAAGGCACACAAGAAGAAGCAGCAGCAGCATATGACCTTGCAGCCATAGAACACCGAGGAGCAAACGCGGTGACCAATTTCGACATCAGTAATTATGCTAGGTTTGTAAAAAAGTCCCTTCCACAAGACGAACAGCACCAACAACCAAATCACAACTGCCAAATTCAAACAGAGGTGGACCAGCAAGAGCAACAACAGCAAATGGTGCTACCCCAACTTCAAAGCACACACCTCCTTCCTTGCCTTGACTCCACTACAATGGTGATGATGGACCCTATCGTCGATGATAACGAGCTCACGTGGAGCCTCTGTTTGGATTCTGGGTTCAACCCACTTCCAGACTTCGACTTCCCTCTCGAAAAACCCGGCGACTTGCCGGATTTGTTCGATAACACAGGCTTTGAGGATAACATTGACCTCATATTTGATGGAGGGTACGAGGAGAACTTGGGTTGCATAGACACCAAGGGCTCTGGGGTTGTAGGGGAGAATGGGCTGGAGAGATTGTCTTCTTCTTCTTCTTCTTCTCCCTCTTCTTCTACAACCACCACCTCGGTTTCTTGTATCTATTCTGTTTGAAGGACTTAATTGGGGTGTCATGGAACTTAAGGGATTGTTGGTGTTTACTGTTTATTATTTTTGGGATCTGTTGTGGGTGGATGGGAAAGGTGCAAAAATGTCTTCGGATTTTTATTTGTTTTTTTGGTCCCTTCGGAATTTTTTTTTTTTTTTTTTTGTTTTGGTTCTTCTTTACGAAAGCAAAGAAAGGACACAAAAGTGTTGGTACTTTTGCAGACTTTTCAACAAGATTTTTTTAAGATCCAAGGTAGAGTGAGTTCAAGATTAGTTCTTTTTTTTTTCTTTTTTTTTTTTTTGGAGAAATGTCATTTTTATACAAAAATTTTACCAAATTCCCCATAGATAAATGCTCATCACCAATTGATCCATAAATTATCATCACTACCATTGTATATAGTTGGTATGGAATTTTGTACTCCGTATAAAAATTTGGGAAGAATATGATTTTTCTTCTTTCATTATTGTTATTATTTGTTGTAGCAATCGGCTCACATCGACTCATTCTTATTAAGCTAGGCTTGAAGGAAAATGTTTTCATTCACAAGTGTTTTACCTTCAAGAGTCCTATGAATTCCATATATATGGCTGTGGTTCATGTAGAACCATTAGTTCTTCAATTATTGATAACACAATTATTAAGCAAAACCCTTAAAAGAACACAATAAGTAAAAGTAGCATTTTTTCGTGGTGGGCTGGTAGCAGCAGTGTTGGGGAAACAATTGTAGACTAAGAAGTTGTCCCATATTGGGTAGGTAAGGGCGTTAAGAGTAGTATATAAGTGTTTTGCGCCTCTAAAAATCGTCTAGGTTTTTGGAGAGTTGCGTGCTTGTCAGTCTTATGTGCTACTTCCTTACCTCTATTGTGGTTGATCCTATGACTTTCTCCAATCCCCCCTTCTCCATCTTACCCTCACGACATATATATAGTGAAAATTTAAAGCAATAACATAGCTTGTGAAAATTTAAGAGGCACGAAATTTGTTATCCTAAAGCTGTATACACCTCCCCATGTGTGGTTGGGGAAACAATTTAATTGTAAACAATTAAATAGCACAAAAGCACAAAAATATGAATAGATTATAAAATAAAATTAACATAAACAAATTAAATAAAACGGTATTTGCTGTTCTAAAGCTATATAAGTCTCTCCATGTGATGTTTTATCCACAATGCATTTTTGTTGTAGATAGAGTGCCAAGCATAGATCGATTGCCCAAAAACGCATGGCATAATATGAAAATAAGAGCAATAAAATTGGAATGAGGATATTGCGACCACAAAAAATACTCAAAGCCTCTCATTAGTTTACACTTTTTGAGATTTTATGAAAAATATAAAAGGTTTTTACGAAAACTAACAACATTGTTTACTAAAAAAACATTATTCTAAATAACTTTGTAGAAATTTTTTTTTTCCAAAATCTATCATTTAAGCAGACTTTTTGGCCATTTACAATCTCTATTTTATTTTCCATGAAAAATTGCCAAAAAGCCTACTTAAATGACAGATTTTGAAAAATGTTTCTCCTGCAAAGTTATTCAGAATGATGTTTTCTAATAAACTATGTGATTAGTTTTCATATTTTTTTTTAATATTTTTCATGAAACTTTAAAAATATAAATTAAATAAGGAGTTTAAAGTATTTTATATGATGGCAATAGCCTGACCCTAAAATTGTAGAGGAAGAAGAGAAAGTTGGAGATGTTACGTGTCTATCTTAAAAAGTGGTACACAGTTTTAAATATACAGGTTCTAAAACCCTTCCAGAATAGGCACAACTTTTAAATGATGCCTAAAATAGTTTTGATTTAAGTGAATGGCCACTTCGAAAGGATGATGGTAGTGTTTTTATGAGTATCTACTTAATTTTCCTTTAGGACGCATTTGGTTTGCGGGGTGGGAATGTGAGTCACGGGAATGAGTCATTACTTGGGAATGGAAATGTGAAATATTGAAACCCATTCCCACGTTTGGTCAGGGTATGGGAAGTAAGACTCCCTCTACATTCCCATTCCTATGTTTGGTTAAGTCAAGAAAATAAGGATCAATATTGATCAAATTCCCACAATACCCTCAAAAATGCCCTTTGAAAAACCTGAAGCAAATCATCATTTTTAATTCATAGAATTCATACAACACAAGACTATATATAAACATATGCATAATGTTTTTGGTAAATCACAATTTCACCCAACAAATTGCAATAGCATACAATTAAGACAACTGATTTACCCAAAAAAAACTGGGTTACTTCTCGTTTTTGCAAAGGAGGGAGGGAGAGAGAAAGAGTGAATGAGATGTGAGGGTATGGTGGGTTGCTGAAGAAAAAAAGACAGCTGAAGTAGAGGAAAAAAAAAAAGGGAGAAAGAAAGAAAGAAAGAAAAGGAAGAAGAAGAAGAGAAGATGGCTGTCACCTCGACGTCGGAGATGATGGGTTACTGAAGTTGTAGTAGCTTCAATTTCTAAGCCACTCAAGCATAGATCTAGAGATTTGAGTTGCTTCTTCCACCTCAAATCAACTCAACTCAAATCCCCACCACCACCGAGTTACCTCCGCCTGCGAGAGGCTCCGCCCTCCCTTCTTCCTCTTCTTCCTTCCTCAGTGGTGCAGATTGCATCGGCATACGCACCATGAGCTATTAGACGTCTTGCTGCTGAATTGGGATTCTAGTTTATTTAGATATTTAGGAGTCTTTATTATTATTATTTAATTATTACTTTTAATTTAATTTGTTTCCTAGGTAGTTTGATATTTTCTTGTTCTAGTAGAATTAGGTTGTCTTATTCTAGTAAAACTAGGTTTTTCTTCTTACTTGTTCTAGTAGAATTAGGTTTTCTTGTTCTAGTAGAACTAGATTGTCTTGTTCTAGTAGAATTAGGTTTTTCTTATTAGTTCTCTATATAAAGGGATGTAAGCCTTATGGCAAATAGTTTTAAGTTGATTATTTTTTTAGATTAATAATATTGAGAGAGAGAGTTCTCCTTTATTTCCCTACTTTCGTGTTCTTGAGAGAATATTGATTGTGGTTGCCTACTATCTGGCATTGTTCTTGCAACAATCAACAGATTGGTGGAAGCTTATTGATTAATTTGGTGAGCTAGTCTCGACCGTGTATTTTCCACTGCATCACTCAGCAATCCCAATCTCAAGCAAGGGCCAAACACAAGAGGGTTTCAAACTTAACGCCAAACCGTCGACCATTGCAATCTCCGTCACCGGTGATCATCGTTGGGCTCCAGCAAGGGTTTGCTCTTTTGGGCTCTGGTGATCGTTTTTGGAAGTTGAGAACGGGACATGGGAAGGGATTACAAATTTGTTGTGTGCAAATATAAGGGGCACGGTGGGTATGTTATTTTTATTGTAAAGTGGATTCCTGGGGAAGGCGAATGAATGCTACCAAAAATAAGGGAATCCAAAATGGGTGTTTTGTGGGAATGTTAGGGTAGCGGGAATGTAACATTCCCAGACATGGTGCGAACCAAACACTAGAAAGTTGAACAATTCCCCTTTCCTAGGAATGAAACCCCCCAACCAACTGCCCCCTTAGAGATTTTTAAGTAAAGTGAAAAATGAGTTTTTTATTTTATTATTGCTAATTATAATTGGGTCAAGTCTTGACCCTAACCCATAATATATCCTCCCACTTGGGTGATGAATCCCAATATGATAAGGTTAAACAATTTGGATAGACCTATCACTCCTAAGTGGAGCGAGACACATAGTTGATTGCCTACTAAGTAGATGATATATTGATAGGTTTATAAAAAAAATAATTCTTTATACATATTTGGCTAATGCTGCTTCATTTTCTCACATACAGCCTCTTTTTCTCTCTCTACAACTCTTCTTTCAAAAACCTATATGGTGATATAATAATTAATGAGGAGGATTCCATTGACACCTAATGTAAAACATTTTATACTTACACCCATCAATATTTTTTTTACAGAAATCATATTTTGCCGATCTAACCGTTGGATGACATATTCCTATCATGTACGTCATACATGCTAAATTTCAAATTAATCGGATATTGGAAAGCGTTTGATCCGTAAACTTACATTTATTTTAATAAATAAAACTTTAATTTCGAGCACCTTATGGATGACATGGCTCCTAATCTCCGATTAACTTGAAATTTGGCATGCATGATGTTCATGATAAGAATATGTAATCTAATGGTTAGACCAGTGAAATATGATTTCTATAGAAAGATATTGACGGATGTAAATATAAAAAGTTTTACACTAAGTGTCAACGGAACCCTTCTCATAATTAATTGGTTTAACTATTTCTACTGGAGAGTATGTTGGATAATTTGTTTGTTGCCGATGCTAATCCAACCTCATGAAAACCTATTTGTCACGCTCTCTAATTGGGACGTGAGGAAGGCCTAACCATCCATTTAAAGACCAATATTGCTTATTATGTACAAACATATAAGTTTTTAAGATTAAATGGATAGATAATTGGAAAATTTTTAAAAGAGCTAGATTGTTTGCTTTGTTTATATAAGATTATTCTGCTAGGCATATTGTATCGCACGAATTCTCATTTATTTATTTGTTGTAGACACTAATTTAATAGAGGTATTTCATGCACAACATATACGTCATACATTCACATTTCACACATCTTCTCCACCCACTTAGGACTGACGAGCCTTGTGTTTGCCCGAACTTGTATACACGTGCACAGATCCCACTTCATAATTTTGACATCGCCTCAAGGTTTTTACACCTACTTGTGATCTTCAAATCTCCCAAAGGGTGTTCGAACACGCGACTATAATCTCCAACTCCCTCAAAAAGGGAGCTTGAGCATTCGACTATAATATTCCTTGGTTTGGACTCGATTTTAAGCTTATCTTAAGCTCATTAAAGTAGTTTTGCATCTATAATTTATAACATTTAAGTCTAGTGAAAAGTATTTATGAATCAATAACCCCTGCCTTAATTATATTTATTATCTATTAACTTCTTTTTTTAATGATGTTTGAACTATTTTACTAAACAAGCCTACTTACTAGCGTATGTATGAATCCCCGCTGCTGTACAAGTTCGTGACTTATTGGTGTGTGTGTTGTGGGGCCGGTGCACACATCCGGGGTTTGCCTCTCTGTCTTACTCCGGTTAATGGCATTAGGTATTGATTCCAAAGTCGTAGACGACAGGCTGAGGGATTCATCCTCATATCCAAAAAAAAAAAAAAAAGCGCGCATACTTACAAACTCATTAACTAATCCTTAACAAGGTTTTCATCAAGATCTTAACAAGCATGTTCACGAACCCAAACAAGCCGGGCTTAAATATCAAGCTTGAGCTTAGCTTATTTAGTAATTGATCAAATTCGAATCAAGCTGAATCCTTATCAAGCTTTCTCGTGAGCCATTAATGAGAGGCTCAGCTCATTTGTAGCCCTAAAACTCCCATGTAAGATGCGAGTGTTTTTGCTACCCGGTTGATGATCTGTTTATTCATCTAAAGTCCGGTAAAAAAGAGTGCTCTCTGTCCATAGTTATTAAACCCGAATTGGACCAACCGATTAACCAGTGAACTAGATCCTTGTCCGATTCAACACATCATTGGATCAGATATGCAATTGAACCATCTTAAACCGTCTTAAACCGTTTGAACTGTTGGCTTTTTGGATGAACCGTTGTAAACCAGTTTGGTTGGCCTCATTGTATTACTCATGGGCTAACAGACAGTGAATAAAAACATCTAACAAAAATTCAAATTTTTTGCCACGGCCAAGTGTTGAAAACGTGAACTTTAATAAACTTAAAGTGGTTGCCAACGACTAGACCATGTTGATATAGTTAAATAATACACAACACTTACTATTTAATGCTAAAAATACTTTAATTTAGGAAAACTTTCAATTTTTATAATTATTCTAATTATTTATAGTTTTTTAATTATAAAATCAGTCCGACCAATGACCTGATGGTTAAACCAATGACTTAATCTTTAAACCGGATTAATGTCTGATCTGAGTTTAATAACTATGCTCTGTCCTAGTATACAAAATAAAGGCCAGACTTGCCACTAACCGGGTTGTGCTAGGTTGCATCCGGGTCAACTCCCCATGCCCCATCGCAGAAACGATTAAAACGGGTCACTGCGGTTACACGAGTAAGAGGCTGGGCCGTTGGGGGGGTGAAAATGTCCACTGAAAGCGAAAACGTCGAAAAGACAGAAACGAGTTTCGTCTGGGTTCGGGCCGGTGCTCGACTCAACTCGTCCAAAAATTGAAGCTCATCTTACTGAAACCTCCAGAGACAGAGGCAGAGAGAGAAGAGGAGCTTCAACTCATTCTGCGAAGCTCCACCTGTGTAATCCTGAAGGTATGTTTTTGGTTCTTTGATCTTTTCTTTTTTGTTTTACGAAAACAAAATACTAGGGTTTCCTATGTGAAAATAAAAAACGCTTAATTGTAATTCTGTTCCCCCCCCCCCCCCCCCCCCTAAGAAAAGAAAAAAAGGAAAAATAGATGAGGCCTTGTTTGGGCACATTTTTGTTTCGAAATGTAAATCACAGCCTAAGTTTTGGAAGCTTCAAGTTGAATGTGAGGGCAGTTGGGATTTCCAACTTCAATTATGATTTCTGTTGCTGTAAATTTTGAAAGAATAAACATATCCAAGCAACCCCTTGGCAATTTCATCAAGCACTGTTAGTGTTTTGCCTGAAAGAATCACTCTTTAACAGTCACTAGAATGCCTTATCTCATGCTAAATTTGCTGTATTTAATCTTCAGGTTATGCCTCACATTCACACCTTAGCCTGTTTAAATGCCTCTTCTCATGCATACAGAAAATATTTAACAGAGCTATAAAATATAAGTGCTTTTTTTTTTTTTTTTTTTTTTTTTTGGTATAATGTATTTGCATTAAAAACTACTAATAGGTCATAAAAAATTTTAAACTATTAATAGAATTGCGTGGCGGCATTGTTATGTGATATTGATTGGAATGCCTCCAATCTTTCAAATATAAAGAAATAAATAGATGCTTGCTACAACTTTTAATTTTTGAGAATTTAATTATAAGTCACTCACAATTGTCTCTTTGGAATTTTGGGTTGGCAATGATACGAGTCTTCTTAAATCGACCTGCTTCCTTGCTATCCACATTCATATCAAGCGTTTTAGAGGGTTTCATTCCATGTCCAAATTTTAACTTGTCATTGAGTTCTCATTTCCCTCTAGAGAAGCAATAAGGAAAAAGGAAAAGAGAAAAAGAAATCATCAGACTTCGCAAGAAATATAAATTATGAGGAAGTGTTTATATATATATATATATATATATTTAAAAAATATTTTTTCCCTTAATATCTATCTGGTGAATCAAAAAGTGCCTTTTATGTGTTTTATATGCATAGTAATATAGTATGTTAAAACATAGCTCTAAGGAAACAAATTATAAAATTGGGATAAAGCATTTGAATTTGTGCATCTAACTTCAATGAATCTGGTTAAATGAGTAATTTAGTGGGATAAATGTTGTACTTGAAGGATTACACAGAGCGAATATACTGATACACACGTAAATGTGTAAGCATATGCTTTGAAAGCATTTATGATCTTGATTTGTACCTAAGAATAATTTCAATGATCTTGCACCAACAACTTGTCTTTTGCACTTAGATAAAACTGCTCTTATTCCCCCCCCCCCCCCCCCCCGGCGCAATTTTTCTATTTCAGTGAATCATGTGTTGCTTTATTAGATGTTCCAACTTCTACAGATTGATACTTATAACGGGCTGCTTTCATTTTTCGCTTCAGTAGGGATAAGCATGAGGAACTGGTTATAATCTGCCTAGAAATAACAATACACCTGTTGAAATTGTGCGCTCAACAAGTATGGATGTTGAAGTGCTAGATGCAGAAGGGGAAAATAGGGAAAATCGTGTGGCAGAAAATGCTGAACCTGATAATGGTGAAAGACAGAATATGACTGAACATTCAACAGAGCAGGATGATGATGGTGCAAAACCAGAAGTGGGGATGGAGTTTGAATCAGAGGATGCTGCCAAGACCTTCTATGATGCATATGCCAGGCGTGTGGGTTTTAGCACCCATGTTGGCCAGTACAGCCGTACAAAGCCTGATGGACCAATAATTACATGGGATTTTGCATGTTCCAGGGAGGTTTTTAAAAGGAAGAATGTTGAAAGCTGCAATGCAATGTTTAGAATAGAGAGAAAGGATCCAGACAGTTGGGTTGTGACGAAATTTGTGGAGGACCATAACCATTCTATGGTTACTCCCAGTAAGGTCCATTACCTTCGACCCCGCAGGCATTTTGCTGGTGCTACAAAGAATTTGGCTGAAACATTTGAAGCCTCGAATGATGTTTATGTTTCTATGGATGGAAATCATGTATCTTATGAACCGAATCGTGGAGTTAGGAATGTCTCCCCAGTAGAACCAAATCCCCCAGCTAGGAATACTGGGCCTGTGAATTATATCAGACCTTCTAGCCGAAAGAGAACCCTTGGAAGAGATGCTCAGAATCTCCTGAACTATTTCAAGAAGATGCAGGCTGAAAACCCGGGCTTCTATTATGCAATACAACTTGATGATGATAACCGAATGACTAATGTTTTTTGGGCTGATGCAAGATCGAGGACGGCTTATAATTACTTTGGTGATGCAGTTATCTTTGACACAATGTATAGACCAAATCAGTTTCAGGTTCCATTTGCTCCTTTTACAGGTGTAAATCATCATGGTCAGATGGTACTGTTTGGCTGTGCATTACTTCTAGATGAATCCGAAGCTTCCTTTACGTGGCTTTTTAAAACATGGCTGTCTGCGATGAATGATCGCCCTCCCATTTCCATTACCACTGACCAAGACAGAGCCATACAGATAGCAATTGCTCAGGTGTTTCCGGAAACTCGCCACTGCATTTGCAAGTGGCACATTTTGAGGGAAGGCCAAGAGAGGTTGGCTCATATATACCTTGCTCATCCTTCCTTCTATGGGGAGCTGTATAGTTGCATAAACTTTTCTGAGACAATTGAGGATTTCGAATCATCATGGGCCTCTCTTCTTGATAGATATGATCTTCGGAAAAATGAGTGGCTTCAGGCAGTGTATAATGCTCGCAGGCAGTGGGCACCAGTTTATTTTCGGGGCAGTTTTTTTGCTGCACTTTCTTCGAATCAAGGGGTCAACTCCTTTTTCGATGGGTATGTGAATCAGCAGACAACTATACCCCTGTTCTTCAAACAGTATGAAAGGGCTCTAGAACATTCATTAGAAAAGGAAATAGAAGCAGATTACGATACAATATGCACCACACCAGTATTGAAGACACCTTCACCAATGGAACAACAGGCAGCAAACCTCTATACCAAGAAAGTGTTTGCAAAGTTTCAGGAGGAATTAGTTGAAACTTTTGTTTATACTGCAAATAAGATTGAGGGTGATGGGTTGGTCAGCAAATACAGGGTTGCAAAATATGAACATGATCACAAGGCATACATAGTCACATTAAACATTTCTGAGATGAAAGCAAGCTGCAGCTGTCAGATGTTTGAGTACTCTGGCATTCTCTGTAGACATATACTAACTGTTTTCACAGTAACGAACGTTCTTACCCTTCCATCACATTACATATTGAAGCGATGGACGAGGAATGCAAAAACTGGGGTTGGATTGGATGAACAAGATACAGATCTGCAAAGTATTGAGTCTCTGACCTTGCGCTTCAACAATCTATGTCGGGAAGCTATCAAGTATGCAGAGGAAGGGGCAATCGCTGTCGAAACCTATAATGCGGCAATGAGTTCTTTAAAAGAGGGGGGGAAGAAGATTGCTGTTATCAAGAAAAATGTCGCTAAAATTACTCCTCCTAGCTCTCAGGGCAGTGGAAATAGTCAGGAAGACAGTAACAAGAAGACTCCTGTGCCATTTGCTGAAATGGCCCCGTCATTGTGGCCTTGGCAAGATGTAATACCGCATCGCTTTAATCTCAATGATGTTGGAGTTCCTGTTGCTGATTTGAATCAGCCCAGTATGACCCCTGTGTCTGTTAACCGTGATGGTGGCCCTCCTGATAGCACGGTATGAAGCAGGCTGAGGGTTTTTTTTTTTTTTTTTTTTTTTTTTTTTTTTTTTGTGGCTTATTATATTGTTCTTGGGATCTACAGATTTATTGTTTAAATAGCATTCTTGAAGAGATTAGAAAAGGCCCTTGATTGCTTCCTTTGTCTGTCCTTTATTGATGTAGGTGGTTCTCACTTGTTTTAAGTCCATGACTTGGGTCATAGAAAATAAAAATTCAACACCAGATGGTAAAGTGGCTGTCATCAACCTGAAGGTATGCATGTCTATTCTTAAAAGTGCATGTCCTATTGACTGAATTTTTGTAAACCTTTGTCCTTCTCACATCATGCCTCTGACTTTTCTAGCATGTATTCAAGATGCAGTCGTCTGTCTATCTTAAAATACTGCTGCACTCTGATGCTACATTAGGTTAAAAAAATAAAAAATAAAAAGTGGGGGTTGGTGTCTAGTTTGCCTTACCCACCAAAAAACCTAATTAGCCGCACTTTTATTCTCCTCAAGCTGCTAGTATGGTCTTCTAGGTGTTTTTGGGTTTGGTGTGTTGTGATAATGACTTCTTGTTTCTCTCTTTTTTCTTTCTCGTACTCTGTAGCCCCTTGAATTTTTTTTTTATAGAGGGATGCTTCATCCTTCTCTATTGTCACAATATAATGTCTTCTTTATGAAAGAAAAATGATTACTATTTCCTGAACCTATAGAACCTTTAAAGGGTATTCTGATGGTTGCATTGCTATCTGTACTTTTACAATGCGGTAAACATGAACCATAGCAAGCATAGGGTGACTGCAGCAGGTTGCTGTGGATATTCTTCTGTAACTGAGTTGATTTAGAACATTGTCTTTTCCTCCACTGTAGCTGCAAGACTATGGGAAGACTCCATCAGGAGAAACGGAGGTGCAGTTTAGGTTAACTAGGGTCACATTGGAGCCTATGCTAAGATCCATGGCTTACATCAGTCAACAGCTCTCAGCGCCTGCAAATAGGGTTGCTGTTATCAATCTGAAGGTATGCATAGCCAGATTTGGGACCTATTTTTCTTTCCCTTTCTATTTAATATTATTATTATTATTATTATTATTATTTTGAAGAAAGAAAATTATCAATTGAAGGTTTGCACACCAGCAAATATTGATGATTTTAGATTGCTTATTTTTTATCATAACTCTTGGTATTTGGTTTGGCATGCGGTGTTATAGCTCATGTTTGACATACATGAGAGTCAAATTATACACACAGGAGCCACAGCCGCTTTGCCGTACTGGGAACCTATGACACATGAAATAATCCCCTTGTTTTACTTATGTACAATAACGTCCCCATTTGTGTGAATATGTTCATGCCGTTTTTCTTGTTTCAGTGAATGAAAACCTGGTGTGCATCATTGCATCTGGTGATGGTGCAGTGCCTCTGCCAGTCTGCCTGTAATTGATGAATTTGCACCCATCTAGACTACCCAATAATGAATGACACATTTGGATGCATTGTAGTGCTAAAAGCAGACAAATTGGGTCATGCAATTTTAAATAATCAATACCAACTGCATCAATATTCAAAGAATTACATTGGTTTGTGGTAGGCAATTAAAATATTTCTTGCTTCATTTTTATCTGTGGTAGTACCATAGTACCCCTTTTGCTAAGTAGTCATTGGTTCAAACCACTTCAGCCCAGTCGAGTCTGCCAGTTTGTGTCATTCAAATTGACATCAAGGAAGGAATTAGGTATTAGTTCTCTTGACTATCTTTATATTCTTTTCCTTTGTGTGCGATTCATTTTGATCTTGGAATCAATCATAGCCAGAGAGTCAGCATGACTTTTCTTGGACTGAGAGACATGGTGCTAACCCAACCTGAGGGGTAGAACCCTTCTCGAAGCCCAATGGGCCAAACAGATCAAAACTCAAACTAACCCCACTGCAAAAAAGAAAGAAAAAAGAGAGATTAGATCAAGAGAACAATGAAATTTCATCAAATCAAAGAGCAAAAAAAACATTGGGCTTTCGCTGGGTGGTAGAGGCTTTTCCAATTGGTTGATGAGGTCTGGGTGCTGCTGAGTTTCTCAGTTATGATGATGGAAATTCATTTCAGGGGCTTTGAGGTGGGGGAGAAAGCTGTTATTATTTGGAGATGTATTGTTTTAGCCATTTTTTGGGTTATTTGTCTGGAGAGGAATGCAAGAATAGTTGAGGATATACATAAGGAGGATTCATTGGTGGGATTGTGGGATTGAGTTCATTTCTTGGCTTCCTTTTGGGTGTCCATTTCAAAGGCTTTTTCTGGGTTCCCGTTGTTTCTTATTAAATCTGATTTGGGTTCTGTTTGTGTTTTAGTTCGTTTGTTCTTGTTTTCTTGTTTCTTGTTTTGACTTTCAGGTGGACCTCTGCCTCCCCTCTGTAATTGTACTTATTTCCTTTTTATTTAATATAATTCTGTTTTGTTCAACAAAAAAAAAGAAAAAAAAAAAGGGAAAAAAAAAAGAGCAAAAAAACATTTCTTAAATTCTCTTCCAAAAGCATTGTTGTTGAGGCCCTTAGCGAGTAGATCAGCATTATCTTTTTTCAAAAGCTTCTGCATCCTATTCCTGTTCCTTTGTACCACATCATCTCAAGTCTTTTCACCTTAATCAACAACTTACTACATCACAACAAATAACACTAAAAACCTAATCATGGAGCTCTCACACCAAACTCAAAATCAGTTAATTATATATATATATATATATATATATATATATAGACACATACATATTTATATAATTATATATTAATATGTTTTAGAGAAAGGAGAGGCATATCTATGAACTGACCATTTGGAGGCAAACTGTTGCCCTAATAAGTTGTCCAACATGTTGGATATGCTCTTTGTTACACACAGAAAGAGGAATCAAAGTGATGGTGTGAGAACAATATAGTTATTTGTGACTTGTGAGTGCAGCAGAAACAAGGGACATTACCAATCAAGCTTTATCATATAATGATGACACTTGTTGAGCAGTCTCATATCCCACATCGTCTAATATTGAGTTTGATATGGCTTTATATACTTGTTTGGACCTCCACCCGATAGCTTAGGCTTTTAGGTTGGAAACTTAACAACTCTGAAAGAAGGATTTTTCTAGTTTGCTTTTGGTTCTAGGTTTTGGAAGAGAGGAGGAGAGGAAAACAAAACAATGGAGGAAATAGGGTTAGGTTTAATGGAATGAAAGGGAGGATTATTTGCATCTCTCCTATACCTTTAAGATGCAACCAACCCAATCAAATTTTGGCATTTTCCTATTATATTTTAATACTAGCATATATATATATATATATATCAATGTTTTTGGTTCAAGACCTGCCTTTTCCTAAAAGTTGGAGTCAAAGCGGTTTTTCTTAATACCCTTTTCTAAAGGTTTTCTTATTATTTAAAAATAAGGTGGCGACTCCTTGTTTTTGGTTTTCTAAAATGTTTTCAATATGAGAACACTAAAACCATGTTTCCAATATTGAGAATATTGAAAGCGGCGCACTTGAAATGGATATCTATGTATGCCACGAGCTGTATATAAGAAGGTTATGAAATTCCTCAATTCAGTATAAGAAAGTGAGAAAGGAAAGGGCATCTACTCGGATTAGTAGGGGTGCCTAGGTCGAGTTCTCATAAGTTGGGTTATGCAAAGGGCGCAATCCTCAAGTTGAGCTTGTTAATCTCTAACCCAACTTAGCTTACTACTTTTTCAGCCCTAGATGGGACACCTCTTTGATGCATAGTTATTAAAGGTGCAAGGCACACCCTAGGCACCAAGGCGTCCTGGGCCTTGGCACAAGACCCAAAAAAAAAAAAAAAAAGGGCACAGGCCTAAAGAAAAATAAATAAAATATTTAATTAAACAAAAATAACAAAAAAAAAAAATTATTCCCTTTGTCCCACAAAGATAGGCCATTTTTTCATTTTGGGTTGTCCCAAAATGTTTGTCCACTTTGAAAAGTTAAATCATACTCCCTCCATCCCATAAAGATAGGCCATGTTTGACATAACACACTGTTTAAGAAAAACCATCATTTCATTGACTTGTCATTTATTAAACTCTATTTTCCCAAAAGTACCCTCTCTTGCTTTTTATTGGGTTTTCTGTTAAAGGTAATTATTGAAATAACAAGGGGTAGTATAGGAAGTTCAAGAAAATTATGATTTGACTTTTTAAAATGGACAAACATTTTGGGACAAAAAAAGTTGCAAAAATGGCCTATCTTTGTGGGACGGAGGGAGTAAATTTTTTTTTTAAAAAAAAACTTTCCTATACTACCCTTTGTTATATCAAGAATTACTTTCAACACAACCAAATCTCAAGTCAACAACACCAATTCCAAGGGTACTTTTGGAAAGGAAAAGTTTAATGGGTGGCAATTCAATGCATTGATGGCTTTTCTTAATTTGAATGCTTTATCAAAGATGGCCTATCTTTGTGGGACGGAGGGAGTGATATACCCATATAAAATTGAATAGCGTTGTGTAGTAACACAAAGAAGAAAAAGAAACCCCACACCATATGTTTCTCCAAATTTAACTCTCACCTTCTCCCACTTTAAAAACAATTTGACTTACAAAATTGTTGAGATCCATCATTATTAACTTCCTATTCCACCACCCCCCAACTTCTGCACCATACTTCCAAACCACCACCTCTCTCCATGAATCATCACTCTCTATCCCAAATCTTCATAACCATTTTCCAAGAAGAGCTTCATTCATGAGAATAATGGACCTAAATCATAACCCTCTAACCTTCTTAGGCAAACACACCGTTTTCCAATTCATAAAATGATATTTAAATTCTCACCCAAACCCCTCCAAAGGAAGTCTCTTGGGAGTTTTTCAATATACGCTGCAATAGAAATTGGAATCTTAAAAAGAGACATAAAATAAGTTAGAAAACTTGCTAGAGTGCTATGAATCAAAGTAATCTTTCCCCTTCTTGATAGATAAGCTTTCTTCCAACCACTAAGCCTTCTCTCCGCACTTTTGATAACTAGATTCCAAACCTTTTTCTCTTTGAAATGCATCTCAAGGGCAATCGAAGTACAGTAAACTTCCAACTTTTCAATGAAGTGTAACCATAAGATTATCCATATTAACCACATTACGAATCAAAATCAACTCAAGTTTTTCTCAAATTAACCTTCAAACCCAAACATGCTTCAAAATAAAGGATACCCCTTCGAAACCAATGTTGATTCTCATCTGCTCCAAAAAATCCAAGCATCATCGGTAAAAAGAAAATGGGAGAAAATTCCACCATTCCTATTAATCACAAAACCAAAATAAAAGGCAAAGGAAACAAAGGATTACCTTGACAAAGCCCTCTAGAGCGTTTGAAAATACCACAAGAAGTTCTATTAATAAAAGCATTGAAGGAAAAGAAATGCACTATTATGCAATTAGTCTTGCTATTGCCTCATACTCAAAATCATCTCTCTCTCTCTCTCTCTCTCTCGCTCTCTCTCTCTCTCTCTCTGAGTTGCCCACATTAAACTCTCCAAATCTTATCACTTCTTTATTGTTTTTATTTCTCTCTCTATTCTTCCTTCTCTTCTTTTAAGCAAAGAGTTTGACTTTCTTTGCACAAAGTTTGTTTTGACAGAAAATATGTCTAGGGATTATTTTTCTGGAAAGAAAATGACCTTGGTTTGAGGTGTGCATTTAAAAAATACAAAATTAAAAACTTAAACTGCCAAAGAGAAATAATAAATTTTCATCAAGCTTCATGGTAAATATCTATTGAGGTAAATGTTTAAAAGAAAATCTTTCCCTTTGAAAGTTATTGCAAAACTTAGTTTGGTTGAAACAACTGGAATCTTTGTCTCTTTGGTAAATTTTGTTCCTTCTGAAGAGCCCTGGTGCAATGTTACATTAGTTTATGTGTAAAAGCACTGATGACTGTGGGCTCATACCACATTGTCTTTCTAGTTATTGCTTGCATTCTTTTTCTGTTTTCTTTTTGGTTAAAAAAGTAAAAAGGCTGGGGGTGGTAACAACCCCTAACCACCCAGGAAACCTATGGGAAGATGAGCACACACTGCCTCACAAGTGGGGAACTGAGGACTCAGTCTCAAACCCAAGCAGAAATGCATGTTGGCCCTAGCATTCACCTTCTAATCATAAATCACTGTTGAATGATGATAAGGCTACTTTTTGAGATCAAGAACTACATCAAGATAGCTTAAATATAAAAAATATATGACTTACATTCCACGTTACATAGACTCATGAACTCCGTTATGTGTGTCAGGGATGGCCATGTGTTTGGGTGTTAAGATTTGTCTGACTTCTTTTTATGTCCAGCCGTGGGGGCATAGCTACTGATCTTGACCTTTCAAAAAAATTCGGCATTATTAGTTCAGTTAAGGTTTTCTGTAGATTGTATGAAGGGTGATAAGGAGTTGGTAAAATATGGTCTTGGAAGCAAAATTAGGGTTTTTAGGGACTGTTTTGTTGATTTGATGAATGTCACCTTTAAACCAGCAAACAATGTGGGAATCCAAAGAAGATATGAGAGAAAAAGAAATATAAATAAAAGAGAAAAAAGAAGAATGAGAAAAATTTATATACTCACACCCTCAGTCCAAAGTTCCAAAGCTATAAATTCTCAATTTTAAAATATTCGTAACTCAGAAGAGAGGATTACAAACCTTTTATAAACTAAAGAATCTAATTACAATCAATAAGGCCCATAATTTAAACCTTTCTAAACTATCAAATTTTAACTCAAGTTAAACAACCCAAATAAAAAATAAAAATCCTTACTACTCCATTGGTATAGTAGCATGATGAACAATCTGAAGCTATAGTAGCATGAACACTTAATACCCAACTTGGGCTAGTTTTTGTACTTAGGGTTAGTTGTGGGCAGAATCCCAACCCAACCTCATTTCAGGTTAGGCTCAAATTCAGGTCTCGAGTGACGAGAGATAAACTGAAGTCGACCATATTTTCAATAATCGATACTTATAGACAAATAATTATATGTGATTGGCTAAGAAAGAGATACAATTTAAAGAAAATGGGATGGCTGCATGATATAAAATGCAAGTCACCTCGAAAGACACTAAATTGAAAGGCTTTTATTCTTAGTAAAAATCATAGCTACTTCCAGCACCAGTCTTTTCCTCCTTTTTCAGTGGTGGCAGGAAACATAAAGAACTATCAGATCTCTCTCTCTCTCTCTCTCTCTCTCTCTCTCTCTCTCTCATTATTTTCCTATGTGCGTATCTGAATTGAACATGCTATAGTTCAATATTTTAAAAGAAAAATAGTAATTTGATTTAAAAATTTTCCAATTCATCCACTACTTGTTTTGATGAAACACACTATTTATTTGGATAATTGTAGAGATGGGAATAAATGGATAGCTGAAGAGAAGGGGATAAATGGAGATAAAGTGCATGGACTATTTAGTTATATAAAATTTTAAATATTGTCCCAACCAACGAAGGCACAAGTGTTCTACAAATTTGTAATATCTAAAATAACTTCGACAGATGTTTCCTTCATGGCTTTGTGTGTGTGTGTGTGTTGTTGTGGGGGGAGAACCTTGTTCAATGGCCTTACTTTGCTGACTTTTTTTTTTTTTTTTTTTTTGGAAAGAATAGAAAAAGGATTTCAAGAATCATAAAGGAACCTAGTGTCAACCCTAGGAGCTTCCAATCTTGTGCTATATAGGTCCTGAATATTATTAAAAGGAAAGAAAAAGTTTTAGGTACAATTGTAAGAAGAAAAGAAAAGCGAACTGTCTAGTCTCGGTGACTTGTAAATGCCACTATCTGGCTCACAAGAAACAGCTAAATGAAAAAATCTGTAATAATTTTGGCCCAACATACCTCTATCAACTTCTCAAGACACAAAATGAGGCATCTCAAACCACCAAGGAAGACTAGAACAAAAAATCGCATTATTGGCCATTTCGTGTGCAACGCTCTGTGTATATATAGCAGAAGATCACATTCAATTTCTGAATTAATTCAAGATAGGTCCTCCATTTATTAAGAAGGGTCTAGGGAGGCTTAAACTTTAAGTTTTGTAAACAAGCAATCACCGTGGTAGAATCACATTCAATCCATAAATTATGCTAACTGTTATTCCAAGCATATTGAACTGCTAAAATAACCCCCATTAACTCTGCATAAAAGGCAGAATGATTGCCCATGCTAAGACTAAAAGTGCCATTAACAAAACCCCTATGATTCCTAAAAATCCCACCAGTAGCAGATGGACGTAGATTGCCTTTTGCTATACCGCCTGTGTTGAACTTAACCCAGTTAGGAGGGGGAAGGAGCCAATGAACTGGGATAAATTTAGGAGCAGGCCTAGGAATTCCTTGCAAAAGACAAAGACTTGAGAATTTGAAGATCTAAAATAGAATGACCCATAGGACAGGAAATCAGCTTACTGCCATCACTGATCCAAGCAATCAAACTGTTAATAGCTCTGGGCATAGAAGTATTCTTGTTTTCAAACGTCAAATCATTACAAATCTTTCAAATCACCCAAAGAGTACTAAGAATAGCTAAAGTTCATAAATCTGAGAGTGGGGGCTAAAGCTATGATAAAGAAGAAACTTTACTTAAATAATATATGTATCACTCTGTGTGTGTTTGTGTGTTGTTTTATGGCGGAGTCACACACTTGAGATTTTAGTGCCACATGTCCTGGTCATCAAAGAGTGAGGCTTTTGCCCCATGAAAGCTTTATATTGCTACTCATGAACACTATGGGATTTGAGCCTCAATTGTGTTTCTTGAGGTGTTTTACTGGAGCCCCTCCATATTGCAATATCAATGCTTAGCCTCTTGGGCTTTACTATTGGACCATTTATTTATTGTCCTTATTAACTCTTGAACCATTAGACACTAACTATTTGTATAATTTTTTATGCTTAGCTCCAAGATACGAAAACAACTTCTGGAGAAACAGAGGTTAAATTTCAAGTGTCCAAAGATACACTGGGTTCCATGTTGAGATCAATGGCCTACATCCGTGAGCAACTTTGAAAAGCTGTAAGCATTCTATTTCTAGCACCAATTTGATCATTATATTTTCATTTAGTATCCCTTAATTTTGAGTGGCATTACTTGTTTATTTGCCCTGCAAATAATCAAATAAAATATGTTATACGGCTGAAAATTTTACAAACATGCCTATCTTGGATGCTCCAACATTGATGGGAGCTAGCTTGATAAAAGGAAAAAAGTGCTCCTGAGCCACTATGATCCTATGTTGCCAAGTGTTGGGTGCCATGTAAGGTGTTGTTCTGAGTGGAGGTGTTGGTTATTCGAAAATAATTAAGGGTTAAGAAGTAAGATATTGAAATATATGTTTACTCTAAGCAAGCATTGCATAAACTAAAACATATGAAAAAATATATTGGGATTTTTAGACAATGAAATCGACAAAATAATGAATCATTTTTTTTTTTTTTTCTAGTGAAATAATAACTTTGTATTTAATGGGAAGCCCCTTATACATGCAAGATATGCAAAAAGGTTCCAAAACACAATCTTAGTGAAATTACAAAGAGATCATCTTTCTCCCCTTCTCTTTATTTTGGTGATGGCAGCTTTCTCAATGCTTATCTACAAAGCATTGCGTATGGGAAAATTTCCTGACAAGCTACTGGGCCGCCGCTCATGGAGGTCACTGGTAAGAGAATTGACAGCGTTAAAGGCAGATGTTGTAAGATACGGCTGAGATCTTGACGAAGGATGGTGGAGCTGATGATCGAAGTAGATTTGAGGACGGAACTCTAGGAGGAAGTCGCCATGGATGCTGATAATGTTGACAGTGGTCGCCGGAGCTGAGAATGAAGTGAGCGGATCTGAGATACAAAGAGCACCAATCAGAGGTGACCGGACTTGGTCCGGCCGGAGACCCTCTAACGATCAAGTCAGTAAGCAATTGTAGATGGAAGGAGAAGAAGAAAGCTAGAGAGAGAGAGAGAGAGAGAGAGAGATAGAGATATTAAGCTTATTGGGGGGTTCAAAAAACTCACCTCATACTGTTCTTCTCCTATCCTTTTATAGAGGTGTGAGAACCCTGGTTAGTTCTTGACCATGGTTGAATGAATAACTGTCTGATCATGGTTGGGTTAGAGCTAACTATGGTCAGATCTAACTACCTGACCATGGTTAAGGGTAACTGCCTAACCATGGTTGTAACTATCAAAACTCTAGTTAGCTAGTTGTGATTATAGTCACATTTTGCATGTGCTTGTGAGAAGTTACTCTAACCTAGGTAAGGTCATGCGATTTAGAGAGTTGGGTTGGCCCGAACTTGAGAACTGGACTTGAATTGTCACTCTACCTTAGAAGTAAGGCAACCTTGAAAGGGATCCGTACTTTGACAACAAGGGGAACTTGAATGTAGTCTGGACTTGTAAGTGAATAGAGGTTGGAGGAGCTGAGGTTCCAATCTTGAGAGGTCTGAGATCTGAGGTCTCGGTCTTGAGGTATGAGATTTGAGATCCAGGTGCTAAACTTAATGCCACGTGTACAGTTCTGACCTACTACTAGATAAGTTAATATTTTCCCACACACATTGCATGCCAATTTAATCAAAGGTTTTGAGGTAAAGGGAGGGTTGGTTAGTGGGTCTATTTCTCATCTTCTTTATGCAGATGATACTATTATTTGGTGTGGTGTGAAGGTTGATAAACTTTGGGAGGGTTAAAAGCTCTCTAAGCAACTTCTAAGCTAAGAATAGGGCATTTTCGTCAACAAAATAATGTTAAACTGTTCACATGGGTCGCACATGGTCATTTACCGTTCAAATTTCTAACAGCTGACCGATGGAGGAGTGCTTAACCACATAATGAAACTTCATGGGTGCAAAGTAATTGAAGAAATAGTTGAGGGGTGCAAAGCGTTTTCATGAAGTATAGGGAGGCAAAGTGTAAATCCAACACCCCCCCCCCCCCCCTTTTTCTTTTGTCTTTCTTCTTTTCTTTTTTTTTTTTTGTTTTTGTTCCCTCGAGGGGAATTTCTTGTCGAGTCTAAATAATTATTAGGGCAGGAATATGTTGCTAGGCCTGAAAATTAAGTGAACCTTCAGATTATGCTTAATGTAGGCCATATACACCTTTAAATTGGGGCATAGCCAGGTTAGTTAATAGTGAGGATAGGAATGGAAATTTTTATCCAGCCCAGCTAGCAAAAATATGCTTTGTATTGGATGCCTGTATTAATCAGTCAAGTCCACTTCATATGGTCATTTTTAAAAAAAATCTAAATTCATAGTTCAGCGGTGGAGTTATTCTTTGTGAGACAATTGATGTTATAATCTAGCTCTATGCTGGGCTCTGAGTGCTTCACTTCTAAATGCAGCATTATCTTGTGGCAAACTTTATTTGGCAGGTTGAGACCCAAATTGGAGCAATCAACTGTCTGAAAAGCACATTAGAGGCATTGAAGGTGTGTCCTTTTGGTTTATAACAGTGGTGTACCATGCCAATGTATTGTCAATAGCCATTTCGTTTAGTTGTAGTTAGGTATTGTATTTCTCTCTGACTCTATTACAAGATTGATGTCTCATCGTTTCCATGTAAGCATGTGTTGGAAACTTTTGTATATGTTAGTAGTGAAAACCCAGACATTGATCCAAGGAGCGTGCAGAGATGTATTTCACCTTAGGGTAGTAGGATTGTTCTTTGATTCGGGCTGTATGGCTCTTGCTGCCAGATGCAGTTCTAACTTGATATGGTTAGACATTTTTAAAAAATCGAAAGGAAAAAAATCTTGATCCATTTTTCATTCTATTCCCAGATTCCATTAATTTCAATGCCCAATAAAATCCCAAATTCAGAACCGCTTTGACAGGGGAAGAAGCTTTTTCTCCATTATGTTTTCCAGTACCCTTGAGTAAGCTTTGAATCGTACCATCTTGGAATCATGAAAGATTGAAAATCCATCATTTGATGGGCCCCACTCGGTGTGCCAAGCATACAAAGAATCAAATTTCACTGGATGAGTTTGAGCCACACGATTTGTATACTTTTGCTTCTGTCATTTTATTTACTCAATTTATATATTTATTTTTGTTTGTTTTCCTATAAGTTTCCTGTCTGTATAAAGAATTCGATTAGAATAAACTGATTAAATTAATGAAATTGAGCAGACTTCTTGTAAGCATGATTTATTCAGCAAGCCCTACGAGTGTTGATGTATCTAAAGGTCATTTGTCATATATTTTCTTTAGTCAGATGTTTGTGAGTACGTTCTAGAGACATTGTGGTAAGGTCTTATTCACAAGGGAGGAGACATCATACCCAGCCTGGGGAATCCAGGGCTAGATTAAACACAGATGGAAGTGTGTTGGGAATCTAGGTCAAGCCCAAGAAGCATGAGAGGTGCATTAACTAACTAGAAGCCATATAGGAGTCCTTGTGGAGATATTGAATGCAATCAAGTAATCAAGGCATTGCATCATACTCAAGTAAATTGAAGATTCACATTTCGCAAAACCTGTAATACACTTTGAAAGTCATAAAGTAATGTTTCAAAGGGAGCTTTCTGCGGCTCTCTGGCCATAAATCTCCTTAGTTTACTACACATATCACTCACTATATATTTATCTTCTCCTGCTCTATATTTAAAAATTGTGTTTTTAAGCTTTCGAGATATTCTGAAAGTGAAACGCGAATTATAGATATTTGGACAAATTTTGGAACACATTGCAAAAAGCCCTATGTGAAATGATTACCCTCTTCCATACATCTTCCTTTAGAAGAAATATACATGTGTGTTTAGTCGTTGTAATCCTCTTTTTAGGACTTTTCAAGACAGAAAATGGCAACCATTTTGTTTTCCATATTGGGAATATAAAATGAAGAAACCAACTCGTCAAACATTTCAAGACTTTACTACATTCTGCAAAAATGCCCTGCCGCACTTGAATGGACACTGGGGGCTAGGGCCCTGTGTCATCTCTACGAGGCACTGGAGGCTAGGCCCCTCTGTTATCCCTTCGAGCTACTGGGACTCCAAACTTGAAATCAGGAGAGAGCCTTTGGCTCAATGTGGGTGCAGGTTTAAAAGTCAAAAGACGAACCACACCAAAATCAGTCAATTCCTCCTAGGTCAGTAGCCTCCAAACAAACAGAGGCCCCACCAGAAGGATAAATTATGGACCCCTGATACAAAAACCTCTACTGAGATGGTAATGGCAGTGTCAAAACTATTTTCATGATTCGACTATCAAACACAGCCTGAAAATGTCGCCTTTACTAAACATTAGTTCAAATTTGTGTACATGCTTTGTTTCTATCAAATATCCTCCCAAAAGCAAGTTTCTCTTGTTCAAATACATAACCAGCCGCAGGGTAGAATTACAAATTGCTGAGTCCGCATAACAATTTTACAATTCAAAATATCATATATCATATTAACAAGAAATGTAAGTCATTCAGCAACTCCAAACGTCCATCCGCTGTTGTCATCAAAAGCACATATCAAAGATCAATCTGGCCCTATTGAGTATTTGTACAGCATGGAAAAATTCTTATCTTTGAGGTCAAAGAAAACCCAAAAGCGTCCATGGCATACCATACCAGTCAATAAGCAGGGCTTTTATCTTGTGCACAAGCCCATCTCATAATTGCATTTGAAAAATAGTAATGATAAAGAGGAAAACCAATCCACCAACTTAATGCTCACAAACTCCTATAGTCTATCACAGTGACTTCATCCTCTGGGGCATCGAGATCCTGGTAACTGCACCCAAAATCAATGTAAGAGTCAGCTCAAGTATCACAACCACAACAAGACGAATAAAAAAATAATTAACGCAATTTAGGTATACATTAAAGTCTCAATGAAGTCCCAAAACAAATAGATACAAAGTGCAGCAATCAACAAAAAAGAAGTGGTCATCCAATTTTGGCGCATTCAAGTTAATCATTAAGGTTGCAGTTGCAAGAGCTATGGATATCAGAAATGGGTTATATTATTAACCAAGAAGCATCTTAAGAACCTCCATGTCGTGGGGAAATCTACATTAGTAAAGCAAGTCGATTGGTAGCAGAACACTCTATAGCTCTTCTGGTCCACTATGGCAGCTTGTAGGAACTTAATTTGTAAGTACAGAAATGGGAACAAGAATAACTCATGTATATCAAGCAGCAGATTTCCTAGTTAATTAGCCAAAAACTGAGGCTGAAATGGAGTCCAAGGCAATTTACCCACCTTTGCATATTATAACATGATGGGCCAGTTATATAATATAAGTTGCACACACAAAGAAGAAAATGATGAAAGATCTATCCCAAGATGATTAAACAATAAAACAAGATCAAATGAGGAAATGGGGAATGATCTACATCGCTAAATGGCTGTGCCATATAAATTACAAACATCTTCACTGACATTTTGTGGGCATCCACAGTACAGCGGCATGTGTGTGCACTTATGACATTATTGTGTCGTACTGCAGGCATCAAATGGTGGTTCAATGTCCCCACATCAAGGATGCCACGGTGACATTGCATTGTCACCCAGCAGCATTATAGCGTGAGACTGACACAAAATTCAATCTTACCATTTCCCAAATTTATCATCTCTGAACTAGACTTCGTAACTCCAAATGACAGACAAATCTAAACCGGTTACCATTTCCCAAATTTATCGTCTTTGAACTAAACTTCAGAACATAGAGCATGGCAACCAGTTTCTTAAATCTCATGCTGCCACATCAGCATAAGGAAGAAAGCTGAAAAAGAGAAATGTATAAGCAGCAGAGTTAAGTGGACTTTCGTAATTCATTTTTGCATGAAAGCAGCTGTCAAAATAAAAAACCCTCATTTTTTGTTATTTTTCCTTTCTCATGATAATTTCCTCTCTCTCCAACTTTCCCTCTTCCCCACAGTAAAAATTAAAACACCATTATCAATCATTGTCATTCATTATTGGCAGCATAACTGTGGGGCTGAACAAAACCCTCAATACCATTTGAGCGGAAACTTAGTGGATGGCTTTGATAATTTGATAGCAATAATGGTTCTACACTTCTACCGATGGCACCAGTGACTACAAATATTATGCCGATAGCAATCTTCCCAGAGAGTGATACGCAAATTCAGGGATACTGGTATCATTCCTTTTTCTTTTTCTTTTATTTTTATTTTTTTCCATGTCTAATTCTATTGCTAATGGGGAGGATTTGGGTTTCACTATTCGTAGCTTGGGGACGTGCTTTGTTTTTTACACGAAAACATATTGTGCGCCCTTGGTTTATAAAAGCGCAGTCCAATGTGTTAGGGAATAGTAAAACCCAAATCCTTTGTCTTGGACTTAATGGAATGTTTTAGTTATTGGGATTTGTACACACATATATATATATACACATATATACATGTGTATATGTTTTAGTTATTGTATATATGTGTGTGTATATAGGATGATTATCAAGTAAGCACATGTTGATATAACTTATATCAACACCCGCATTCGGAGTTATACCTTGTGCATTAGTGTGATATGAGGTATATTGGACTAATGTAAGGGGTACAACCCCCAATGCACGGTGCTGATATAACTTATATCAACACGTGCTGATGGAAACATAACCATATATATATATATATATATACAGTCCTGATCAAGTCTACACATGTTGATATAAGTTATATCATCACCATGTATTGGGGGTTGTACCCCTCGCATCAACCCAATGTACCCCATATCCCACTAATGCACAAGGTACAATCCCCAATGCGTGTATTGATATAAGTTATATCAACACGTGCTTACCTGATCATCATCCTATATAATTATCCTTACTATCTTGTTAGAACCTTCCTACTAGTATAGGAATGCCAACATCCAAGAAGAGAGCTACCATCTAGCTACTCGGCTCGAAGAGGACTACTAGCTACGAGGTTAAGCTAGTTTATGTTTAACACACCCAACTCGTAGAACTACCACTACTAAGGAAGAAAAATTAGTTAGAACCTTCCTACTATAGGAATGCCAACATCCAAGAAGAGAGCTACCATCTAGCTACTCGGCTTGGAGAGGACTACTAGGTACGAGGTTAAGCTAGTTTTATGCTTAACACACCCAAGTCATAGAACTACCACTCATAAGGAAGAAACATATATATATATATAGGATGATGATCAGGTAAGCACGTGCTAATAAAACCTATATCAACACCCGCATTGGGGGTTGTACCTTGTGCATTAGTGGGATATGAGATACATTGGGTTGATGCTTTATGGTACTCCTAAAATTCAAAATTAAGATACCATACCCAAAAAGATAACCTATCACATTTTTTTGTAATCTGGACATATTCGTAGTAATCGGGTCATCACAAAATGTGATGAGCTACCACTTGAAGTACGGTAACCCCAAAGGTCCACCCACCATAGGAAAGAGATCGAAAAATAACAATTTTTTTCTTTGGCAAGGAAGAGAAAAATATATGCAAAAAATTTAGGGGAAAAAGCAGCTGAGGGAATAAAAAATTTTGTGGTAAATTTTTCATGCTTATGCTATTGTTAAAAGTTGGTTTGTGAATTGTGTTGTAAACAAAAGTTTGGCATTTGCAAAACAAATTTGAAATTTACAGAGCTATGTTTTCTTTCAGAACCTTCATGTTTTGCTATTCTTTTAAATTCATTTCAATTGGTTAAAGATCAATTTGGAGTAACTGGATATCGTTTGTTAAAGTCACTCTCGTGTACCATTAACTATTCCTTGAAAATTTGAAATGCTGAAGAAATCTGCCTAGCAAAAAAATAAAACAAAATAAAGGAGAAGAAGATGAAAGATATAAAGTTCTAGATTTTTCCACATATATGAACATTTCCAGGAGTGAGATTTATGACCATGTCATGGTTTGTTATCTATACATGACGTGTCTTTTCATTTATAGTCACTATTCTACACACAAAAACAATAATAATAATAGTAATAATAATTTTCTTCAAAGGATCAATCAAGGCTGTCAAAGCCAATCAAAGAACTGGGGTTGCGTTTGATTTGAGTGAATGGAATAGAAAGGAAATGGAATGGGAGTCAAAATGGAATGAGAATGGGAAGGCAATGGGAATAATAATTCCATTCCAATGTTTACTAAGAGTTGGGAATGGAATGGAAAAGATTAGATGGCCCACTTTTAATGATTTCATTTTTTAAAAGGTGGGAATGCCCATTCCTCTTGGTTTGAAAAGGAATGGTTATTGAACCCTAAAGAAAGAAAACATGCAAGATTCGAAGACCTTGACTAAAGACTACCATCCCGTCTTCTCAATAATTTGATCAACTCGGAGTAATAACAAAGCTGCCATTCAAAATTGTAGAATCTTATTGCATATATTGCCCTCTCAATTGATTAACTGTTGGATGTACCATTCAATATTCTTTTAGCGTAGTCCAATGTGTTAGGGAAACTACCCTGTTCACGGATCGGTGAGATGTGAAAAATAAAGAAGAAAACGAAAAAAAAAAAAAAAAAAATCAAAGGCAAACAAACAACACATAGATTTACGTGGTTCACCCAAACTCGGGATACGTCCACGGAAATGCAACGATTTCACTATGTCTTGAAGAACCATACAAAGAGGCCTTACACCCAACAACTCACAGAGTCGGCACTCTCACACACATAAGAATATGATAAATATTTTCGGGTTACATAGAACAAGTCCACCACACATGTCCATATGTGCATCCTAAAGGCTCGTACGTGCATATGCTCTAAAAATATGTTGTAAACAAGATCGGACAAAACACCAAGCTCCACATAGCCTAACAAGTTTTTCATACATGTCAGACAAAGCCACCATCATGGACTAAAATATCCACAATATATCCGTACCTCCCGATATGATATCTAACTGACATATCTTTTTCACAAAATATCTTTACGATATTATTAATATTTTTGATATTATTGATAAAATCTTGATATATCAATAATATCTTCTTTCTTTCACATGGTATTGTTAATATATCGAGATATATCAACTTTATTGAAGATATATATCGACGGTATCAAGATATTCATTTTCTTGTTATTGTGTCAAAATTATCACCTCTTACTCTTTATTTATATAAATATTTCAATTATCTTAATGGCTTAAATTAGTGTTGTGAAGTAATAACTTTCATTTACTCTGTTAAAATATTCATTCTTTCGCTCAGCGTAGCACGATTTTTATACCCTAGACAATACATACTTATCTAATACATATTTAAATTGCAATATTTTAATTCTAAACTATTTATTAGAGTCTAATCATTGTTCCTGGAGTTTCAATGAAAATATACATGTTTAAATAACAATATCTGTCATATCTCTAAACATTGCTTCTTATAAAATTTTATGAACATATTTTCAATATTTCTCAATAATTGTCTCACTGTCAACCATTCCTATGCCAAATAGTTTATTATTCCAATTAAAAACAAAAAAATGTCGATCATGCGATGGGAAAAAACTATATTTCCACCACTTCTATAGATTCAATAAAAAAATATTTCAAAATGGGTCAACAAACATCAATTGCGGTGAATAGATAATTTTCATCAAACACACGGTTGAATAAGAGACACCATTAAACCTTAATTGACATGTGTTAATTGATGTGTGTTACTAAACAATGTTGAATCTAATATATATATAGATAATTCTTACACAAGTTTTTAGATAACATATCTCCAACTCATATTTTGTGCAACCCACCACTGGATCAAATAATCTTCCCATATAGGTCATTCATGTAAAAAATCAACTTAACCCAAGACTTCTTGTCATTTGATCCAAGAACTTATCTTTTTAATCCCTAAAAATCTCACATTTATGGATGAAGCAGCTCTTAATCTCGGATGATCTTAGTTTTTGGCATGCATGACCTACGTGGAAAGACTATCTAACCCAACAATGGGTTTTGAAAAATATGAGTTAGAGATAGGTTATCTAAAAACTTGTATAAGAATTTGTGTAAAAAATTTCGTATGTTGATCCTGACCTATATATATATTCCCATTAGCATGTGTTGATGTAAGTTATATCAGCACCATGCCTTGGGGGTTGTACCCCTTGTATTGGTCTAATATACCTCATATCCCACTAATGCACAAAATACAACACCCAATGTGGGTGTTGATATAAGTTATCTCAACACATGCTTACCTGATCATCATCCTAAGCACGTGTTGACATAACTTATATCAACACCTGCATGATCCTATCAGCACGTGCTGATATAGGCTTATATCAGCACGGCTACAAACCTACAATTGTTGATTACAATCCTACAATTGACTGATTACAAACTTACAATTGACTTACTACTAATGAACAATTATTTGGCCCGCGGGCGACATTTGTAGTCAGTCAATTATAGGTTTGTAATCAGTCAATTGTAGATTTGTAATCAGGTTTGTAGCCGTCCTGATAGGATCATTACTGTATATATATATATATATATATATACACACACACATTGATAACAGGGGAACTATCCCACAGCAGGGCCTTTGGACCCACTCATGGAACCTAAACCCTGGGGAGACTAGCGCAACAACCCACTGCCACACCCCCCACTTAAATCTTGGGTTGTCTTAGCGGGGAATCGAATCCATGACTGTGCACCTAACCACACAATCACAAGTTCGCCCTTACCAACTAGGCTACCCAAGGATGGGTAATCCTAACCCATTTATATATATATATATATAAGATTTAACAAAATTCTTGAATTATATATTTAAAATAAAATAAAATTGTACTCGCGAAACTTTATTTTGACACGTGTCAACATACGATTTCACAATGACCATAATTTACACAAGCATGTTGACTATTATTATGGTGGTTATGGTTATATATATGTCGCGATGTTCACATTTTATTTTTACATACGTTGTATGGATTATATTTTTATGAATAACACAATAGAATAATGTCAAATACAAGGATTAGTTTATTTCTTATTTCAGTGGTAAGTTTAAATTTCAGCATCAAATCACAAAAATAAAAGTAGAAATATATGTTTAATATTTTTTTAGTATAGTTTATATATATATATTAAATATAAATATTTCATTAGACATTTATTTATATAAAAGTTACCCATGCAATGCACGAGTCAGAAGCTAGTTAAATCATAAAAGCATGACTTGCATACAAGAAGAGTAAGGAATTGAACAAACAAATCAACAGGTGAGCCACCATATTGAATAAATATAAAAAAGATCCTGAATAGCAACTAACTTCGTCGGACTGAAAACAATTGAACATTAAGTTCAAGAACATAAATTTTGGAACAAAAAAAAAAAAAGATCATGCACAAGACATACCTTCGTAGTCGTCGAGGATCCTGTCTAAAGGCTGGGGATACAGCAAGGATTGGTGACGGCCCACCAATTTGGGGACCAGATCGCATGGTTCTACCACTGCCTTCGTATGAGGAGGGGCCCCCCTGATCCCTTAACATTCGCATTGCAACTTCAGGCGGAGCAGGAACAAAAGGTCCCAATGGCCTATAATAATTAATAGGCATAAGCTCTAAACTAATGGAAAATAAATTAAAACATATTTCAATAAAGGCATAATATACAATGAAATGATTACCCACCCAGCACCAGGTACAGGCATCAATACTGGTGGAGGAGGCATATCTGAGGGAAAAGGAGGAACAGCACTCAAGCCTTGCCCTCCATAAGTATCATAAATTGACTCATCAAGGTTCCCCACTTCCAAGCCAGCAGCATTAGTCTGTCGATCATGGGAGGGAGAGTTTTCAGTCCTATCAAACCGATCACTCTCATTAACTCTGTCAATCCTATCATGTTCTCTCCGGTTGCCACGATCATCTCTCAATCGATTATCCATACCTGGTCTACGTCTCTGTAGCTTCTCCTTCTGCAAATAGAACATGAAAAACACAGATCTCATCTCGGAGTGCTCATAAAGGGCTGCCTAGTAAGATGATAGGTAAACATGCAGTGCATGGATGAGAAAGGGGATGTGGATAGCAGAAATCATGACGTAAACAAATTGCCATCACAATGATAAAAACACCATGCAGGAGATACACCTCCAGAAGAGGGAAAAAGAAGGGGAGGGGCAGGCAGAGAATGAGGGAAGATAGATGACCTACAAGCATATACGAAAGCAAGAATAAACAATCAAAATATTAATAAAGATAGTATCTCAATTCATTAGTGCATGTGTTTGTTTCTAAGTGCACTGGTAAATGAAGCATACTGGTTGAGGTTGCTGCATGACAGGAGTCCCACCAGGAGCATCCGGATCGCTGCAACAACAATAAAGCAGTCATCATCAAACAATTGCTATACTGCCAACAACAGTTAAAAAGAACATAAAACTATCACAACCACCACTTACTTCATGTAGTTTTGGAAATACAGATCCTCACGCATTTTTGAAGTCAGCTCCATCACAAGGTCTGGGTGTTTTAGTTTCAGGTGCTTGTGCACAAATTCAGAAGCATGGAAGAGCTTCGTGCAACCCTTGGCTCCACAACCATACTTCCATCCATACTTCTCATCCCTTATTTTCCTAACATGTGGATCTAAAACTTCAACAGCTGCCGCATCTATCTTATCCTTGGCAGTCATCCTTTCTAAGGGATCCTGACCCCTCAATCTTTCTTGCAAAAATGAGTCAAGTTTCTTTTCCCAGTCAGCACCCTCAGCTTTACTTGATTCTTCATAACTTTTACCCTCCACCCTCACATGTCGAAGACCCTTAACCTCAGTAGTTTCAACCATGCCATAATAATCCAAACCATGGATACGCCAAAGATAAGTAATAAGCGTGTCCAGTAGCTCAATACCCTCCAGGCCTTTAACAGATGTTAAACCTCGTATTATTATAATTGGGCCCATGGAGCCACCATGAGATTTATCATTGTCCACTTTTTTCTGATCAACACTGCTCAAAATATTACCTATTATCCCCTTTTCAGAATCAAGCTTGCGTACAAGAGCCTGTGCCTGTTCAATATCAACTTGTATTCGTCTTGGCTCAGAACTGACCGGATGCGCCTTCAGAGCAGCTGAAGCATCATTTTCTCTAACTGGTCCTCTGTCATGACGTCTTCGTTTGCCACTAGCATCTGCTTCATCATCAGAATTTGGATCACTTGCTTGCCCTGTTTTGTTTGACAACAAGGCATTGACACCAGGACCACTGCATCACAAAAGAGTAAAATTAACGCCATAGCTGGATATGAGAGAGAGAGAGAGAGGAGGGAGGGAATAGAGAGAAAGGGGAAGATCATACAGGTCCAATGTTCCACTCTGCAAATCAAGCAAAAAATCCTTTGCCATCTGCCGAGCATGTTCATTCCTCCTACAACACAAGGGACCACATAGACCATAATAAATTTTAGGCGAATTCGCTGACAAAATTCCCTTTAAAAAGAAAAACAACATAGATAATAGATAAGCAAGAAAAAATGGCTAACATGACCTTAGTCAATTTTTGTCATAGGTATCATAAACCTTCCTCCAAATAGCATTTGATAAAGTAGAGCTCACCTTTCAATGACAGCAAGTAAATTTGTCGGGTGATACTTGTCCCTCAACCTTCATCAATAAATTCCAATCAGGAAAAAGAAAATAAACCAAAACAGTAAAACAGAATCTCAATGGGAGCAACCAAAAAAAAAAAAAAAAAGGGTAACATTACCACTCCTCAGCCTTGTGAGCATCAAAATAAGTACGTTTCTGAGTAGAAATGTACTCTGATCTGTATTCTTGATACCTAAATAACCAAAAGCAAGAATCATTCCATGATGAAAATGTACCATCAAGTAGCAGAAGCTCATACATGAAATTACTTTCTAGCATTCACCTGCGTTCAGCTTCAGCTGGCAGTATATCATCTTCAAGCTCCTGAATGAATTGCTTATAGGACATCAACCCTTCTCTGAAATGATTTGCTTATTGTATCAATTGATATGTTAATCCAAATAAATAATTAAATAATAGATAAGGCAGTGTGGTGCAAATAACTGGCAAGAACAAAATAATCTATGTTTCTTCTTATTTTAAACTTTTACCCCCTTTTCACTTTTCCCTTTTGTTACTTCCATCATGCCGCTGGCAGACTTCTTAGCAAAGTCCCACACCATCTCGTGCTTCCGGTTTCTACTTGGAAAACTCTCAATCTTTACCATGGTCACATCATGAGTTTGAGGGAGGTTGTTAGGATATATTTGTAAATATTTAATATATTAGAGGTATTATTGGTATTTTCTTGTGTTTATATACCCTGTAATTTTCAGATTAGAGTCGATGGCAAAGTTCACACCCAAAACCAAATCCAACCTTTGGATCATTTTTTTCCTAGCCTCCCCCCCCCCCCCCCCGGGGGGGTATCCTAAATTTAGAAATTTGATGAATCCAACACCCATACACAAGTCCATGTAACATAGGTTCAATGGTAACCACGGCTAAGGCCCCCATGGACGGATCATGGGGAGCTTCAATGGTGTTTTGTTCACAAGTTAAAACAGAGTATCTCACACACTCAATTCTGGCACGGCATTTGGATCCATTATTTTTCAGAAGAAAGAATATTGAATTTAGGGACCATTGCCTGGTGCAATGATAAAAGTCTCACATACACACATGTAGATTGACAGTCATCTAGGACCACATTTAAATCCATTATTTTTCAAAAGAAAGAATAATTGAAATTAAGGGACCATTGCCCAATGCAATGATTAAAGTCTCAGGCTGTCAAGTGCAAATGCACCACTTCAAGTCTTGAGAGTTGCCACTTCATGCAAAAAAGTATTGAAGGTTAGGACCATATCCAGCTCAACCCTCCTAGGACCCCACTTTCGCAACCAACACTAGGTAATGGCCCTTCTAGTATTGTTAAAATCAAACGATGACACATGTAATTGTGAAAATGGAAAACAAATTTGAAATTGCCATCCAACAAACGACATTTTTGTCCTAAATGCCCTTTTAGGAAGTCTTTCTTAGATCACATATTGTTTTTGCTTTGTCAAAATGCCATTACCACGAGCGCCTTCTAGGCCAAGAAACTGAACCATGTTTCCATAAAGGACTTCCTATTGTAGGAAGTTCTGCCAAAACACAACCTAATACTCCAATTACGCATTTGGAGATATGCATTTAATTGAATTTCCACTCCTTCAAGTCTAAAGTCATTATAGTTAGAAAAATCATATAACATTTATAAATCAAAACCACTTTAAATTCTATAACATATGCTGACATTTAATCTATTTTTCATATTCCTTTTCCAATTTTATAATCTTTCTTAACCTTAGAATTGCACACTATGTGTGGCAGCATCCACACAAATTTTATATGATGAAGCAACATTGATATCAGTTTGCATCATATAGCAATTTAATGACCTGAATTCAAGGCTCATACTCAACTCAATATAAATTAACAAAATATCTAACCTTTGTGTGCTCCCTGTATTTGACGTATCAGTAAAACCATTATGATTTGATTCCCAGTCTGCGAACCAAAAAGTAATAAGATGAATAAATATAAATAAATAAAAAACACAAACACACCCACACACACTCACAGAAACACACAATATACAAGGACATATTGCATTCCAAATTTGAAATTAAAAGGCAATAAATACAGACAACATATTCATGTTATTCCCCATGACTATTCACCTAGAGAGAAACATTTATATGGCCACATCTTATGATTTAATTCACAATCCAATGCACTTAATGTAACAAACTAAAAATGATACAATGACAAAACGGTAGCATTAATACAATTATAGGCATATGTAGAGGCTGCACTTTAAGGGGGTTGCATCAGGTTGGAAGCCAACCCAAGCCCACCATAAGGTTTGAAAGGGCTGCAAAGCCAAAGCCAACCTACACTCAGGCTGGAATTGTTCAACCCAATCTGGGGTTGGGCCAGGCTAGTCGACTTAATTGAATTAGATGGTCTTTTTCCACATCTAATATTCTTTTGTTACTTATATACCTCCATTACATTATTCACGCCTTAAAAGCATGTTTAACAGGGGGGAAGAAAAGGTATCAATGGATGCAAAGCTGAACTGTTATTTAGAATCACCTAATATATTGAATGGTTTGGATATTTTATCAACCTCAGTATATATATAGTTACTAAATAAAAACCATTAACACCATACATAAATATAAATGATTAATATTTGTAAAATGATAAGATAAAGTAACATTAGAACGAATTCAATTTGGGTCAGGTTGCCTAACGTCTCAACCCAGGCCCCATCACTGAATTTAAAAACTTTAGCAAGCTTGCCCGCAAATTGGGTTGGGCTCAAGTTAACTTGGGTTCAATCTGTCCAAGTTGCCACCCTAGCCATATGGGAAGGTGAAGAATAAAGAGAGAGGGGAGTCATCACCTAATTGGCATAAGCCAGTAGAGAATGTAAAAGCAGCAGACAACATAAATTGTATAAATAGATCTAATGATCATTTACAAATCAATACACAAAATGCTTATCCATATGATGTAGTTCTGAGGCTTCCTCATCAATAAAAGGCATTTCAAACATAAGCAAGTCATAGCATATAAAATAATGACTAGGCTATAAATAAAGATTGTTGATAGGAAGGTTTTCAAGGGAGGGAGAGAGAGAGAGAGATGAACTATTCAAGCTAGTGATGTCCAAGTTGATTGAAGTAGCAAGAGAGTAATATAGAAGGGAGGGCAAGGCAACTGGCAAGGGAACCTTGAGGTGTGGCAGGAAGAGAGAAATCAGAGAGTGAGAATGCTCTTTGTCCTTATAAATCCCAGAGTTTCAATCTGAATTTTCTCAAATTCTATGGTGGAATCATCAAGTCATTGAGAGCCCTTCCTACCCATGTTGCCTACAAGATTTAATAGCTATAAGGGTCATAAACACATTAAATGAGCTCGTAATAAGGGTGATATGTCTCTAAAGGAAAAACATAGACCTCACTACCCCCACAGTGACCAAGGCAGAATGAATGCCACCCTGGTTATGAGGCAGGCTGCTCGACTAGCTGGATTTGCTCTTGCTCTAGCCACCAATCCAAAACCCTCAAGCTATCCCAAAAAATGGACAAGGATGGCTTGTTTCAACGGATCAACCAATCCGTCAATATTTCCATATCGAAGGTCTCCAATATAAATCTCGGCAATAGTATTGGTCAAACATAACTAAAGTAATTTGCACAAAATAATAAATCCCAATATCTTAAGAATACATTATACATGTAGTGTATATATATATGATACCTTTTTTATAGAAAACAAATTGTATTAGAGAAAAAACACAATCTCAAAGATGATAAAAATGACCTCCCAAGCACCTCCCCACCTCCCCTTAGCACTCTTCCAGGAACAAATCTTAGTCCAATTCCTAAGAATCAAAAAGAGCAACACTCCTTGAACACCTTGTCTATCGAAGCCCATAAAGAAGCAAAAAAGGCAAACTCTATCCCACAACCCTTCCCTCTCTTCCACTCTGTCATTTCACATCCCTATCTAACCATATAACCAACACACAACCATCAAAGAACAACTCCATAAAGATTTGGCCCTCTTGGTCCTACCAAGACCCTGAAAATCCACCTCCAACATACTCGTAGCAGTCATAAGTCATAACATGAGTATGACTCACCCAACATAAACCTGCCTTATCAAAAAGACAATGCCACAGCCCCTAGACAAGTCACAGTATAAAAAGAGATGATTCACCAATTCTCTGCTCTTCTTGCAAAGAACACACCAATGGGGGAAAGACAAGACAATGGTATGTTCTTCTAAACCAAGACAAAACGATGATATATATAATATATCATCGTTTTCATGGTTCTCATGGGCCTTGGACTTACCTGGTCCATATGGGTTGTGGGGTCTTGTATGGACCTGGGGTTTGCCCGATCAACTCCCTCGTTATCAAAAATTTATGTAATACTTATGTAACAATATACAAACATATATATATATATATATATATATATATATATTACAAGAAATGCTTATTTATTTAGAAAGAAAAACACTAAATACAACTAGAAGAAAGAGATTTCCTCCCATAAAAAGAAACCAAAAACTATACCAAAGGCTATACATGCCAAAAATAACTAAAGACAAAAAAATTAAAATAAAATAAAATACAGCCTCATAGGGAAAAAAAATGGCCTCTAAAAGACGAGAAGCAGCCCTCTTAGCTGATGCATTAGCTTCCCCATTAGCTTCTCTAGTTACCCAATTAATCTGAACATTTAAAGCACCCACTAGGTAAAGAATCTCTCTCATAACATGAACAAATTTCTAAGCTCCCACACAAATTGCTCTTACCCATCCAATGACATTAGTTGCATCACCTTTAACTAAGAGCTGAAGAATTCCCAAATGAGAAGCCTCTCTCAACCCTTCTAAAAGAGTCAACAACTCCGCCTTTAAAGCTATTCCATTACTTGTAGGACAAGAAAAAGAAAGAACAGTTCCCCTCTATGAACTCCCATCATTTGTCTATATTATTATCGAAAAAAAAATTTTTTTTTTTTTTTTCCAAACCCTTGATATCTCCACCAATATCGACATTAACTGCTTGCAACCAGCACCCCCTAGCTAGGCCTTTCCAGGGTCATTCCACCAGCCAAGTAGTCGAGGTATAATGAAGGCTTGAAGGATGGCCTTGAAGTGTCGACTTTCCCAAGGCCCAACTTCCCTTGATACTCAATAAGCACACATTAAAAGAGGGAACCTTTAGCCGAAATAAGCTCTTATTGAAGGGGAAAGGCTATTTAACCTTAAATGTCACGTTTAGACCAAAAAAAAAAAGCCTCAAGTATCATGTGCCACCAACTTCAGATAATATTTTTTGACTCCTTATCAAATATTAGTGACCATGTAAACATCGGCCCCATGCACGTGCGGGTTATTTGACGAACCGAAGTGCTCATTAAATTTGAAAGTGCTAAACTTTTGCTCTATATAATGCTTCATCCTCTGTATTCACTAAAGGACTCGGTGATGTATATTTTTTTGTTGGCAATGGTCGCGTAAAGAAATTCTTGGCCTTGCTTTGGAAATTTTGTACTTTAATCTCATCAAGTTTCACCTCACTCCTGAACATTTTTTATTGATATAAGAGACTGCAACAATATTTGAGCAATCAAAGCCCTATTGGCCAACCTCTCCCTCCCCCACCCCCCCCCCCCCCCATCCAAAAAAAAAAAACACACATCCAAAACAAGTGGGGCAATAGGGGATTCAACACTCCATTTTTATCTTTTTTTTGTTCTTTTTTTAAGTTAATAGCGGTGTTTCTTTCTCTTAGATTCATAGATTAGCATTGGCTGAAGCACACATTTTGTCCAAAAAGGATCTCATACTTCACAATTGTTCACAGGATACTTTTTCCCCATTATGGTGCGGGTGTTTTTTTTTTATTTGGTTTATCGGTAGGTTTGATTGCCATTTTGGTTACTTCAATGACTTCTTGTCTCTCCAATGTACTCCTTTTTTGTGATTAATATAAATGTTGTTCATCAAAATGATTGTAAAAGAATAGGACTAAGTGCTTCTAGTATATCAAGTTCTTAATGTGCTTGGACCCTTGTCGTTTATTCTTCCTCTCGAAATTATCTATTTTATAAGCTCTTAATTTACTATACACGATACTTCACCGTACAAAAAATAAAAATAACAGAAAAATAAAAAAATAAATTTGAAACACCAAATCTAGCATTTTGGAACAGAAGTGTACCATGTTCTAAAATTTTGGTTCCAAATAGCAGATTGCTAAGGTAGTAGCATTTTCTAGTAACTCTAGAAAAAACAAGATGAACATATATATATATATCAAGGACTAAAATATCTCTGATATCATCTATATCTCTCGTTAGAGGCCTCCAATATATATATCTCGATAACAATATCCATGGTTAAATCCATCAAACATGACCAAAATATTTTCAAAAATAATAAAACCCAATATGGTAATAATACATTAGATGAGTAACATAAATATAATTACAATCCTTTTAATATCAGGTGCACCTGATGCAACTACATCAGGTGCACTCCAAAACTCTTACCTGCTTTAATTTATTTATTTTGATCTCTATCAAGATGTTCACTTTCATCCAAAAATTGATCACAGTTTTTTATGTTGTTCACATTGCAAAATAGTGGACTTCTAAATATACCATAGTTATTAAAGGCGCAAGGTGCACCTAGGCGCCAAGGACTACTGGCCCTAGGCGCAAGGCGCCAAAAAAAAGCACCGGGCATAATTAAAATATTTGATTAAATGCAACTAACAAAAAAATCAAACTATAAGCAGCTGTACCCCAGTAATTAAACAGCAAGATTTCTAGTTCACTAAAAATTTTATTTTTTAATTCACCAAAATTAATTTTTTGGTACAAATTCTAGTTCACTTAAATTCTTATTTTTTTGCATCAATATTTCAATACGAAAAAATACACTACATATACATTAAGATAATAAAAAATTACAACTTCTGTATATAAATTACAAGAAGAAGATTATACAATTTTTTTGTTTTTTGCTTCAATTAATTTTTTGGAAGAAGATAAAGATGATACAATTTCAATATACAAGAAGGAGAAGAAGAAGAAGAAGAAGAAGAAGAAGAACTTCTTCTTGTATAAAAATAAAATAAAACGGAATTCATACGAAGGAGAAAATAAAATCAAAGAACAACAACAAATGAAAATCATACAAAGCTAAAAATAAAAACGAAGAAGAAGATATCTACGCATTTGTTTAAAGGCAGCTGGACGAAAATGCGAAGGAGCCTGTTCGAAGACAGCTAGGGCTAGAAACTAGAGTCTTGTTTCATTTCTACCCCTTATTCCTAGGTTTTTTTTTTTTTTTTTTTAAAAAAATTCTCAATCTAATTGTTGTGAATAATATTTGATATGAAAAGGGAATTAGATTTTTCTTTTGAAAAAAAAAAAAAAAAGCAAGTACGTCACTCAGGCGCGTCTTTTTGTGCCTTAGGCTTTGGAAAAGTCCCCAAAAAGCAAGCTTAAAGCGCGCCTTAAGGAAAGCGCCCTGCCTAGGCCAAGGCAAAGCCCAGGCCCTGCACCTTGCGCCCGAGGCGCACTTTTCACAACTATGAACTATACCACTCCTATTCATTGACTCGAAATAAATTAGAATTCTCAAAATTCTCTACGACATCTAGTCGATAAAATATTTTCAAAAATGATGGGGTTCAACTGAGAAAATCACTAAGAAAGAGAGAAAATAAGAGAAACTGAAGGAAAATTCCACAGAAAGCTTTATTCAAGAGAGGAGCAATTAGCTCTCTTACAAGTTGTAACAACTAAAACAATCTGCAAAAACTGATTACCAAACTCCTAACAGCCCCTTATATAGACAAATAGAGTCCTAAAAGACTAAAATACCCTCCATAAGCTCCCTAATTAACTATGGGAACTTCTAGCTATATTAACAACAAAATACAAGTGAAAGATAGTAATAAAAGTGGAAGTGGAACTGCTGGACAGCAGCCCAAATGCTCCACATCAGGACTCCCCCTCAAAAGAAAAACTTGTCCTAAAGTTTTAGAATGGAATAAAGAAGTTGAAGCATCCATGACACGGCTGGTTGGCTTGTTTCTCATTCAAAACCACCCACGCAAGGTCATGAGCCCTTAAAAGAAGTTTCTTCCTCTAAGCTTCAGCTTTGACTTTGTGTTTGACACTGCATTTCTCACAATCGCACCTCTTAAAAGCATGAACATTCATCAATAATTCAGCCATGTACTCTTCTTAACCATATATCATCTTTGGAAAAGGTAAAGAACCTTTACCCAAACCACTTGGAACCTTAGAACTCAAATCACCACATACATAGTCCAATTCCCAAAGAAAATCTCTACTCAAGGACTCATCTTGATGCTGCCAATAAAAATCAGCCACCTTCAAAGGAGTAATTTGATGAGTAACTTTGGTAAAAGAAGCTTCCTCTGGTTCTTCGTCAAAGATAGGTGGCATATCATGCATAAGAGACAATCCAGAAGGCAAAATACAAGGAAACTTATCAAAACATGATGGCGGTAACTCAAAAACAGCAGTGGAAAGCCCCAAATCAGCTTCATAACCGCATGAAATTAAGGCACCAAAACCACCATTATCAATGCTTTCCACCATGAGGTCCTTGGAAGTAAGTAAAGTAATTGTTAAAGGCTTAGGAAGTGATCTTTCCTTCATGGGCAGCAATGTGTATTGATGACCATCTTTTGAAAGAGTGTAGGAATTTCTCTTCCCATCATGAATGGTTTGATGATCATATTGCCAAGGTCTTCCAAGAAGAATATGGCATACATCGACAGGCACCACATCACACCAAACCTCATCAAAGTACTTCTTCTTAATATATAATAGAAAAAGAAACCAAACACCTCTTAGTAACTTGATCTCACTCCCCTTTTTGAACCAAGAAAACTTGTAAGGATGGGCATGTTCATAAATTTGAAGATGCAACTTGTCTACTAGTTCTTGAGAAACCACATTTTCACAACTTCCCCCATCTATAATCATGTTGCAAACCCAATCTCCAATGCTACAAGTTGTATAGAAAACACAGTCTTTCACCCAATCTTCCTCGGTCTCATGCTTGGGAACAAGAAGAGTCTTTCTCATCATAAGTGCCATGCCCTCTTCATGATCAAATCACCACCAACCTCTTCAGATAAGGGCTGGTCATATATTGGTGCTTCATCAAAGTGCACTCCATTCACTTCTTCATCAAAAGTGCTCGATTTCACTCCCCCATGGTCCTTCTACAATCCGAAGACTTGTTGCCAGGTTCCCAACACTTGAAATTTCCTCCTTGGAATTGATTTTCAGCCCCTACACGATGCGTAGTAGGATGATTTTGAGTAGGAGCGGCAGCTTGAGCAACTTTTGCTTGTTGTCCTTCACCCACATGACTTCCCCTTTCAACTTGTGTTGAACTTTCACCTCTAGAGTAGCTTTGGTATGGCTTTCCAGCCTTGGAAGTGCCTTGAAGTTGCTATCCAGCCCTAGAAGCACTCCGATTTTGTTGCTTATCCACCAACAAAGGTCAGTTGTAGGCTTCTGAAACAGTCCACAAAGGATGAAACACAAGGACATCATAAATGGAAGGCTTAAGACCACTCAAATACCTTACCACCATATGTTCTTCACTCTCATTGAGATCATTCCTTACAAGTAGTTGATAAAAAACCTTGGTGTAGTCATCAACACTCCCAAGTTGTCTAAGGTTATGCAACTTCTTGTACAAAGTTTGCATATAGTTGTAGGGAATATAACGATGCTTTAGCTTCTTTTTCATCTTGCTCCACTCTCTAATCTTGCCTTTCCCACTTCTTTGAGAAACCATTTGTAGTTGTAAACAAGAAGATGCACTTCGTTGGAGGCGAATAGAAACTAACTTCACTTTCCTTTCATCCAACACTTCATAATAGTCTAAAATTATTTCGATAGAACAGACCCGATCAACAAATTTATCTGGATTTAGGCTTCCTCTAAATTCCAGAATGTCAATTTTGGGATAATACTCCAACTAGGAGTCTTGCTTCACCATAAATAGTCCTCTTCTTTGGTGAACCTCAAAGGGATTCTCAAAAGAAGTATTGGTGTCCTCGGACTCATAATCGAACTCACTAGGAGGTTGGAGTCGTTGGACCATCTCCGTTAAAGCTTCTACTTGCCTTCTTAACCCATCAATCTCATCTCTATATTGCTGATTTTGCTGGTTGTCATCATTTCTACCCATTTGAGGGTGATTTTCAGCCCCTAAGTCCATGTCCACAACAATTCCTCCACCCCTTCCTCTTCTGCCTCTGCCTCATTGAGCCATAACAGCAATTGGTACTCAAATCAGGGTCTAAGATTAAGAGGATTGAAGCCAACAGCAGCAGGAAGTAAGAACTAGGGATGTGCAAAAAACCGCCCAATCCGCCAAACCAAACCAATCCGCTCCATTCTACACCAACCCAAGCGGTTTGAGAGGTTAGGTGGCACGGTTTGGGCGGATTGAGCAATAAAATTGGCGGTTTGGTTTGATTGGTAGGTTGAACTTTGTCAAACCGCCAATAAACCAAACCGCCCCACCTTTAATAATATATGTATAAAATTATAAAAATCAAATATCTCTAATTTCATAATAATGTATTATCTTAATAGTACTTTGCTAGGATGTTACGTTTTGGGTCCTTCAACCTTTAATAACATTAACTATCACTAATTTCATCAACATTGATCAAGTGTTTTTTTATCATAAAATCATAATTTTCATCTTTAGAATTTGAAGACAATGAATAAAGCTTTGCTTGGTAAGTGACTGTGGAGATTTGCTACTGATAAAGAATCGTTATGGAGGAAGGTAGTGGAATGCAAGTATGGAGTGGAAGAAGGAAATTGGAAATCTAAGGAGGTTAGGGGAACTTATGGGGTCAGTGTTTGGAAATATATCAGTAAAGGTTGGGAGGACTTTGTAAAAGGAGCCTGCTATTTAGTTGGGGATGGTCACTGTGTAAAATTCTGGGAAGATGTGTGGTGTGGGTCCCACTCTCTTAAAGAGGATTTCCCCCTCCTCTTTGATTTGGCTCTGAATAAGGAGGCTTGGGTGGCGGATTATTTAGTTTGGGCTAATGATTCTCACTCTTGGGAGGTGGTTTTTTGCTGAAACTTTCAAGATTGGGAGTTAGATGATGCTCTTTCCTTCCTGGGAAAAATCTATGATGTCCATATATCTAGAGGGGAGGCGGATCGCTTTTATGTGGAGGGGAGGCAAGAGAGGGGAGTTCACTGTTAAATCTTATTTTCGGTCTTCGGTTGGGTCTAACAGTGCTAGATTCCCTGTCCATAATATCTGGGTAGCATATGTTCCCTCAAAAGTCTGTTTTTTTACTTGGGTTGCTTGTTGGGGGAAATGCCTCACCATTGATAACTTGCAGAGGAGAGGTTTCCATATGGCTAACTTGTATATTCTTTGCAAAAAGGAGAGGGAAACAGTGGACCACTTGCTGGTTCATTGTGAGCTTACCTACCAGCTTTGGATGTTCTGCTTGGATCTTTTTGGCATGAGATGGATTATGCCAAAGGAGGTTTTTGCGGTTGTGAATTCATGGAGATGTAGGAGTCATAACACTGAGGCATTAAGAGTGTGGAGGATTGTTCCACATGCCATTTTTTGGGCCGTTTGGAGAGCGCGCAACAACAGAGTCTTTAATGATAAGGAAGATACAGTCATTGGTCTCAAAGTTCATATTGCTGATTTTCTTTTTGCTTGGGGTGATACGACGAATTTTTGTTTGCAGAGGCCCCTTTTAGAGTTTTTGGATAGTCTAACCCTTTAGCTTGCTGTATACTGACTGTGTAGGGCCACTGGCCTTTTTTTGCTCTGGTGCTTTTTGCGTCCTTTTGTTAATAATATTTCGTTACTTTATCAAAAAAAAAAAAAAAAAGTATCAAGTTTCACTTAACCACCTTAGATAATTATATTTTCTTGATTTATTAATTTATTTACAACGTACTAATTAGCTAAGGCCCAATATATTAGGAATGCCCCAACTAGAAATTAAGGGCATGATACAACCCGCTTAAACCGTTAGTGACAAACCGCCTAAAAAACTAACTAACCCATCGGTTTTTAGCCCTTAAGGTTTGGCGGCAGGTTGGAAAATTTGCAACCCACCATGAATGGGTTGGTTGATAATTTTTCTTTAAACCACTCCAACCGACCCGCGCACAACCCTAGTAAGAACTGTCCAAAACAGAACAGCTTGAAACTCCCAAAAGAAAGTCGAGCAAGCTAAACACTCCGGCAATTTTAAATAACAGTCCAACTCAGTCGCAAAGAAGCTAAACTAATGTGCGACACTGAAGAACTCAATTGTCTTGAATCCTATTCCTGCAAACAGACCTCCGCAACAGTTTGCACCAACAAATCTGCTAGCCCACCTCCACAACCGATGGCAACAATAGATCACAACAGCAGATAGAAACAGCAGCAAGAAGTCTTAGACTACTGCAATAAGCCAATAAGAGACTTTGAGCTTGAATCTCTGCAGATTTCTACTACTCAGCAAGACTCAAATCACTTTTTTTGGAAGAATCAAACCAGTAGGGGACATCAAACAGAGTTTCAACACCTAGACAAGGTTCAATCACCAAGTACTGTGTTTCGACCAAACCCCAGGTATTCATAGATGATTCAACAAAGGCTTAAGGCTGCTCTACTTGTCGCTACAACAGAATGAGGTTCGAGAGGCAAAATTTCCACTAGAAAAGGCTTCGATCAAGGCAGGAGAGGGCTTGCGACTTCGGAAAATCCTCCAGATTGGGTTTCCAACCACCACAGAAGGCTTCGACTCAAAGCAATGAGACCCTAGCACCTCTGCAATCTCGACTGGAGCTTGAAACTGCAAAGATTGAACCTCTACTGCTGCAAAAATGCTACTACAGAAAGAATCGCACAATAAAAGAAAAGATTTCAAGCCTCAGCAACTTCGATCAGGCCTGACACACAAAGGATTACGACCACCTCTGCTCCACAATTCTTCATTGTTGACCGGAAGGAACTCTATAATTGTGTTTGTTGCTGCTGCATAAAGCTTCAATCACATCCACACTGATCTTTTATCAGTTCTAGGCAACCCTAGGTGATTTCAACCAAGTCTAAGTATGAAATCTTATGCTACCAGAGAGAAAGAAGAAGCCAAGAAAGAATTCCAGAAAATATCGCACCACAGGGTTCAAATTTCAGGCTCTGATACCAAATGATGAGGTTCAACCGAGAAAATCACTAAAGAAGAGAGATAAAATGAGAGAAACTTAAGGAAAATTCCATACAAAGCTTTATTCAAGAGAGAGAAGGAGCAATTAGCTCTCTTACAAGTTGGAACAACCAAAACAATCTGCAAAAACTGATTAACAAACTCCTACCAGCCCCTTTTTAACTATGGAAACTACTAGCTATATTAACAACAAAATACAAGTAAAAGATAGTAATAAAAGAGGAAGTGGAACTGCTGGACAGCCCAAATGCTCCACATCAAGGAATAAGAAGCAAAACATAATGATTTTTGTCACTACTGCCTTTCCAATTGCAGTACAGTATTTTATTTAAGTATCTTGTATGATACTGTTGCCCCAGTTGGTTTAGCGAAATATAAGTAGTGAGAAAGAGTTTTGGGGTGCACCTGATGCAACGCAATTGCATCAGGTGCATCTGATTTTAAAAGGACTATATATAATTATATACATACATACTTATGTCTATATATATATAGATAGGTTTACACTACAATATAACCGTCAAAAGATCAATGGCTCGGATCACATCATAGGATCAATGACTGGGAGATGTCATAACTCATAATGGCATGGTCATAAAAAAAGATAATCTAAGGGGTAACCGAAATCTCATTTCCCAGTTTTGCGCCTAAAGAAATAAAGGCTTTTCTAAGACTTGGCTAAAACGCTACATCTCAAGGCCACAAAGTCCTGATGATCCAAGATGGCATCTTGTGACTCACGTGCATTACAATTGTTCACTTGAGAGAGCTGCAAGAAGCAATGCCACATGGAGGAGAAAGAAGCTGCCTTTGCATTCCACAAGTTGACCAAACTATAAAGGTTAACACTCTAACTAGAACAAAGGAGGCAACTTTCAGTTCAAATACGCCCATATTACGAAACCTGTACCAAGAGCTTCTAGGAACGGAAGAACTCTCACTCAACCAGAGTCAACCATAGCTCAATGGAAACAGCCCCCATGGTAAGGCCAAATGGCCGATACCAAGCCCTTAGCAAACACATGGTTAGAAGATGTCCATTCACTACCAAGGAAGAAGAATCATGAAGAAGGTGATCGCTAACCATTGCAGTGAAGAGAGAGAACTAATCACAGCAAAGAAAGCGTGAGATTCACCAAATTTCAAGAGATTAAGCTGAGCCGGAGATGCTGCGATCGAAGCCCAATGCCTATAAATAGAGAAGCTCTCTTTAATGGAAAGGACCTCCGAACAACTCAACAACTCAACTCAAAAGCCTCCCCTAGAGCAAAACCTCTGCCCCACACAAAACCTATCTGTACTTTTCCTACAATTTACTTTTGTGTACTTCTCCTTCTTCCTTCCCCCCGTAATCTTCTTCTATTCTTCTCCTAACCCTATGTTGTGGAACTGTATCGACCACAGAAATGCCCTTACACTTCCCACTTCTCCCATTTCTCTCTGTAAGTGCACTGCTGTTAATGAAATTAAACAAGGTATTTTTCTTTTGGCAGATAGTCTGTGTTTTTACCAAACCTGGTTACGTTTCTCACAACAATCTACTTGTTCTTTTTCAGTTGTGGAAAATTAGTACGAAGAGTTAAAAGTCCTTGAGCAGAGGCAATAGAGCCCACACAGGAGAGGGGTGTTCCCAATTCTCCTTGTCCAGAAATCCAGCTCCTCGGGCTGGATCCACCTCCATCTCACACACACTTTGTACTCCAGCTGATATTCGACCAAATGCTAGCACACTCACGTGCACACACCCACTCGCTGCACTATCAGGACATTGAAATTCATGCATCAAAATAGGTTAATCCAGCCCTTGCTAGTTTCTGTACGAAGAATATAATATATGTAATACATAGATATAATATATCACTTAATTTAAATTTGCATAAATTGGTATCTTTTATTTTCAAAGCACCGCACACTTTTTGTACCCTACACATCACATACTTATCTTATAGACATTTAATTTGCAACCTTTTGATCTAGGAATAAAATTTTATTCATTGCCGATCAAAAAAAAATTTGCAATATTTTGATTCTAAATTGCTTATTAGTCTAACTCATTGTTTTCCAATGTTTCACCAAAAATTTCCACGTTCAACTAACAATATCCATTATATTTCTAAGTCGATGTTGATATTTTCGATATCATCGATAAATCTACATTTTTGGAACCTCGATATATCAATCGATATCGATATTTAAGTCCTTAAATATATATAATCATGATACACAATTGACATGAGCATCACAGTAATGAGTATTTCATGGGGGAAGGCAATCTAAGAGCATCCTCAATATGTAAAAGTTACATCATAAAACAGCATGATAAGTTATAACTCAGAACATGCATAGCTACAGCTCCAAAACCAGCCCCATACCACATAAATATTGAATAGTTAAGCCAAACGCAAGGTTAAGTGAGCAATTAATCAGTATACACCAAAAGGTAAGGAAGCAATACCAGATGGCCCATTTTGATAGCCACTTGATGAACGATTCACAAACCGACCATAAGACTTTTCATCAGCATACCCAGATCTTCCTCCCATTCCACGTTCATATCCACCAACATAATCATAGCCAAACCTGCACATTTTGACATTAAGTTGACATAACAAAATTTGCAAAAAGTGCTCCATTCAGTAAACATCAATTGGTATAAACCCATCTAAAAAAAAGGACAGAATAATTTTTAAGTCATTTTAAATAGGAATTAACATCAACTAGAATAAGAAGTAAATCCGATTTGTGTATGGGCATTAGAATTCAATATATACATGAACATGCTCAAATGAATACGAATAAATAAGTAACTGTTTTAGCCTAAGGAAGAATACCCCAAAAAGGAAAGGAGAACGAATAATAAAAAATAAAAGTAACAAAAAAAGGAGGCCCACTAGACATATTTACCTCGTACTCTGAAAAAGGACAGAGTTAACATAGGCTACCATATAAGAGTATAAGACTCCACAACAACTTAATAAGATCCCAAAGAAAAGGAAGAAAAAATCCAAGAAAAGCACTTCTACACCTAGGGAAAACACATGAACACAAAAACAATTAACATAACTATTACACATAAGACCTGACATAGCTAAAGACTGAAGGTGCATACTGGTATGAGAATGCTAAGGGTGCTTTGGGATGAAGCATTTGAAAATTTTAAGGATTTTGAAAATCAATTCATTTCAAATTCCTCCATTTGGATGAGTATATTAAGCTCCAATAACTGATGGGGCAGCATCAGGGTGATCGTGGTGGCAATTGCAGAAATAGCATTGGTGGTAGTGATGGTGATAGTGATGGTGGAGATGACAGCAAATTAGCAATGGTGGTGGTGATAGCAGAGATGGTCATGGTAGTGGTGGTGGCAGCATGAAGACAGCGATGGTGATGACATGGCTGTGGTGTTGGTGTGATGTAGTAATGGTGGTAGTAGCATCTGCAACCACACAGTAGCAAGGTGAGGAAGGCAATAGCACGAAGACTGTCATGTGGGCAGAAACATGTTATGATACGGCAGTGCAATGGTGGCAGCAGCAGCAATGTTAGTGGTGTTGGTAGCATTAGTGTGGGGGTGGCGATGGTGGTGGTGGCAGAGGTGGTGATGGTACCACTTAGGCAAACTTTGAACTAAGAATTTGAGCACATCAATTCCTTCCTTCAAATCCTCCAAGATTTTTAGGATCTCTTGACACGTTCAGCCAAATTTCCCAAATCCCTTCCTACTCCCAAATTTCCCTACATATCTCTCATCTAAGCAAACCCTAAGTGATTCATTTATTGATCAAAAGAAACCACCCACCACCAACGTAAGGTGCTTAGTGGGTGGAATTTGCAAGGTATGCCATCTATCTGTAGGAATTACTACGGCACAAATCTTGGCAGGAGTAGGCCCTGAATTCCACAAATAAAAAAAATATAATAAATACAAATACACAAATAAATATAACACACACCCACACCCACACCCCACTACAATGACAAACAAAAGTACACATGTCAAGCCACCAACTCAAATGCTTTAACAACAGTAACAAATCAAGAGAAATTTGATTGGCAAAGGCCACATCCCTTCAATTATAGAGGGCGCATCACCAAGAATGTGCTGGTCAGAGTTTCAAATTCAATGGAAAGGGAATAAATTAGATTGTTAAATATTCATAGGTTGGCCACTAAGGTTCAATTTCTATAATAACACAAAGGGGTAAAGACTTGGTATACCAAAGATAAAGATTAAAAATCATGGCATAAGTTCGTTGCAGCATGGAAGATTGCCATTTGACACTTCAATAATTCATTGGTAGGGAATGTTTTCGGTAGAAGTTGATGATGATATAATCGCCTTAACAATTAAAATAGCCTTCATGTAAGGCTGATTTCACTACAAAGAGGAACCACGGAGACATTTGAGGAGCTAGCAAAACACTTCAAAAAGTTTAAATATGAGAGGACAACTCTTTTGCAGCCGCTTCGCCATTGTTTCAGGTCTGAAGCAAGGAACTACAACCAAAGGTTGTGATACAGGTCAACCAACAAGGTGCCCCTTCCTCAAGTCATAATACTTACCAACTTCTGAAGATAAGGGGCAAATACTTGCTATTGAGCATCCCAAAACAAGCAGCGACAAAATGAATTGCAACTGGTGCCACAAAATGAACATAACGCAACAGAATTTTTTTTGATAAAGAAACATAATGCAACAGAATGTCTCAAAGAGAAATCTCCAAAATGGAGATGACAACAGCCAAGAGGCTGATGGGTTGAATCCGAGAAAAATAATGCAACTCAAGAGGAACCAGGAGAAAACTAGATAAGGGGCAAAGATTATAAGAAGAAAGAGCTGCATATAAGCCGCACGCAGGCCAATCGTGACAGCGAAAGGAGCATCGAGGTGATTAAATTCACTGTTTAACTAGTGGAGAAGTTACAACCAACGTACCAAAATAATGCTTAAACGCTCACCTTCTATCATCCAGTCCAAAACCGCCCCGAGGACTTCCTCCGCGCCGATCAAAATCATCTCTCCGAGAGCGCTTAAACGACAGCGGCGGAGAGCGCCGAGGCAGCGGCGAGTGCCGGCGGTCACGGTAAGGAGGGCTAGGGCTGCGACGGCGCTTGTAATCCCTGTCTCTCTCCCTAGGCGGAGGCGAGGTGTTACGATCATAAAAATCGCTACTGCGGCGGTTAGGAGGGCGATCGTAGTCTCTATCATCTCTCCTCTCCCTAAAATCCCGGTCCCTTCTCCTCGAAGATGGATGTGATGGTGGTGGAGGTGGAGGAGGAGGTGCCGGTGCTTCTTCGTCGACGGCGGCCGCAGGGGGGGAGGATTTCTCAGGCCTTTCGGATTGGCTATCGCCTTGGTGGTCCAAAGACTCGACTGGCATGTTCATGACCTCTGCCATGAATCAAGAATCGATACACCGTTGCAGTAACAAAAACCCTAGAAATTGCGGGGAAAATAGATAGAGAGAGGGTGAAATCGAGATTATACTATAATTGGGAAGGGTCTTGATCTGAGAGAGAGAGAGAGCCCTAGAGAAGTGCAGAAAGTTCGGAGACTTGATCGATAGGCCTGGCTTATTTCGTCTTCTTCGTCTCTTCTAAATTATGTTGTTTAGTCTTCCTTTTGTTTTGTTTGGTCCATTTTGGTTTCATTAGCATGAGGATCATCAGTTTTTGTGCACGTGACTGAAATCGGAACTGGAAAGAAGCAGACACCCAAGAATTATGGTCGACGTCTGAACGGCGCGAGGAACTGAGACGTGCAAATTGTTATAAATTGACTGTCAATTTGTTACAAATAGACTACTAATTTCATTTCTTTGGTATTAATTTGGAAAGGCAGCGATGGAAAAGCAATTTTCCCAATCGAAATTAGGGTAATTTACGAGAAAACCTCTTTTTTTCCTTTTTTTCCCACGAAATTAGGGCCAGGCATGGGCATAGCATTTCAAAGTCTAGGTCAAGCATGGAGTAGTGCCGACCCGTATCCGACCCGATTCATTGCCATTCTTAGTAATTATAGAAAACGTCCTAAATTATATTTCCATTTGTAACATGTCCTCGTTATCCTAGTCTATTTTAAAACCAAAAAGGAGCTCAAGTGACAGGACTCTCACACTAATCATAGGTCCAAGCCAAATGTGTCCTTTGACCATGATGACATTTTGAGGAGCCATCTTTTTAGAGCATTCACAATGGACGTTTTAGAGTAGAGGTTAACTAAAAAATGTGTAAGGTACTAGTATGTAGTCACACTTGCTGGGTATTCTAATATATCTACTAAAAGACATGTTACGTTTGTCAAGCGGAGTCTAGATTAGGGTTTGTATTGAAAAAATACAACATCATGTTGTGCGTGTCTTGGATCGCGACAAGTAGTTTATGGAGCATCTAACGGCCTGAGATAAAAGAGGTTATTTAATTCCCAAAGCAACACCTAATGGCGTGAGAGTCCGACAAACAGCTTCGTTCCACAAATACTCAACGCCGATGACCCACAATTATGAGAATATAATTAAATAAAAAATATAAAAAATAAGAAAAAGGAGAACAATCTCTCCTGCACAATCCTTACTTCTATGCTGACATAGTGGTATTGTCTTCCCAAATAATCCCAAAACCTTTACTTTCTAAACCTCTCACCCCAAAACGAAGCACACAGGTGAGTCAACAACAAAGCACAAAAAGGAAGGTTCTTAAAAAGTAGGAAAGAGAGTTCATATCTTTCTTCCTCTTCGTTTAGTAACAAATTCTACCCAACAAATGGTGATTGCATATAAACACTACTATGTACAAACCTATAAATATGGGGGTAAAAACTCAATTGTGGGATCAAATTTGGATAAATCTTTAGATGGTGTGGTTGCCTGATTGGGGACGAAACCTTTGCTTTGGTTGGGGACAATCGTCGCCATCAAGGTTTGCATCACTATGATGGTGGCTATGATGGGTAGACATCCCATGCTTTGGATCTTGTAATTTCATATCTAAGTAAGAACCCTTTTCAAATCATGATGCCTTTGATAAGATTCACTGACGATCTTGTTGGCATTTAGCTATTGACAGTGAACTTTCCATTGAGATTCACTATACGCATAGAGAGAGAAACATGTCTTCTAACGCCGTTAAACGACACTTTAGGGTTTTTACCAAGCTCTCTCATCCTCAGCCATCAAATGCCTTTTGTCCACGTGTTGTGATCCAAGAGAAGTACAGCATCATGCTACATTTTTTTAGTCTAGCAACAAATCTGAACTATGTCAAGCACTAGTCTATTTGCTATCTGTAAGCATCTCAATAAGCTACAATGGCACCGATTGCACCAACTGATTTTTGCTTTTCAACTAACAGCGTGGGTTATTTTTAACTATGGGAAAAGGTGAAAAAAAATGTTATTTTTAACCATTGGACCAAGCCATGCACCACTAGTAAACATGTATACTAGTAACTTTATTAGGGATCACATTAAGTATCCAAAACTCTCATGTTAACAGCCATTTTAGCATCACATACGGCATGCTCTAGTTGGTATATCACTTTTCCATTGTCAAATGTATCACTAATGGTTCCATTATAGATGCTCTTATGATGCACTCTAAATGGACTCTTCAAATTTGATTATTTAAATTTTATAATTTTCTACTTTTGTACTTGAAACATAATTTAAATTTATATAAATTATTTTATCTTCCCATCTCTCCACCAACACCCTAATACTAGAGAGAGAGAATAAGCGTTGGCCTTAGAAATGTGTGTTGCACTTGGATGCCCATAAAATATCTACATCTCTCTTTTTCTCCCCAATTGACTTTGAGCTTCTCTTCCCTCCTCACTCGCCATAAAATATATCAATACTCCATAAAGTATATTAATTGATGTTGCATTCTCTCTCACAGTTCATAAAATATATCAATTGATGTTGCACTTAAGAAAGCAAAGAACGAGAGAAAAGGGAAAGATAAACCAAAGGTTTTGCCAATGCAGCATGGTTGATGCTTAGGTAGTGGTGACATTGTCATTGAGGCCATGTTCCTAATTTTAGATGCCAATAAATTTAGGGATTTTTATGAATTTTGGGTCGCTTAGATGCTGAAATGTTTTGTTAGTGGTATAAAATAATATATAAATAGTCAACTCTTATTTTTATCAAGCTTATCATTTGTTTCTCTAATTTTGTAGTTTTTATTACGTGTACATTGCTAATACTACACTAATTTATGTTGTAGATATGGCTTCCCCTAATCATCACAATCACGAGCAATCGATTGATGGCATCGATCAAAGCACGTCATCGATGACATGAGATCAAGGAGGCCACAGACATAGCAGTTTAGGATGATGTTGTCGACGTTGAGGCCCCAACTGAAGGGGTTGTTGATATAGAAGCCAAGGAAGCTACAGACATAGCAAGTCGAGATGATGGCATATCAACTAATAGTCGTCCTATTGTAGATAATCAGAATAGAGCATTTCTTAGAGGTCTTAAAGATCAATCGCTGCTTACTAGTTTGAGGACACATATTGCTATGCCAATATTGTCCCAACCTCAAGTTTTTTTTTTTTCCTTTTTTCTTTTTTTTTTTTGGTTATCCTAGTTGTGAACCTAGGAAAATGGCCCACATGAAATCAAAGGGAGTCGCCACCTCATTTTTTAAGGAAAAGAGGAAAACCATAAAAACATTTTTATTTCCAAAAAAAACAACACATGACTCCATGTTTAAAAAGGAAAGGTAAAAAGTCTTTAGAAAACCAAAAGATTAGATTCGGGGGCTAAGTTACGATATAGGAAGGTTCTAGGCTAAGCCTATAGGCACCCATATCGCCCTAATCAGTCTCTTAATTTAATTGGGTTAAATTAAGGTCTTATACACACATAAATCAATAATCATCACAAGAAGCATACATATAATCCATCCATCCATCCATGAAACAAATAAAAGAGAAAATAGAAAAAGGAAAGAAAAACAACTAGGATACTTGGTATTGAACATACAAGGATCAAAGTTCACGTAGTTTGATTTAGAAGGGGTTATGACTTAATAATAACTTATGGTAAACCCTAAGTTTCCTTTCAAGAAAATACGGGAAGTTTCCAAAGTAAGAATATTCTCAAAAATGGACTTTTAGAAGATATATATGGGATTTCAATGAAATATGGAAACTTTTTAGAAAGGGAATTTTTTTAAGGAAGGAAAACTTAAGATATTTACCATATCTCTTTATTAGGAAATAACCCAAGGTGGGAGAAGGGAAAGAAAAGTACTTTCCATACCTACTTACCATTTGCAATATTCTCCAAGCAATAGCCAAAAATACTTAATAACCGCCCTATTTTTAATAACACGATTACCATGCTCACAAGTGCCTTTACACGTACTAAAAACAATATCACAATAATAATAAAGAAATATGGACAGAAACTATTAAGGCTTTAAATCATCCCAATAATCATGCCAAAGACAAATAATCATAGAATCATAAAACCTTAATATGTTCCTATATGTAATAACCTAGGCTACATACACAAGAACTATAAAAAAACATGCAAAAAAATCCTAATAATAATTAGAATATCAAATAATATCATTAAACATGAAAAACAAAGCAAACTCAAGTAAAAAAATATGATATTTTATGTAAAACATGAAGAAAAAAAAAGCCTTCTTACGACGAGCTTTCTTAAGCAAAATTATCTTAAGATAATCTTATGTAGAAATCACCCCGTATGAAGGTTTTGTCAACATATCTTATGTAAAATATATACTTTAGAACAAATTAAAAGTGATTGCATGTTTAAACATATTCCCAAACACCCTCATGCAAAATCCTACTCTCTAAAAATGATAATTATCCTTAAAAAAGGATAACGTCTCCAAAAACCCTAGAAGATCCACTATATGAATACAACCCTAGCATGATTCTATCATATATGACATATATTAAACAACCATGATGAGAAACAACTCAAAAACACCAAAGAAGGTTGGCCTGAGTGGAAGGGGTTCTGGTCGCTTAAACAAGAGGTCTTGGGTTCGAGCCCTTGTGGATGCAGCAAACTTTCTTGGGAGAGGTTCCCGCTTCGGCGCCCGACCATACCTCGGAGGATTAGTCCTAGGCGAAGCCTAGGGACACCTTGAGAAATCAAAAAAAAAAGAAACAACTCAAAAACTTACACTAAACATGCTATATGAAACTTGCTTAAGTTAGAAAGCTAATAAGGATGACAATCAAAACCCTAAACTCACAACCATGCACTATAACCCATGAATAAACCCTAAAGCATGCTTGTGTGAGTCTAAAACTAGACCACGAACACTGTAGTGAGGGGTTGGAGCTAATTTTACCGTTTGATCTACAATAACAAGCTAAAAAACAGGATTAAAGGGAGGCCAAAGTGGGTTCAGCCAAAACTTCTCCAAAGCTTAAGTCAGTGATTATATTTTTCGGAGGAAGAGGAAAAGAAGAAGATAATGTCTATGTAGAATTAGGGTACTGTTCATCGTACCTCATTTAGCTGTGGAATATTCCTTTTATACCCACCTGTACGGACTGACTTTGGCCAGCTATGATAACCACTTGGGTTGAGTTAAATCTAACTGGGGTTAGCCCAATAACTGTTAAACCATCTAGGAGGAGAATGAAGGGCTATCTCAGGAGAAACAGGAGCTAGAGAACACTAAAGGAGCATTAGAGTCCGAGTTCAGAGGTTTGAAGGCCTCAATGGCTACAGAGATACAGAAGGGGAGGGATGAGGTTTAGGGGGTCCTTGTGAGGCAGCTCGCAGAGGAACTTAGCTTACATACAAACTGGTTTGGGACACCTTGACCGAACTGGTCCTCCCTCAATTTCTTGACATCGTCAAGATCCCTTTTGAAAAAAAGGAATTACCTCCCAATACTGTGGTGGCACCCATAAAGGGTGATAATCAGGAGGCTGATGTTGAGACTGAAGTTGAGGATGAAACTGGAACTGAAGTTAAGGTCGAAGTTGAGATCAGGGGAGGTTCCGAGCCCAACCCTGAAGTTCCGATGGTCTCGGACGAGGCTACAACTGTTCCAGCTTCGGAGACTGTCTAGACTAAGGCTGTCAGCTCAGGGGTGTAGACTTAGGCTGTAGTTCTTCTATTGCTTGCCTTTCCTTTGCCGAGGAAGTTACAAATCTTGATGGCCTTGTTGGCGTTGGTGACAAAAACGTTAATTGGGAAATGAGCATAGATGAAGCAATTCTTGTAGCAGTGGCCCTTAGTTACGTTGGTGATGAGATTCTCAATGTGGCTAAGGGCGGTCCGAACAGCAGTGGTGGTCCTTCTGAATCTGGAGGGAGGTGTTGAGACTGAGATTGAGGTAATCAACTCGGGGGTGTAGGCCTAAGCTGAGGCTAGGACTTCTCTTCTTTAGATAGCTTTTTCCTATGTAATGGACAAAGGCCTAGTACCTTATGTAATATTTGACTTTTAATGAATGATCATTCTTTGATTTTTTTTTTTTTTTTTTCAACTCTAGGTTATATTGCATGCCTCCTTTAGCTTAACCCTGCATTTGGGTCTTATTATGGAATGACCTATATTATCAATTGATTTAGCGCTTTGGCTAATTTAGTTCGATTCTATCATTAAACAGTGTTGGCTTGGACCCATGTTTGGGCAAGCACTTAATGAGTTGAACCTATTCTTAGCCAATTTTACTTGGACCCATTCTTGGGCAAGCATTTAATGAATTGAACCTGTTCTTAGGTAGTTTTACTTCGACCTGTTCTTGGGCAAGTCTTTATGTAATGCCCCAAAAATTATATACAGTAACACGTACAATTTTTTAATGAGCTCCGTACAAATAAACTTTTTCAAAAATAAATTCCTTTTGAAAATACAAAGTATTGCATAGTTGCAGCTAGCAATGGTTAACTCAAAACTCATCAATATACATTGGCCAACCAAAAAAATAAAATTACATTAGTTTTAAATAAAAATGAATGTACGCGATAACTTCTCAAAATCTCGACTCCAATTCTATTACATTCCTCTAACAATGATCACCTGCAAATATATTCAAGTGAGCAAATAATAGCCCATTAGGAAATCCAATTCCTATACAATAAATAATGTTTCAAATATCACATGCAAGCATTTATATATTCAAAATAATATATAAATCTAATAATACAAACTCCAAATCATAAACCTCAAATATAATCCATCTATCAATAAGATCAACCATCATAATTCATGACATCAAATATATGGATCAAAATATTCATAATTCATTGCACAAGAATTAAACCCTTTACCTCAAAAATGAGTAAATAAAATGAAAAACTACAACTATAAGTGAGTAGATCTGCTCAAGAAATACAAAATCCATACTCGCATATGTGGGATTAAAGCTCCCATTTCCTACTGGCATCCATTTGCCCTCTGCCCTCTCTCAGCTTCCTCCCTGTCTTTTCTTTCTTTCTCCTTGTTTTCTTATTTTTTTCCTTGTCTTTTTATTTCGTCTTTCCTTCTCTCTCTTCCTTTATTTCTTCTTCCTCCATCTTCCTGTTTTTATCTCCTTTCTTTTCTTTTCTTTTTCTTCTTTCCACCAAAAGCAATCTTCTTTCGTTTTTCTTCTTTCCACCGAAAGCAATCTTCTTTCCTTTTTCTTTTTTCCACCGAAAGCAATCTCCTTTCTTTTCTTTTCTTTTTCTTTATTTAATTTTATTTCTTTTCCTTTTTATTTTATTCCATTTCTTTTCTTCTATTGAATTTTCTTTCTTCTACCAGTGGTTTATATACATTGTACGGGGTAAAAAACTGCGCCCCGAACTATGTGTTGATGATGGAGCTTGCTCTCTCGCCTGGACCTGCAATCACAAGCTTGGAAAAATGGGTCAAAGGGTAGGCTAGGGTGGGTTTTGGCCGTGCCCTCTCCAAAGCTTAAGTCAGAAAGCTGTACTAGGGAGAATGAGGCAAGGAAGAAGATGAATTTCAGAGAAGTTAGTGTACTGTAGCTTACCAAATTAGGCTGTATCGTATTTTTTTTATACCCACCTGTACGGACTGACCATGTGAGGTCAGGTAACTGCTCTGGTTAGGTCAGATCTGACCATGGTGTACCCATAACCATCTGACCATGGTTTGTTAATCATGGTTGGTCATGGAATCAGGGTTTCTAGTAACCGCTGTGTCAGGAATTACAACTGCTGTGACAGTTTTGGACTGTAGTAGGATTTGGATTGTAGTGTGAGTCATAGGACAGGTGTCCCGAGATGAGAATAAGGTCCCGAGCTGGGAGATCACGTGATTTGCAGCAGGTCCTACCATGTGGTATTAGCCACGTGTCAAATGACGTGATTTAACTCCCTGACCCGAGCTGGATCGTGAGAGGTGAATCACGTACGTTGTGGTTAGCCTGGTTGAATAGTCTTCGCCACGTGTCAGCGTTTCAGGTCTGAACCTTCCATCCCGAGCTGCAACCTCGGTTCAAAGATATTTCCACACAATTTGCCCTAAATTATGACATTCCCGAGTTGGGACTTGTCATAATTTTATTTTGCTAAGTGTTTTTCCCTGTGCCCCTATGCCGTTTGGCATTTTAAGGCTTAGCTGGCAGAAGGCGGTTAAGCCTTTCTGTATTCCAAGGTGCTGATGTCATGTGCCTTGGGACCGTACGATTTGCATTTAATGGCCCAGGAGCATTATGTCTTTGGAGGGAAGCAAATCACTGCTCACTTTATCTCCTGCACTCTCTCTTTACTCTATATTCTCTGCTTTTTGTCTCTACCTTCTGTTCTCTGCTTTCTCTCTCTACTTTCTGCTCTCTTCTTTCTACTTTCTGCTTTCACCAAGAAAAACACAGTATTTTCCACCGGAATCCACTGTTTACGCCGTTCGTTTGTGGGAGAAGATCCGTTCTGCTCTCGTTTGTTGCCTTTGTGAGTCGTTTCTCCGGCGCTGTTCTTCGTTGGTACTATTCTTGTTCCCTTCACCTTTCCAAGAACAACTTTTGGAGGTTTTCGGCACCGCACCGTACAGTTTCTCCGACGAAACCGTTTTTCTGACCACCGTTTGATCTTTGTAAAGGTATAACTTGTCTTTTGATCTTTACTCTTCAATTTGTTTGGTGTATTTTTTCTCTTTGCGGTTGTTGGCGACGTTCTTGGGGTTTGCTTCGCAATCCTAGGGTTTTCCTCTGGTTTTTGGAGCAAATCACCAGGATGCCAATTTTCCTGCCTTTTAGGGTTTGAAAAACTCCATCTCGGGGTAAATTTGAGAAAGAGGTCACTGATCTCCTCTTTTGTCTTTTCCCAACACCGAGTTTAGTATTCCCCGAACTGACACTTAGGAAAAATTTTAGGGTCTGTCAAGGCAGGAGTAACATACCTGTCAGGATTTGACTTTGAAGTTTTAGGTCGGGGCATGTTGGCATGGGTTGAGTTATCCTTGGATTTAACCTTCCCCTTTCATCTTGGCAGATGTCTTCTTTTTATGACATTAGGGGGAACCCTGGAAAGATAGCAGAGTTTAGGGCCTTGTACGGGTTTAAAGACGGGAAGTTTAGCTTCCGTTTTGCTGAGCCCGGGGAGGATGTCTATAGGTCAGACGCCAAGGATGGCCTCCCCGTTCCCATTGCTGCTTTCATGGAGGGTGGAGTTCGTGTCCCCTTTCCTGACCTCCTCAATGACTTCCTCCTCTACTGTGAGATAATCCCGACTCAGCTAGGGCTGAACTCCTTTAGGATCATCCTGGGGGTTCATGTCCTTAACCAGCTTCTAGGGACTTCTATTGGAGTGCGGGAGATACTCCATCACTACAAAATCTGCGCCCTAAAAAACAAACCCGATGTTTACCTCTCCCTCAAGCCTAGGAAGAAACCCTTTGTCACTCACATCCCGGACTCCAACCCAGGAGCTCACGACATTGTGGTCTTCGTGTACGGGCCTGTGGATGGAACTCTTCCCCCTGATGCTCCCATCATTCCCCGAGAGAGAGGCTCTAGCTGTAAGAACTCAGCGAGATCATTTTTCTTCTTTTTTGTTTTATATGACCCCAAGACGAATATTGGATTTCATACTGATACTTATATCATGTTTCCTTCTAGCAGCTCCTCACGCCAACGAGCCTGCTGACGAACTGAACGAGGAGGATATCCAGAAACTGCTGGGATATCAAGTCAGCCAGCGCTGCCGTTCGGCTGAAACCTTGCTCAACTACCACACGAGGTACCAGACTTGGGGGAAGGCGAGTTACCCCCATTGGGAGCAGCCTGACGATGAGCTGACCCGCGTGGTGGAGGAAGAGGTGGAGAGAGGAGAGCAAGAGGGAGAGGAGGAAGAGGGGATCCGCCTCCGACCTGAAGGGGAGGGTGCTGAGGAAATTAGGCCCCTGGACAAGACGGGTCGCTGCGCCCCCTTCGTCATTGAGAGCTCCAGCTCGGAGGAGACCGTCTCCCAAGCCATGGAGAGGAGAGGCTCCAATCCCCCCCCCCCCGCCAAGAGACAAAGAACAGACTCCAGTAGCCAGAGGACCAAGAAGGACTCTGAGATGAATTTGAGGGCTCTGGTTGCTGAAAGAAGGGCGGCGGAGGAAGAGGCCCAGGAAAAGAAGACTGCTGAGCAGAAGCAGCAGCAGCAGAATCAGCAGCAGCAGCAACAGCGGCAGAATTAGCAGCAGCAGAAGACCAGCAAGGCTGCTGCTGTTGCTGCTCCTGGTTTGGGTCGGGATGGCGGCGAAAGTCCACTGACCCCAACAGTGGAAAACTCATGTCTAGCGCTATGAGGGGGCAGGACGTGGGCAGGCCCCAGGCGCCTGAGGTTACTGGGAAGGGGAAGGCTCCCATGGTTCCTCCTTCGAAGCCTCGGAGACCCTCTACGGACCCCTAGCAGCAACTCGCTGTGCAAAGGCCTGGGCAGGGGGGAGCCAATGCCCCGGCGGTCGGAGGTGGGAGCGCTCCTTCCCGCGCTGAGATAATAGCTAAATTCCCCGAGGTACGTCTTCGCTTCTTTCAATTTCATAATTGTCACATACTCGAAAATCTATTACGGATTCTGACTGACTTTATGTTTCATCACGTGCGTGCAGTTCCCCGTACCCACAGACAAGGATGTTACCAGCTCCTTCTCTGCGGAATACAACTTCAAACAGCTGGGGAACCCTATGAGGCTCCCGGCGGATATGGAGCACTTCGGGAGGAAGTCCGCCCTCGACAATCTCCGCTTCGGGTTTACAAGTCTTTACCGAGTAAGCTTCGTTCCTTTGTGGTTTCCGTTACTTGTTGTTCAACACGATCTCTGACTTGCTGATGTTTGTATAGGGCTGCCAACAAATCCTGCTAGCGGGCGACCGCTTCGAGGCAGAGGATAACAAATTGCAGATCGAGGTCGCCAAAGTCCGGAGTGAGTACGACAAAAAGCTAGAGGACGCTGAGGCCAACTGCTGTGCGGCTATGTCTCAGCTTCAGAAAGTGAAGTCTGAGTGCGAGACTTTAAGTCCATAGCCGAGAACGCCGTCAGCAAACTGGAACTCATGAGGAAGGACTATGCGGATTTGGAGGCTGAGCTGAGGAAGACGAAGGACGCCCAGGACGAGCTAGCTCGGGAGAAGCGCGAGCTGGCGAGGAAGGTCCGGGCTCTCGAAGTTGAGGTAGAGAAGGAGAAGGCCTCTGTGGAGAAGGCGGTGGCTGAGGAGAGGGAGAGCGTGAAGGCTTCCCTTGTTGGGCAGTTGACCACTGAGCTCGAGGTCACCTACAAATTCGCGTGGGAGACCTTGGTCGAATTGGCCTCTGCCCAATTCCCTGGCATTGCTGATATTCCCTTCGAAAGGAGGGATATTCTCCCGGATTACAACCTCGAGGGACGTGATGTCGGGGAGGCTGAGATGGAGGTTGCAGGCGACGATGAGGCCGGGGAGAATGATCCCGAGGTCACGTCCCAGTCTAATGCCACCATTGAAGCCGAGAGGGTCAGTTGACGCAACCAATGACACTTCGGCCACTACCAATGGGGATCATCCTGCAAATGCAACGGAAAGCACCATGGAGGTTACCCCTGATCTACCTCTGGCTCCCGTGGCCCCTCCTGCCTCCGCTGATCCTGTCTCGACTCCCAAGGTGGTTCGTCCAGCTGTTAGGGACTCGAGGGAGAAGTAGCTATTTTTCTCTTGTTTTTTCTTTTTTCTTATTCTTGGCTGAGTGCCGTAATTTGTATAGATTCTTGTAATACCTTTCTTTTGGAATGAAATACACAATTTTTCTTTATCGTGTGCATGTGTCCTTTATTCTTATACTGGCTATCTGTTTGAATGTGTTCTCGGGATAAAATCCCTTGTTACTGTGTGTGCACTGTTCATCGACGAAAGTAATTAAATCCAATCTGACCACGGGCTCCAATTAGCGCAGTGATAGACTTGAACATCTGTTGGTCCTTGTGTGCTTAGACCCATCCCTGGGTATGCCGTTGCGTTGAGCCTATTCTTAGGCAAGACTTCATTGTGAACCCATTCTTAGGTTCAGCGTGCTCAAGCCATTTATTAGGTGAGACTTATGCCCATTCTTAGGCAATTTTTGCTTGGACCCGTTCTTAGGCAAGACTTCTTTTTTAACCCATTCTTAGGTTCAGCGTACTCAAACCATTTATTAGGTGAGACTTGTGCCCATTCTTAGGCAATTTTTTGCTTGGACCCGTTCTTGGGCAAGACTTCATTTTGAACCCATTCTTAGGTTCAGCGTGCTCAAGCCGTTTATTAGGTGAGACTTGTGCCCATTCTTAGGCAGTTTTTGACTTCGACCCGTTGTTGGGGAAAGTGCTTTTAGCTCGAATGATAAATAAGCGATAACATCTCTGAATAACCTCTGAACTTGTATTGAGTAGTCATTGAATGTAATTACAACTTTCGCTATCGGTAAAACAATCTTAGATTAGCTATATTAACTGATCTCGAGAACTCTTGTCCGGTCTCCAAGCTCTTTAGTCTGTACGAACCTGTACTCCCGACGTGGATGACCTCGTAAGGACCTTCCCATGTTGCCCCGAGCTTCCCATCTGCAAGATTTCTGGTTCCGGCGTTGACTTGTCTGAGTACCAATTCTCCAACATTGAACTCCCTTGACTTTATTCTTCGGTTGTAATATTTTTTCAGCTCTTATTAGTAAGATGCCATTTTAATTCGAGCCTTTTCTCTTCTTTCTTCTGCTAAATCCAGATCTTGAGACAGAACCTGATCATTTGTTGCCGCGTCATAAGATTCAATTCTGAGACCCGGTAGACCCAACTCTGTTGGTATAACTGCTTCCATTCCATAGGTCATGGAAAATGGAGTTTCTCCAGTGGACCTCTTCGGAGTGGTTCGATATGCCCATAGTACGGAATGCAGCTCATCAGGCCAAGACCATTTCACATTGTCTAGCCTCATTTTTATCCCTGCGACTATAATCTTATTAGTTGCCTCTGCCTGACCGTTGCACTGCGGGTAACTCGGGTTAGAATACCACCACTGAATTCCCTGTTCTGCATTGAATTCCCGAGTTCTTTTGCTGTCGAACTGAGTTCCGTTATCTTATACAAAGGCTCTCGGGATCCCGAAGCGTGTGATAATATTTTCCCAAAGGAACTTGATAATATCGGAATCTTTAATCGATGCAAGCGTGATGGCCTCTACCCATTTAGTAAAGTAGTCAGTTGCAATGAATAAGTATTTCCTATTCCCCGGGGCTGTGGGCAATGAACCCACGAGATCTAACCCCCACTGTGCGAAAGGCCACGGACTGGATATGGGATGCAACTCCTGAGCAGGCTGGTGTATCTTGTCAGCAAACATCTGACACTTCGGGCATTTCTTCACATACCTGATAGCGTCCTTCTGCATTTATGGCCACCAGTAGCCCTGAGTGTTTGCCCTATGGGCTAGTGATCTTCCTCCTGCGTGACCTCCACATGACCCCTCGTGGAGTTCAGCCAGCAGGCCCAACACTTGGTCTGGATGTACGCACTTCAGGTATGGTCCCGTATAAGATCTTTTGTAGAGAGAGCCCAACGGAGATAACCAAAAACGAGCTGACTTGGCGCGAATTCGGTGACCCTGGTTGCGATCCTTGGGTAGTTCATCCCTTTGTAGATAGGCAACTATCTCGTCCATCCAGCTCGGTGTCGAGGATTGAACGTCCGAGATAAGTTCTTCTGTCCCGATGCTGGGCTCTTGTAGGACTTCGATATTTATGGTTCGAGGGGTGTCCGTTTCCAACGCTGCAGCCAGGGCAGCCAACCCATCCGCATGTCTATTCTGATCCCTCACGAAGCGCTTGAACTCCACGCTGGTGAATCTCGCAGCTAATTCCCATACCTTATGCATGTACGCAGCCATTCTTTCATCTTTGGCTTCATATTCTTTGTTTAGCTGGTTAACCACGAGCCTAAAGTCACTGTATACTGTCAACTCTTTTACCCCCATTGCTCGGGCCATCCTAAGTCCTGCCACAACCGCCTCATATTCTGCTTCATTGTTTGAGGCTGGGAACATAAGCCTAACTGCTTGCTCGATGATTTCTCCTTCGGGATCTGTCAGCACAATTCCCAGACCTGCCCCTTTCGCATTAGATGCCCCATCCACTTTGAACTCCCATCTCTTCCTCTTTTCAGTGTTTATACTGTCCTTCCCCCCAGTTCGGGCAGAGAGGATTTTAACTCTGTCTGTCCCGAACTGGAGTCAGGATCTGCAAATTCGGCGATAAAATCGGCCAATATTTGCCCCTTAATTGCAAGTCAGGGCTGGAAGTGAATGTCGTAAGCGTTGAGTTCTACCCCCCACTTCGAGACTCGTCTTGACAAGTCAGCTCTTCGGAGGACATCTTTGAGTGGATAGTTGGTGAGCACGGTGATAGGATGAGACTGAAAGTAGTGTTGTAGTTTTCGGGAGGCTGTGACAAGGGCTAGGATTAATTTTTCAAGGGGCAAATAGCGGGTTTCAGCATCTAACAGCGTCTTGCTAATATAATAGATTGGCGTTTGAGTAAGTTCGCGCTGGGCCAGGAGAACGCCACTGAGTGCATGAGCTGAGACAGCGAGATAAAGGTAAAGAGTTTCCCCGTGGTGAGGGTGGGTCAGGGTGGGTAGTGTTTCTAAATGAGCGACTAGCTTCTGATAAGCTTCTTGGCACTCCGTGTTCCATCCCGAGTTAGTGCTCTTCTTCAGTATCTGGAAGAATGGGTGGCATTTATCTGATGACCTCGAGATAAATCTGCTGAGTGCTGCCACCATCCCGTTCAACTGTTGAACATCCCTGACTATTGTTAGGTGTTCGTAGGGTTCTTATCGCCTCGATCTTACTTGGATTGGCCTCGATCCCCCTTCTCGAGACTAAGTGACCCAGGAACTTTCCCGAGCCTATCCCAAATGAGCTTTTCTTCGCGTTTAACTTCATCCCGTACTCCCTGAGTCGGGCGAAAGCCTCAGTTAGGTCTACCAGGTGGTTTTTCTTTGCACTGCTCTTAACAATAGTGTCATCAACGTACGCCTCTAGGTTCTTGCCAATTAATCCTTCAAACATCCTGCTAACAAGACGTTGATAGGTTGCCCCAGCATTCTTCAATCCGAATGGCATCACCTTGTAGCAGTAGGTCCCTCTGGGAGTGATAAACCCCGTCTTATCTTGATCATGTTCTGCCATGGGAATTTGATGATAACCCGAGTAGGCATCGAAGATACTCAGTCTCTCATATCCCGAAATAGAGTCTATGAGTTGGTCAATCTTAGGTAAGGGGAAGCTGTCCTTCGGGCATGCTTTATTGAGATCCGTGAAATCGATGCAGACACGCCAGTCCCCTGTCTTTTTCCTTACACATACGGGATTGGCCAGCCAACTCGGGTACTTTACCTCTCTGATGAACCCTGCTTTCAGAAGCTTATCGACCTCGGCAGACACTGTTTCGGCTCAATCGTCAGACAATCTTCGTTGCTTTTGAACCACTGGCTTGTAATTCGGATTAACCTGCAACTCATGAGTGATAATTCTAGGGATCAATCCCTGGCATTTCATGGGGTGACCAAGCAAATACATCAATGTTGTTTTTAAGAATTCAAATAGCTCTGCTGCGTCGGCCTCACTCAGTGACTTTCCAATCCAGAAAAACCTCTCTGGATCATCAGGATTAATTATCTTTTTCACTAGCTCCTCCCCTGTCCTGTCTGCGGGTTCCAAAGCTGTTTCTTCTATTCCGGGCCACTCTCCCTTTCGTTGCTACAAGGGAACCTCATCAATCTTAGCTTTTTTCTTTTGTTCTGGCTCTTGCCTTGGGGTTTTAGCTTTGCTAGTTCCCGAACTGGGAAGGCGTGAGATTCTGGACTTCAGCTTGTCCTCTGAGGGTGCTGAGTGGCCCGCATATTCCGCCAGAAAACATTCCCTGGCCGCTGCCTGGTTTCCTTTTATCTCCATGATTCCCTCCGGGCTCGGGAACCTGATAGATTGGTGGTAGGAGGATGGGACAGCCTTTATGGCATGAATCCAAGGTCGCCCGAGTATCACATTATAGGCTGACCTCTCCTGGATTACCACAAATGTTTACATGGATTGCACTGGCCCTGCCCGAACTGGGAGTGTTATCTGTCCCAATGGGAAAGTCATGTTGCCATTAAAAGCTTTCAGGCTGACGTGACAGGGCTTTAGGTCGGAGTCCTTCAGCCCGAGTTGACTGAACAATTTCTGAAACATGACATTCACAGATGCCCCGTTATCCACATAGACTTTGCCCACATCGTAATTCCCTATGAGCATGCGAACAACCAGAGCATCAGTTGTGCGGGCAGCGCACCGTCCCATCAGTCTCGGCATCCCCAAAGAAAAGCAGTTTCTCTCCATTTTCTCCCTCACTTTGAGGTAGTAGTATTGGCTCGTCTCTAATATCATTGACTTCGGTATCTTGACAAGCCATCCTATATTGCGCCCTGAGCTGGCTAGTTGACAGAGCGGTTTCCTCATATCCTCCGGTGATCATATCAATCCTCCCAAGGATCTTCGGTTGTGTGGATTGAGGAGCCCTGTTCTCGGGTTTTTTCTGTTCGAATGGCTGCCCTTTATCTTTCCGAGCTATAAATTCATCCAGCTTTCCTTCCTTGGCCCAAGCCTCGAGGTTATACTTCAGAACCTTGCAGTCTTCTGTCCTATGGCCGTGATCCTTGTGGTAACTGCAAAACAGCTTTTTATTTCTCTTCTCGGGCTCCGCGAACATAGGTCGAGGTTTCTGGAAGAAGTCCTTAGTTCTCCAGTGCCTTCATCAACTTGTAGATGGGGAGAGTAAATACAGTGAAAATGGCCTGGTTTGGATTGGTAGGCGGCCTTGATTTTTCTCCTCGGGGATTGTCTCTATGAGGCCTAGAGTCCTTCTTTTTGTCATCTTTTTCATTGGCTTTGGCAGACTGCGGGGTGTAGAAATCATCCAACTTCGAATAATTAGCTACAGTGGAGAGTAGCTTGGCTAGGTTTCTGGGGGGATTAACAGTGAGCTCCTTAAACAGAGGTGATGGCTTCCTCAGCCCGAGGCGAAAGAGATCCATGGCATTCTTTTCAATGGGGTCGTCGATCTCGTTATAAACCTCCCAGAACCTTTGAGAATATTCCCGAAGTCCTTCCCCATCTTTCTGTTTCAGCTCGTATAGGTTCTGCATGGTCCTCGGGAATTTGTAACTAGTGATGAACCTTTTCTTGAACAGCTTGCTCAGTTCGTGCCAGCTGTCAATAGACTCATCTGGAATCTTGGCCCACCACTTAAGAGCCACTTCCCCCAAACTCATAGGAAATATCTTACAGAGGAAACCCTCATTTCCAGCATATAATGACATACGTTGCAAGTAATAGTTTAAATGATGATCGGGGTCTATTGAAAGAGAGTAAAGAGTAAAAGTTATCTCGGAATACCCTCGTGGGATTGGGACCCGTTGAATCCACCTCGTGAATGGACTCCGAGCCACAGCAACGCTCTCTGGTCTTTCTCCCCCTCTACTCTGGTTACCCCGATGTCTCTTGGAGGCTTCTTCCTCATTTTTTTCGCGCCTGGGTGACCGAGAATGCTTCCCACTCGTCGCCCCAGTACTTCTCTCCCCTCTTTTTTCAGGAGATCGAGACATGTGATAGCGTCTCTCATCTCTATGAACTTCGTGCCCAGAACGTATTTGAGAACGAGGTCTTGGGTGGTCCTCATTCCACCTTCGTGCATGATCTGAATGCCTTGAACTGCGCTCAGGGGATCTCTGAATCAACGCATGATGTTGTTCATCTCCCCTTCCTGAATGTCTCGGTTCTGGACCAGTTAAGCGTGGCTCGTCATCGCGTCTGCTGCGGTGGTGGTGGTGCGAGGCCCCAGGCCTGGGTGAGCTCTCCTGGTGCCTAGTGCGACGGAGTGGACTGGTTTAGCTAGCCTCCTCAGCGACAACATTGACTCCACGGGGGGCAAAAGTTCGCTGGAGGTAACAGTGGTAATTTTGCTCTGCAGTTAGCTTTGCGAGCTGCGCCGATTGAATCTCCGATTGCATTATTGCAATGAGTTCCACCACCGCCACTGGGTTGGGGTTGTTAGTCATAGCCCTATCAAACGCAGTTTTCAGAACAGGTTGGTCATCGAGAGAATGTAGAACAGCAGACATTTCCGGGGAGATTTGATGTTGCTGAACTGGAGGAAGCTGACTAGTTCCCACCGCAGGTAATGGTGGGTTTGTCTGCGAAGGCTGGGTTTCTGCTCGCTTCCCAGCATCGCCTGTAATGGCTTGGTCTATGCGAGTAAAGTTCGCTCTAGATCTGGTTCGCCCATAGGTGGGCGGAGGTGGTGTAGCCATCTTATCGCGATGGTTCCCACAGACGGCGCCAAATTGTACGGGGTAAAAAACTGCACCCCGAACTATGTGTTGATGATGGAGCTTGCTCTCTCGCCTGGACCTGCAATCACAAGCTTGGAAAAATGGGTCAGAGGATAGGCCAAGGTGGGTTTTGGCCGTGCCCTCTCCGAAGCTTAAGTCAGAAAGCTGTACTGGGGAGAATGAGGCAAGGAAGAAGATGAATTTCAGAGAAGTTAGGGTACTGTAGCTTACCAAATTAGGCTGTATCGTATTCTTTTTATACCCACCTATACGGACTGACCATGTGAGGTCAGGTAACTGCTTTGGTTAGGTCAGATCTGACCATGGTGTACCCATAACCATCTGACCATGGTTTGTTGATCATGGTTGGTCATGGAATCAGGGTTTCTAGTAACCGCTGTGTCAGGAATTACAGCTGCTGTGACAGTTTTGGACTGTAGTAGGATTTGGATTGTAGTGTGAGTTATAGGACAGGTGTCCCGAGATGAGAATAAGGTCCCGAGCTGGGAGATCACGTGATTTGCAGCAGGTCCTACCATGTGGTATTAGCCATGTGTCAAATGACGTGATTTAACTCCCTGACCCGAGCTGGATCGTAGGAGGTGAATCACGTACGTTGTGGTTAGCCTGGTTGAATAGTCTTCGCCACGTGTCAGCGTTTCAGGTCTGAACCTTCCATCCCGAGCTGCAACCTCGGTTCAGAGATATTTCCACACACACACACACACACACACACACACACATATATATATATATATCACAATTTAATCATCTTTTCCACCCAAAGCAGTTTAATGCAATGTCTCCCAACATCCAACTGAACTCATCTTCATTCTCTATATAAAATATTTAAATATATTACTTTGTGTACAATTCCATCGAATATACACGTAAAATAAATCAATAAATATTCAGGGTATTACACTTTAAATTTGCTTGGACTCGCTCTTGGGCAAGGCTTTAAATTTGCTTTGACCCATTCTTGGGTAAGGCTTTAAATTTGCTTGGACCCGTTCTTGGGTAAGTCTTTGGATTTGCTTGGACCCGTTCTTGGGCAAGTCTTTAAATTTGTTGATGAACAGACAAGGATTCTTTGAATAACCTCTGTATTGATTGATCTTCAAATGTGATTACATTGTTTAATGATAGAACAATCGTAAGTTAGAAATATTGACAGATCTGGGAAGCTCAAGTCCTGATTCCAAGTTCTTCAACTTGTAAGATCCTCTATCGCCCATGCTGATAACTTCGTAAGGCCCTTCCCAGTTTGCCTTGAGCTTTCTATGAGTCAAATTTCTAGTCCCTGCATTAACATGTCTAAGCACTAGTTCACCAACCTTAAACTCTCTGGATTTGATTCTTCTGTTATAATACTTTTTTAGCTCTTATTGGTACAATGCCATCCTAAGTCGGGCTCGTTCCCTTCTTTCTTTAGCCAAGTCCAGGTCCCGTGCTAAGACTTGATCATTGGTTTTCGCCTCAAAACATTATGTTCTGAGTCTAGGTAGGCCTATCTCGGTGGGGATTACAGTTTCCATGCCAAAAGAAATTGAGAAGGGCATCTCGCCTGTTAATCTTTGAGGAGTAGTTCCATAAGCCTAAAGGATGGAATGCAGCTTATCAAACTAGGGCCCATTTGCTTCATCTAGTCTTTTCTTAATTTCTGCCACTATTATCTTATTCGTGGCTTCGGCCTGACCATTACATTGTGGATAACTTGGGCTGGAAAAGAACCATTAGATCCTATGATCAGCACTTAACTGTCTAGTCTTTTTGCTATTGAATTGAGTTCTGTTATCTGAGATTAAAGCCCTAGGTACCCCGAACCTGGTGATGATATTCTCCTAGAGGAACTTGATTAAGTCGAAGTCTTTTTGATTGATGCCAGTGCTATTGCTTCTACCCTCTTTGTGAAATACTCAGTAGCAATAAACAAGTACTTTCTCTTTTCCGAAACTTGGGATAGTGAGCCCACAAGATCTAGGCCCCATTGAGCGAAAGGCCACGGGCTAGAGAGTAGATACAATTTTTGTGCTGGCTGATGAATTTTATCTGCAAACATTTGGCATTTTAAACATTTTTTAACATACCTTATAGCATCTTTTTACGTGTATGGCCACCAAAATCCCTGAGAGTTAGCTCGATGAGCAAGTGATCTTCCTCCCACTTGGCCCCCACATGAGCCCTCATGGAGTTTGGTAAGGAGATATAGGACTTAATCTGGATGTACGCACTTGAGGTAGGGCTAGAGTAGGATCTCCATGAGCCCTCAAAACTAGATGCATATTTATGTGCCGATATAGGAAGGCTAATACAACACCACCCCACACATATAATCGGACAACCGACAAATCTTTTAATTTAATGCCTCATTAGATTTAGTAGATTAATTTTCTATGCATGCATGTGGTTGTTTTGAGTTGAAGTAGACCTATTTACCATATTTATGTCTAGTGGATCAATACTTTATTTTCAATGATAGATCTAATTTTTTTTTAAAAATTATAAATCTAAAATAAGATAATTTACTATAGTTAATCCAAAAGATAAAAGAAATCAGTTCAAAATATATAGTACTAAAAACATTTATATCTACACTCTATGTTACTATTAAAAGTCGCTTTTGATATCCTATTATACTTCTATTAAATTTCATTTTAGACACTCCCGTTTTCATTCCTATGAGTTCATGAGTTCATTTGGTGAGGTTCTGATATGTTTACTAGCTTCTAAGCTTTGAAGGACACTTTTGGCATTATGTGGTTAGTTCATTATCACATACATCTTTTTGTTTTATTTTTGCATTCCATCATTTGCATTTAGTTTCTAAATACATATAGGATGTGTCGGTGTAATTGGGTTCAAGCTCAGATAGATTTTGATAGCTAATAAAAATATTTGTGACTTAGAGGGCAATTTCATCTTTTAACTCGTATTTTTTTCAATTGACCTCGTAACTCAATCTGGTTGTTCCATTGAGTTTATATTGATGTAGAGTGTCACGACCTGGAAAATAGGCTATTACGTTTTTATAATAAAATGTGTTTTATATAAAAATTGAGGATGGTTTATAAATAAAATTACAATTTAAAGAAGTATTTTTAATAAAATTCAACATGGTCCCATATGAAATTAGGACATACCAAATTATCGACTTTTAAACTTGTATAGTTTAAACATAAAGTATAAATCCATCCATAGATAAAAGTATTAAATAAATTGGCATTAGTGTTTCGCAGATTTCTACCGCCAATACATAATATAGAAATACATTTAGGCTATTTAAAATAATATACAGACCCTAATGTAAAAATTTTAACATCCGCATAACATCCAAAATGCAATGTCCAATGCTAGCTCCGATGTGATGCCTCCTACGTGAGACTCCTACATAAGATGTCTATGGTAGGAAAAAGGGCTCGAGACTCTACTAAGGACACCATGTTGATGCCAAATGGGCCCTCAAGTGAGTGCACGTGGAATTCCTATTACATATTTAAATGACCATCTCATATATATATATATTAAAGTAGTATTCACAATCACCATGTGGCAATATTTTATAAAGCCACGTGGCACACTTTTTCTCTAAACACAATAACTGTATTTTCTAGTAGTTACAACTTACAACATTTCCTATATTTTAGTAACTTTTCAAATCCTAATAAATCTGAAACAATTATCTCAAAATAAATATAATTTCTAGAGAAATACAGCTTGCACTTGCACCTTTTCAAGAATCTATTATATCTAGCAATTTCTTGTTTTATAGTTACCATTGTGACATTATCTTCTCCACTTCTTCTTTCTTCATAACTTTTTAACCCTCAAGCATTCATCTTGTACGGTGATTCCAAAATCAATATTAACAGTAGAAAGTGTGTCTATTCATGCATTGAAGAAAGACTAATATTATTTGCAGAAATGAAGGAAGTAATTTTTTGAAAGCGTACATTATATCAAATTCTTCATTTACTTTTATATATCCATGGCCAGGTTTGATTTTCTTACCATTGTTGACAATTTTCTCCATTTTCTCTCTCTCTCTTAACCAAGCAATATATCATGGAGTTTCTTAGAAAAACAAAACTGCTGAAGTTGTAACACCATGGATGATTTTCTTCTTCATTTCTTTTCCTTTAAAAAAAAAATGTGTGTTTTTATTATTATTTATGATTGTGTTGACGGAGAGATGAGTTTAATTACTCTTACGTTTTTATAATTATAACTAATATTGAATTAAATTTTATGCTATTTGTAATAAGTAGTCTTATATTTTTTTTTTTTTTTTGATTTTTTTCCCGTGCATTGCATGGGTTCTCCGTTATGTTAACTTACATTTTAACATCTATATTACTATATAAAGTCAATTTTTTGTTGTTGTTGGTATATACTTAAATTTACCAAAAACTCTCTTTTACTATCCCACTTTGAAGAAGATTTAGGAGTAATATACTAACAACAGGAAATTACAATTAGTTATGTACTCTTAACTGGGCAAGGATTCTCATTCCCCTACTCTCCTAAGATCTTTCTCTGATTCTTTCTTTTAGAAACTGATATGACACTTTAAAATTTAAAATTTAATAATTATCAAAATTAATCTTTAACTAAATTCCAAAATTCATCTCTTCTGAATGTATGTATGTGCCCAATGGTTAGTTATAATAATCCATGCATTGAATTGGATAAATTATTAGTGAATAGTAATTTGCCTAAAAAGATATGACCTAGTTCCCCGTACAAAACGAAACGGAACAACACTGTCACTACCAACATGAGCGAAAAACGTTATCTCGTTTCTAGTCTGGTCTAGGGTTAATAACTTTTTTTTATTAATTTTTTTGTAAAAAATTTTTGGGTTAGGAAGTCTAGGGTTTATAACCTTAAATCATTTTTTTTTTTTTTTTTGGGGGCTCTGCCTTTCACATTTTAAGCCGATAATCGGGTTGAGTTTGATTCGACGACTAATCCCCCGAAACGAACCGCCGACACGCGGCTGATCGTTCGATTTTTCCCCGATAATTGCCTCAGACCCGAAATCGATTCAATCTGAAACTATTTTCTCTCACTTGGATCTTTCCCTCTGCTCGTGGTCGAGTCTTTTTGTTCGCTTTCATATCCAATTTTCGGTCAAAGAACCCGAAATTTCGGCATCGAGGTCCTGTATCGGAAGTCCTCCTTATCGTGTAAGATTGATTTTGATAATCAAGTAAAATGAAATGATTTAGATCAGATGAATTTAATTGATCTTTGTTTTTGTGGATGAATCATCGAGTTTTTGAGTATTTTCCTTTTGTGCTCCGTTTGGCTTCTGGGAAAAGGCAGGAAAATATAGAATTTAAAATTTCAAATGTTCCGTGCCGGACACACTATGTGGCTTAGTTGAAGCGAGTTTATTAAATTCATAAATTTTATTTTCTTGTCCTTTCCACAGTTTTCTCAGGAACCAAACGGAAGTTTTATTTATTTATCTTTTGCGGTTGATTTATATACAATGTGTAATCTGCTATGTTTAGTAACGAAGCTATATGGAGCTGCATTATTATTTGCTCTGTTTCTTGGACCCCTTAAGAGCAACATCCCCAGAAACTTGTTTTGGGAATGTTCGATAACCCACATTTTTTACGCTTGAAAATAACTGGGTTTCATCTTGTTTGATGAATCTTGTGCTATTTTTATCTGAATCATACTCTTACCATCTTGGTTGAGGGCGGAAGTTTAAAAGTTGAACAATTGGCAAGAAGTGGTGGTTTTTGGAAGGCCTTTTAGTGTATTTTGTGTGGTTCACTATATATGTTTCCCAACATTTTATATAAGTTTATATAGAATCCTTTGAGCATTTGATGTATCTGGATCTTGATTTCGATTATCTCTGTGCAAGTGAGTGGGCCAGTGGTCAGCGCTTGAGAAGGCGAAAGTAGTAGTTGTTGCTTGATTTCAATACTCTTGAATCAGTAGCATTGTGCTTAAGAGTTGCTTATTTGTTTTATTTTTGAGATTTTAGATCTCGTTTTTGTATTCATCGGCACTTGAGATCTGAAAGATACTACATGTTGAAATTAGAATTGGATAATGCGGCTACTGGGTTGCAATCAAGTTTCCTTAGAAGCACTAACAACATTGCTTTTGAGTTTTGAATGGTATAACATGGACATGTGTAGGCCTCCCAATTGTATAGAAGCTCAAATACACAATTGTGCTGATATCAACATATAATTAAGTTTCCTCTTCAATAATGCCAATGCATAATTTAATTGGCATCTAAACCGGGATCATTATTTAACTTAAGTATTTTATTGAATTTGTGTTTTCTAGACATTGAATAAATAACAATCAAATGATGCTTTGTAGAGATTTTATTGTATCTTTGGCAACAACTAGCTTGTGAAGAAACTCCAAAAAGACTTGGCAAGATTGAATAATTGCCATTTTGCATAGAATGGAGTGTTATTAAATCAAGCACCAGAAAAACCTAGTTAAAGGGTTGTATGAATATTAGAAGATCATTACAATTCTTGAAGAACAAGATTTATTATTCTCATATAAATAACCTGAAATCACAATTCTTTAAAACTTATGAACTAACTCAACTCAACTCAACCAAGTCTTATTCCCAACTAAATGGGGTCGTCTACATGAATCCTTTTATGCCATTCAGTTATATCAAGGGCTGTATTTGCTGTTAAATTTTATTCAAGCCTTCGACTTGAATTAAGTCAATCTTACGTACAGGTGCATGCATAGGTCTTCGTTGCACATGACCAAACCACTGTAGACGATCTATTTTTTATTTTTTATTTTTTTGTGATAAGAGACAATTGAATCAATCATAAAATGATAAATACAAAATGGACGAGGGGTCAAAGAAAAGGCAAAAGAACATCACTGCCACAACCCCTACACAATCCCCACAAACTGAGCAGCCTACAACAAAAACAAAAGTAGGGCCCTCACATCCTCACTAAAAGACCCAAAAACAGACCTCTGAAAAGGGAAAGCCATCTCAAGGGGGATAGAAATGACCCCCACACATCTGCTCTTAGCGGTCTTTGAAGCACAAATCTCAATCCATTTCCTCATGATAAGAAACAGAGGAACTCCTTCAAAACATTTGTCCACCGAAGCCCATAAGGAAGCAAGAAAACAAATCCTCATTCTGGATATGTCTAGTCGGTTCTCTTTTTTTTTTTTGGTGGATAAGTCATCCATAGCTAAAGCAAAAAGATAAGGACTCAATGCCAATTCTTGATGTAATTCTATTGTGATTGGAAATTCACTTGTCTCCCTTCCTCTGATTGTTTTACTACTAACGGCTCCGTCATATAGGAATGGCAATGGGGCGGGTCGGGGGCGGGTCGACCATATACCATCCCCGAACCGCTCAATGGAACCTATGCCCAAACCTGCCCCTAAACCTGACGGGGTGAAGAACCTAATAACCATCCCCGACCCTATGGTTTTCTAAGAAAACCATCCCCGCCCCGCCCCGCCCCGCCCAAAAAATTTTTCCAGCCCTTGCCATCCCAACAGCAATTCCCTTATGGTTTCCATCAAAAATTCCATTATGATTTCCATGAATCTAAGCCCAAACGACAGCATATATATTGCAATTAATAAGAAATTTGAGCAATTAAGAAATTTGAGAAATATATATTGCAATTAATATTAATCATCACAACTCAAAAATACAATTGCAATTTGAGAAAGAGAATGGACTGAAGGTTTAGTTGAGAAAGAGAAAGAATGAGAATGAAGGCTTACCAATTTACAAGAGTGATTGGTGAAAGGTGAGAAACATTGAACTGGTGTAGATCTGGTGTAGATCTACTGTGTCGCTGAGGAACTGCGTGAGGGAGGGAGAGGGACTGCTGCCTACATAAGGGAGGTCTGTGACTCCTGTGCCGCCGTGAGGGTAGTCGCCGGCGATGGGGACTGGTTCGTGACTCCACTAACTCGTGAGTAGCGTGCTGCGTGAGGGAGGAAGAGAATGAGCAGCGTGAGGGAAGGAGAGAGTAGGGGCGTAGGGCGAGGGTGGGGTCGTGGGGAGGCCACGCCGCCGTGAGGGTAGTCGCCGTGAGGGTAGCCGACGCCGGTGGGGACTTGAGGGTCTGTGGGTGAGGGACTGAAGAGGGAAGAGACGAGGAAGAAGTGCGGCTAGGGTTTTTTGGGGGGAAAAGTTTAGGTTTTATATATAGGGAAGGGTAAAACTGTAAAAGGATAAGCGGGTCGGTTCGGTTCTACGGGTCGGGACTAGTAAATACCATCCCCGAACCGAACCGGTTGAAAATTTCAAAACTTAACCCATACCCGAACCGAGAACAGAAAAAATTCCAAAAAACCCGCCCCTATGAGGGCGGGGTGGGGCAAGGGCTCCTATGGGGCAGGGCTCCTATGGGGCAGGTCCAAATTGCCATCCCTAGTGTCATACATGTCTTTGATTATATCAATATACCTAATAGATATATATTTTTTTCCTTTTTAACATCCTCCACATTATATCCCTATGGACCCTATCATATGCTTTTTCCAAGTTGATAAAAACCATGTGAAAGTCTGCTTTCTTCTCTCCATTAATCTTCAAAGTAAGAAAATAGCTTCCATACTCCATAGTTAATCTTTCTGGCATCAAAGTATGCAACCAAACTGATTCTGTGAATTTATAAAAAATAATTGAAAAAATAACTGAAGTGAAATTTAATACAAAGTTTTGAGATCTTATGAGCTGATTTGAAGTAATGGTTAAGCTAGGAAATTGAAATGTTGGAATATTAAATTCATAATGGAGCTTATGAGGATTATATTTGATGATTTTATTGGAACAATTCATTTGAGGTTGTGTACTATTTAAATTTCTCCTAACAAATATTTATGTTATATTTATATATATAAATAATTTTTTTTATAAGGTTTGCCATTTTGGATATCTACCTGCAACTAATGGAGAGGTTTAGGAGAAAAGAAAAGAGTTGCAAAAGATTAAATGTGTTTGTCACTGGAGTTTAAAAATGTTAATTGAGATTGTGTTGAGTTGCACTAGTAATGACCAAGCGTATCTAATCCATTGTTGTGCATTATTATAGATATTTAATATTCTTTCTTTAATGTCATTCTTTATACCCTTGTGGATTCAAACCGGTCATAAATTGGTCATTTCAAATTGATGTGAGAATAACGTAGTCTTTGCTTTGCCCCTGGCATTGCCAACCTAGACTAGGATGGGAATGAGCCAGGTTTGGGCTGGGGCACTGTCAAGGCGTCAACCATACTCCTACCCTGATGGGGCTATATGTTCGCACGTCGAACACAGGACAGATTTCATTTGCCATTGCCATTCTTGGGCAAAAAAAGGCAGGTTTAACTTGTCCTTGCTCTGCCTTGTCTTAATTTTCATGTGTATCGATTATCAACTTTGAAGATCTGATATAGCTTAGTACAAAAAAGAAAAGCAAAGAACAAGAATATGAAAAAGAATATCAAATGCATACAAAATCTACACGTCAATTGAATAAAAATAAAACAGTAATCTGAGTAGAAATAGTAATCTGACACAAAGAAAGCAAACATGTATTGTAATTTAATTTTTTTTGGACAACGACTAATATGTTATTCTTGAGTGATTTTGTGGGATAGTAAAAAACCTAAGAGTACAACTTCACTCGATTTAGCGATTAGATATCTCCAGCGATGACTGGTAGTGATGGCAAGTGGTGACGCAGGCAGTGAGGGTAAGTGATGGTGACAAGTGGAAATTGTTAGTGATGATGGAAAGTGAGAAAGAATGTTGCCAGGGAGAGTTCTCTAACCTTGGGGGAAGGGGTTGAATAGGTTCTTTTCAATTTTCTTAACCCTTTAATGCTAAGTCCTTTTCTAGGAAATTACCAACTTCGTTAAATAGTTGATCAATTTGGAAACCCAATCTAAGGTAATCTAGGTGCAAGAGTGTGGATTATGTTTTACAGGCTGTCTCATTTTCTAGCACGTGGCATTTGGCATGTTGGCATACATTGAGTTATTTTATCAAACACTTGATATGCAAGAAAATCATGACATGCAGATTAGCGAGTAAAGAAAGATAGAGCAACATTCAACTATACAAAGATGTCAAGAAGTATAGTGGTTTGGTCCTCAAGCCTACATTCAGTTCTATGAGACTCCTCACCTCCATGGATAATGGTTTTCAAGGCTTGCCACTAAACCCTCAGGTATGGTTTTTCAATAGGTTACTGCAAACCATTACTACAATAGTTTTGTACTTAGGAAATCGTCATGCCTTACAACCTATGATCTCTCGAGATTATGGAGTTTTATACAATTTGATTAATAGAAGCATGAAGCGGGAGTAGGCCTTGTCATCGGGCTGTGTTGGGATGAGATTGGGATATCTTTTTTCTCGGGCTAGGTTGAGCCTTCTGGGGTTTCACTATTCATCGGGCCGGGCCATGAAAGAAAATGTGAAGCCTAGGCCCAGCCCACGTGCCTGGGTTTTTTTTTTCGAGCTTTGGGCCTCGGCCTGGGATTTTCGGGCTACCCATTTTAGTTAGATTAAGAAGAGATTAGTTGGGGTGGGGGGGGGGGGGGGTTTGTCATGGCCCCCACCTTCCCCCTCAATCACAAGGTTCTGTCTTACTTAGAATCGAGATTCTTTCAAGAGAGAATCGTAGTTCTTACAAGGTTTCGACTTAGGAGCATGGAATTGAGGTTTCAAAGTGGGAGCGGCACCCTTAGTAGAAGGTTCCTGCTTCTAAGATTTGACTCTTATATCTTCAAAACAAGGTCGAGTGACTTCTTTATGCTCTTGTCTTCATGAGATGTAGATGGTATTTTTAATGCTCCATCTCCAGTTGGTGTGTGTGCTTCACCATTGCATTCTTCCATTCTTCATTCTCCATTCTTCAAGCTCAGTTCACGAGTGCTTGTGCCTGAGAATGCTCCTCTTCCCTTCTCTCTAGACTATAAAGTGTTCGAGAGACTTATCTTGTAGAGCATTATATTCCAGCTGCTAAAGAGTTGCTCTACGTGGAGATTAAGAACTAGCTGGTAGACACAATGCTCTCTTTTGTGTAAAATTTCTCTTTTTTCCTTGGAAACAGAATCCTTCAGGCTTTTTGATTAGGGAGGACTCTTTTTTGAATCATGGCAATTGAATAAGTGACATTGGATTAGATCTGGAGAAACTAGCCAAGCTCGGCGTACCCGACCTTTAGTTGGGGTCACCAAGCTAATTTATCACAGCCTGGTGTGTAACAGCTCAAAGGGATCGAGTGAAATGTCCCAACTTACTGCCAGTCTCTCAAGCTGCTGAGATCCTATTCAGCATGCCAAGGTTTCAAAACTCGGGCCACCTGAATGAAACTTCCCAACCTTTTTTTGTCTGATCTGCCATTCCAAAGTTGGGCCACTAAGACTCCTTTGGTGTGCTGAGGCTCTAAACCTTGACATATCGAGCTCCTTGCGGGCTGCCGATCTTCTTTGATCCTTGGTGAGTTTGCACACTTCCCAGCCATTGACTACCCATTACGATAGATAAATGGAAAGCTAGTCTAGACAACGCAGAGAATCTTACATTAAGCTAATGCACTAACATGTGATTGGTCCCTTGGTCGTCATTGAATCATCGATCCACATTATCTTTTTGCTTACTTGTTTCTATGGGCTAATCTCGCACTTCTGTATCATAAGCTCAACATTGTGGTCCATCTCATGGAAATTTTGGGGGTAAGAGCTTTTGTGGCTTAGTTAAGTACTCAGTGCATATTTTAGTGGGATGTGGATTTATTTTGGCAGTAGGCATTTTATTCCCCATTTAGTAGGTTTTTCTCTTCTTGCACCACAGTTTAGTTCCCCTTGCTGCATTTTCAGGAAAAAAACTTGCCAAAAATTGCGTTACTTCTAATAGATAATTTTTGCTTTCCAAAGTAAATGCACAAACTCCTATTAGTCTGTTCAGCAGGTTACCAGCATAGAAAATTTTGAAAACTATGTTGTGTAAAAGTCCTATATTTCCCTTGTGATTTCTTTCTTGTTGCTTTTATGTTATTGTATTCCCTTCCCTTCTATTTACTGCTTAATGTAAGAATCAATGTACTTTGTGTTTTGTTTTATTTATTTATTTATTTATTTTTTTTGATAGGCAACAGAAAAATTTATTAGAAAGAAGAGAGAGAAAAAAGATACAAATAGGACGAGAAGTCCTATTGAGGGTAAAAGAAAATAATAAAGAAGAGCAAGAAAAATAACACTAAAGGCCACATACAGCCCTCCAATCAGAGATAATAAGAAACAATGGAACACCAGAAAACTCCCTAGCCACAGAAGCCCAAAAAGAAGCCAAGAAAACGACCCTTTCCCATAAACCACCAACTTCCTCAATCCTATCCTCAAAAATCCTCTCATTTCTTTCAAGCCATAGAACCCAGAAAACAGCAAGAATTGCACACCTCCACAACACCATTCCTCTCGGATTTCTCCCTAAACCAGCGAAGTCAATGACCAACAAATCAGAGCACAAAGCAGGACATACCCAACAAACATCCACCCTCTGGAATAGTCTTCGCCATAACACAGTAGCCACCTCACAATGAAGAAACAGATGGTCAAGACTCTCCGCACCCCCCCTACACATGGCACACCACTGAGGTAACAAACAATGCTTTGGTCTCCTTATCTGAAACATATCATTGGTATTAATTTTCTTATGAGCAACAGTCCAAGCAAAAATCTGAACCTTTAGAGGCACTTTTGACTTCCAAATCATCTTGAAAGGAGGAAAAGAGTTCTCATTAGAGCCAAAAATGATAGATTCCATGAAAGAATGACAAGAGAAATTACCAGAAGAGTGAAGCAACCACCTTCTCCTATCCAAAGTGGAAGGCCTGAGAACCACACCCTCAAGCAAGGCAAGCAAAGATGAAAACTCACAAATTTCCCTATCATTAAGATTCCTGAAGAATCTAAAATCCCAACTCAAAGGAAAAGAGGGAGAGACAACCAAGTCCAATATTGATGAATTGTGAGCACGAGAAAGAGAGTACAACCGAGGGAAACGATCTGATAAAGGAATGTCCCCCTTCCACACGTCTTCCCAAAACCGAATTCTTTCACCATTACCCATCACAAATGAACAATGACTCAAAAACCGGGGCAAGCCTTGGGAAATAAATTTCCATGGGCACCTAGTAGAAGCCCTGATACCAATTTGAGAATCCCAACCATTCCCTTGCATCCCATACCTACTTTTAATAACTGAATGCCACAAAGAATCTCTTTCCAAAGGAAACCTCCAAAGCCATTTACCTAACAACGCAATATTTCTGGTGATAATATTTCCCACAGCGAGCCCTCCCAAATTTCTAGGCCTAGATACAACCTCCCACTTCACTAAATGATCCTTTTTGCCCTCCCCGCAACCCTCCCAAAGAAAATCCCTCATCAGCTTTTCAATCTTTGAAGCCACCCTCATTGGAACTTTGAAAAGAGATAAATAGTAAATGGGTAAGCTTTCCAAAACTGAGTGAATCAAAACAAGTCTCCCCCCTTTAGACATTAAAGACCTCTTCCACCCATCTAACCTCTTCCCAATCTTTTCTAAGACTGGAGACCAAAAGACATCTGATTTAGGGTCACCCCCTAATGGCAAACCCAAATACTTCATAGGCCACCCATCAACAGAACAACCCAAAAACCCAGCTAACCTGTCTAATTTATCCTGAGAACAATTAATGCCGGCCAAAGAACTCTTACCCATATTCACTTTCAACCCAGACACTAACCCAAAAATACTCAAGATAGATTGTATAGTGACAAAATTCTGATCACTCCCTGAAGCAAAGAAAAGAGTATCATCAGCAAACTGAAGATGAGACACCGAGACATTATCCCTACCAATGACAAACCCCTCAAACAAACCACAAGCTTTAGCTCTATCCATGAGCCTGCTCAAAACATCTGCAACCAAAATAAATAAAAAGGGGACAAAGGGTCCCCCTGTCTCAGACCTCTAAAAGCTTTAAACACCCTGCCAGGTTTACCATTCAAGACGACAGAAAAATTCGTGGAAGACAAACAACCCCAAATCCACTTTCTCCACCTACTACCAAAACCCTTACTCTCAAACACGAAGTCCAAAAAATTCCAATCTACATGGTCATATGCTTTTTCAAAATCAACCTTGAAAAGGACACCTTCCACCCTTCTCCTCTTATAATCATCAACAACCTCATTAGCCACTAAAACAGCATCCAAAATCTGACGACCCTCAATAAAAGCACTCTGAGAAGAAGAGATAGTTCCACTAAGCACCCCTTTCAACCTATTAGCCAAAACCTTTGCTATAATTTTATAAAGAGATGTAACTAAACTGATGGGTCTAAAATCTTTTAATTTCAAGGACCTTTCTTTTTTAGGGATAAGACATATAAATGATGCGTTCGTGCAAGCATTAACAATCCCGTTATCATAAAATTCTGAGAAAACCTTCAATAAATCATTTTTATCACTTCCCAACAATCTTGAAAGAGAGCCAAAGTGAAACCATCCGGACCCAGAGCTTTATCTCTACAACATTCAAACACAGCGCACCTGATCTCTTCCAATTCAAATGGTCTCTCCAACCTAACAGCTTGATCAATCTCAATCGGACACCACTCCAACCCCAAAATGACAGGTCTATCAACCCCATCAGAAGAATATAAATTAGCAAAGAAATCATATACCTCATTAACGATTTGATTCTCATCCTCAATGAACCCACCCCCCTCAAGCTCAAGGCGCTTGACAAAATTTCTTTTCCTTTTACCATTAGCAACCTTATGAAAAAACTTTGAATTATTATCCCCTTCTTTTAACCATTTCACTTTCGCCTTCTGACGCCAAGAAATCTCTTCCCGAAACAGTACCTCCTGAAGTTTATTCTTAAGATCATTTCTCTCCCTTCTAAAATCATCCTCTAAGAAACCACCCATCTCAAGAGAGTCCAACTCACTAATTCTTTTAACAATTGAGTCTTTTGCCTCCCTAAGATCACCAAACACCTCTTTATTCCAGATTTTGATTTTATTTTTAACAAAATTTAACCTCTTCATAAACTTAAAACCCTCCCAACCTTGAACATTACTTTCTGACCACCACATCTCAAAACTCTCTTTAAATTGGTGATGATTTAGCCACATATTTTCAAATCTAAATGGTGTGGGTCCCCACTTAAGGGGACAACTCTCTAAAGCTAAAGGGCAATGATCTGAGACAATCCTAACCAAAGCCTCTTGCCTCAGCTGTTTGTTAGATGTAATGAGATTGTAATAAATGTTATTAACAGAGAACAAAATCTGGCAGTTTCTACCTGTTAGCCAATTCTTATTGAACAGTAATCACTATTAAACTTCCCAAACTTGCCTTTGCAAGGAATTTTCTCAATGAGTGTGAGATCCAAGTCATGGAGAAACTATAGAGGATGTATCGTATATCTTCATCAGTAATTACTTTCATATGTATTTTAACGTCAAATATCCTCAATAGATATTAAAATATCTGTTTTCAGCATCGTTTAAGTGTATTTTCCATTGAATACAGTATTACAGTTTTGCAGACTGCTGAAACTGGGCTTGCAGTAAGCATCAGCGATTGTGAAGTTTTACTTAATAATAAAATGCCACGTGCCAAAGACATAGGTTGGCTACATGGAAAAATGATTGGGGGACATAGGCACCATTTGCAATGTAATTATTGTCATAGGATCATGATTGGAGGTATTACACGCTTCAAAAAACATTTAGCATGTAAAAGGGGAGAAATCAGGGGTTGTGAGTATGAAGAGGGCTCATAAAAAAACACTTAGCGGCAAAGAAAATGAGAAAAACAACAGCAAAGATGCAAAAGAAGATAGATGCAGAAGCTTCAATAGCACTGTCATCTGAATATAAGGATACGGAGTCAGATGAGTTGGTTCAAGAGATGGCAGCTGCTAGGCTGGAGAGTTTGCGAACATTCCACAAACCAATAGAAGCCTACCAACCAATGATCAATGGTTCCGTGTCTTTCCCTTCCCCCACTCCCCACCTAAAGAAGAAAAAAAAAATGTTATTTTTTAAAATGTGTCTTTCATATTTCATATTGTTTTATTTTATTTCATTTTATTTTTAGTTTTTTACATACTACGAATTTTTAACTTCTCAAGTCGACAAACATGACAATGTTGGTGCAGCACACACATACACAGTCATGTAGAGCACAACAACAGAGAGAGAGAAGATAGGAAGAAGAAGAATAGGGGGAGGGAAGAACCTAGGCTTCGTGTCTTAGGTGTTGTTTGGAATCAACATTAAAGAGTAACAAGTGTTTAAATTTTAATTCATTCATTGCATAATAATGTTCACAATTACTGGTGCCTTTACATGTAGGCATGGAAAACTTGGGCCTATAGTAAACAGACTAAGATCTGAAATTAAATAGTAATAAAATATAAAATCAGCTTGGCTCCCTAGCAAAGGCTAATAAGCTTGGTCCCCAAGTAAGACTGATTTTTCATGGCCTATGTTTGCTGTCCCTTGATTATTAGACTTGACTCATTAAGCCAAAAGGCCACTAGTTGAGCCATCCAACGACGTTGGTGCTTGTACACATGAGTAATAGGTGGTTTGGTGTCCACACGAACCTTCTTGGGGTGGGAAAACTCAGCTTCATTGAGTGTGAGTCCGACATGCTTCTCCTGTAGCTTATCTCGAGTAATCCATGTTCTGACTTAGGGTTACCGCTCCAACGAACTAGGAAACGTAGAAGTCCTTCATCCCTAGTAGAAATAATTTGCTCATCCAAAATAGCATCAATATATTCTTTATGTTCTTTTGGAAAAGTAAGGGGTGATGGAGCAGGGATAATATTAGCATATTAGGGTGAGGAAAGATCGACAAAAGGCTCATTTGGAATAATAGCGGGATGTTTATAAGCAATAAGGTCCTCTATATTAAGTGCCTGTTTGGATTAGATTCTAGGAGGCCCAAAATCTCTTTTGGTAGCCTATAATAACTTTTAAGAGTGTTTGGAATTTGGATAAAAAAAGAGAAAAGTGATTGTAAGCCTAAAAGAGATTTTGATCTCAATTAGTTGAAGCTGCCTCCCCCATGCTTTTGTTAAAATCTGACCGGGAATCAGTTTTTTTGTTTAATTAAACTTATTATAGTTCCTAACGTGCCCTTCGTCTCATAACATGTGAATAGAAATACCAGCTATGTCCTTGTCTTTCACGATCAAAACATTAGCTCCTCATTGAGAGTTCAGGTTGGGTCTCTTGGAGACTGACGCCAAGCACAAGGTTTGGTGTCGGTGGCGGCTAGCAGCTCTTCGGCGTCAACAGGGGAGGATGAAGCTTCGACGTTGACAGCGTGGTCTCTGGCGAGAGATCGATGGCACCAGCGAGAAACTGAATCGGAAAAAAAAAAAATATATATATATATATATATATGTATATATATATAGATAGATAGATAGATAGATAGAACAAAAGGAGAGATTGATGGCACCAACGTGAAACCAAATCGAAACTATAGGGAGAGATTTCCTGCGATGGGGGTGGGTTTCCCACAAATCGAAACTGAATTGTGCAAGGGGTGGGTTTCTATCATTCCTTCCATTTTCTTGACTCCCAAACGAGGTTTCCGTCAATGGGGTGGGTTGCCCACAGATCGAACCCAAACATAGGCGAGGGGGTTGGAGATGGTGGCGTGGGTGAGTCTTGGCTGAGAGAGAGAGGGAGAGAGACAGAGAGAGAAGTGGTCCTTTGTTGCCAGTTCTGGTTTTTTTCCTTTGGTTCTAGAGGTTTTTACATTTTGGTCTTCTTTTTTTATTTATTTTTTATTTAGTTCTATCAATATAGCAGTTTGGTAAAAAATTAGAGTTTTTGATGGTGGCACATGGAAGTAACAAGTGTGATTGGCATTATTCATTAAGTTTTTAAATTTTTAAACAACTCATGCATTTTTATTTTTTGAAGTATAGCAAAATCACTTCAATAACGGATACAAAAAATTCAAAAAAACACTTCTTAGTAAGGGTAATATTGTCATTTTAGGGTTATAATAGCTTCAACAGATGTTCTTGCCAAACAGAAGAAATAATCACTTATGGTAGCAAGATCACTTTTGCAATACAGTTCCCAAACACATACAAGATTCTCTTATGCTACTACTAGCTTCTGATTCTCTTATGATTTTGCTTAATAGCAAAAGTTAAAGCTATCCCAAACAGGCCCTAAAAGTTGAGCAAATCCCATAGTCAGATGTCAATAACATATGCGTTTGGCCCAACCTGTGCTAGCACTTTGAATGGCTTAGCATTACAAGCTTGCAATTTCCGAACAGCTCTAATAGGAAAGTGCTCGGATCTCACTCGAATCATCACATAGTCGCTAACATTAAATTCTGTATGGCGCCTAGTCCAAGGACTTAAATATCGATCTTGATGGATATATCAAGGGTCCAAGAACACGGATATATTGAAAATTTCAATATTGATTAAAAAAAAAATGACGGATATTGTTAGTTAAATACGTATATTTTCATTGAAACTATGGAAAATAATGATTAAACTCTAATAAACAATTCAGAATTGAAGTATTGTAATTTAAATGTATATGAGACATATATGTATTGTGCAGGGTATAAAAAGTGTGCCACAATGAGTGAAAGAATGAATATTTTAAGAGAGTAAATGAAAGATGTTACTTGATAACATTATTTTAAGCTATTTGTATAATTGATATATTTATATAAATCAATACTAAAAGAGTATGAGGTGATAATTTTGACATGATAAAAACAAAATAAATATCTCAACACCGTTGATATTTCTTGATATATCTTCTGATGTATCGACGACACTGTGAAAAAATAAGATATTATGGATATATCGAGATATATCAAGATTTTATCAATAATATTGAAAATATTGACAATATTGTAAAGATATTTTGCGAAAAATATATGTCAGTTAGATATCGTATTAAGGGGTTTGGATACATGGATATATCGTGGATATATCGAAGATATTGTGGATATTTTAGTCCATAGCACCTATGTAAGTTAGCTTGTCTTAGATATTTTTCATTGCTTGCTAATATCATGATGTAAATCATGAACATGAGAAGCAAATGCCTTGGCTGACTCAAAGATCCTAACATGAGGAGACATATGGAGGAGATGTAAAAGCTTCCTAGGTTTGTAACCATGCACAACCTTAAATGGACTTGTGCCTATACACATATTGACTGAGCTATTGTATGCAAATTGGGTTGGGGGTAGGATGAAATCCTAATTCTTATTGTTTTCATGTACCAAACTCTTTAAGAGGTTGCCTAGACTCTTATGGACAACTTTAGTTTGACCATTTATTTGAGGATGATAAGCGGTGGAGAATTTTAATGGGGACTTTGGCCACAAGTCCTTAAAATTGGACTTGTGCAACCATAAGTTCACACAAGTTTCTTATATTGCTTAAAGTCCATCTTTTATTTTATTAGACCAAAATACCCACACCTAAAGCATTATCTCCCTCCCCTGACAAAAACAAAAACCTTGAAACTCTGAAACTGTGAAACGGTAAGCAACTAGACCTTTGATGTAAGCCGTCGTTGCCTTGAACCTCCCTCCTTGAAGCTAAGATCATGGAGTTAGGATATAATAAGATCACTGATCTCAGAAGTTGCAGTGAACCTCCCTCCTTGAAGCTGAGATCATGGAGTTGGGATATAAGATTATAGATCTCAAATCATGGCCATGACACCATTGGTTCGTCTCATAATTTATGGTGAAGAAGGTGTAGGAGACAACTTTAGCTTGGTCGAGTCCATGTTGCCTCCATCTTGTATGTTTACTTCAGGCATCACCTGGAAGTAAGTTTCTCTTTGGTCGACTTCTCAGCCATAGAAATGCCACTACCCACCGGATTGAAGTCTTCTTTCCCTTTTTTCTTAGAAAAAAAAAATTATATATTTGTTTGGTGTGAGGCACTGGATAGTTGGTCCACCTTAATGGAGTTATGGATGGAGTTAAAAAACACCATTGTGTGTTTAGAGCAGATTTATTTGAGATAATCATGAGAATTGATGATAGAAAACTACCTATTTCCTTTTTTATTTTTTTTTTTGATTGAGAAAACTCACATAGGGATAGAAAGTAAGTGTCAAGCATGAAAGCTACAAACCTATGGTTGAGTATGGGCAATTGAACCCACAAAATGAAATAGTTTTGAAAACAGTTACATGTAACTGTTTTGAAAACAGTTACGATGCACGCGTGCTTTCTCTATCTTTCTTCAAAGAATTTGCTCTAGATCTCTTTGTTGGAGAGCTTGGATGGAAATCTCAAAGATTTTGCCATGTGCAACGTCTATTCTTCTTGAATGACAGCATCCATGAACCCATGCTTTGAGAAATATAAAGGAGAAGGCCATGTAACCATGGCTACCAGTTAAACAACCTCCATGGCAGCTTACACGAAGGTTTGGGGATGAAAACACAGTGGGTTGTGACCCTTGTGATATATGACTCGAAGCTGTAACGGCTATTGTATTTGGTTTATGACAAAAACTCAAAAGTTGCTGCTGCTGTTGGGTTTCAATGAAGGAAGCCTCCATGGATGCCCACTTCCAAGCAGTTATTATGACCAATTAGGGCTGCTACCATGATAAGGATGGTTGGCCAACCAAAAATGACCACTATGAATAGATTTTTGATGCCCAAAACCATAAAATCTCTTACAGTTAACTATTCTTTGGTTTGGTTTAGTGAAGATGGAGATCAACAAAGCAGTTGTGATGGATTTGTGATATGAAACTTAATCTTCTCTCTCTCTCTCCTCCTCCTTCTCTTCTCTTTCATAGGATGTTGAAGTCAAGATGACACAGATATTCAAAATTTAAGTTTTTTTTTTTTTCAAAAACAGTTAGTTATATGTAATGTTTTAGAAAACCTTAGTTACAATTACTTAAATTTAATTGTCTCGATGAGTTAAATTCAGTTTCAAACACTTATATTTAACTGTTTTCATAGGATATTGAATCGGATTACTTATATTCAAAATGTAACTTTAAAAATAAAAATTAAAAATGTTCCATGTAACTGTTTCACAAAACCCACTTCAAAAAGTCAAATTTAGTTACAATCACTTAAATTAAACATTCTAATAAGTTAAATTTAGTTTCAAACCCTTAGATTTAACTATTTTCACAAGATATTGAAGTCTGATTACACAAATATTCAAAATTTATTTGTTTTTTGTTTAAACAGTTACATGTAACTGTTTTACAAAACCTAATTCAAAGTATTAAATTTAATCACAATTTCTTAAATTTAACTGTTTTACTAAATTAAATTTAGTCTTAAACACTTAGATTTAACTATTTTCATATGAAATCAATATCAAATTACACAAATATTTGAAATGCAACTTTTTATTTGAACAATTACATGTAGTTATACATTTAATCACAACATAGGCCATTTAACCGTTTTATTTTGCTACATTTTTTCATATTCATCATTGAATTTATTTTGAAGGTCTCAACGAATAGATTCCAACGATATAAATTTTTTTGCAAACCGACGTATAGATTGAAAGTTATGTCAATTTAAAAATTTTAAACAAAAAATAACAACTTAAGGGTTTAATTGACTTTATGCACTTAAGACTCACACAAAAACACTATTGTTTCATTTAAATGTGGACTTATGGCTGCATAAGTTTTTACCATGGACTTATGCTTCCATAAGTCCTATAAAGTGGACTTCTCCCTAATTTTTCCAATTTTAATTTGGTGCCTAGTTGGCGCGAAAGATTTTTACAAAAGTAACTCATGAATTTTACATCCCTATTAGACACAATGGTTGTGGGAAGACCATACAGTTTGACAATCTAATTGAAGAACAACTTCGCTACATGGGAGGCATCGGCAGTTTGACCTAATTATTGAGTTGTTGACCCAACAACTCGGTCCCTTGAATGCATTAATGTCTAGTTAGGGTCTAATTACAATGTGTGGCATTCAAAATAAATGAAAATAAAAATAAAAATAAAAATAAAAATAGAATACACATATCAAGGTAATACAATAAGTGAAACATTAAACCCTATTCACCTCCTTGTAGAGATTGCATTAAAGTCCATAGTTAGCATTAAACCCTATTCACCTTCCTTCTAGGGTGGTTCACTTGGGACAACAAATGACAATACATTGATGGTTGCTAGTCAATATTGAAGTTTTCATAAAGATATGGGTGGGTCCAAAGGGCCTTGCTATGGGATTGTTCAACCGTTATCAAAAAAAAAAAAAAAAAAAAGGGTTTTCATAAAGATAGGTCCTAAAGAACTTATATGTATTATATTGTCTATCAAGCTTCATATATGACAAACAACAAGCACCAAAAGGAAGGCTTTCACAACAACAAGCTATCCAACACTTAAGCAAGGATCAATAAAGATATTAAGTCTAGGGGTGCAACTTGGTTTGGGTAAAAATGAGAATTGGACCAATTCGAGCAATTCGCTTTGGTTTGGTTCGGTTTTGAATAGATTCTGGTCCGAAACCTGGTTTAAATTTTTTAAAGAACCAAGTAATTCAGTTCGGATCAATGGAATTTCATAATTGAACCGAAGAATCGATCAATTAAAAAATATATATTATATATAAAATTTATGAGATGCTATTTGTCAGTTTGTTATTACCTTAGACATTAAATAAATTTTTTTTTAAAAAAAAAGGAAAATAAAAACATATTATTGATTGTTTTTTTTCATTGTTTTAATTTATTTATTATTTTTTATTGTGTTCCTCACCAAACTAAGAATCAAACTGAGCCGATCCAGTTTGATTCGATTCAGTTCAGTTAAGTTTCATGGCAAGTTTTGTCCGGTTCTAGTTCTAATTTTAGAGGACTAATTTAATTCGGTTTGTTTCCAATTTTCCTCAAAATCGACCAGACCCGACTTATAGCCCTAATCAAGTTTAAGTGTGACGAGTGTTAGGATCCAATTTGTAAAGTTGATTGTCAACTACTGCTTACTATTAAAAAGGGCTTTAGGTCATGTGCATATCATAATTTCATCACAATTGCCTAATCGAATGACCATTTGATGCAGATCAGGATGATGGCCTTAGATTTTATGGAGTGCATGGATTGTCATGATGTGAGGACATGAGGCTTTTTTCATGTTTTAGTGGGTGTTTGGACAGAGTTAACAACATTCGACCAGTCGCTATTTTTGATCGACTGTTCGCTCTGGTAACACTGACTGGTCGCTTTTAGAGAATGGCTGGTCGTCTTTGCAAAATCAACCGGTCGCCCTTCTAGACCAATTGGTCGCTCCTTGAACCGACCTGTTGATTTTGATTTTGCTGATTTGGGATTTTGCAGGATTTTCACGTATTTTAGCTATTTTTAGTACTTTTAGTTATTTCCTAGTTATTTAATCATAGTTTTTGAGATTAGTAATAGTTAGAGAGGGAGTTTCTCTTCCTCATACTTTCGTGTTCTAGTGTAAGCATTGATTGTGTTTTCCTACTTTCTAGTATTGTCCTTTTGACAATCAACATATTGGTGGTAGGTTGTGTATTATTTGGTGAGCTAGTCTCGACCGCGTAATTTCCGTTTCATCACCATTGTAGCCTAAAATGAAAGGGATGAAAATTCCAACCCATTGGAATTAATTTGGAAAATTTAGATTCTTGAGTTGAGTTTTTAGACGACTGAAACTCAAATGAGATGCTTGAAATGGTAATTCAGACGACTGATTCAGACTAGAACCAATTGGCCATATGAACCTCACTCTAGAAATTTTATATGCCTAATAAGAAGTTTGACATCTCTAAGACGTTTGAAATGGTTTTCATATGGATGAATAACTACGAAACATTGCCCAAAATGCACCTTTGGAAATTTTAGACTTTTGAATTAGACGTTTAAAACATGTTTCAGATGGCTAAAGTAGATTTTAGCAACTCAACTTATATCATCAAACTCTTCCATTAACTGTAATGGAGTTTGTTTTTATTTAGTGGGGACAATACTTCCATTGGTTTCAGCCTAGTTATGAGCACCATGTCCTAAATCACGTGGCTCAGGAATGCGCTAACTGGCCACAAAGATTAGTGTGAAGAGGAGTCGCCACTAGATTTAGTTTCAGGAACTAAATGTCCCCTAGTAGGGTCTAACTCATCATAACTAGAAACGTGTCTTGGTTTGAAGCTAAGGTACATCGTTGGAAAGGTGTTAGGTACTCAACAATGCTTCGTCGAAACTACCTCCACACATGATTATTGGCTTTAATTAATTAGATATTTAATTGAATTCAACCCTAAATATGCAAATGTGCAACAGTCAATTATGATACCATGCAATAAGAGAATAAAATATAAGGAAACAATTAAATAAAGGAATAAGAGAATAAATAAAACTAAGAATAATTAAGTAAGAAATTAACCTACACAAGGAAATAAGAATAAAAAGGGAACACACAAAGAAAGAAACAAATAACAAGGAATAAGCTAAACTAAGAAACAAATAAATAAGTAATTAACATAAACAAGGAAATAAGAGTAAAAAGGGGAACACACAAAGAAAGGAACAAACAAGGAAAAAACTAAACTAAAAAATATGACTTAAGATACGAATAAAACTAGAAGAAACATATCTACAATTTCGTTAGGGTGCGTATGCACTGTGGGACGGTGCGCATGCATTTTGTAGGGATTCTAGACATATCACATAAATAGATAAAATAAAAATAAAGTGCAACTAATCCTAGGTCTAATCTAATCATCTAACATGCAATGGAAACAAGATGTAACAAGACAGAATAAAGAAAATAAAATAATAAAATAAATGTTTGCCTTTCTATGGACTAGTGCGTACATGGAAGTATGCATATTTCATAACATAATCCCAATAACAAAACCATATCAATCATAAACAAAATTCAGCATACACAAAAATAATACTATAAAATAAATAAATCAAGTTATCCTATCATGCTCCTATGAATGCAAAATTAAGTCCTAGTTAACCAACTAAACGAAAAATATATCATAACCTAATTCTATATGCTTTAAACTAAATTAATCAAAATAATATAAATAAATATAAAAGAATAAAAAAAAATTAATACAAATTCATGTGACAATATGATTCAAATCTATGTGTTATCATGCATAACAAGCTTTAATAAGAAGATATAAAATCTAAATGGACAAAGAAAAAGTTTACTTACGTTGACCGTGAAGTAAACAAAACCTTATAACTCACCGCGCCTCTCAAGATTGTGGATTAAATCAAATCAATACGAATCATCCTCTTTGGAAAATTATCTTCACAACTAAGGGATTAAGGTTTTCCAAACTTTAAAGAGAACAAAGAAAGAAGAAAAAAAAAACAATTTTGAAGAAAAGAAGTGATATTTTTGTCATTCTACAGTAGCAGTAACTTTTATCGCATTTTTTAGGGTCAAAACATTGAAATTAGGAAACACTCGTGAAATCAAAAGTTGTAGAGCTTCAAAATAGCTTCGCAACAAGACTAATTTCGTTAAATTTTGAGTTGGGATTAAAAATTTTATTACTTTTATATGAAAATTGGTTGCATGATTTTTTAAAACAATTTTTGGGCGAATATCTCTCTTAATTTCTCCCTTCTTTCTCCCCCTCCAAGGCATTAAAAGAATATTTATACAAGAAAAGTAGGGTTTTATCTTTCTTTTCTAGAATAGGTTTACTTAGAGAATAATTAAAAGATATTTCCAATAATTAGAAAAGTCTTCTAATCTAAAAAGAAAGAGAAATTACCTTTTTTTATAATTAAAAAAGTTGCCACTAATGCGCATATGCATGTATCACATGTGCTTACGCACAGTATTACATTCATACACATGCTAGTGTTACGTGAAAAACAATTAATTTAATAAAATAATTTTCCTTCACTTCTAACCAATAATCCCATGCTATGATTCAACTAATATTTTAAAAATAATTCATAAAATTAATCTTAAGAACTCATCATTGGGGTCGAGGACTCAAGATGACGACTGGGACAAAATTTGGTGTCTACACCGGTGTTAATTATTCTTCTTTTCTTTGTGAAATGGAGAGACCTCCGATTAAAGGCGAACAAGGAGAGAGAATAATGCATTCGAAAAAAGGTAGGAAACCCTTTATTTTTTATTCTTTAAAGAAAAGTGAGTACATTCTTGGAAAGGAACTAAATACTAGTGTAATTGGATTCCATCTCTTGGTTCTTCTTTTCTCTTCTTGAAAATTCAGCAGGACCTTCTTAATCTTTCTGTCAAATTTTTGTTTTGGTAGCAATCCAGCAGCGCTCTCTTAGGTTTTCTCTCCCTCCCCTTTCAATGAAGGTCCCTTCTCTATATATTCCATAGTTATTAAACCCAGACCGGACCGGCTAGTTTGACCAGTAAACCGGTGAACCGGACCTTTGACCGGTTTGGTTCTATCATTGGATCGAAAATGCACTTGAACTGAAATAAATCGGTATGAACCGCTTGAACTGGTTGTTTTTTACATGAACCAGTGTAAACCGGTTCTGTTGGACCGACTCTACTATTGTGATTGTAAATTGAAATAAAAGCCAATGCCAAGAGTTGAAACCAAGATGTAAAACAAGCTCAAAACCATTAAAGAGGATCCCACCACTAAGCCAAAGGCTTCTGTTGTGTAATATTGCACAACATATATTATTTAATCCTTTAAGGCTTAAATTTAGTTATTTTAAGTGTAAGTCAAGTGTAATTCAAATATAATGATTAGTAAAAATTAACTCATAGACTTTTTTTTTTCTTTCAATTTATTAGAAAATTTTCATTTTTTATAATTCTTTTAAAATTTTATTATTATTTAATTATACGACCGGTTTGACCGGTGACCCAACGGTTGAACCAGTGACCCGGTGACCTGACCTCTAGACCAGGTCAATGTCCGGTCCGAGTTTAATAACTATGATATATACAGATGGGTCCTTGAAGATTCCAGATCACTACTCATTCATTTCCAGCCAACCAAAAGGCTTCCCTCCTCTCCGACTTATCTCTCCAACAGCCCCTTTTAAAACGGGTTTATCTCTTCATTCAAAGAGATAAATCCTTTCTTTTGCTGGAATTTCAAAATTAAGGACTTATTCATTTTAGGGAGATAAAATCTCAATATCTTATCCCAGTAGATTCTGGGATGGGTTGCCAGCCATTTTTCTACTAGGTTTAATCCTCCTTTTAGGCATCTTTCCATTGTTTTTTTTGTATGACCTAATCCTCTCAAGGCCTGTGCCATATATTGGGCTTATTTTGGGTTTGTCTTGAATTATTTTGGCCCTTATTCAAAAGGGACAAATGGGCTGTCCAGCAGCCTCATTGAAGAATTTCTGTTCCCAACAAATTCCCCTCGTGATTCGGAGCCTCAGTTTAGTTGCGGGTCCGGATCACGATCCTTGTTGGTAGCCATCTTCGTGTCATCCAAAGGTTCAACAAGAGTTTCTTTTAAAATCCTATTTCAAGTAGGAAACGATTCCAAATAGGAAAGGACTCAACAAAATTTCTATTCTAAATAGGAAATAACTCATTTGGAAGTTACTTGAAATTCCTATTCCATATAGGAAAGGAATCAGCAAGTATTCCTATTCCAAATAGGAAAGCATTTGTAGTAAGATTTAGGAAAGGAATTAATAGGAGTATCTTTAGAATTCTTATTCCTTTAAAAATCCTATTCAAAATAGGAAATATTCAGTAGTCTAATTCCCAATTGGATTTGAAGTGTGATGCCTTATATAAAAGTCCTGAGCTTTTATTTCTCTTCTGCAACTTGTTCATTAGAGAATTCTTCTTCACCCAACCTGTATGCTGGAGAAAAAAAGCAGAGGGAAAGAGAAAGCCAGAGAAAGGGGAGAAAAGCTTCCTTTCTAACATTTTGCTATCCACCTCTTCTCTTCTTAGGTATGCCTCTTCATCTTTTTTCCCTTATTTATTATCATTGTTATTCTTCATATGCTCACTGCTTCTCCATGGTTTGTCTTTTCTATAGGTTTGAAGTTTTTTAGACTTCCCTTCTCCTGTTGAATAGTGAAGGTAAGGTTTCAACTTTCTTATTTTTTTCCCTTCATTAGTTTTCAACTATTCTAGCTTTGTTCCTTCATGGACTGATTTTTGTTTCCCCTCTCTTTTTTAAGGGTTGAAGTCCGGCAATCATACTTCTTTTTCGTCCTACCAACACACCAGGTAAGTTCTTTTTCCTCTTATTCTCTCCTCACTAGAGGTGTGGCCTACTGGAAAACGTAGCAGCGATGCTGCTGGGATTTCAATGATTACTTTTGCTAGAATTTCAGCGGCATTGTTTGTGACGCTATCTTCTACCACTTCTACCACTTTTTTGTTTTCTTTGCTAGAGCCACGGCCTCACCGAAAAATACAATGGAGATGCTGCTGGGATTTCAGTAGCAATATTGACGGTATTTTTTTTTCCTTCTCCTTTTTGCTGGAGTTATGGTTTGCTGAAAACGCAATAAAGATCCTGCCAAAACTCCAACAACTATGCCATTGGAATTTCATTGGTTATAACGCTAGAGTTGTATTATTTGTGCTGCTGAAATTTTAGCTCTAATGGTGCTGCTGTGAAGGCTACAAAGGCCCTGCTATGATGGTTTTTTTGCACACATGAACATGTACATATGTATATATATTCATGCACAAAGAACGGTTGATATAAACTTGACCATGTCTCATCGATTATGAAAATTGATTTGGATGCGTAAGGAGCGAATTAGTTTTGATCACTAGATTTTGATCTGGATCACAACACACTTGTTTTTTGCTGCTAAATTCGCCATTTCTCGAGACAACCATCCTTTGGCTCAAAAGTAACTTGGCTTGATAGGCAGAAGTGAAGGAAGCCAATGCATGTTCAAAATCTTCCATGGAAGGATGAAAAAGGACTTTGGGATGTATCATTCGAGCAAGGAAGGCGTCGAATCTCATGGATTACATCACCCCCTACACGAGCAGAACACATTCTTTTGGTAGTGAAAGGATCCTCAGAATCTCCCGAATAAAGTAGCTCAATGTCCAAGTCCCCCAACATCGTGTTAAAATGCTTAATGAGGTCGTCCAAGACCCCAAGATTATTCTTTCCTCGAGGAATGAGCTTCAAATCATGATGCTCGGGGGAGGTGAGAAGTTTTGAAGTCCTCTATGTAACGTTTCTTGAAGAATGAGAAAGTTCTGAGGAAGTGCTCTTTGTTGAAGCCTTTTTGATAACCCTACAAGGTTCTGAAGAGCTGCTTTGTGAAGAATGCTTCTTTGAAGGATGGTTAGATTCTGAAGTATCTTTTTGTTTTCCTTTAGCAAAGGAAGCATTGACCTTGAGGCAAAAAGACATCATAGAAAAGGAGCTATTCGTCCCGCTCTCCAGTAAGAGAAAGAAATAGGACCCGCGTCCTTAGTAGCCCTAGTTCAACTATGGAACCTATCCCTTTGCGCATCATGTGACGCCAATGTTGCTTTAGCGTTATGAGTGAAATGTTTAGGCAACAACTATAATCCACATCGACAGGACGAAATTGACCATAGCCAAATTGGTGACTAAATCAACTCGGGGAATAAGGCTTAGCAATTAATTTGGACCCTTGCCGATAAGTTAAAACACTAAGACAAATAGAAATGATGAAGCTTAGTACCTTGGAAGTTGTAGTCCTTCCGCTATCAAGTGTGTGGTTTTTAAGTGTTCTTTTCCCAAGGCTATAAAGACAAAATGTAATTTCGCTTGTCGCTCGAAATATATTAGAAGCATATGCCTAATCGAATAAGGAAGTTGGCTGGTCACCAATTATCGCCAAAAGGGGAATACCTTTCTCAGTAACCTTTGAAGTGTAAGTCCTTGGGAAGTAAAGTGCCAACCATCCATAAACATATTGGAATTGAGCCTAAACCTGAGGTTGACCTAGTTTGCTCATGTCAGCAAAATGCCCTAATTGAGAATGCAGACGGGCAAGAACTGGAACAAGATTGTAAGTAGTACCACAAACCATCTTGCCTACAACCATAAAAGTTTTTGGATGGATATGATCACTACACGGCCGAGGAAGCACAAAAGCACTTAGCCAACAAGCCAAGAAACCATCTAAATACACATCTCGAGATCTATCAGACTTGCGATAAAAGCTAAAGGATTTTAAGTCTCCACATTTTCGAATCTCGTATGATCTTTTTCCATGAAAATTCACTTTTGAATTTGGGTGGTTGGGAACCGGTTCCACAAATTCCTTAAACGAGACAAAATAATGGAGTGGCACCAGTGATACACAAAATGTCAAAAAGTGTTCTAGTTATATATGGGATGTCGCTCAACTTTTGAAGGATAGCATTGGTAGGGATTACGTCTTAGCAATCTTCGACTAAAGGTAAGCCTCTAATTTGGTGAATATCCCACAACGAAATTCCATGCTCCCTATACAGGGTGTAGAAGGTGTTGGTAGTTGGAGACCATCTTTCCAATAAAGCCCGCATGAGATGAATGTTTCTCTGGTAGGAATATTGGGGAAGATTAATAGCCTAATCAAGTCCGTGTTGGGAATTGAACTAGAAGGAAAACAAAATGCGGAATGAATTGATAAACAAAACTTTTCCTAATCGATTCCTTAACCCAGGAATCCAATTATGCTTAAACACAAACAAAACCCTAACTAGAAGAGGGTAGAATTACTTATAGTTTGATTTGTCTTCTCCTTTTTGCTCCAAGCTTTGAATCCGGACAGCAGAGAATGAGTAGTCCAAGTATACTGCCTCCAACGGTATCCACACCTAGCTAGAGCTTCAAGTCTTTCCTTCCTTCTTCCTTATTATTGCTAGAGGTGGAGAAGAGAAGAGAGAGAGAGAGAGAGAGAGAGGCTTATGCAAATTTCGGCGAGCCCTTGGGGAGAGTGATTGTGATGATGTCACACATCATAAGAGGCTATATATAGCCTCCACTAGGGCCGGCCAAGGGGGTCTTCAAATCCTAATGAGTTTTGTGTAATTACTCTTAATTACACAATAACCCCTTTAGTTTATATCAAATACAAACTAAGCCTCAAAGAACTATTCTTTTATTGACTTTTGCCCTTTCTCTCATAGACTTTAAAGTTCTCTTAGCATGATGAGTGTGTGACCCATTGGGTTCACATCATTAAGTAGTAGGAACAACACAAGGTGTGCATAATGGAACTCTTTCCATTAAGGGTCTAATTGGAACTCCTTCCAATTCCCTAATTGATTGTAACTTATTTATATCAATTAGGGCTTCTACTAATCATGAGTAACACCTAGCATATGGCTCACGGTGTGGTCCTTAATGAGGTAAATAAGTATCTAACAAAGAACCCTTCTGTTATAGTTTATAGTTTATAGGTTACAATTACATCCTTCCATCCACACAATGTCTCCAATTGAACCAATAGGACATGAAAGTTTGTCAAGTCCTTAGTTCAATTACTTTATACTTAATCATGAATATTAACTCAATAATGAACTTATGAAATTCTTTTCCATATTCATTCTACTATGGGTCCATGGATTTAATGAGTTATATTACTGAATGATATATGTAACATTCTCTCTCTCTTTCTTGAGAGTGATGGATTCCTTGTTGATCACTCACATGCCTTCACACACATAGCAGTAGGGCCAATAGACACCTTGCAGACCCCTAGAAGGATCTACACTTAGTGTTATCAAACTTCTAAAGCTATATGCATAAGACAACTATGGTGTCTCAGGTATTTGTACTACTATAACAATGAGAAACTGATTGATAGGCAGGTTAAAACTCCATTCAATTTATCTCATATCTTTGGTCACATTCAGTGTACCTATTCTTATAATAGGCACTCACTTGTTGGTTGTAGTGTCTCCACACAAATATAGCTTGAGACTAGCTATCCTCTTATAGAGTCAACCTAACAGGTGCTAGTTTTATAGTTCATTACTGTTCATCATAGTGAACCTTCAACTAGGAATGCTTTAGGAGTTTAGTACAGAGATATATTTATAGTCTCAAAATTACAACCCTTTGTAATTTCATATTCTCAACTCTAACTCCATGGATATATTATGTAAATATAAATGATGCATATAAGCATAATAGAATAAGCTCTTTTATTAAATCAATAATAAATGTGACATATATAAATGAAATCAAATGATTGTTCCTAATCCCTAAACAATCATCTCTATGATTGGCTCTAAGGCATAATCCTAACAGTCTGATGCTCCTATGTTCTACTTCATAACTCTCCAAGATGTCTCTCACCCTAAATGACCAGCTCATATGAGTAGTGACATTATGGTAGCCCGACATTGAATGACTGCGACAACTCAACTTCTTGAGTTTGTATCTGCCATAAGAGTGTGGGGAATGAAGAAGCTTTGGTGTCTAAGTAATTAGATTCATGCACTGGCTCTAAGGCATTGATGTTTGTTGACATGACCTTCCGAGGCAACCTTGCTGGGGAAAATTCTCCATTAAAGCTAGGAACTGTCCTAGTCCATGACTGTGGCTTCTAGCTACTCACAAAGGGGATGATGGTAGGAAGATCTCAAAACAAACGGGAATTCCTACACAAATTTGGTCCCATTGAACCACTGGGAACTAATGGACGAAGGGGCTCGATAGGTTTCTTAGAAGGATAATCCCACACATGCTCTAGACGATAGTCTTGCTTGTCAGATTCCATGGTAATGGTATCTGAAAGCAATGCAATGGATTAGTCACTAGAAAAGGGCAAAAAGGAAAGATGAGGTTTTAGCTATATGTAAAAAAGTAGAAATAAAATGATGAGCATAAGTTTTCCAGTCGCACAAGCTTCTGGCAGAAGGAAAGCATAAGTTTGCCTATCGCTCAAGCTTTTGGCAAAAGGAAAACTTTCAATTATTTGAGAGAATGTTGCAATAGCCAGGCATATAACAAGCATTCTAAACTCAAAGGAGACCCTAATAAGGACCACTTCTGATTAAGGAGACCCAAAAAGGGACGCCTTCAAGGGTGAGACCCTAATTGGGACGCCTTTGATTAAGGAGACCCAAAAAGGGATGCCTTCAAGGAGGAGACCCTAATAAGGAATGCCTTTGATTAAGGAGACCAAAGAAGGGACGCCTATGGTTGAGGAGACTTGGAACAGGACATCTTCAGGAAGGAAATACCTAAGGAAAGCTCTCAAAGAGACGAGACGCCTAAAGGAAGATTATTATTTCATAAAATTCAGAGAAGCTCACTAATTTTGGGACTTTGAAATGGTATAATTTGGTTCCAAACATATGGTATATAACTGACTAGTGAGTTGCGATCCAAATCCAAATCAAAATCCAGTATCTAAGCTAATTTGCTCATTACGCATTTGAATCAGTTTTCATAATCTAAGGGTTATGGTCGACTTTATGTTGATTGTTGTGCATGAATATATGTATGTGTTCATGTGTACAAAAAAAATCATCATTGCAGGGAAATTCAGCCTTAACAGCAGCACCATCAGAGCCAAAACAGACAATGCAATTCTAGCGACACAACAACTGAAATTCCAATGGCATAACTGATGGAGTTTTGGCAACATCTTTATTGCGTTTTCAGCAAGCCATGACTCCAGCAAAAAGAAGGAGAAAGGAAAAAAAAATTTCGCCAATACTGCCTTTGATCTCACAGAAGCATAGTCGCCTAAAGTTAGGCAACACCTCCATTGTAATTTCTGGTGAGGCTGTCGCTCCATCAAAGGAAACAAAAAGGGAGAAGAAGTAGTAGAAGATTGTGTCACCAACAATGCCGCTGAAATTCCACCAAAAGTAATCATTGAAATACCTGCAGCATTGCTGCTGCGTTTTCCAACAGGCCACGACTCCAGTGAGGGGAAGAAGAAGAAGAGGAAAAAGAACTTATCTGGTGTGTTGGTAGGATGAAAGAGAACTATGGTTGCTGGATTTCAACCCCATGAAAAGAGTAAAAAAAAATCAGTCCATGAAGGAGCAAAGCTAGAAAAGTTGAAAGTAATGAAGGGAAGAAAAGAAGAAAGTTGAAACTTTACCTTTGGCTTTCTGCAGAAGAAGAAAAGTCTAACAAACATAAAGCCTACAGAAGAGACAAGCCATGGTGAAGTAGGGAGCAGATAAAAAAATAATAGTGATAATAGAGAAAGAAAAAAAGGATGAAGAGGCATGCCATTGTGAAGAGAAGAGGTGGACTGCTAAGTGTTATGAGCCTTTCTCCCCTTTCTTAGGCTTTCTCTTTCCCTCTTTGCTTTTCTCTAGCGTACAGCTTTGGTGAATAAGAATTCTCTAACGAACAGGATGCAAAAGGGAAATAAAAGCTGAGGACTTTTATATAAGGCATCACACTTCAATTCCAATTGGGAATTGGATTACTTAATATTTTCCTATATGGAATAGGACTTTTAAAGGAATAAGAATTTTAAGGATACTCCTATAAATTCCTTTCCTATATCTTACTGCAAATCCTTTCCTATTTAGAATAGGAATGCTTGTTGATTCCTTTACTATATGGAATAGGAATTTCAAATAACTTATTTCTTATTTAGAATAGAAATTTTGTTGAGTCATTTCCTATTTGGAATCGTTTCGTATTTGAAATAGGATTTTCAAAAACTCTTGCTGAACCCTTTGATGACACGAGGATGGCTGCCAAGAAGGATCACGATCTGAACCCGCAACCGAACTGAGGCTCCAAATCATGAGGGGGATTTGTTGGCAGCAGAAATTCTGTGATGAGGCTGCTGGTCCTTTTTGAATAAGGGCCAAAATAATTCATGACAGGCCCAAAATAAGCCCAATATATGGCACAGGCCTTGAGAGGAACAGTCATACCAAAAACCAGTGGAAAGAGGCCTGAAAGGAGGATTAAACCCAGCAGAAAAATGGATGGCATCCCATCCCCGAATCTGCTGGGATAAGATATTGGGATTTTATCTCTTTAAAAAAGATAAGTCTTGAATTTTGCAATTCCAGCAAAGGAGAAGATTTATCTCTTTGAATGAAGAGATAAGACCCTTTTTGAAAGGGGCTAATGGAGAGATAAGTAGGAAGGAAGGAGGGAAGCCTCCTGGTTGGCTGGAAATGAATGAGTAGTGATCTGAAATCTTCAAGGACCCATCTCTATTAACAGAGAAGGGGCCTTCACTGAAAGAGGGAGAGAAAACCTAAGAGAGCCCTGTTGCATTGCTATGAAAACAAAAATATGACAGAAGGATTAAGAAGGCTTTGGTGAATTTTCAAGGAGAGAAAATAAGAATCAAGATATGGAATCCAGGTACACTTGTATTTAGTTCCTTTATAAGAATGTACTCACTTTTCTTTAGAGATTACAAAAAGTAAGGGTTTCCTACCTTTTTTTAATGCGTTATTCTCTCTCCTTGTTCGCCTTTAATCGTAGGTCTCTTATTTTCTCAAAGAAAAGGAGAAGAATTAACACTGGGCTGAAATCCAATGGAAGTATCGTCCCCACTAAAAAAAACAAACTCCATTACAGTTAATGGAGGATTTTGATGATCTAAGTCTTGAGCTGCGCTTAAAAGCGGCTCGAAATTTGTATCACTACCTTGGAAGAGAGGTATAGTGGATTAAAGAACCCTCAAGATGAGCTCTTGAGGTGAGGACGTAGGCAGGAGGCCGAACCTCAAAAAAATCATTATGTTTGATTCTCTTTTTCCCCTACTCTTTTAATTTCTTGCACATATACTTCTAGCATTCCATATTTGCATTACTTGACATCGTTGTTTTAAAAAGGTTTCTAAAAAGTTTTTGAAGTTTCATCAATCCAATTCACTTGCCCCCTTTTCAGGTTGAATCTTAGGCCAACAGTTTGAAAGCTGTCATAGAATTTTTGTGCGATTGATTTAGAGTTATTGTCGATGGTCACATAGATTTATGGTGTCATTTTGGTGATTTTGTATAAACCTTCTCAAATGTTATTGTTTATGCTTCTCCACATTTTTTTTGCAGTTTGTTGAGCCATTACTATGAAAGCAACAGGTGTCGATAAAAATCTAGAGTTTATACTCCTGCACCATCTAATACACATTACACTAAGAAATTATGTTCTTCATGATATCCATGATGATTGACCACAAGAAGATAACGATGATATGAAGACAAACAAAAAGAATCATATCTGGAAAAAGGTGCACTAAGATGTGAAGAATGTAATTGGTGAAGTAGATGAGGCAAAAATTTGTCCTAATGTTTTCCAGTAGTCAAGAAATGATTAAAAGAAAGAATTTTTTAGTTGATCTCGAGTGAGGATAAGTTAGCACTTACAAATTTTAGTTGGACTGGTGAAGTCAATATAATGTCAATCAGTTGCAAAACTTGAATGTGTTTGCTAATTTGAATACTGCAGGAATTATACTAGATATTGCTATTTGCAAGAATAGTGCTAAAGGATTGTTGATGAGTTTAAATATTCAAAAAATCTAATAATATGGACTTGGAAATGGCAATATTTGGGCAAAACTTGAAGGTGATTTTTCTTCCATCTTGGAGATTGGACATGGGAGCCTTTTTAAGGGTAGTCGTGGGTATCCAGAGGAAGAGTTTTGGAAATCTTTAGAATTTATATTAGAATTTTTGTGGAATGTGTTTGAACACAGGAGTTCCTTTTCTATTATTTGATTTTTGTTTGTTAAGAAATTCCCTATTTTATTTTATCAGTCTGTTTTGTTTTTGTTTTTCTTATTAAACTCAACTAAGATTTTATTAGTATGATTTTAGAAGTCTTCTAAAGAGATTTAGGCATGATTGTAATAATTTTATTCATGTACTGTTTTATTTATTGTCTGGTGACTAGTCTACAGCACCAAAGGAATTTATTCTGACCTGAAACACAGTATGTTTAAATAAACCATAAAATGTATGTGTGTCTATACGCACACTCATAATATATATATATGTGTGTGTGTGTGTGTGTAATATATTCCACTTTATTTATTCATACTGAAGATCTCTTATCCAAGTTTTTAAGGATGGGATGGATTCATTTCTTTGCTCATTTCCTTCCTAAATATAGTTTGAAAATTTGGTGGATTTTAAAGTGTTGCTTAAAATTTTAAATTATCATTTTGGGATCTTCTGTTCTCTTTCTTCATATATTCATTTATTTATTTGTTTATTGTTTATAAATTTATTAGTCTGGCTTCATGGCTATAATCAGATCATCAACAGCTCATGGTGGAGACTAGAGAATTCTTTGATGCTTTCCCAGCTATCCAATATAAGGATGACCAAGTGAGCAATCAATGTGTTCGCATTTGTTCTCCTGTTGTTAATTTGCATCTTTTCACAAACCTCTTGGGCCTGACCTTCAAGTTCCTGTCATTTCAACATTTTGTTGCATGTAGTTTCCCTAGAAAACATACTTTCTGATATTACATCTGTGGAGTTTACCTATGATTTTGTTTTTTTCTTCTTTTATCAGGGTTTGGCACCTCCCCGGGCCACTGATCCAGGTTGGGCCCATGGAATTATGGTAAATGGGGGTCGGCAAAAGATTAAGTGCAAATATTGTCATAAAGTTATACTTGGGGGTGGAATATCCAGACTAAAGCAACATTTAGCAGGGGAAAGGGGAAATGTTGCTCCCTGTGAGGAAGTACCTGAAGATGTTAAAGTGAAAATTCAACAACATTTAGGTTTTAAAGTTTTGGAAAAATTAAAGAGGCAGAAAGGGTCAAAAAGTAGCAAGAATTCCTCGGTGTCCTACTTTCAGGGTAGGGAAGGAGCTGACTGTGATGATGTACAGAGAAATTCGAAGACAGCATTCACACGAGGCACTAGCAGGAGAAGGGGAAAAGAGGTTGATGAAGGAACCTCTAATCGAACAAAAAGACACAAGAAGCAAATTTTTCGAACTGCTACACCAGTTGCTCAACCTCTAATACACCAGAGTTTTGCTTCCCAAGAGACCATGGATCAAGCTGATATGGCTGTTGCAAGATTTATGTATCATGCTGGGATATCATTCAATGCTGCAAATTCAGATTATTTCCAGCAGATGGCTGATGCCATTGCTGCAGTAGGCCCTGGTTATAAGATGCCTTCTTATCATTCTTTGAGGGGTAAATTGTTGAACAGAAGTGTTCGGGAGGCGGAGGAATTATGCAAAGAACTTGGAAAGTCTTGGGAGGTGACTGGGTGTTCTGTCATGGTTGATAGGTGGACAAATAGAACTGGTTGTACAGCTATAAATTTTTATGTTTATTGTCCTAAGGGTACAGTGTTCCTCAAATCTGTTGATGCTTCAGACATCACAGATTCTTCTGAGGCACTTTTGAATTTATTTGATAGTGTTGTTCAGGTGGTGGGGTCCAAGAATATTGTCAATTTTGTGACAGATACTGCGCCAAGTTATAAAGCTGCAGGGAAACTTTTGATGGAAAAATACAAAACCTTTTTCTGGAGTGCCTGTGCAACACATTGTATTGACTTAATGTTTGAGGAAATTGGTAAAATGGATGAAGTCAAAGAAGTGCTGGTGAAGGCCAAACGAATAACTCAGTTCATATATAACAATTCTTGGGTCCTCAATTTGATGAGGAGGAAAATGGGAGAGCAAGACATTGTCCAGCTTGCAATTACAAGGTTTGCTTCCAACTTCTTGACACTGCAAAGCATTGTATCTTTGAAGGACCCCCTCCATCAAATGTTTACCAGTGCTATTTGGATGCATTCAAATTTCTCTAAGCAGAAGGCTGGGCTTGAGGTGGCAGAAATTATTGTGGACCCACTTTTCTGGTCCCTGTGTGACCAAGCTCTGAAGGTCACAATGCCTTTACTTACTGTTTTGCACCTTACTGATTGTGAAGAGAGACCATCTATTGGATATATCTATGATGCAATGCAGAAAGCAAAGAAAAATGTCATTGTGGCATTTAACAATAAGGAATCCGACTATTCTCCATATTTGAAGGTGGTTGATCGTATTTGGCGAGAAGAATTCCATAGCCCTCTTCATGCGGCGGCATACTATCTCAACCCATCCATATTTTATAACCCCAGTTTCTCCAGTAACAAAGTCATCCAAAAGGGCTTCCTTGATTGCATTGAGACTTTAGAGCCTAACTTAACTGCCCAGGTTATGATTACAAGCCATATAAATTTCTACAAGGATGGTGTAGGGGATTTTAGTCGGCCTGTGGCATTACGTGGTCGAGAGTCATTGGCCCCAGGTTAGCATCCATTTCATTTGGTGTTTACGAGTTTAAATTCTTTATTATAATTTGGTTATTAATGAGTTGTCTTGTTTTACAGCTACGTGGTGGTCACTGTATGCATCTGACTATCCGGATCTGCAACGGTTGGCTATCAGGATATTAAGTCAAACCTGTAGTGTGACCCATTGTGAGAGGAGTTGGAGCATGTTTGAACGTATCCATTCAAAGAAGAGGAATCGGTTGGAGCACCATAGATTGAATGACCTCATATTTGTTCACTATAACCTGCTCCTTCAAGAGAGGTAACTTTGTCTTACCATAAAAATTTCCTTACAATAACATTGATGAGACCAGATAGTGTGAAAAGATTCATAATCTCATTTATATTTGTTTCATGTATACTGCACTTATCAAGGAGATCGGCTGCTCCTTGGGTTGTTTAAATTAAGGAGATCTCCCAAGACATTGATGGACTTTAGATGGTCCTCTGTCTTAAGTTTATTGAAGGTTAATATGAGAAAGGTCTAGGTAGGAATCTCTGTATTTGGGTTTTCTTTATTTGATCGAGTTATTTAAGCAATATCAGTTTCACTGATCTCTATTGAAATAGATCTGGTGCTGGTGGATTTGGTCCTTTTCCAACTTCCTTCCATTTAGAAGTTGCCTCTGTTGGTGTACTACTTCTTTCACTTGGACTCTTTTTTCCTTTTTAGTTTCATTTCCTTTTCCTGCCCTTAATTAAGTGAAAATATGCCATATCTGGCCACATCTCATCTAAAAATAATTTTAAAAAGCCTTATTACATCAACTTGAACTTTGCTATGTGAATTTTTTTCCATCACTCGGCTTTATCTGGGCCCATTATCACCAACTTTCAGAATTTGTGTTCACTAAATTCAGAGTAAAGGTTTTACATTGCTTGCCTGTTTAATGGAGCTCTCCAGGCTAGGTACTGGTGTTGTGAAAGATAGTACTCCAAGAAAGACATAAGTGGAGCTAAATTATAACAAGAAAAAAAAAATTACATAACAGATTCTGTAGACAGTCTTTGTCGTAGTGGGCACTAAAGATGGCATGCCTTTTCTATAGGATAAATTTAGTAAGTAAAGCTAAATTTAAGATGTATAATGATTTATATTGTAAGTTGGGTATAAAGGTTGGGGAGAAGGATGCATACAAATTTTATAGGATGAGGGAATAGAAAACCACTGATTAAAGTAGAGAATTGTAGGGAGGATGAGATCGAGGAATAGTGGACTTGTTTGCATAAGTCATTTAAGGTAAACCATGCAAAGGGTTTAGGGTGGTATTAATTGACTTGGGAAAAAAGAAATAATAGGGTGCTGAGAAAGATAATGTGGTGGATTGGAAACATAAAGGGGATCAATGCATATATTGATGTGATCAAGGAAATTGATGACAGAGTACAGAACATAGTGTCAGAACTATTGGAGTAGTGAGCAGTGAATTTTCAGTCACAAACTCACAATAGGCTTGCAATTGATGACCCTTTCTCTCATTGCCTTGCTCATGGTTAAACTGACTAGGAACCTTCCGAATGAGGTCCATGGTGTTTTTTGTTTTCGAATGCTATATTTTCGAGTGACAAATTTAGAGTGGTGTTTAATTCTAATTTGAAAAAATGTGAGTTTAGAAACTAGGACTTTTAAGAGAATCAAGATTTAGGCGCAATATATGAAATGTTACTTAGTTTAACCTAGGATTAGAAATGAGGGAACGGTGAAAATAGATTGGTAGGATACCTAAAAGTGATTCGTATTGCGAGCTTGGTTCAATTATCTAGTGGAAATTGACAGCGAGGTTACCAAAAAGCTCTATTACATTGACTCAGCAATTACCCCCAAAGTACGTGTTGACACTACACGACACGGGTACCGGTATGGCATTTGTGGTGGGAATGGCAACTAACACGACAGGGAGGAGGAGGAGGCATTGAAGAAGAAGAAGAAGAAAGGAGAGAGAGAGAGGGGTACATATTTTGTTATCGGAGGTGGTCAGAGGTGTTGCTGGAGGAATGGTGCTAGAGATGGGTCGGAAGTGGTGTTGTTGAGGTTGTCGTCATTGTCAGCTCCTCTCAGAAGCAGACTGAGGGTTTCTCTTGAAAGAAGAACCTTATAAATGGTTTATATATTTTCATTTTTTTAAAATATGCCCTTTTACTTTTAAAAATTTTCACGTTATCAAAATATAATATTATTATTTCAGGCCCTAAAATTAACTATTTTGACAATATTTTATAAAATTAGAATGTTTTCAAATATACCCTTCAACAAAATTACCTTATCTATACACACACACACACACACACACACACACACACACATTGATACACATACACATACATGTATCCCCGTACCTGCACTCAATTTTTGAATCCTCTTTTGTTGATCACTTCGATCCCCGTATCTTATATTTAGAAATTTGATGAATTCGACACTCAGATACACACCCGCACTCAATACCCACACCCGAGTCCATGTAATGTAACCTAAAAGTGGCTATTATTGTGAGCTTGGGTCAATTAACTACAAGGAAGATGAGATTGGAGTGGTTAAGTAAATTGGATGGAATGGAGAAGGGCTTCTGGAGTATTTTAGGATCATAGTAACTATCATGTTAAAGAGAAAATTTTCAAGCCACTGGGACTAGCCTACTGGTGACAGGAAGGGTGGGGAAAAGGGTAGGAGTAGGATAGGTTAGGGGTTCAAACCCCTCCCATTGTACCACAAAAAAAAAAAAAAAAAAAAAAAAAAAAAAAAAAAAAAAAAAGAAGAAAAAAGAAAGAAAATTTTCTAGAACAACGTGAAGGCCAACTTCCCTTTTTTTTTTTTTTTGGAATAGAATGGTGGGGTATTCTTGAAACATTGGGGGATTGTGTGGTCTAGAAACATGTACCAAAAATGAGTATAGCCAAAAATTTTCTACTGTAAACAGCATGTTGATGGAAATTCTTTGGATTGGTCGTCTGAATAGAGACTCACAGCTCTCTATATGTTGCTCTACATTAGCCTCCAATTAAAATGACGCCATCATTTTTTATTTTTATTTTTAAATCTATTCAGAATTTATGGTAAGAATAAAGCATGATAAAAGGATTACATTTCTCCCATCCAATTCATTGTTCCTTTTATGATATTATGGTTGTACTCTTATATTGAGTTCAATCTATTCCACTCTTTCACATCTTGTACCTCATTTAATCATCTATACTGAAAGTTTTTGAGAAAACTACAATTCTCATTAAGTCTAATCTGAAAATTACAGGGTCAATAAACACAAGAAACCCTATACAAAATGCCAATAATACCCCTAATATATAAAATACATATACAAATATATCCTAACACCCCTTCTTAAACTCATGATGTGACCGTGGGAAGCATCGAGAGTTTGCCAAGCAGAAACTGGAAGTGCGAGACGGTGTGGGACTTGGTAAAGAAGTGTGCCAAATGCATATTAGAAGTGACAAATGGCAGGGAGCTAGGGATAGGGCCCAACTAAAGATGATGACGCACAAAATGACAATCAATCTTATTGTGTTTAGTGCATTCATGAAAGACAGAATTGTGTGCAATCTGAATAGAACTCTTGTTATCACAGTACATAGGAGTAGGAGACTGATGGAACACCCTAATCGATAAGCAACAAACGCAACCATACAAGCTTGGCAACAGTAGTAGCCATAGCCTGATACTAAGCCTTGACAGAGGAACGAGCAACAATTGTTTGTTTCTTACTCCGCCAAAAAAATTAAGAATCACCCACAAAGATACAATATTCAGTAGTAGATCGTCGATCCATGGCATCACCGACCCAATTAGCATCAGAAAAGGCACGAAGCTCTAAAGAAGTAGAAGAAAATAGCGAACTCTGATGAAGAGAGTCTTGAAGGTAATGTAAAATATGAAGAAGGGTAGCCCAATGAACTGAAGTTGGAGTAGAAACAGACTGACTAACAACATTGACTTCATAGGCAATATTAGGATGAGTCATAGTGAGATAGACTACCAACAAGGATTTGATACAAATTAGGATCTGCTAGTGCAATACCATCAGTAGAACTATAACAAACATTAAGTTCAATACGAAAATCAACAGTCTGAGAATTAGAAAGCTTAATTGTTTATATGACACCAGAAGCATATTTGGACTACGAGAAAAGATACCTTGGGAAACGAAGCAACCTCAATGCCAAGAAAGTAATGAAGTAGACCAAGATCCTTCATCTCAAAGTGATGCTGTAATTGAGTTTTAAGAAGGGAAATCTTAGTTGTGTCATCACCAGAAATAATCATATTATCAACATACAATAAAATGACTATTTTCCCCTACAGAAGTAGATCGAAGGAACAAAGCAGGATTATGGGCATTAGAAGTAAAACCTAAATCACAAATCACTACAGAAAAATTAGCAAACCAAGCTCGAGGAGCCTGTTTCTAGCCATGCAAATGTTTGTGAAGTTTGCAATATTGACCCGGAGAATGAGCAAGGCCAAGAGGAGGGATCATATAAACTTCCTTAGACAAATCCCCATTCATAAAAGCATTTTTAACATCCATCTGAGAGAGAGACCATTGACGAACAGTAGCCACAACAATTAAGGTGCGAACCATAGTCATTTTAGCAATAGGTGCAAACAATTCTTCATAGTTAATGCCATATTCCTGTGCATAGCCTTTAGCAACCAAATGAGCCTTGTATCATTCAACAAAACCATTAGCCTTGGTTTTCATTTTATAAACCCATCGGCAACCAACAACATGTTTATCGGAAGATAAGTCAACAAGATCCCATCTGTTGGTTTTATACAACGCAGAAAGTTCTTCATTCATAGCTTGCTGCCAAAGAGGATCAAGAACAACTTCCTTATAGGTGGTAGACTTAGAAAGAGAATGAATAGAAGATAAGAAAGGACAAACGTTAGAAGAATAACAGGTATTGGAGAAACCAAAACGATCAGGATACTTACGAATACGGTGGGGATTATGAGTAGGAAAATCCATATCACCAGAAGCGGAAGAAGACGCAGCTGAAGGAGCTAGGATGAGTTGGATCTGCAAGTGATGGAACCTTATTCCTGCGAGAATACACATGAATAATAGGAGAACTAGACAAAGAAGTTTGAGATGGAAGATTAGAAGGAACTAAACCACCAACACAAGAATCAGATGGAACATTATCAGGAAAGGGATTAAGATAAACAAGATCAAATTGAAAAACATCTATGGTAGAAGGAATGGAAAAGAAAGAAATATGCTCAAGAAAGACTACATGATGAGAGGCATACAATTTCTTAGCAATAGGATCATAAAAACGATAATTCTTTTGCCCATCACCATAACCAAGAAACATACACATGGTTGATCATGCAGGTAATTTAGTGCGTGCAGCTTTGGGTAAAAGAACAAAATAAGTGCATTAAAAAACACGTAAAGTGTGATAATTTGAAAACTTACCATGCAATCTTTCCAATGGTGAGATGCCAGAGGTGAGAGGAGAAGGAATACGATTTATAAGATACACAGCAATAAGAAGGGCCTCCCCCCAAAAAGAACTAGGCACAAAGGCAGAAAGTAACAAAGAGCTTGCAGTTTCCATGATTTTCCAGTGCTTGCGCTCAACAATACCATTTTGCTCAGAAATATCAGTGTATGAAGATTATTGAATGGTACCATCAAAGGATAACATATGAAGAAAATTAGTGTTTTTGTATTCCCCACCCAAATCATATCAAAAACATTTAATGACAGCAGAATATTGAGTTTGAATCATAGTACGGAATGTAGTAAAAATAGAGAGAAAATCAGATCGATGCTTCACAAGATAAACCCAACAATACCTACTTTAATTTGTCAACAAAAGAAACATAATATGGAGATCCACCTTTAGTGGCAATGGGTTCAGGTCCCCACACATCAGAACAAAATCAATGGGTTTGTACTTTTATTAAATGGAAATGCAGTAAATTTAGCAATTTTACAGCCATTGCAATCAGAAATACCATTACTATGCAAATTTCCTAAAACTCCAATAGAAACTAGATACTTTAAACGGGAACTAGAAACACGTCTAAAGCGAGAACACCATAAATAAAAACTTGAAGACTTAGAATTCAAACGAAAGGAAGACAAATCAATTGTGGAAGCAGTTAAAGCAGGAACATGCAACTCCTCCAGTACATGCTACGCTCCCACCTTATAGCTTGTCCCAATCAAGTGTCTGGAATGAGGATCCTGTACAGTACAGCCCATAGAAGAAAAATGAACAATGTATCCAGCATCAAAAAGTTGACTAATAGAAAAATTCAAAGACAATTGAGAAATGCAATAAACATCATAAAATAGAGAAAGATAAGATGTAGAAACAGATCCAATAACTACAAAAGGCATTGATGTACCATTGGCATTCATGACAGTAATTGTAGATGGGGGAGAAATAATAGAGTTAAACAATGAGGAATCATGAGTCATATGATGAGTGGCACCAGAATCAAATACCCAAGTGAATCGAGATATACCTGGAGGAGGAGAGGAGGACAAACTAATAAAGGAATTAACAGACAATGCATTAGGTTGAGATGAACCAAGATACTTCTGCAACTGCTCTGCTAGTGCAACCAAAAATGGATCACTCTGTGTATCAGTGGAGGATTCTACAGTTGCTGTATGCTTAGGGCTGTTTTGCTTCCATGGCTTATTAGAATTAGATGCATGTTCGTTCAAAAGTTTAGGAAACTGTGACTTCTAATGACCCTTTTTATGACAGAAAACTACACTTATCAATAGCAACCTTAGGTATTTGATTATTTTGAGTGCTACCTTGAAATTTGGGAAGAACTGCAAAAAGTGATGGAGTAGGCAAATGAAGCAGCCCCTTTTTGGATTTGAAACGAATTTCCTCTGCTAACAACTCATTAACCATTGAATCAACTGAAGAAGGAGGATTACGGTGAAGTATCGTGCCTTGAATACCTTTAAACTCATCTTGAAGTGCCATTAGAAATTGAATAAGCTGTTTTTCCTCCCTCTATGTACAAAACACAGTGTTCACACTCAAAGAAACTCAATTCTTTGGGTTTTGTAAGAGTCAATTGATCCCAAAAACCAATTATAACAGCATAAAAATTTTGAATGCTTTGGTCCCTTGAGGGGTTTTCCTAATGTCATGTTCCAATTGATACCTCTTTGCAAAATTGGATTGTTCATACACCTTTGATAGATAATCCCAAATTTCCTCGGCAGTAGGAGAACTTAGCTAATTGCATGTCAATGGATTGTTCAATAGAATTATTAATCCAAGTGATAATTTAGCATTATTTATCTCCCAAATTGAAAGCAATTTTTCATATTTTTCAATTTTGGCATCACTAGGTTTGTGAATAGTTCCAGTTACATAACCCCATATATTCTTCCCCAACAAAAAACTTTTTCATAACATAGGCCCAATAAGTAAAATTATCACCCATCAATTTCACACTTCTAGCTTGAAGAGAATCTGAATTAGTGTTTGCCATGATTTAATAAGAAGAAATCAGAGGAGAAGAGCTTCATAGAGGTGTGAGAGGTTGTGATTAAAGATGACAAGAGGCTTCACAGAGGTGCAAGAGGTTGTGTGACTGTTGATTGCTATAAAGAAGATGCTGATGCGATAGAAAGGAGGGTTTGAGTCGGGCGAGACCTAGTTAAGACTTCCACTAGGGTTCAATTTGTGCGAAGGGACGTGCTAAGGAGATTAACTGCTTTTGTGGGTCCTGATTGAAATAGGCGAGTTGCTATTGGTCTTGCGACTGTCTTAGATGTGCGCATGAATTCAACATGACTAAGAAAGAATGCTTCAAAAGAGAGAGAAGAAGACAAAGAGGTGCTTTACGTAACCCACTACTTGACACCATGAAAGTTATTAAGAAAACTGCAATTCTCATTAAGTCTAATCTAAAAATTACAGGGTATATTAACACAAGAAACCCTATACAAGATAAATACCAATAATACCCCTAATATATAAAATACATATACAAATATATCCTAACATATACTACTTCTAAAAGTGCCGTAACCTGAAAAGCTTTTGATCGACGATTTTACCCCCATTTAAATTATTAAAGACCTTTTTATCCTTAATGATTAACTTCTTATTTATTAAATCCTAATGTGTCATTATATTCATAGAACTTTGAAATGAAAAGGTTCCATTCTCCTCCTCCTTTTTTCCACTTCCCAACATGCATGCATTGTCTATAAATTTCATATTCTTCCGAACATGTTAAGCTGCAATTATTTGACCAATCATTGCATAGGAAATAGTAAAAATGTATTGTAAATTGTGAAAATTGCTTGGAAAAATGTGAAAATGCTAAGAAAACTGTACAAACACATTTCTCCATGCAATGATTGGCTTATTAATTGCAACTTAACATGTGCCCTAGAAAACCCTTGTCTTATTCTACAAGGTCTTTGCAAGGTATGTGCAGTTATTCTTCTACGAGTTCTTTTTTTCTCATGCACTGCACGAGTCATTCTACTTTTTATTTATTTATTTATTTATTTCTACTGATATCCAGTTATGAATTTTGAAATAAAAAATACCTATCTTTTATGAAAAAAATATGAAACCTTCATTTATTTATCTTTTTTTAAAAAATAATTAATATTATTTAAAAGTATTCCCGTGCAATGCACGTGTACTATATCCATAGACTTAAATACCGTTGATATTGGTGAATGGTAACGATACGAGATCTTGCAACGATTTAATTCTCGCATTTTATTGTTCGATATTTTGGCGTTTTGATGATATATCGTTAGACATCGCTAGTATCGAGATATGTCAAGTGTTGCATCATTTTTCTTCCATTTATTAAAGATATGCTGTCGAAATTTCGACAATATTCCTTGATATATCGACCACATGCTCTTGTCCACAGAAGAAGAAGAAGAGTGCAAATAAAATAGAATCAAAAAATCAAATGCACTTACTCACCTGATTATAAAAAATTAAATGCACAGCTATACACTGATACACAACAATTTGGCTTTTTATTTTTAATCTTCCCTTCTAAGCCTACAAAGCTGCTGCAAATAAAACACTTTATTAAAGCAACTACCTAATTTACTTTAATCTGTAAAGTCTACAAGGCTTCACATGGGTGTGTCATTGTTATTATATAAAACATACGTTATATATTATATTATTATTTGTCAAATATAGATAACATAAGCCTCATCTTGGACACGTGCTTTCATATATATCCATTGTCCTATTATATGTATAACATATATCCATTGTGTTCTGGGTCTCCTCGCAAATATTTATACATTATAATATTATACAATTTTGTAACATTTGAGTTTGACATGCCTAGCCAAAAAAAAAAAAAAAAAAAAAAAAAAAACCATTTGAGTTTGACATGCCTAGCTATAAAATAAAAAAAAAAAAAAAAAAAAAAAAAAAAAAGAAAGGTCCTAAAAAAAGGTTATAAATTTTACTGTATAATATATATCAATGTTCTTTGAAATTTAAATTTCAAATTGGTATAAATTTTTATTCTTTATTTAGTTCGTGGTGTAAGTTTTTTATACCCTACACAACACATGCTATAGTATATACATATAAATTGCAATATTTTGATACTAAATTGTGTATTAGAGTCTAAATCATTGTTTCACAGAGTTTCAATAAAAATATCCGTGTTTAACTCATAATATCCACCATATCTTTAAAACGATATCGATATTGTTGATATATCCAACGATATATATGATATATCCGTATTTTTGGACTCTCGATATATCCATCGATATCGATATTAAAGTCCTTGCTTATATCTAGTTCATTTAAATGAGTGAAACTTTTATGTCCCTTTCATTTCAGGTGTATATTTCTGTAACTTAGTAATGTATTAGGTATCCCTGGAAACTCTACACGATTCTTTGGTTGTAAGATTTCATCAAATGGTTGCTTGAGGAAACTTAGAAACATGTCCTATTGGCCTTAAAGGTGTTATGTGGCCATAGAAAAGGTGGACCTGTTTTGGTCTTAAAGTGCCATGCCATGCCAGAGCTAGATTTCTAAACTAATCTGCCTAATAATCTTTTTTATTTTATTTTATTTTTTATTTTCTAAGTATAGGCCTAATAATCTACTCATTCTCTTTATCCTATGTAATCTGGATTTTTTGTCTTAAATCACTTTAAATAAAGAAAGTCAAATCCAAAGCTTAATTCTCTCCTTGAATGTACCACCATAAAGATTTGATGCATTTCTGTTGATTTTTTTTTTTCAAAATTTTTTAAAATTAAGAATAATTTACAATTATACATATTTGATGTATCACTTTTTCGTCAGTAATCTAATGGTTATTGTGAATCCCCCCCTTTTTCCTCTATTCTTTGGCTTAGTTTTGAGTTTTGATGTAAAATATTTGTAGAAATTTTTTTTAGGTTCTATTTCCTCTCAAAACAACTGAAGCCTAATACCATTTCATTCAATTGAATTCACTATATTGTTTACTAGACTGATACTTTGTTTTTGTTTGTAACTTATACTTCTAGAATATGGTTCAGCTGAATGTAGGCCTATGAACCCCGAAAAGTGGCCCGCATGATTAAAAAGGAGTCGCCACCTCATTTTTTTTATAGAAAAGAGGAAAACCCTAATTAACAAAACAATGATTCCATGTTTAAAAAGGAAAGGCAAAAAAGTTTTTTTGGAAACCAAAGAATCTAGAGATTCGGAAGCTAAGTTATGATATGGGAAGGTTCTAGGCAAAGCCCATAGGTACCTATGTCACTCTAATTGGTCTCTTAGTTTAATTGGGCTAAATTAAAGTCTTGTTCACATACAAATCAACAAATATCATCACAAGACAGCATGTATATCATTAATCCATCCATCGACATAATCAAATAAAAGTGAAAATCGAAAAGAAGAGAAGAAAATCTAGGACACTTGGTATCCTAGGGCAGACTTGAACATCAATTGAGCGTTTACGTACCATGTATGAAAATACATGAATCAAAGTCCACGTAATTAAAAAAGAATAGGATTATAACCTAATATGGACTTATGGTAAAAACCTTAAGTTTCCTTATTTTAAAAGATAGAGAATTTAATAAATAAACCAAGTTAGGAATTAGGCAACTTCCAAAGATGGAAACTTTGATAAAAAGGCAATCTTTGATTGAAAGGAAACTTCCAAAACTTGGCAATTTTAATAAAAGACAATTTATTTCATAAGGAAACTTCTAGCAATTACCATAAATTCGTACTAGGAAATAACCCTAGGAGGGAGAAGGGAAAGAATAAGGAAAGAGAGTTGGGCACTTTCATACCCACTTACCTTGTACAATTATCTCTAAGCAATAGCTAAAAATTGGTAATAACAACCTTATTTGCAATAAGGCTCACACCTATTTGCACCTTTACACATGCTCAAAACCATGCTAAAACAATAAAATAAAAATCTGAATAGAATTATATCAAAGCTTAAACTCATCCAATAATCATGCAAACAACATTAATCATGGACTAATAAAAACCCTAATACCATATCCCAACTAAACATGCACAAAAACCTAGAAATCCACTAATATGAATGTAACCCTAGCATGATTCTATCATGAATGACATATATTAAACAACTATGATGAAAAACAACTAAAAAAAAAAACCTACTTTAAACATGCTACATGAAACTTGTATTAGTTAGAGAGCAAATAAGGATAATGGAAACCTTAATTTCACAACTATGCATTATAACCTATGAATTAACTCTAAAACATGCAAAAATCATCATGGATATCATTATTATCACATATATTACCTAATAGAAACATCAATCCATGATAAAAATTATAACAGTTGCATGCAATAAAGTTAACGTAAGAGAAAATCCTAATTTCAGCCTTAAGGGTTTAGAGTTTATACCGTTGTAGAGCCTCTTTCTTCATTGTAGAGAATCCTCTTTCCTCTTCTAATTGACCTGAAGAACCTCTCCTCAAGCCTCACACTCAAACTCCAGTTCTCCCTTAGAACACACACACTCTCTCTCTCTTAGAACTAAATTTAATGCATAAAAGTCTCTCCCCTCATGTTGAAATATAGTAGGGTATTTATAGAGTTTAGGTGGGATAAATTAATGGGTGGGATTAAAATCCTAAAAATTAATCCAAGGGTCATTAATAACTCTCTTGGGGTTCAAGGAACTCAAAGTTACCAAAAAATAGGAAGAAAATCGTCCAAAAGAGTTAAAGTTCGTCAAAATAGGAAGGGAATCCCTCTTTAGCAAAAAAAAGGAAAGTGGTCTCGGGTGACCACCTAGGGCTGGGCGGCTAGCCACCTGGGCCCAGGCGGCAGCCGCCCAGGCTTGGGTGGTCACCGGAGCCCGTCTTAAGATTTTGCCATATTTTGCTCTTATTTCCTTCCGAAAGTGTTTTTAGGTCAAATTAATTCCAATTTTGATGAAATAAAAGCCAAAACAACCGTGTTTTGATGGGAAACACATTTTTAAATATTTTAGTACCAAAACCCTTAACCATAGGTGCATGGTTAGGTTTTACAAAAGCGGTTAACCGCTATGCACTATTATTGCAAAGCATAGGCATGCACATAGGATTGAACCAAGTGTTTCCTAAACCAAAAGTAAACATTCCAAAACACTTTTAGAGATAAAATAAAGACTAATTAAAGTCAATTTGAAAAAAATTGATTGGTAATTATGAGTTGAATTGAGCCAACCCGAAATAGGTCTTTTAACCAACTTGAACCATTATGAGCTATTCTAACCGTAATCCATTAATTCATCAAATTGAACCTAGAAATACCTCATATGCACTAATATGAACTCCAATTGACAATTTGGAAATCATTTCAAGGTCAAATGAAAGGTTTGTGACCCAAAAGACGATTATGCCCCTCAAGTTACAAAAGTTTTTATTAGCCTTCAAGATCAACTTCAAGTTGAACCAAAATTCATACCCGCTATCCTTAGGACTCTAAAAACCTAATGCAAGTGACTAGACTAAAAAACAAAACAAAAACCTACATGGAATGACAAACCCTAGTAAGGAGGAACAAAATGGGGTGTGACAAGGCCAAAGTTAAGTGCTATTTTACATTTAGTTAAAATATTACCTTTGTTTTTTAATAAATAAAACATTTAGGTGTCACACCCCACCCTTTCACTATGCAAGATATTGTTCACTTTAGGTTATCCTTAACAGCTTTAAAACATGTATTGCTAGTTAAGGAGAAGATATTGTCTCAACCTAACCGACCTCATTAGGGCACACAACAGGGATTTTGCTTGATCTTGATGCATCTTTAGCTCATCCATTTTGGGCCGAGCCCTCGAGTCCTGGATCTTGAACCGATGCATGACGCATTTTAAAACCATGAGGGGTAACCCAAATGGATAATATAGGGGCCAGTAAAAGGGTAGGTTGTGAGTGTGACAAAACAAAATAAAACTGAAACCTACCTCACGGTGTTGGGGCTAACCCCATACATTGACTGTGAAGTGAGGTGAGGTACCAAGTCCATATACTTAGTCTCATATCACTTTGTTAGAGATGGTCATTAGGGTATATGTGTAGGCTCTCATCCTTAAATTGTAACAATGTGTATTAAAACCGTGTGGGTAACTCAAAGCGAATAATAACATTGCTGGTAAAAGGTTGGGGTGTGACAGAATGGATAGATTGCGCTGAGTCGCTGACTAACAGTTCAACAGATCAACAGTCCAATAGAGAGTCCATGCACCTTTATTGAGATTAATTCCATAAATCAATGGGTATACTTTCCTACGGTGATGGCAGAACCAAGGATCCACCTGTCCTGCCTACCCTTTAACCTAGACAATTTTTAGGCTTTCAGGCTTTCAGCCTTGTTGCTTGGCCATTCTTTCAGCCTAACTCCCAGGTCAATCTAAGAGCATCTCTGTGCGTGTATTTCAGTATATGTGTATGTATGTATGTATGTATGTATATTCTAATTGTGAATAGGATTGTTTGTTTTTGTGCCTCTTTTTTTTGTTTTTTTTTTTTTACCAACTTTTGAACGGTACTTGAGTGGCTGTCTGTTGCCTCTGTATTTAAATTTAAGATATTATGAACAATAGTTAAATAGTAGAAAAAGAGTAAACCTCATCATAGTTGTGGTCTCTATATTGCTTCTTCAGTGTTTTCAATGTTAATTCTTGCTTTTTACTTGTGTATATATATATATATTACTCCTTTGACTTGAAAACTTTTTGTGATGACACTCTTCTGATCACTCTAATATTAAGGGAATATATCACCCCTTTTCCCATTTTCATTAGCACAAATCTTTCCTTATTATGATGTGCTGCAAATGCTTATAGCTTATGATCTAGCCTTTTTTTTCCCCCTCTTGTTAACCCCTTTATGGAAGCAGGCGATCAGAAGCAGGTAAATCCAGGAGTATAAGAGGTATATGTGACCCTATATGCTTAGAAGCTATGGATGCCAACACGGGAGATTGGGTGGAAGATCCAGGAGCCATTGAGGGTGAGGACCTCAGCTGGATGGATGTCACAATCCCCAGTGAGAGGACTTTTGTGAGTCCTAGAGTGCAAAACAATGATGATTGTAATGCTAGTACAGATGATGGAGACAGTGATGACACTAAAGTTATTGATGGAAATGATGATTTGTAGTGCCTTTCTTATTGTTCCAGTACACCAATCTTCTTGTATCTAAATTATTAGAGTAATAATTGAATTGCTTGGAATCTGTTTGCAATTCTAGTTATGTTTTTGTGTATGCACCGCTGAGTGAACGAGAGCAATTCTAGTGTTTATCATTGGAGCTAAAACCTATAAAAGGATCCTGCTAACCTTACTTGTGCTTAGCTTAAGTTGGCCAGCTTCCCCATTTCCTCTTTGGATGGAAGGTTAGAAGGTGTTTCTAGGTAGGAAAGCAACAGAAAGAGCCCACGTAGCCATGGAACTTTAAGGGCCCAAATTTTCACTCAAGTCCCATTGGTGGAGTGTCATCTGTTGTCTCGTTGAAGTGGAGTTGATGGATGAGCTGTAAATTTGAAGAAGCCCATCCCTTGGCAGAAAGAAAAAGGAAAAAAGGAAACTCATACCTTCCCTTGTAAAGTTGAACCCATCTTCGAAAGGAACTTTTCTTTGTTTTAGGGGCGTGGTTAAGTTGTGGGATATGGCGGGTGTGATCGATTTTCGAACACTCATTTTGTATGTACAGTTAAACAGTGGGTGTGAATGTGTGATCAGTGAAATAAATGAATTGGAATATACAAGAAAGAGAAATTACAGGAGGAGATGAAGTGAGTAACTGGTGAGTCGGTGACAGAAAACCAACCCCAACCAGCAAAGAAAAACTTATGAACGAAAACCGTGAACAGTCCATGGGTTTTAATCAGAAGTTTTGGCCAAATTTTTGTTAAGTGTCAATCTTATTATATGTAGTTCTACTTTCATTCAATATTATTCTTTTTAGAAAAATTTGGTCTAATTTTGGAATTTTGATGTAGAGGAATAGCAGAGAATTGGTCTCTAATCCGATTGAGAAATCCTCTATTTCAATATGGGTTCCTGTCACACCTCAAACCCAAGTGATCGAGTTTGAAGGCACAACTAAACATTGCTATCTCAACCATTTATGTGATCAATAAAAATATTCTATTCATAATAAATTTCTAGCGATGAAATTTAATATACTAATAATCTCCAAAGATTCAATAATGTCATAATCATCAACAATAATTAAAATAATTAAAAAAGTTGTCTATTCAAATCTCATAACTCCAAACTTTAACAAATAACATTTAAAATGAGTCAAAAACCCTCTCATAAGAAAAGAAATCACTACAGAAACTAATACTAATTAATGTTCAATCTATTAGCTGTTAGCCCGATGTGCTGTAAGTCTCCACTCCACTCGGCCTAGCAATCTAATAGATTACTCATTTGAAAAATATGTTGTAAGGGTGGGTATAACATACACAAGAATAAGTCAAACTAACCGCACGAGTTTTTCATAAAAATATTTTTTGATAAATCATATGCTTGTAACCCCAATTAAATATTTTCCAATCGCAATTTTTCAGAATTTTCATATCAATAACAAATTTCAAATAAACATTTAAAGCTTTCAGATCAGAACGAATACATAAATATATTTTTGGTAACTCTAGCTAACCACACAAATGACTCAGACAGATTGACCCGAAGGTCCAAATGGTGTTCCTATCAAGAGGAGACTTAAATAGAGTATTGATACCAAAAATCAGTATTATCCCCTACTAATTAGGGCAGAGCATTGGAACAAAAAAGAACTAAAGGCCAATAACTTGACTCTTACTAACCAGGGCTAGACATAAGACAGTCAGATCAGAGTTTCAAATATAATCAATTTGGCTAAATATAATTTCAAATAATCAGTAAATTATATCTAACATTACTTGAAATGGAATACAAAATCATTTACTTGACTCATACAAATAAAATAGTAATGTTTGAATGGATATAAAAATCATTTGTGAAAATCATTTATTTAACAAATAAAGACATTTTTCATAAAATAGAATGGCATGTCATACTTCCACTTACCTCAAGTGGTAATGTAAAAATCCAAGTAATTGCCTCCACTTATCAACACTTAACTCAAACCTAAAATCAACGATTAATATTGCTATCAATAAATTATAGTCTAAGTTAATAAATGTCTTAATTTATTTAGTCTGACCCTCAACACAGTCCATTGTGTCAAGCACATCAAATTGGGGAAGATGAATTCAACTTGTGAAAATTCAACACCTACAGTTGTAGATACACTAATATACAAATGGGTTTGTACAGTGACCACGTTGGATTATTGGTTATCTTCCCACCCAACACCCACTCGTGTATCTAGGAAACATCTATTTTTTCTTTCTTTAACCAATGTATCTACTATATACATACATACATACATACATACATATATATATACATACATACATACATATATATATATATATATATATATATATATATATATATATATATAATTGAATTTCCCCAATTGTACGGTCAACATATAGCTATATAATCATATTATATTCCTTTCCAATAAATCCCAACTCTTCCTTTTTATCAAACCAAGGTTCCAACTTTATTATGACATATAGTCTTGAATAATTTTCGATTTCAATCTTTATGATCTATTCATAGTTTTATAAAACCCTAGTAATAATTAGAAATCTTCTAAAATTGACTCATAATAATAATAATCATCATCAGAAAATAAGTCTTTTTTGAGTTTTGACATTTAGCACTGGGGACTTTTCTTCCGATGAATAAGCTATTTCGAGTTTAATCTCTTAGGATGGACTATGTAAGGTTTTGTTTTGTTTACCTTTGTTTAGTATCAAAAAAGAAAATAAGGGGCAAAAAAAAAAGAAAAAGTATTTGGTTTCGCGCTTTCTCTAATTAGTGGATTTTAGAAAGTGTAGGTTAATTCCCTACATCAATACACATGGGAACTATACGTGAACATGTCCACCATTAGAGAGAAAGTATACGTGAACCTCTAAGGGTGCCTAAGTTTTGTGAAGGGGGAGGACTTAGTCAATGTTGGACTTGAACCAAAAAGCAGATGCGTGCCTGCCCACATTGAGCCAGGCCGGGTTGGGTAAGACCAACCCATGTGTGTTATTTTTTAAGCAAAATTTAATTTTTCAAATTAATTATCATTAAGAATCATATTCATTAGACACACCTGATCAATGTGTTTCTTGGCTGTTCTAGAGAGTCACTTCAAAGTCTATATAAACTTCATTTCGTACACAATTAAAGGTTGATAATTAAGAGTTAATTTTCGTACCATTAAGAGAAAGTATAAACACAGTGGGTTCGCTAGACACGGAGATTGCAGTGCTTCTTCTGTGTGTACTATCATTGTATCTTAAGAAGCAGACGTCTGAAAGACTCAAAGTACCAAGTGAGGGGCAAAATTTGTCTCAAAGATATAGCGTCAAACCCTAGCCTTGATCAATCTATTTCTGATTCAATCATCTTCTAGGTACTGTAAGTTTGTTAATTTTCAGAATTCATTTCGTTTTGTTTGTGATTTATATGCTTACTGTTTTAACAAAATAAAAAAAGTAACACTTATTTTTCTAACAACCTTAAATCTAACATCATTCACAATGGTGCAAACTGCAAAGCACACGTTCAATGCTCATATAGAGATTATCATAGATGCGGGCATTTCTTTTTCTCCAAATATTATAGATATATAGTGGAGGCTTGTGCAAGTTTATTAATAATTGTGTGAAGGGTACAATTCATGCAACAAAGATGGAGGACTCTTTTCCAAACTTCACTAATTACGTTGCACACAAAAAAAGGTGATCAAGGTTCTCTTGATGAAACCCACAAAATACATGTGTCACGAGTAGGCAAACCCATGCTCTTACCTTGTTCAATGTGGTCAGCCCAGTAATGAAAGCGTGTTTCCAAATTGCCTTAGGGAACCAAGTGAGTTTGTGCCATTCATTTTCCGGCCTCCTAATACGTACAACATTCCATGCTGAAGCAATAGTGAAGCTACCAAAATAAGAGGGAAGCCATTTGATCGAGTCAAAACCTATTGTGGTTCAGCAACATAGACACAAGCATGGTATCTACCATAATAAGAGGGAAGCCATTTGATCAAGTCAAAACCTATTGCGGTTCAGCAACATAGACACAGGCATGGTATCTTGTAGCTCTAATAGCTTTGAAGTAGTAGATTGGGCAATGCCAATTATTTTGAGAAATGATGGAGCTAATCTTCGAGTTAGTGGGGAGTGTTGCTGCATCATACATCAGACTGGCATGGGGCCAAAGGAATGTGGTTCCCTCATGCATTACCAATTTGGTGCTTGATAAGAGGACTAATATTCCATTATTTCTTCCACACCCACGAGCAATTAGAGGGAGCAGCAGTCTCCACTAGGGTATATATGTCAAAGCCTTCATAGCAATTGACACAATGAAATGATAAAGAATTGAAGCCAAAGTCTCCAATTCGTGACAGACCCTAGAAATCCTTGAATCCACTAGGAGAATAAAATAGAAACTCTCCGAATTTTATTAATCATAATCTTGAATTATTTATTTATTATTTTATTTTTCTTTTTTGTTAACAAGGTATATATATCTTTGACCTATAGGTGAGGCCACTTTCCATTATGCATCAGTAATGTTGAGGATACATCCATACCTGTAATCGAGAAAATAGCACCCCATCTACTTGACTATAATATACCACTAGTTAACTATATGTACCAAGGGCCCATTTGGTCGTCTAATTATATTGTATTCAAGGAATAAAATTTATTTTATTTTTTATCAATAAGGTTGGAACGTTTTCATTTCTTAATTAATTGACTAAATCAAAGCACTGTATGAGTCTTGAAATTCTAATTGATTTTGATTGAAACGTTAAAACAACGGCGTTTCCGGCCATTGAAATCAATTGAAACAGGAAAAAAAATATTTCTAAAGAAATATAGGTTTTTAAAAGTTTTGATAACTTCTTGTTTTTTTTTTTTTTTTTTTTTTAATGTGATGAAGAGAGGAGAATGACAACTACGAAGACCGAAAAGAAAAGAGAGAAATTTCAAAATAGTTTCCCTTTTGTTATAAATGCATACATGCATTAATGGATGACCACATCCATTCACTTGCCTTAACCCCCAATCCCTTTACTTTCCTATTTAATACGTACATGTAACCTGTGTTTTTGGTTCATGTACGTATACTTTCCTAAGCCTATAAAAAGGGGTCTTCCCTACATAGATTGTATAGAGATATGAAAATGAATTGAAATGAGAATTAATAGATTTCTCCCTATTCTATTGTACTATTTCTAGTTTTACTTTCATGCTATTTGCTTTCATTTTACAACACGTTATCAGCACGAGACTCTAGCCAACAGAGGAAACTAAGAATCTCCAGCTTGGTGATCAAGGTTACAAATTGCACATCAACAAAATATATAGGTACGAATTACAGATCTATTATTTGTTGTGTAGTTATATTCTGAAATGACAAATCTCACAAAACTTGAATTTTCTACGCTTGATATTTCAGGTAATAATTATTTATCATGGATCATTGATGCTGAAATCCATCTCAATGCAATGAATCTTGGAGTTACTATTAAAGAAGGAAATCAAGCATCCCAGCAGAATCGCGCAAAAGTAATGATTTTCCTTCGCTATCATCTTCATGAAGAGTTAAAAACTGAGTACCTTATGGTAAAAGATCTCTTAACGCTGTGGAATAATTTAAAGGAGAGATATGAGCACCAGATGACCATAATCTTCCCAAAAGCTCGTTATAATTGGATGCACCTGAGGTTGCAAGACTTTAAATTTGTTAGTGATTATAACTCCGCACTTTTTAAAATTAGCTCACCATTAAAATTATGTGGAGAAAAAGTCACTGATGAAGATATGTTAGAAAAAACGTACACTACATTTCATGCCTCAAATGTGCTCCTGCAGCAGCAATATCGAGAACGAAGGTTTACAAAATATTCTGAGTTAATATCATGTCTTTTAGTGGCAGAACAAAATAACGAGCTTTTGATGAAAAACCATCAGTCTCGTCCGACTGGTACAACACCATTCCCTGAAACGAATGGAACCTCATTTCATGGTCGTGGACGTGGAAGAAACCGTGGTCGTGAGCGTGGCCATGGTAGAAACAACTATCGATACCGAGGGGGACATACTCAGAGCTCTTCAAATAAAAATGACACACGAAACCACCAGAAATGGAATAATGACACACAAAACCACCAGAAGTGGAATGACACTAAAGAAAAGGGCAAAGGTTTACTAAATAAACCTCCAACAGACTATGAAGATAAGTGTTATAGGTGTGGCATGAAAAGACATTGGTCACGTATTTGTTGTACAGATAGACATTTTATAGACCTATACCAAGCCTCCATCAATGAAAAAGGGAAAAATATTGAAACGAACTTTACTTATCATAGTGATCCAGCAGATCCTATAGATTGTTTTGATACTCCAATTGGAGTAGACATTACTCATCTTGATGCTGCTGATTTTTTTGAGGATCGTAGTAGGAAAATTGATCATCTAATCGGTAATGGAAATATTCATACCAATTAACATATTTTCTACCTTATTATGTTCTTGAATGTTATTTCCAAAATGTTTTATTTGTTGTGCTTATAATTTTTTTTTCTGTTACTTTAAATTTCCTTTTAAGGTAGTTAACTTTAATATATATTTTGCATATATATAGAGGCATGGGTCATATTGATGGATTGACTAATTTCAAGATAATTGGTGAAGATGTATGTCTGGTAGACAGTGCTACAACGCACACAATCCTTAAAGATAAAAAATATTTCCAAGATTTATCATTATTCAAAGCTAATGTCAATACTATATCAGGTTCGTCGAATCTAATTGAAGGCTCTGGTAGAGCAAATGTAATATTACCAAAAGGAACAAAAATTTGTATTGACAATGCTTTATATTCTACCAGAAGTAGAAGAAATTTACTTAGTTTTAAAGATTTGCGTCGTAATGGTTATCATATTGAAACCACTAACGATGGTAATGGGGAATATCTTTATATTACCTCAATGATTTCGGGCCATAAGCTCATATTGGAAATATTGCCTGCTTTCTCTTCTGGGTTGTATCATACAACTATAACTACAATTGAAACACATGTGGTGATGCACCAGAAGTGCTCTGGCCCAAAGATCTTTATGATTTGGCATGATCGTCTTAGACATCCGGGATCAATAATGATGCGTCGAATTATTGAAAATTCACAGGGACATCCCTTAAAGAACCAGAAGATTCTTTTACCGAGTGATTATCTATGTACTGCATGTTCTCAAGGTAAACTAATAATTAAACCATCCCCCTCAAAGGTAGTAGTTGAATCTCCATCATTTTTACAAAGAATTCATAGGGATATTTGTGGGCCAATTCATCCACCATATGGACCATTTAGATACTTTATGGTTTTAATAGATGCATCCACTAGATGGTTACATGTTTGTTTACTTTCTACTCGGAATGTCGCATTTGCTAGACTTCATGCTCAAATAATTAGGTTGTGGGCACAATTTTCTGATTATCCAATTAAGTCAATACGTTTAGATGATGCAAGCGAATTTTCATCCCAAGCATTTGATGATTATTGCATGTCTATTGGTATTGATATTGAACATTCTGTTGCTCATATACATACTCAGAATGGTTTAACTGAATCATTTATCAAAAGACTTCAATTGATTGCTCGACTTTTACTTATGAGAACTAATCTACCTATTTTTGCTTGGGGACATGCTATATTACATGCTGCATCATTAGTTCGAATTAGATCAACTGCATACCATAAATATTCTCCATTACAACTTGCATTTGGTCAACAACTAAATATTTGTCATTATCGCATTTTTGGTTGTTCTGTATATGTTCCTATTGCACCTCTCCAATGTACTAAAATGGGCCCTCAACGTAGACTTGGAATTTACGTTGATTTTGATTCTCCATCTATTATTAGATACCTTGAACCTCTAACAGGTGATCTCTTTAAAGCACGTTTTGAAGACTGTCATTTCGATGAATCAGTCTTCCTACCATTAGGAGGAGAAAAACCACAGTTAGAAGTACATCGGAAAATCACTTGGAATACTTCGACGTTATCTCATTTTAATCCTCGAACAAATCAATGTGAACTGGAAGTTCAAAAGATCATTCACTTGCAAGGTATTACAAATCTATTACCTGATGTATTTACTAATAGTAAAAAAATAGTAAAATCCCACATTCCGGTTGCTAATATTCCGGCACGGATTGAAGTCCCTACAGGACAACAAGTTAATATAGCATCAAATGAGTCTAAGACACGCCTGAAGCGTGGAAGACCTGTCGGTGCAAAAAAATAAAAATCCCCAGAAGAGAAAAGCACAAGGAAAAGAAATTAGTGCTCCTGAAGAGGCCATACCTATAGAACAGGCAATTGATCCATCCAAATTTTATGAACGAAAATCTCCTGAAAAAGAATCCCCTGAAGTAGAATCTCCTGAAGAGAAATCTCCTAAGAGTTATCCCCTGAAGAGGAACAGGTACCTGAAAATAATGAGATCTCGATAAATTATACAAGTACAGGAGAAATATTGGATAGGAACAAAATTGTTGTCGATAACATATTTTCCTTTAAAATTGCGCTTGATATTACCAGAAGTAATGATGAAATTGAACCACAAACCGTCGAAGAATGTCGACGTAGAAATGATTGACCAATGTGGAAAGAAGCAATTCAAGCAGAGTTAAACTCACTTGCAAAACGTGAAGTATTTGGACCTGTAGTCCAAACACCTGAAGATGTAAAACCTGTTGGATACAAGTGGGTATACATACGAAAACGAAATGAGAAAAATGAAATTGTGAGATACAAGGCACGACTTGTAGCTCAAGGTTTCTCGCAGAGACTTGGTATTGATTATGAAGAAACATATTCTCTTGTAATGGATGCAATCACTTTCAGATATTTGATTGGCTTGGTAATAACAGAAAATTTAGATATGTATTTAATGGATGTGGTTACAGCATATTTATATGGATCACTAGATAGTGATATATACATGAAAATCCCTTAAGGATATAAAATGCTTGAAGCATATGATCCAACATCCCGAAGTATGTATTCTATCAAGTTACAAAGATCTTTATACAGGTTAAAACAATCTGGGCGCATGTGGTACAATCGCCTCAGTGAATATCTATTGAAAGAAGGATTTGAAAATAATCCAATTTGTCCATGCATTTTTATTAAGAAATCAGAATCTAGATTTGCTATTGTTGCCGTATATGTTGATGACTTAAATCTTGTGGGGACTCCAGAAGAGCTCACAAAAACCGCCACTTATTTAAAAAATGAATTTGAGATGAAAGATCTTGGCAAAACAAAATTTTGTCTTGGACTACAAATTGAACATTTTTCAAATGAAATTCTTATACATCAGTCAACATATACAGAAAAAGTCCTGAAGCATTTTTATATGGATAAAGCTCATCCTTTGAGCACTCCAATGGTTGTTTGGTCACTTGATATAAAGAAAGATCCTTTTCGTCTTCCAGAAGATGATGAAGAAATTCTTGGTCCTGAAGTACCATATCTTAGTGCAATCGGTGCTTTAATGTATCTTGCAAATTGCACACGACCAGACATAGCCTTTTCAGTCAACCTACTAGCAAGATACAGTTCTACACCAACTCGAAGGCATTGAAATGGTATCAAACATATATTTTGATATCTTCGTGGAACAGCTGACATGGGATTATTCTATACAAGTGAATCAAATCCGCAGTTAGTTGGATATGCAGATGCAGGTTATCTTTCTGATCCACATAAAGGTCGATTACAAACTGGATATTTGTTTACATGTGGTGGCACTGCTATTTCATGGAGATCTGTCAAGCAAACTATATCTGCTACATCCTCAAATCACTCAGAAATTCTTGCAATTCGTGAAGTAAGTCGAGAATGCATTTGGCTGAGATCAGTAATTCAACATATTCGAGAGAAGTGTGAACTATCCTTAATAAAAAATAGTCTAACAATACTATATGAGGATAATGCTACTTGCATCACACAAATTAGAGGAGGTTATATAAAAGGTGATCGTACCAAGCACATTTCACCAAAGTTTTTTTTATACTCATGAGCTCTAGAAGAGCAGTGATATTGATGTTCAGCAAATACGTTCGAGTGATGATTTTTCAGATTTATTCACTAAAGCACTTCCGACAGCAACATTCAAGAAGCTAGTACATAACATTGGAATGCGTCGATTCAAAGATCTTTCTGGAAAAATTATTGATTGTTGAAACATCCTTATGAGGGGGAGTTATTAACAAGATAGTACTGCTATGCAATGTACTCTTTTTCCTTCGCTATGGTTTTGTCCCACTGGGTTTTCCTAGCAAGGTTTTAATGAGGCAGTTCCTTAAACGTTCAGTACTATTCTAATATACACAAGAATATTGTACTTTTTTTCCTTCGCCACTAGTTTTTTCCCACTGGGTTTTTCCTTTGCAAGGTTTTAACGAGGCATATTCTTAGTGTGTGGTCATCCAAGGGGGAGTGTTATAAATGCATACATGCATTAATGGATGACCACATCCATTCACTTGCCTTAACCCCCAATCCCTTTACTTTCCTATTTAATACGTACATGTAACCTGTGTTTTTGGTTACATGTACGTATACTTTCCTAAGCCTATAAAAAGGGGTCTTCCCTACATAGATTGTACAGAAATATGAAAATGAATTGAAACGAGAATTAATAGATTTCTCCCTATTCTATTGTACTATTTCTAGTTTTACTTTCATGCTATTTGCTTTCATTTTACAACACCTTTCCCTAAGGTTTTTTTTTTTTTTTTTGGGGGGGGGGGGGTATAATGGAGTAGTGTCCAAATTCTTATGGTGGACTGCCCAACAAAATTCCACAAAAGAGGACTAAGGAGATGGAATTTAGTAGTTGTATTAATTTTAAATAAATAGTCGGTATTTATCCCAATAGTTAATGTGTTTATTGAAAGAATATTTAACAAATCCGTATGATTAATAGTACTAATACTTGTGATTAATTATGGGGCTGCAATCGAACCAATTCTCTCGTTAATAGTTTCTGAACAAGTTCAGTAAGGTTCAACTTGAATTCAATCAATTATTAAACTAAGCCAAGTTTAAACCTAAATTTAAACTTGTTTAGTCAACAAGCACTGAAATGGACCAAAGCCCAGCTCATTTATTGTTTGCAGCAAGTGTTCGATATTATATTAATTTATGAGTTTTTTTTTTTTTTTCTCCTTTAAACTTAACTTTAATAAATTTGTCTTTACCTATTAAAAAAAAAAGGGGGGGGGGGGGGGGGTCATTGGTTATTGTAAATATTTCTCACTGGGGACATAATTTGTAGCCGGAAACCCAAATTCACGAGCTCAAGCCAAGCTCAAACTCCAGCTCGAGCTTGGCTTGTTAAGGTTAATCAAGCCAAGCTAGAGCCAAGCCCAAGGTATATTAATTTCTACCAAGCCAAGCCTGATCACAATATTTGAACCTGTTAAAAACTCGGCTCGATTGTAAGCAAAAAAACTTAAGCCTAATAATTCTAAAGCTTAGCTCATTTGGAGTCTTACTTGTGAATCATTTAACTTTTAGTAGTATTAGAACCATAACTTGCTGATGGTATGTCTGGTAGCTTAGTGGCATTCGTCTCACTCGTTAATTAAGTGAGTGATGAGCAATCTCGGATTCAAGTTTCTGAAAAAGCAGGGATATTCATTTGTTAATAGGAGGGTTAGCGATAAGGATAAATCTTACTAGTTATCCAAAAAATAAAAAAAATCGTTAGAACCAATGTTTTGAAGTTTATATCAATCCAGATGCGTATGTATATAAGTCTCATAAACACATTCAAGTAATCATATAATACACTTATTTTAACATATATAAACTTTGTTCTATGTTTCCAAGCGTTTCCATGATCATAATAAAACTTTTATTTTAACATATAAAAATTAAAGTTATGTTTGGATAAGAAATTTTTAGGTGGATAAAGAACTTTTAGGTGGAATTTGTTTTTGAAATGGAATTTGTAAAAATTTTATATGGAGTTTCTTTATAAAAATTTTACAAATTCTATCTCAAAGACAAATTCTACCTAGAAATTCCTTATCCAAACATAACGTAAAGAGAATGACAATAACCATCATAAATGAGAGTGAAAATTCAAAATAAAAATATTTCTTAAATTTTTAAAATTGATTATATATCATAATTATAATGATGATTCTACAATTTCTAAATGACCCATTAAAAATCTTTTAATTCTCGTCTGGACAACCAAAAGAGGCCCCAACCATTTAATTCATAGGTCCCCTAACATTTTCAAGTACACAAGAAAACAATTATTAGATCTTCCGTAGAGAGTCAGAACCCTGGCCTATCTATTTAATTATTGGTAAATGATACCTGGCACATAGGATCGAACCCTGGCCTAATCTAAATTAATTATTGCTCAATGCTACCTGCTCTCCTCATGATTTGATATAATTATACATCATCACGGAATATTCAATCTCTTAAGAAATTATTAAATGTAACAATAAAATAATCTTGCTACTCAATCATTTTGATTGGTTGTTAAGATGCTAATAATTGATCAGTCAAAAACTAATTCAATTACCATCAAACCTTGTGGCCTATCGGTGGTACTTGGATGGTTTGGGTTTGGGATACCATTAGGTTTAGGAATATAGGAGTTGATTTCTCTCCATTGTTATTAAAAAATAAAAAAAAGAAAAAACAGAAAAAGAAAAAGCAAAATTAATTAAGTAATTTTTTTAACAAAAAAAAAAAAAAAAAAAAACCTAATTCAACTAAACTCTTTTTTCTTGAAGACAAATGTCAATTTAAAAGGTTTGACATTACTAAAAGTGATGATAGTCATATCATAATTACTAAAATAATAGAGAATGAATTTTTCTCCACGCCATCAATATTTTTTTGTGGTCATGATTTGGTTGTCATATTTTGTCATGTTAGAAGTGTCATTTAAAACCCCACAATCCCATCTTCTTTTACTCCTATTGCCCGTGACACCATGTGACCGTGTCATAATTGCATACAATTTTCACTCTTAAAATAGAGTCCAAATAGTGTGAAAAAACTAATGACAGGTGCGTAGACAAATGCCTAAACATGTGGGCTCTATGTGTTTAAATGGACTAATATTGTCCACATGTTTGGATGTCAATCATTGCTTTTGCAACACATATGTCCTTCTTCCTCATTTTGTTTTTTAGCAGTGCTACACCACTCAACTCATTTACCCAAATTTATTTGCCGAATAGATGTAGAGGTATTGTAAATCGATATAGTGTGTCACATCTGCTGCCACCTCATGCCACTGCACTTATCTAGTAAGCTAAACAAGTAGATTTTGATAAAAAGTTGGGCTCCCTATTATTTTCCTTTTTTTTTTTTTATTCTTTCAAGTGCTCTACGCACTGAGGGAGGAAAATTAGCCCCTTTGTACCCCTAATTTCAGCTCATCTTTAGTCCAGTCTGACAAAATTTTTTCGAGTCTATTCAAGGCTAAGAGAGGCTTCATTTCAAGTGTTGGGTTGTCCAGTATTGGCCCCTTCTATGATGTTCTTTGCAGGACAATATATAACCGATAGTGATGAGGTTTTTGTTAGAAAATATGTGATTTTCTTTAAAGCTTTAAAACTTCGAACCACATACGTGTGCACACCTTCATAGCCCACCTCGATCCGGATCAGCCGGCCGTGTTGTGATGTGGCGCATGACGTAGCACACGAGTGACTTAATGGCCTATTTATATGAGTTTATTTCATTTGACCGTTGGACCTTAATTTCTATAATTTATGGGTGTCCGTTATTAGCCGTTGGACTTTTATTTCATATTATTAATTGGGCTGTTATAAGAATCATTATGATATTTATTTTGGGCCTTTATTAGCCCAAACCAATTTCAGCATTTTACTAATATAAATAGTGGGTTTCTCTACATGAACAAAGGGGGTTTTTACATTGTCTTCTCAATCTTTTTCTACTATATTTCTCTAAGAATTTTATTCAGTTATTTTATATTTTGTATTTACGGGCAACTGATCGTGGACGGGTTCACTATACTCTTCTTGTGGACGTACCCATAGAAGAGAGAGTTGCGAGCTTTGGGGTTGTATCTTGGAGGTCCTATCGTCCGCCAGAACCTGTACGTAGGGAGGCGATAGTTCCTTTAGGACAGCGTGATCTCACGTGCCTTCCTACAAGCCAGCTCTTCTTACTCTTTTATTTAATTTTAATTCAATATTTCTTGTGTTGATTTTTGTTAATTTAAATTATGATTATTAAGAGATTTATCCGTGTTCAATTTTATTGTATTTGTGATTTCTTAATTTGTGTTATTAATTGTATTCATGTTTAATTTGAATAAATATTCTATGACGAATTTCACAATATCCACAATTATCCCCTAACAGTTTTTCCCGAGTAATCAAGAAAGTATAGTTATCTTCTACGTTTTTGTTTTTGTTTTTGCTGGGGGAGTAATCTTGTATGTTTAGTTCCCTCTAATTATGTTCAGAGAAGATATCTGGTAGTTCTACCAATTGATTTCGTAAGTGCCCGTTTGGGCATTTAAATGAAAAATAAATAATTTTAGCATATTTTACATTGTAATGAAGGTGCAAATCCAACTTCTTCAAGGAAAAACAATTCAAGCAGATAATGTCTGTCATCCCAACAAGATCGAGTGGAAATTTAAAATAATAGCATTTTATGAATTTTAAAAAATTGATCCTATAACATCAACCAAATAGGCCCTATAAAAAATTGATTCTATAAAATAAGGGGCTGTTTGGCAAACCTAAAAACCTGGCCAATTTTTGGTCAGTTTTGATTTCACATTTTTTGTTAAATCTCTTTTCCTTGCTAATTAGTTAAATTTCGTTATGAAAATAAGGCATAAACATAATTTTTTCAAACCAACTGTAACTTGGTTTATTTAAAAACTAGATAATAGTTATGGATCAGACCTAATTTGATTCAATTTTTTTAAGTTTCCAAACAGGCCCTAAGCCATGTGATTCATCATATTCCCAACAAATCTTTTGAAAAAAAAAATTAAAAAGAAAAAACTTTTTTAGTAATTTGGTTTGGGGCCTCTATTGGCACCCCAAGACTTGCTTGGCATTCCTGAACCCCTTGTGGTTTTTTAAGGTTTATGAAAAAGATAAAAAGGTTTTCATGAAAACTAATCACGGAGACCTTTAGAAATATCATTTTGAATAATTTTGTATAAGAAAGTTTTTCTAAAACTTGTCATTTAAATGGACTTTTTTTTGCCATTTACAGTTTCTTTTTCACTAAAAATCCAAAAAATCCACCCAAACAACAATTTTTGAAAAAACTTTCTTCAATAAAATTGTTCAAAATGATGTTTTTTATTGAATTACGTGATTAGTTTTCATTAAACCTTTTATATTTCTTATAAAACCTTGAGAAACAATAGAGGTTAGAGGTACAAAGCAAGTCTTGGGATATCAATAGAGGCCAACCTTTGGTTTGTACACATTATTATTAATTTTGTCATAGACTAGGTTCAAGCTTGTTTGATCTAGCATATGCATTTCCACTTTTCATGCCCCCAAGGTTGTGATGCTGATGTGGGCTGGCCTAGCCCAAGGCACAGCCTTGGTTGTAGAAATCTTACGGCTCGTTTGGATAAACTTTTATTTCATGTTTTTTACTTTTAAAGGTAAAGAAATTAAAATATATATATATATAGTTATTTATAATGCAAAATTTTGATAATTTTAAAAGTTCAGGTAGCAAAGATTTCATACTTTCTCAACCTTTTAAAATAACTTTCAAAATTTTTTGCATTCGAAACTTTCATTTTTTTTCACTTTTGAAATTAAAAAATAGGAAGTAGAAGCTTATCCAAACGAACCCTTAGAAATTGTCATCTCCCTCCTTTTTCATATTTACTTTCATGTTTCCTTTATATGATTGGATTACATCCCCATTACAAAAAATAATTGAGAACCCACCATAAGATGAGGCCAATTGTGCGCACTCAATTTTAAAAAGATCAATTCGATCAAATGATATAGGCCTTCTTAATATAAGTCCAATTTATCTTTGTTATATACTCCCAGTCCCATGAAAATAAACCAAGTTTGACAAAACAAGAAATTTAAGAAAAATCATGATTTCATTAACTAGTCACTTATTAAACTCCATCTTTCTAAAAATACCCTCCCCTCCTCTGGTTAGTATTGGGTTTTGTGTTGAAAGTAATTATTAAATAACAAAGGGTAATATAAGAAATTTCAAAAATTTATGATTTGATTTTTCAAAATGGACAAACATTTTGGGACAAAAAAAGTAACAAAAATGGCCCATCTTTGTGGGATGGAGGGAGAATTTAAATATAACCCTTTCTGATGGTAACTTTTTCTTTTAAAAAATAGTCAAAACTGTGGTCACTTTTCAAATAATGTGTTGAAAGTGAACTAATTAAAACTTTTTTCCTTTTAGACTGATAGTTAGGGTAATTAACGCAATCAATGGGACATAGTATTTGGTGAGTTTCACATATGTATTAGAAATTAGAATTTGTTACGGAATGAATACATGAATAAAGAGAAAAATACTTTATGACGTTTTAATTGGAATCTACTTATTTTAGCCGGGTTGAGTTTTGCCAATGCCAACTTTTAATTCCTTAATCTGCGAGGGTTGCTTAGATGGTAAAATATCACAACTCAAGAACTTTGTAAGTCATGAGTTCGAGTTTTCACCTCCTAGCTTCACTATTGGATGCACGGATTTGTGGGTGATTTGTGCATAACTGGAGATTAGTCTGAAACTAATGACTTAAGATACCAGAACTCATTTGGCTAAAAAATAAAAATTTAATTTTTTACTATGATTTATCTAAATGACAAGCTTCATCTTTAGTAGGCCCGAAGGATTAGAATACATTACGATTCCACCTGATATGGTTACAAAATTTCTATTGCCGATCACATGAATATTTAGAGAAAGACCATGTTTGTTTGGTTGGAATGGAATGGGTGGGAAAGGAATCTAATTCCCTGCTTAAAATAATTTGGAATAGAATAAGATTAAAATAAACATTGCAGAATGAATATCATTATAATTGACTACTAATGCTTGATTCTATTCCCATTTAATTACTTCATTCCAAAAATGTTGTTTGGAATGAATTGAAATGAGATTTCATTCCATCCATTCTATTCATTCCATTCCAACCAAACAAACATCAGACATGTCCAAAGTATTAACGAGGCTAAGAAGTGATTAGACATCTGCAAACATAGGAAGAAGAGCTTAGGATCTATAACGGACGCAGGGAGGAGAGGACTACGTCTTGGAGGGAGCTATCTCTTTGCATGGCAGCTTTAAACTCATCGAAGGTGACTTTGCCATCACTGTTGGCATCCATTCTATCGAATATTTCATCCAATTTCCCGGGTTCTGCGATATCCGCTGGAAGGCAGTCATCAGGCAGAGCCTGCACAATACGATCAATGGCTTTTCCTATTACCACCGGTAGCAGTTGAAAAACAAAACTCAGCATGCATGTGAGATGATTTTATGGAAGATCAAGGGAAGAGACATTACTCTAAGCATGGATGCTACTTCTTCCTTGGTGATGCATCCAGACCGGTCTGTATCATACATCTGATGACCAAATAAACAAACAAAAAAGGGATAATTAGCACTTCTTCATGGGTTCCTTACTCCAAGGTTTTTCTTTATAATGGGCTGTTGGAAAACTGGGAAAAAAGATCTTGCAATTTCTTCTGTATGCATGCCCTTTTGTTGTGTTATGAGTGAGGTTTTGTGGTTTTCCATCTTGGATGCAGTAATCAAGATCGATAAGAAAAATAAGATTGAGAGATTTCCTCTTGAATATGTACAGGCGTCAAAGATTGCTAAGAGTATTTTGTCAACACATCATAACGGAAGACTGGTTGTTCAGGGTGACATTAAGACGTACATTTAGCTTTTCCTTCCTTTTTTCCCCTTACCCTCTATTTGGTTCCTGGATTCTACCAAGGAAAAAAGAAAAGAAGGGAAAAAAAATGTGGAGGAAAGAAAATGAATAGAAAAGATAAAATCATATTAAATCAAAATTATTCCAATTATTCTTTTTCTTCTAATTTTCCATTGCAACCAATAAAGAAAAGTAGAATTCCTTATATTTTATTTTTTTTCCATGATAAAATCCACAAACCAAATAGAGCCTTACTATTTTTTATTTTTCCGGACAAAAGAGAGAGTAATAGAACGGCATGACTGACAGTTTTAAGTGGGAACAACCCCTTGAATCGGTGTAAAAACGCCAAGGGACAAAAGCTTTCTCCAGTCTTCACGGCAATTAACCAAATAGAGCATCAAGGTAATTTACATTGGTTGCTTGATTTTACAATAAACGTACCTTTTAAGGGTCCTCAATGCACGTTGATACATTGCCTTGCACATATAAGGGGTATGTGTGTGTGTGAGAGAGAGAGAGAGAGAGTTTAGTAATTGAGAACAGAGAGAAGAGTGCACCTGGAAGCACAGACGAAGAGCATCCTCTCCCTGTGAATTCTTGAGACTGGAGAAACCACAGAGTATCTCTCTCATATCAACTGTCCCATCACGGTTGTTGTCAAATAGATCGAAGATACGGGGAGCTAGAGGAATTAGTGACGACATTTTCATGGCTTTCAGCACCTCCTCAAATTCAGATAAAGTGGCATTGTCACCTTTAGCACATCTGCACTTTGCCAAAAAGGTATTCTCCATCAAAATCTGAAATCTAGGACTGGCAATCAGACAAGCTCCAGCTCATGTGAGCTTGATTGAGAACAGGTAGAATCTAAAAGCTTGTAATGAAAATCCAATCTCATCAGACTCGTCAATTTTAGACCAATCCCGCTCTCAAGTTCACCAGGCTTGAGCTTGTTTGATCACCACTCAATCTGAAATTTTGGCAACTGATGTAGTGTTACAGTAACATATGCAACATTTTCCACAAGACAAGTTAGAGGCATGGATTTGCCTTTGGGTACTCACAATTTCTTGAAATTTATTTGGAGATTCTCAAGTTCCTCCGGGGTAAGGTCATGTGACCCAAGTAAAGATTTCAATTTTTTTGTTCTCAAGAAGATTGTGCTGCTCCACACGCTAGCTATTGCAGCGGCACGGAATTTCCGCCGGGCATTGAAACTCTGCAGTCGTGAGACGATCTCAGCATCCATTTGATCCTGCTTGGCAGAATCACCTATGACCCACGGGTGATTGAGAAGCTGTATGAAGATTTAGATTCAATCAAATTTATTCAGAATCATTTCTCAAATCTAGATTTTCCTAGTGCTAAATGCAGCCCTCGTCATATATCCAGTAACTATATTTTAGCTTAGATACTCCTGTTAATTATTATGCAAATGGATTTGGGAAGAGCATAGCATACCTCTTGAGCAGTCATTCTCTTGTGAGGATCAACTGTCAGGAGACTGGAAATCAATTGCTTCGCCGATGGGGTTATCTTCTTCCAAGTCTTTTCGTAAAAACTGAAGTCTCCCTGCACATAAACCATTCTCTCTTGAAATCAAGCAAACAAGTAATACTAAATTATTACATATAGATTATGAATTTTAATAAGCTTAACATACGGCAATTATCATTTGCTGCTTTTGCCGATTCGACTGGGCAATGAAAGGTGGATACCTGAAATATTATGGAATAATATCATTAATCCACAAATTGTAGAAATTGAAACTTGTAAATTGAGATATCAAGGAAGAGTAGTGTTGCATAGAAAGAGGGAAATCCCGTAGCCGGGCCATTTTGTAATTCCCCAAAATAGCAAAGGTATGAAAGAAAAATTCTTTCAACTATCTGAATTGGAATGGTGGTTTAAAGATTCCAAATTTTCTTTTCTTTTTCTGCTCTCTTATAAAGAATTGGTTGCCAATTAGGAAAAGAGCCATGTATGTCCATGCTCTATATCATAATGTTGTAAATTTAGGCAGCTAAGCTATAAAGAATATGCATAGTTGTGACTAAGGCGGGTATTTTCATCCGATTTCCTGGAAACTGGCATGCCCAAATATAAAAAAAGAGGAGGTGACTTTCATGAATTTTAAATGTCAGATCTTTCATAAACAGAGTAATCATATTCTTGTGGTACTAGAAGGACATTGATGGGGCTTTTCTAATACCACTCTAAAGAATTAAATACTTTGCCATACACCGATTGAACAAAATCTAACTAAAAGAAAATAAAAATTCTAGAAATTTCAGAAATAGAAATTACATAAAGAGGAAATGATTTGTGGTAATCCTATATATGTAAGAGGTTGAGTTTGTGTGGTTATTGTAAGATTCCAAGTTTTCTTTTCTTTTCCTCTAAATCTTTGCCTCCTTTTGGATCTCAGAAAGTTTGAGGGAATGAGAAGGAGAAATGCTTAAGAATGAAAGTCATTTAACACACACACACACACAAACAAAAAAAACAAAAGAAGAAGAAGAAGAAGAAGAAGAAGATCGAGCTTTTTAGGCATTTTCCTATCCTTTCCCTTCTTTTTCCCCGCACTTTATGAGATCCAAACGGGACCTTTGGGCAGTCGAGTATATTTAGGGATAGGATATATATCCTGGAAAATTGGTTGACATACCCAGAGAGAAGGATATATAAGATTACTCCCAAAGACCACATATCACTTGCAGAAGAAATTCTGCCCTGAGAAAGAGCCTCTGGTGAGACATAATCTATGGAACCAAACAATCCAACAACCGGGTCGGTGAACTCCTCCACAGAACTCAGTCCGAAGTCCATGATCTTCAAAGGAGAATCCTCACTAGTATTCAAGAAAAGACAGTTCTCTGGCTTCAAGTCCCTATGGACAATATTGGCCTGGTGAAGAGCCTGCAACCCACTCGCGATTTGCCGAACCACAGCAGCTGCACCAGCCTCTGAGTACCTCTCCTGAGCCACAATCCGGTCAAACAGCTCACCACCAGAACATAGCTCCAGTACGAGGTGAACTCCACTGGTGTCCTCGTACACATCATAGAGGTTGATCACATTTGGGTGGGGGGCAACGTCTTCTACTATTTTCCTCATAACCAATATTTCATTTGTCAGCAAGGCATCCGATATGGAAACCTGCTTCCACATTGGAAAAGACATGGAAGCTACGCCTTTACCACCCCGCTGAAGACCCGACGACGGATTCGTTGTTGATCCAAACCTTTTCAGTGTCTTGATGGCCACATGGGTTTTGTACTCACTTGACTTGCTTATACCCCTTCTCACAACTGAGAATCCTCCTCTCCCTAGAATGTCTGAAACTTGGTATTCATCTGAGAGTCGTCTTGTTTCCTGCCCCATAATAATAACAATAATATTGAAATTCCCACAGACCCAAGAGCTGTATTCTCTGGGATTGATGATTTGCAAGGAAAGATGTGATAACTGAGAAGGGAGAAGAAGACAGGTTTGTTCATTCAATGAAAGGAGAAGACAAGTTTGAGAACGCGGATTGGTATGACACGGATTGACATCAGCATATCAATAGTTGTGCATTAGTTTATAGTGTAGAATATTAATGATAATTAAGATAGAAACGAGGGAATAACTCTAGGGGATACATGTTAAGAGAGAAGAGACAAAGACACAGTCAACTAACTTCGTTTAACTTAATTTCCATGTCTATCTCTTCAAATTCTCTCTGTCTCTCTCTCTCTCTCTAAATTTCCATGTCCATCTCTTCCAATTCACTCTTTCTCCCTGTCTCTCATGATCGGTTGGCTCAGGTTGACATGTCAGTTTCCAACAACATATATTTTTAGGGTCAGTCCAAATTGAAATTAAATAATATCAATATTTTCGCGTAGTATTGAAGGTATAAATTGGTTAAATTGTGAAAAAATTTAAGAGAATGATTTCCGCAATCACAGATGACAGTAACAATATAAAATAATAATGATTGCCGCAATCATGATCACAAATGAGTGTAAGAATTCAAAATAATGTCATAAATTTCTAGAAATTAATCCCATAACACCAAGGGATTTAATTAATTAAGATAAATTTAATAAATCAATAATTGCATGTGAAAATGTATTTGCACAATTTCTTTTATTATATGTTTTCTATGTAATTTGTATAATTTTTTTTATGTATTTTCACATTTTTCTATACTAGTTATATCATTTTCTATGCATTTCACATTTTTGTCATGGAATTATACTTTATTAAATTTATCTTACCGCGTGCCCAAAGAACACACGTTAAGAAATCTCTCATACCAATTATAGAGATGATTGAAATTTTTGTTAATAAACCGCATTCAAGTTCATGAAACATGCCTTCAATACTATATAAAATACACAATAATTATTTTCTAAAAATTGCTGAAATGGGTTATGTGTTGATGAAGTCAGATTTGATCAATGGAATGGTACTGGAGAAGGAATAGGGTTATGGATTGATGAAATTAGATCAAATTGTGAGATGGTGGTGATCGATCCCATTGAACGGTTTGCTGCAAACTATAGTAGGGAGTGAGTCTTCCTTGTAACTGTGACACGGCCACGTGGTGTCACAGGCAAAATGGATCAAGCAAAATCGGATTGTGGAGTCCAAAAGTATACTGATAATCCCACTTTACTTGATACCTATTGACTCGTGACACCACATCAGTCGTATCACAATTACATGGAAGTTTTTCTCTTATAGCAGGAGATATTCGATGCCATTCACCTACTACATCTCAATTTAAATAGAAAATAAAACACTCTCACTTCCATAAGGAATAAAAAAACAACAATCCCTAAAATTGTGCTAGTCATTCATTGACTCTATAACACATGTAAACTCTATTAAGGAAACCTCCAGGTAATGCCATCCCTCCAACCACTCCTCCTCACAGCTTCTACAATCAAGCCATAGAGTTATGGGAGAATGACCAAATGGTGGGTCAAAATAAAAATAATTCTAATTAAAGGGTCAAATCTCTCTTATTCCATTTAAAATGATAGCAATGAACTTTAATCCCCAAAAGAAGGGATCTATCATATACCATTTTATAATAACCATTCTGCCCTCCTTATTTTTTATTTTTTTATCCCAGCTAAATATCATTCTCACATTAAACCCATCTCTTCTCTCCTAATTTAAAAGTTTCAAAACATAATTCAAAAAACCGATCGTATTTGTATTTTTCAACTAGAATAATATTACACACATTTGGATTTGAATTTTTTTTTCATTTTTTTTTTCAATGGTTGGGTATGTGAATTAAATTTAAATGATGCTTTTCAATAAACAATGATTAAGAAGAAAAAAAATCATAGAGAATAATCCTTTTTTTTTTTTTTCCTTTCTCAACACAGGATAAATATTAGTTAAGTTTTATTTAATAAAAAGAGATGAGAACAATTTGATAGGATTTGGGTAGGGTAAAATTTTTTTTTACTAAAATGATATAATGGACATTTGACCTTAAATCCCTTCTTTTTGGAGTTAAAATTTATTATTGCCATTTTAAAAGAAATATGAGAGTTTTTGTCCTCTTTTAAGAATTTCTTTTATTTTGATCTACTTTTTTACCTACTTTTTTATCATCTTTCCCTAGAGTTCTCCTGTCACACAATATTTCCTTAACATGCGGATATATGCAGCCATATGTCAATCCCTCCCCCATAAAATGAACCTTGTCCTTAATGTCGAAATTGAGGAAATTGTGCCCTTGATCGATCCCAATTCTCCCATGTGGCATTTTCGGGACATGGATTGGACCGATGCACCAAAACTTGAGTTAGGGTTAATTGTGTAATTGTCCTCAATGTAGTATATATTTAATAATATTTCCAAAAGGAGACTATCAAGAGGTTTGCAGGGATACTAGCTTCACCACGATTTTATCATAGGCCATGCTTTCAAAATGGGGTTTTCGTTGTCGGTAAGGTGGCCGTTTTTGCGTTTCTCATATTGGGCCTCATGCGATCGCTTGCACCTCATTCACTTTTTTCACATATGGTGGGTGTTGAAAAATGGATGAAGTAACATTTTCTTCTATTTTTGGATTCTACCATGTCTTTTTGAAAAAGCCACACGGGTTGCCACATCAACTTTTCGTGTGTGAAATTCTTTGAATATATATTTTTTTAATTTACCTTATGTTGCTTCATTTGTTATGTTGGCGATTCTTTTTATTATTATTATTATTATTATTTATTTTATTTTATCTTAAGAAATAAATTTTAGGTGTAAATAGATGTAATTTACAAGATAGCTAAGAAAATAAGCATGATTTCATTATATATTTATTGAGAGAAATCAGAGAAATATATAAACAAAGCCCATAGATGAAGATCCATCTTTTCCTCTCTATTCTCGGAGATACCGGTCTCCTCGAGGACTTTACCTCGTAGGAGTGTTTGTCTTGCCTGAGTGCAAGTTTTGTCTCCTCGAGGACCTTCATACTGTCCTCTTTGGTGGGAGGGGTTTGTGATTGGAATTTGTATATCCACACGCTCTACTATGGACGATTCCTTAGAGGAGATGTGGAAAAATTTTGTGTTGACAGAAGAAGAGGCCGCGAATGTGGTCGTTATGGACGAAATACAGGGTGCTAGCACAGAGAAAGTGAGGTATTGCTTGGTGGGGAAGATCCTCACAGAGAGACCTTTTAATGCAGATGCGATGAAGTCTACGTTAAGAATGATCTGGAGACCAGCGAAGGGGCTGAAAATTGCAGATCTAGGTAAGAATCTTTTTATGTTTCAGTTTCATCATCCCTTAGACCGGCGTCAAGTTCTGGATAATGGGCCGTGGCACTTTGAAAAATCCCTAGTACTACTAAAGGAGGTGGAGGGGGATCTCCAGCCTTCCACGATAACCTTGGACACAGCCTATTTTTGGGTACAAATATACAATCTGCCACTTAGTTGTATGAATGTAGAGGTAGGCCAGTCAATAGGAGATAAACTGGGGGGCTTTGCTGAAATGGAGCATGGGGATGGTGGGGTATGCTGGGGCCAGTTCATGCGGTTGCGGGTTAGCATCCCGGTGTGTAAATCGTTGTAGCGTGGTATCATGTTAAACCTGGGTGGGAAAACAATGTGGGTATCTATAAAATACGAAAGATTACCAATTTTTTGTTATTCTTGTGGTTTGATTGGCCACACTGAATGGGACTGTGCTAAATGGTTTGACAGTCATGGTGAGTAGTCCGCTGTGATGTTGCAATATTGACTTTGGCTATGAGCTCCGGATCTAGCGAAAATGGTTAAGGTTCAGGCGGCTGGTGGCTCTTTCCCCCAGTCTATGCGAGCTGCTAGCTGGAAATTGAGAGGGGGTTCACCGGAGGGGAGGGGCACTGATGCCTCCGATGATAGAGATTCTAGTGCAGATTTGTCGGCTCCAGTGATGGATTCTGGCAGGGCGCTACTAGCGGAAGAAGTGGGGACAGATGGCAATGTTAGTGGCACCAATCCGACACTGAATCCGGGCTTGGGAAGGGAGATTCTATCTAATGTGGTGTTTGAATTACCGCAGGAGAAAAATCAGGGATTTGATAAGGAAAAAGTTACCAGTGTGGGGGGTTTGTATCCAGCTGGTGTGGGGAAAGGGGGGCCAAGGTACGGGCCAGCTTAACAATTGTTTGTCAATGGGCCAGCTCAACAGTTGTTAGTCAATGGGCCAAATGGGCTAAGAACTGACTTTAGTGGAGCATTGGGCTCTTGTTCTATGGATGCTGAGGTGAATTGTGGTCAGACTGATGTCCAGGAGCTTTCCCAGCCGAATTCTTGTTAGTTGGTGGAGCCTATAATGGGGGTTGATGGGTGTAGAGGTGAGCCTATTCCTTCCACGGTGGGCAATGTTGTTCCTGCCCAGGAGTTTCGGTCTCATATTGATTTACAGGTGGACACTAGATCTAGGCTTGACTTACAGATGGACACTGAGGCATATGGTGGGAGTATCTCTGGGGGTAGGCTTGGGAATTGGAAGCAGAAGGCACGTGCTGTATGCCGGTGTAAAGGTTCCACCTCTGTGGAGCCACAAGTTGGCAAACGTAAATTCATTGATGGGGAAAGTTCATATGGGGACAGTACCAAAGACAGTAAGAGGGGTCGTTCTGAGGCATTGGGGCAGGGGACGCAGGGTGTTCCACATGAGATATCGGCGGCGATTGGGCTCCAATCCCGCCAGACGCAATAAAAATCATTAGTTTCAACTGTCGAGGGCTTGGAAACCCTCACATAGTTCGCGCTATTCACGATGTTGTAAAGAGAAAAGATCCCAGTTTGGTGTTCTTAATGGAGACTAAACTTCACAAAAATGAGATGGAGAAGGTGAAATTTAAGTTGGGCTTTACTGATGGATTATTTCATGAAGCTAATAACAGGGCAGGGGGTCTAGCATTGTTGTGGAGATCGAGTATAGAAGTGGAGGTGCAGTCTTATTCAGGCAACCATATTGATGCCCATGTTTTGGTCGCCAGGGTTGCCCAATGGCGCTTTACAGGTTTCTATGGCTATCCGGAGGTGGCTATGAGAAAGTTGTCATGGGAGCTATTAGTAATGCTTCATTCTCATTCTGCTCTTCCTTGGTTATGTGTAGGAGACTTTAATGAGATTCTGGCATTAGGGGAAAAAAGTGGTCGGTTTCTGAAGGTAGGATGGCAAATGCGTGATTTTCGCTAGGCCATTACACAGTGTAATTTGCGGGATTTAGGTTTTCAGGGGCCTAAGTTTACGTGGTGCAACAACAGGGTGGGTGAGGGATGCACAAGAGAAAGGCTTGATAGGGCTCTTGTATCTACAAACTGGAGTTATCTGTTTTCGCTTGCTTATGTGGAAAATCTTGTGTGTAGTGCCTCAGATCACCTCCTTATACTGATTGATACGGATGGTGTTAGAGCGAGGGTACGAAGAAGAAAGAAACAAGTCCATTTTGAGGCTATGTGGGTCAGATCTGAGGAATGCGAGCAAGTTGTCCAGGAAGGATGGTCTTCTACAAATTCAGGGTCGGCAATGTTTCGTGTGAGTAAGAAGATTAAGAAGACCAGAATGCAACTATCTGCATAGAATCATTCCAAATTTGGGAATGTCCACCAGCAACTTAGGTCTATGAGAGAACAACTTAGAGCTATTAAACAGGGACTTGGTACTGATCCAGCTGTTGTTGAGGAGAAGCGAATCATGCAACAAATGGACGAACTTCTGTCTAAGGAAGAAATTATGTGGAAGCAGCGTTCATGCATTGCTTGGCTAAAGGAGGGTGATAAGAACACGACTTTTTTTCATGCAAAAGCTTCACAGCGTCAGAGAAAAAATTTAGTTAAAGGCCTATGGGATAGCCAAGGGTAATGGCAGTGCCAAGATGAGTGGATTGAAGACATGGTGGTTGAGTATTTTAAGACTATTTTTACATCTTCCAACCCTCAGATTTCGGATAGTGCTCTTGATGGGGTCAAGTGTCGTGTCACTGATGAGATGAATATGGCTCTTATGCGAGAGTTCTGCCCTTACGAGGTACGTGATGCTTTGTTCCAAATGCACCCTACCAAATCATCGGGTCCCGATGGTATGTTGGCCCTCTTTTTTCAGAAGTATTGGCATGTGTTGGGCCAGATATTACCCAGGCCGCACTTGCTTTTTTTAGGGGTGGGTCGATGCTAAAAAACTTTAACTATACGCACATTGTCTTGATTCCTAAAACAGATAGCCCTGAATATGTTACTCAATATCGCCCAATTAGTCTTTGTAATGTGGTTTACAAGATACTTGCGAAAGTTTGGCCTAATCGCCTTAAGACTATCTTGCCCCAAATTATCTCGCCTTGTCAAAGCGCCTTTGTGCCTGGGCGCCTCATCACAGATAATGTGTTAGTATCTTTTGAGCTAATGCATTTTATAAAAAATAAAAGAAAGGGTATAGAGGGCTATTTTGCTTTGAAGCTTGACATGAGTAAGGCATATGATAGGGTGGAATGGGCATTTCTTGATAAAATCATGGCGAAAATGGGTTTTTCACAAAATTGGATCCGGCTGATCATGTCTTGTGTTAGTATTGTGTCCTATTCAGTTATGTTTAATGGCAATCAGTGTGGCTATTTCCATCCTTCTAGGGGTATCCGTCAAGGGGATCCCCTTTCGCCATATCTATTTTTCCTTATTGCAGAGGGGTTGTCTGCTATGTTAGGGAGGGCAGAACGGGAGAACAGACTGTCAGGAATTTCTATATGTAGAGGTAGCCCAAAAATCTCCCACTTATTTTTTGCCGATGATAATCTCTTATTTGGGAAAGCTACGGAGGCGGAAGGTCGTGTCATTGTGGATGTCCTACACCAATATGAGGCCACGTTTGGGCAACAAATTAACTTGGAAAAGTCGTCTCTATTTTTTAGCAGACATACTACTCCTAATAAGTAGGTGCTACTCTGCAGCATTCTGGGTATTTCCCAACAAGGAACGCATGGTAAGTACCTGGGCCTTTTGACACTTATTGACAAATCTAAGAAGGAAGTATTTAGTACTCTTAAGGAGCGGGTGTGGAAGAAACTGCAAGGTTGGAAAGAAAAACTCTTGTCGAAGGCAGGCAAAGAAGTTTTAATTAAGGCGATAGCTCAGGCGATCCCCACATATGCTATGAGTTGTTTTAAACTCCCAGTGTCATTATGTGAGGAAATAAAGGCCATGATCAGTAATTTTTGGTGGGGGCAAAAAGGCAATGAACGAAAACTCCACTGGGTACGGTGGGATCAGTTGTGTTTTTCTAAAAAGGATGGTGGTTTAGGATTTCGGGACCTCAACATTTTTAATAATACTTTGCTAGCCAAGCAAGCTTGGTGGCTTATAACTAATGAGAATTCACTAGTGTTCATATTGCTTAAGGCAAAGTATTTTCCCCGTAACCAGTTTTTTGATTTAGATGTAGGCTCGAATCCAAGTTTTTCTTGGTGAAGTATATGGGTGCAAAAGAGATTTTGGGTAGAGGTGTTCGATGGCGGATAGGGAATAGCAAATCTGTGGGTATTTAGCAGGACAAATGGCTTCCCACTCCTACAACTCTCAAAGTGATTTCGCCTCGACAAATCCTTCTGGAGGGTGCCATGGTCAGTGACTTAATTGATGAGGAAAATAAGGAATGGAGGAAGTCGTTGGTGGAATGTATTTTTTTGCCCCATGAAGCTGCTACAATTTGTCAAATTCCTCTCAGTCATCGGCTGCCTGATGACAAACCAATGTGGCATTACCAGTCTAAGGGCGTTTACACGGTTCGCAGTGCTTATATGATGGAGATAGATCTTTTGCGGCGAGCCCGTAGTGGCATCTCAGGGGAAGGTTCTACTTCCGGAAGTGGAACAGGTATGGGTGTCTTTGCCTGGTCACAGCCCATCCCTAATAAGGTGAAACATTTTGTTTGGAGAGCTGCCAAAGGTATCTTGCCGACAAATGCCTCTCTTATGCGCCGGAAAATCCCTGTCGATCCTGTGTGCCCAATTTGTGGGCAAACTGATGAGACTATCATCCACGTGCTCAAGGAATGTCGAGTTGCCACGCAGGTGTGGCATTGTAGCGGTTTGGGTTGTTGGGATAGTAGAGTTCCAGTTCTTGATTTTGGGACATGGATTGATGAGATTCAGAAGCATACGGACAAGGCTTTGTTCCCACTGATGTTATTAATAATGTGGGCGTTATGGCGAAGGAGGAACCACTTTGTGTTTAATGGCAAGCAAGAGGAGCCGAATGTAACTGTTGAAAGGGCAGCGTTAGTCTGGAAGGAGTTCTCTGACGCGAGAGAAGGTCCGGTGAGTGCAGATCCTAAACCCCGTGTTAGATGGTGTCTGCCGCAATCGGGTATCTACAAGATCAATGTTGATGGGGCCATTTTTGCTGAAGATCAGTGGGTGGGTTTTGGAGTGATAATCAGGGATTGGGAAGGTCAATCAATCGCTACAGCTTCTAAGTGCCTGTCTGGTTCTTTTCTGGCAGCAACAGTGGAGGCTATGGCCATCCGTTTTGCACTCAGGTTGGCATATGATTTGGGCCTCCACGCTGTGGAGGTGGAAGGGGATAACTTGGAGGTGATTACTGCCCTTCGTGATGTTGAGGATTTGCTGAATCTGATGGGGCTCGTTATTGAGGACATCTTACTTGATGTGGCTCAATTGTTTACTGTGGCGTCTTTTGCCCACATTTGGCGTGACGGCAATAAGGTGGCTCATGGCCTGGCTAGACATGCTCGGATTATAGAGGATTTGTGTGTTTGGATAGAAGATGTCCCTGACTGTGTTAGGGACCAATTTTTGGTTGAGTGCAATATTTGATTCTTTATAAAATCCAGATCTTTATCAAAAAAAAAAAAGCCCATAGATGAAGGATTTATTTTCCCTATGGAGAAATATAGTCTGTGAGTACTAATAATTAATTCTTCAAGAGATAATTAATAAATTCAAGGAATCAATAGGTGTGTGGCAATCTATTTCACATCCAGTTGTACCACAAGAAATAAAACTTCTATGGAAGTGTTAACAAAAGAATCTTCTTCTGTGCTATTCTCTATGGCAAAAGATCTTGTCCAGCATTATTCATTCCTGAACATAATCTTCACCATCCAACAATAGATTTCACTAGAGATGGATAGTGGAAATTATGTCCAGTAGAAATAATATTATAGAGGATCTATGCCCCTTTTGGCCATACTGGTTGGTGCACACGTGTGTTGCACGTAGACCATTTCGAATCATATTCTCATTCGGTGGCGGAGCCAGGAGGCTTTTGGGGGCCACATGCCTCCACTAGCTCAAACAATTTTCATTTTTATTTATTTATTTTTGTTGGGGGGGGGGGGGGGAGGGGGTAGAAATTACCATTTGATAACTGCTTCCCAACATAATGCTAACAAAAGGAAACTGATAGTCATATTGAAGCATATATATAGTCAATTTGTAATAAGTTGACAAAACATATCCTTTTTTGGTATTACATTGAAGCATAATTACCAAAAAGTAGTTTTTTGAAAAAAAGAAAGACACGGTTTTTAGTTTCCACTACATAGAATCATAGCACGGTACTCCCATTGGAAATAAATCCTGGCTCTGCCCTTGTTCTCATTATATGGTCTTTTATTTTTATTTTTATCAGGTAAGTATCCTCATTATATTTAATGTGTACATGTTTTATGTGATTGCAAAGAAAATACAACCCACCCATGCATGAGGTGTAATTCCTAATACGTTGTCCTTATGTAACTTAGGTTAGGATGTCATTATAAGAAAGGACTGTATATATTTATCTAATTTCTAATGCATTATTGATCTATGTAAAATTTGAAATCTATGTAGTCTAATGTGGCATCAAATCTAATTCAATGGTTTGGCTTGATCAATACTTTGTTCCACTATTTGTATATAAAATGAAATTTCACCATTAATTTTGAGCACTACCTCATCATAAATTGTCTCATTTATTCATATGTGTATTACACAGTCCTCATTAGGTTAGCACGTGTTGATATAAATTACATCGATCAGCACCATGTACTAAGGGTTATACCCTGTGCATTGACCCAATGTATCCTATAACCCACTAATGCATAAAGTACAGCCCTCAATGCAAGTGTTGATATAAGTTATATCAACACGTGCTTACCTAATCATCATCCTATATGTGTGTGTGTGTGTTTGTAAAATATTGACACTTCTTTTTAGTTTTTCTTTTGATATTTGTAAAACTAAAAAGATTCAATCTTCATCAAGGGACCAGCTGTCAATCACTAATATTTCGATTAGTTAGAAAATAAAAAAATTAAAAAGAATAAAATTAAAAATTCAAAGGTTCATTTTCTTTGCCAAAAAATAGAAAACTCGAATAGAAATTCTTTTTTTTTTTTTATAACTACAAAAAAAGAAAAAAGAAAAAAAAAAGATATATATATATATATATATAGAGTTCTAGATTCATTACTCACTTACATTTTTATTTAAAATAAAATAAAATGTTTTCTTGGATAAAATGTTTTTGGACATTCTAATATAGAAGGGTGGTATTAAAAGCTTATTTTTTGATCAAGAGTTGTTGGACATTTTAAATCTTTTAGTAAGGGTAATATAGGGAAATTGGTCTTCATAATTTTTAATGAGGGTAATATACAGGTTTAAAAGTTTGTTTTTATACATTTTTTAGCAAGGATAATATAGGAAATCAAAAGCTTTGACATTTTAATGTAAAAAGATATGGTAATGTTCTCTTTACAGTATAGAAAATCAAAAAAATTTATGCTCACACCACTTTTAATGGTAGTTAGATACAGATATCCTTTACAGGCTGGCCTATTTTTGGAAGAGCCTTTGACCAGTGCCAGCCCAAGCGGTAGACAAGTAAGGCCACCAAACCAAGCAAACAAACAAACAGAAAATAAAGAAAATATAAAAATGAAGTGGTATTTCAAGTGGTGGATCTGTGAAATAGGTGTGAAACTATGAACCATTCGATGTGATCTACAGATTAAACGTAAAACCAATATTGAAAACCACTATCTCTCCTATTGCACAAAGGGACTGTTATTGTCACTAGAAGTGCAACTTGGTTGGGATAGACTTGAGAATTGAATCGTTCCGAGCAATTTGGTCAAGTATGTTCTAATCCAAACCAAAAACTAATTGGTCCGGTTCTTGAGGTCACAATTTAAAGAACCTATGAATTCAGTCCAGTCTACGGTTTAGGAGGTTTTAGAATTGGCCCGGACCGAATTCCCGAATTATGAAAAAAAAATAATAATATATATATATATATGATTATATATATAATTATATGTTTATATTAATATATTATAATCCATATATAAGTATTATTGAATAAATAATAATACTTATTCAATAAAGTTATTACCTTTTACAAAAAAAAAAACCAAGAACCGAATCGTTTTTGCTGGTCCAGTCCGATTCAATACAATTTCCGATTTAGTTCTAGTCCAATTTTTGAGGTGCCGAATTAATTTGGTCCGGTCTAAATATACCCCTGGCCCGAAGGCCCGGACTAGCCCGGACCGAGTTGTACCCCTAATTGTCACCCCTCAACTTTTTTTGCACTCCCCACTTGTTTTAAACTTTCAAGATTTTATGAAAAATATTTTTAAAATTCCTGAAAACTGACTCCACTAATTATTAGAAAACATTATTTTGAACAATTTTGTAAAAAAATGTTTTTTCAAAATTTATCGTTAAAAAATAGATTTTTTAATCATTTTTCACTTAAGGCCTGAAATTTTATTGGGCAGGCCCTGCCGTTGACAGACCACATCCTCTAATCCGAGATCTTCAATACTGTCCGAACTTTCACTGATGGTCCTTCCCGCCAATATGAATTTAAGGCCCGAGCCCTATAAGTATACCCTCTGTTGATGGGCCTTGTCTACCAGCCCACTCTTCAAAGTTCAAAGAGTCACCCTTCAGCCTTGACCAGAACGGAATGCAGTGATGAGCCCTAGTCAGGTGGGTTATTGCAATCCCTCAATGTTATTTGCACATTTTACTTATTTTAATTTTTAAGATTTTATGCAAAATATAAAAGGTTTTTATGAAAATTGATCGCGTAGTTTACTAAAAAAAACATCATTTTGAACAATTTTGTAAAAGAAAGTTTTTACAAAATCTATCATTTGAGTGGATTTTGCATTCTGCCTGGTAACTAAGAAAGAAATAGGTTTGCAATTTTTGGGCATTAATAGTTTTTGCTTCATTTTTTGTCAAAAAATTCACTTAAATGACAGATTTTAGAAAAACTTGCTTCTACAAAGTTGTTCAAAATAATGTTTTTCTACTGAATTGCACGACTAGTTTTTATAAAAACTTTTTATATTTTTCATAAAATATTAAAGAATTAAAATAAGTGGGGGTGTGCAAATAACATTTGAAAGGTTGCAGTAACCACTCTCATACTTTGTCCAAGTAGTGTTTACAAGAAGTACTCCCCTCCCCGACTGCTTAAAATAGGAACTAGGGAGATCTTCTTCCTGATGAGAAAATCTTATATCTAATTGTGATACAATTGTCGTGGTATCATGAGCCAATAAGAGTAGAGCAAAGTGGAATCATTAGAATATTTTTTGGCCCCACAATCTCATTTTGGTTCATTCTCATTGGCTTGTCACACCATTTGACAGTGTCACAGTTACGCTGAAGACTTACTCCTTGATGTGGTTGGTACATCAGCATCAATTTGGGGGCAGTTATAATTGCCACCTCTTAATATGATTTGCAACCCAACTTATTTTAATTTTTGACAGTTTTAAAAATAAATATAAAAAAAAATTATTAAAAGATTTTTATAAAAAAAATTGGCCAATTGTCCATTATAAAGCATCATTTTGAACAACTTTACATAAAACTTTTTTTTTCCAAAATCTGTCATTTAGGTGGAGTTTTAGTCAAACCTTGAAAAATTAAAATAAGTGGGAGCACAAATCAAATTAAGGGTAGTAATAACTGCCCCCATCAATTTTGAGGAGATGCCACTGCTAATAACCTTTTAGTCTAATGATATTTACCATTCTAATTGGGGCGTGGGGTTTGCGGAGGTCTGGATTTCATCTCCGCATGGGTAAGTGTGTGTTCTCCTATCCTTTGGCCCAAAAAAATGGTCCACCTGAGGGGCCAAACCTTTTCGGCCTACCCAGTCCAAATCGCCTTAAAATCCAATCTATGTTTAACAACCTTGCCACATTTACTTCCAAATCGCCTTAAAAGTTAAAATCCAACCTACTTCAATAGACCCCATTTTGCGAATTATGAATTAGCATCAAGGAATTTTTTTTTGCTCTTTAACAGAATAATCCTATGTTTCATGAGAAAGAGGTGCTGCACTTTCTTTTTTTGCCTTTTCTTCTGTCCTCCATTTTTGCTTTTTCTCTTGTCCTCTTTTGTCCTCAGGGTTCGTTTCTTTGATTTCCATTCTGATTCCGATTCCTTGCCATTATTTCAATATTTTTCTTTGAAGGTAATAAATAAAAATCTAATTTTCTTTTAGTTTTTCTTAATTCATCATTTCTTTTATTTATTTTAATTCTTATCATAATAGATTTTATATATACTCTCTCTAAGTAGTCCAGTTGTTTTTATTTTCTTATCACTCTGTGATCGAGCTATTAACACCATTCTCATAAAATCAATTTATATTAGATATTCATTACAGACAAAAGATTTTGTCATCCTTTTCTTTTCCTGCTGCAAATCTTAGTTATTGATGTGGATTATATTATCTTATATCATTGCTTCGGCATCTCTACTTGCATAATGTTGTCTTAGGAAGCACGGATATACCTAGGAAAGTACTGTGGCCGTATCCGACACATGTTGGACATTTCCCATACGTGTCCATTAAATAAATTTTTTTTAAAAAAAGATTAATTTCAGACACGGCATGGACACAGAACGGACATGGCATGGACACAGAACGGACACGGCGGAGTAAAAAATAAAAATTTAAATTGTTTTAAAATGGGTAATTTTAGTTATTATAAACAATTGATGGGTGCTTTTGCAAAAGCTAAAAATTTTCTAATTATAAACAATTTTAGGGACACAACATTTTTGACTTAAAGAAGAATGGTTTTGTATCATAAGATGCATGCCTTTTATGATGGGGTGTAATATATTTTTTTTTAAATTTAAAATTTAAAATTTGTATAAATAATTATATATATATATATATATATATATATATATATATATATTTATTTATTTATTTATTTATTTTCGTATCCCCGCCATGTCATGTCTTAAGATTTTTAGAAATTATCATGTTGGAGTCTCCATGTCATGTTGTAACCATATCGCATGTCCATGTCCGTGCTTCATAGATGCTATCAGATTAATGGTTCATGCTAAAAAAAAAAAAAAAAAAATAAGTAAATTTGAAAAGAAAAGAAAAGAAAAGAAAATTTAAAGGGTCCGGCTATGATGAGGGTGTCCTCATCTATAAGTTCTATAATTTCAAGCATGTAATTTGTGACATGCACCACATCATCGTCTTTTTTAAAAAAATCTACAAAAACAAAAATGTTTTAAATTGAGATTTATATGTTTTAATCAAAATTAATGAAAAATTTCAAGCAAACAATGTTAAGCATCAAACTTTATTTGGCACATGAAAATAAGTGACATCTATGCGGTTATATGAAACTCAGTATATTGACACGGCGGGCCTCTCAGGCCTTTCATTTTTAATTCTCTTCTTTCATTTGTTTCCTCCTATAATCTTTTTTGACCTCATTATTAAAATGACGAGACACAATAACATTAATCTAGATAATTAATTCAAATTAAATTTTTCAATATTTTCTAGGGCAACGGGGCTTTTTTTAAGTTCCATCCCTTTTGCAATACAACTCAAATTGAGCAAGTGAATCTCACAAAACTTTTTTCTTCTCTTTAAGATTTCAATCTTTATCAAATTTAAACTATGAGCCAATAACGTGATAGTCTAGCTAGTGGCTTTTGTCTTACTTGCTAAGTGAATGATTTCGAATTCAAACTTATGAAAAAGTATTGATATCCATTTGTTGATAATAAGAGGGTTAGGGATAAGGGTAGATTCTATATATATGTTTATATATATATAGATATATAAACTACCAATCCTACTTGACTCCTCCCTCTATCTAACATTTTTTTTTCCTACAATTTTAATCATTCTCACAAATCAGAATATATATGTATCCTTTATTTATGGATATAATTCAGATCAATCTCTCAATATTACTTGCAATAATCAACTTATATAATTTATCATTAAATAAGACTTAGTACGATAAATTTTGGGAATTGCATAGTTATTCTCTATCCAATGGTAGATGGCATGCTTTTATTTGGTATATACAATATCCCTTCAAATAAGAAGATATGGTTAAGGGCATCTCCCGCCATGTGAGCTAAATTAGGTGTGCTATTGCTATTTTAGCACATGCTACAGTGTTAAATGCTATAATTTAGCACAATGTGCTCCAATGATGCAAATAAACGTAGTGTGCTATTTTTTGCCACAATTTCAACTTTTTACACAAATTTAAGGTCTCGTAAGATAGTGAATGAGCTATATCGTAAATTAAATGCAATGTTGCTCGAGCTATATGAATGAGTTAAAAAAAAAGGGTATGTTTTCTGATTTTATATATATATAAGATTTCAATATTATTTTTGAAAATATTGTATTTATTTATAAGCTGTTTGGTTACTGAGAAAATTTTGGAAGAAAAATAGAAGAAAAGAAGTTGCTGGTGTGTTTGGTTGTTAAGAAAGGGAGAAAAAGCTGACATGACAAATATAGCAATAGCTCACCCTTATGCCAAATATAGTACAAGGATGAGCTATTGTTATATTTAGCACATACATTTAGCACACCATTGGAACATCCCAACTTGTACTAAATGTTATAATATAGCAATAGCATACTATATAGCTCACCTTTGGAGATACTCTAATAAAGGAACATTGTATTATTATTTTGTGGGAGGTTATAATTACACCCTTCAACTTTTATTTAAAAATACTTTGTACCATTTTATTTTATTTTTAATCATTTTGACTCTTTTCCGTTAGGGTTATAAAACAAATCAAGTTATTTATGTTCGGCTTGAGACTGATTTGATGTAAAATTTGTTTAAACTTATTCATGAGGTAAATGAGTTGAACTCAAATACCATTTTAAAACTTCTCAAAAGTACAATTCAAACTCGGCTCGGCTCGGCTCGTTCGGAAAGAAGTCCGGTGGCAAGTTCCCTCCAATGCCAATAACCAATTACAAAGTGTACAGAGAAATATCTCACATTGTCCGTTTTGGTGGAGAGGATAAGGCTGAGGGGAGGTGACGTGGGGCAGCCATCGGTGCGACAATGTAGGGGCCCACAAAGGACACGCGGAAAATTAATAGAGAAAATAAAGTGGACGCACATGGGCACTTTTGCCTTAGACAATGCCAAAGCGGTGGCGGCTGCGGACTCCACAACCGTCCCTTTTTTATTTTTATTTTTATTTTCGGTAAACCACAACCGTCCATTAGATCCCCTTCTTTGTTAAAAAACCTTGGAAGCCGAGCTAAAACGTGTTCAAATGATAAAACTGTCCCTCTCACTAGTAATTTACAATTATCCCTCTTTCTAAAGCACAATTGCCTCTTTTATCCTAGAAACTCCCCTTCTCTCGTGCTGACAGCTTCCACCGAGTCTGAAGAGCTTAAACATAAAGCACGCGCCAAAAATACCCTCCTCTCCTTTCTTTTCTTTTTTTAATGACATATTGCCCAAAAAGTTTATTCAAGTCTTCTTACTCAAATCACCTGAATTTTTTTATCTTTTTATTTTTAATTTTAAAATAAAATATAATTATTGATAGAAGATTGAGTTAGGCGGCCACCACATTATTTGAAGAAAAAGATTTGAATAATTTAGTAGTTTTGGGATTCTTCTTCTTTTTTTTTTTTCCTAAAAAAAGATTTGATTAGCTCTTGTATCAAAAAAGTTAAAACATAGATAAAATTATAATTTAATAATTTACAAAATACTTATATGATAGACGGCTATTATTGTTAAAAGCAATGACAATCAAATCCTGATTAAAAAAAAATAAAAAATAAAAAGAGTTTAAAGTTGCAGTGAAAAATCCATTCTTTATTATTTTAGTATTCATGATTTGGTTGTTTTACTAATGACAGTTTGTCATGCTTAGAAGGGTCCCAATAATTAGTAGTAATAGTCCCTTACTATGCTTCTCCATGTATTATTTTAGAAGTTAACCAATGTTAAATGCGTGGTAGTTTTGTTTGTATTTAAAATAATTAGTTAAGGTAAATATCTATCTTTGCCCGAATAAAATAAATTATAAATAAATAAGAAATGGTAAATTTGACATGATTAAACACCTTAGTAAATATGGGTCAAATGATCCCGCTACAAAATATATCGTGACGTGACATCAAATCTAATTTTTCTTAGTTCACTTTATTTTGATTGGAAAAATTCACCTTGGAATGGTGTGAAGTCTCACATGGACCTCTAGCTATTTACTAATGTTCCAAATTATTATCGTTATTTATTACTATTTAGTACGGCAATATGAAGAGTTGGTCTTTCTCCAAAGTACGGCAATATGGAGAGCTATATATCCAAAGTAGCGTTAAATGAAAATAAATTTTATCCAAAATTAAATAATAAAAAAGGATAAAAATAGTACAAATAAAAAAAGAATGGTCTTTCTCCTTCCCTTTCCTACATGGATATATCTCTTCGTAAATTATTTTATCAATATTCAACTGAATGCTCATCTATTTTTTAATTAGTGGGGTAAATATTGTAAGTTGTAATTACCAATCAAACTAAAGAATTGCAAAAAAAAAAAAACCATCAACATTGTTCAAAATATGAAAATATTATAAATAAAAAAAAAAACCCTTAAAGAGCCTATAAAGGCGCACACGTCATGTGTTATACATATATCATGGTCTATACATTTGCCCAATTGTGCATGTGACATGCATGAAGGACTACTAGGTCTAATGTCATTGAGCGATGTTTTTCTTAGCAATTAGACTTCTAATTATGATATATTTGTGAGTAATACTATATAGCACAACTTATTGTGACACCCCATTTTTCCCTACCACTTTGATGATCATACATGGAATATTCATTGCTTCGTATGACTCATGTTGGGAAGTTTGGTTGGGTTGCTTTTAAGCTTTAAAATCATCTTTAAGGTATACTTCAAGTTTTGCGAAGCTTTAAAGGAGAAATGAGGCAAATTGCTAAAAAAAAGGACATTTTTCGTCTTTTCAATTATAGATCTCCAATTTTCTAATTAATCACTTTGGAAAGGATGTTTTAATCTTAATAATGATGTTTTAAAACTTTGGGTAAAGTTTGGTTAACTTTAGAGGTAATTTGAGTAACGAACCCTTAGAATGCATGGCATTTTGGTCATTTCACATCCTTACCCTTATTGAACCATTGTCCTTGATTCCCAAGGCGATGTTGGAATAGTTTGAAGCATATTTTATTGTTGTTTGATCCCGCTTTTGATTTCAAGTGTTTTCGCTTAAGAATGGATGAAAGTAGGTTAAAATGGAGTGTTATAGAACACTTTTTTCTCCGGAATTGGGAAAAATGCACAATACAAGGAGATCACATCTTGGTGACTGAAAGGTCACTCTAGGGTGACTGAACAATCCCTTATCTTTCCTTTTGTGTCACTTTGGTATCCCTAGCATTCATTTAGGTTCTTAAGTAGGTTTAATCACCATTTAACGATTGTAAAGCAATCCTAACTTCATTTTTTTACCTTTGGATCACTTCCTACGTCAGCTCATCTTAGTCGTTCAAGCCCCTTAACTCCCCTTATATATAGATACCTTCTCCTCTCTCATTCTTCGTGAAACTCTTTACTAAGTAGAGCACATTACTTGTAAGATAAGTATTGGTCTCCTTATATTTGCACTTAACGCATGACCTAATATCTCTTAGTTATAGAAGGATGGTCTCTAAAAAATTTAATTACGATAAAGTTCTTGGCTTGAATAAATGATTAAGAAAACCCCTTAATATAAAGGTTAAGAGAGGTACTCCTAGTTTTCCTATACTCTTGCTAGAAGAAATTTTGTAACTTCCTAAAATTTGAAAAGGATAGAAGAGATTCTGCAAGAAAGAAAACACTCTGCAACAAGGAAGACTATGTGAGGAATTCTATAAGAATCTTTACTAGAAGGTATACATCTTCCTAAAGTTTAACGTTATGAGCATCATATGACTTCGATCTTAATGAAATTGTTGTGATATCTTATGCATAATCGACATCCCTAGAGTCTTATCCTTTGTAGAGATTTTAACCCTAGGCTTGATTTAAATTAAAGTTTTCTCATGAAAATGAGTTCCTTAGTATTGATAAATTCCTCAAAAAAAAAAAATAATAAAAAAAATAAATAAATCTCTTTTAAAAGAAAGTGTTAAATCATGTCTCCAAGTAAAAGGTAGAACCTTGTCCATTGTGGAAGGAATTACATGGTTTTGATTCTCGCAAGAGATACGTCTATGGATGTTGGCTTGCGATGTCCACACTGAAGGTGGGGATTTAGGTGTTTTAAAAGCACCACCTTCTTTTTAATAAATAAGGAGACCATAAAAATGTGTTTTAAGAAAAATCAAATTTGACTCCAATTTGAGGAAAAAATGGTCTCACACAATAAATTGTGGATTTGGGGGCCAGGTTACGACGTGTAAAAGTTTTAGGCCATGGCCTATAGGCACCTACCTTACCCGAGTTGGTCTCTTTTTATTAGTTAGAATTTATTTCTATCATATCATAAATTGTAATCAAAATGGAAAAGATAAAGAAAATAAAATAAAAATCTAACCTAGGTGGACTTGGGTTCATGTGAACAGCCCACATACCTATTGCGAAGATCAAAGCTCACGTAGTTCAGACAATTATGAGAAGGTTTTACCTTTCGTAGGAGATTATCAATAAGAAATCCGTGATTATTCTCTCATAATTTGGTAAAATAATTGATTGGAACAAAACATTTGTTTAATTTGATAAAAGAAGTTTTATTTAGTTTGGAGAATCTAGAGTGATTTAGGGTTTAAGGTTGATATTCCCCAATGAGTGGTGGAACCTATGGGCCGGGAGTAAGCATTTCACATTACATTGAGATTATAACATCATACAAGCATTAATCATACTATAATGGAGAAAGATCAAGTCATACTTTACAGAATTGAGGTAGGGTTCTATTAAGTTTCCTCTAGCATGTGCTCTAGAAAATCTAGCAGAGTTCTAGGTTAATAATGCTCATGAATGAGCATGAGCTAGGAAAGAATGAGCCTATTCATGCGAGGGCATTAGGAAGTCGACCTCACAATATTAAGAACTAGAAGGTCTTCTACTTCTTTTAAATTGTTTGTGCAAGGGTACAAGGAAATAGGCCTCATAGTACTAGGACCCAAAAGGTCTTTAATCTCTTATGGTTTTTTTTGGTAAGGGTACTAAGAAGTAATCTTTTTTGTACTAACATATAAGAGTTTTCATCTCCACCATGCTCAGGAAAACTCAGCTAAGGTTTGATGATCTCGGAATAAGGGAGAAGACCCCTTTTTATAGTAAAAGGCTTAGAGAATGAATGGTTGAGATTAAAAAGCTTATAAATTAATCCAATGGTTAAAAACCTCACTGGGGCCAAGAAAGCACAAAAAAAGGAAAAATGGGCAAAAGCCCAAGAGGAAAGGAGTGTAGGGCTAGCCAGGCCTATGGGAGGACCGACTAGCCAATTGGCAAGACTGGCCAAGTCCTTTGGAAGCTCCGGGGCTTTGTCCATTAAACTTGACACCTTCAAACACACGTATCAGGGTAGTTGTAAGTCCAAATTCATCTGTTCTTTTAGCAAAAAGTCACAATTTTGGAATTTTATTTAAAATATGATTTTTGTTTTATGAACAATACTCAATTTTTTGGGTAAATGGATTGAAATTTGAAAGAAATAGGCAATTGGGAGTCCAAAATATTTTTTTTTGAGAAAATGTTGGTTTGCCTTTGAATTTGCCATTTGTTGTAATGAAAACATCCTATAATTAATGGAAAATGTTTAAAAACACGTTTGAAAACTTAACTAACCCAATTTGAAGCATTGATTTCGAAAACGACGTCAAGTTTGAAAAGCACTTTTTGGGAAAACTAAAAGAAAAAGGGTTACGTAAGGCTTGTGTGGATCATTTTTGAGCAAATGTAATAAAGAATTAATCAAACCTTTAACCAATTTGATAAATGGATTCCTTATATCCGAAAGATCATAATGGGATTGGCCTGGAAAGAATTGGGGGACCAACGAACATTCGAGAGGTGAAATGACAAAAATGCCCTTTAAATTGCAAATGCCCTACTTCCCTTGCCAAACTCATCTGAATTCCATCAAAACTCCTGTGAACATGTCCCTCACTCTCAAAGGAAATAAACAGAATAAATAACAAGGCAGACAAAGACCAAAAGATGCATGTGATGACAAGTTCTAATGTGAAAAATAAAATAAAATATTTAAAAAAAGGTATGAAGGGGTATGAAGATGAGGTGTCTACAAATGCCCCTTATTGGCAGAGATTGTGTCAACAAGTAAATGCCAATGCTAAAAGGAGACAACCCATTTTCATACAAGAAAAGGGTTGTGTGAGCAGACTTCGTCGATACTCACTAGGAAAGCAAGAAATGAAGTAAGAAAGTGGACTTCGTCGATACCTGTTGGGGAAACACATGAAAAAATTAGAATTATATGAGAAGATTTAGTCAATGCTCATGAGAGTAAGATGATGATGATGCAAGTAGCACTTATGACGTACCTAAGAAGAAGGATACTAGCTACATTAACAAACTTAGTCAATACTTATATGGGAAGTGCTTTTGGCAATACCCATGAGAATGATGAAAATTATAACATACCTAAAAAGAAAGCTAGTGATGTGTGTCGAAATTTGGGGATAAATTTTCTTCTAGGTGGAAGGAATTTTGACATTATTTTTCTTAATAATGCGGATTATTTATGCTTAATATGATTGACATGTCTAATCCTTCATATATATGTTTTTATATTGTATTTGTATGCTTAAATTAAGTTTACTGGTTTTAGGAAGGTTCCAGGTGATTTAGAAGTATTTGGATAGAGTTTGTGTAATATTGACAAAAATAACTAAATTGGGCTACTACAAATTGATTGGGCACACCCTCGGATCGATCTGTACTTCTCTAGAAATGGCTATCTGGTCTGCTACCCCCCGATTGATCAAGGGGTGATGCCTGATCAATTGGAAATCCTTGAACTAGTTTTTAATGGGTAAAATGAAGCATGTGGCCCTCAGTTTTGTGTTATTTATAAACCCACGACATATACACTTTAAGATCTGGGTTTTTTTACTTAGAAAAGTGTGGGAGAGAGCTAGACTGAGAGAACATGGAAGAGAGAGGAAAAAGGTTATGACTAGGGTTAAATAACCACACTTAGCAACCTGAAATATTCTTTAGGCATTAAATTGGTTTAATGGCATCATGTGATGCTCACTTGATTTATTTCTATCAAATTTTTTAATTACAAAAGTAGAATAGGGCAAAATGTCACAATTTAATAGTTCAAAAAATTATCTGTTGAGTTCCAAAGTTCAAGTGGTTCGTGAAACTAACCTATAATATAATGGAATTTGTAATCTACTCTCTCTCTCTCTCTCTCTCTCTCTATATATATATATATATATATATATATATATCTTGCCAACAATATTAATTTGACTTTTGATCCAACTAATGTCCGGAAATATTGCTAAAACCACCATCTATTATGCATAAATTAAGACTAAGGATAAATTTGATTAGTGACTAATTCTGAGAAAAATTGAGAGGTGGAAGTCAAGATTTTGTTAAGGCACACACTACTTAGTTCATGTGTTGATATCACGAGGAAGCATAGATTTTTACTTCCTCCATTCGAACGTGCTTGAGTCACTTTTAAGGTTTTACCAAACACACATATTAGGATGAGTCATTTGATGCATTACCATGTTACTTAATCAATTTTAGCTTTGCAATTTTAGGGCTTTTGATCCAACTAATGTCCGGAAATATTGCTAAAACCACCATCCATTATGCATAAATTAAGACCAAGGATAAATTTGATTAGTGACTAATTCTGAGAAAAATTGAGAGGTGGAAGTCAAGATTTTGTTAAGAGACACACTACTTAGTCCATGTGTTGACATCACGAGGAAGCATGGATTTTTACTTCCTCCATTCGAACGTGTTTGAGTCACTTTTAAGGTTTTACCAAACACACATATTAGGATGAGTCATTTGATGCATTACCATGTTACTTAATCAATTTTAGCTTTGTAATTTTATGCCCTCCCAAAAAATGTTAACTGATGTGGTTGTTCGTATAATAATTGTAATGTTAATTCTAATAAAAGGTATTTTAAGAAAATTATTTTTTCTTTGAGTTTTAATAACAAACGTCTTTCTATATTTTAAAAAAAAAAAAAAAAAAATCGTTTTGGCTTATCTCAATTTTTGTAAAAATATCATATAAAAATGAAGGGAGTTGGCAAACTTACACTTTGGTCAGTGCTTCCCAAACTAATACTAAAACAAGGTCTTGACCGTGAACTTATTTGTTTGGTTATTACTGTATTAGTTTGGGGAGCACTCAGCCACTCACCTAAAGTGTTTCAAAACCAAAACTAGGGTCAGATTCATTGCATATGAGCGAACATGTTTGCTTTTATCTGGGAATGGATACAAAATTGGGAAACGAAAAGTCAGCAAGGGGTCTTATGGTAAATTGATATCTCAGATGTGTGATTTAATTGATTTTAATGACATCCTTCCACGAAGGTAGGCTTCAAGTCAGGAGCTCCTTTCTCCCCTGCACGTTCGGGCGCCGTCCCGATGCTGGTGCCCCCAATTAATTGTACCCGCAAATTTACGGTACGCATACTCGTAAGAATCAAGGCCAACCCATAGCACGTGGCGCTCATCGGTGGATTCTTCCAACAACAGAGATCAGATCACGACACGTGTTGTGACAATGGCTGAGAACTGACTTTTAGGGTGTCAGTGATCAGACAGAAGAGTTTCCCATCAACTCATAAAGTAAACTCTTTGGGGGAATTAACTTTAGGACACGGCTTAACCGCGGTTAATTAACCTGACTATGGTTAAATACGTGGAAAAAGTTACTGTGGCCTTCTCTCGAGTCACATCTCTCTCCCTCGCCCCCCTTTTTTTTCCTTTCTTCTTCTCGTCAATTATCAGAAGGATAATACCAGAAGACTCTTCTCTCTCTCTCTCTCCCTCTCTCTCTCTCCGTGCAGAGCAGAGCGGTCAAGAGCTTCTTCAATGGATGATACGAAGACTTAGAAATCTGGTGAGTTTATCAAAAGCTGTCGTTAATTTTGTTCAACGTTTCAGCGCACGTTTCTATGATGATGAATTCATCGACAGTGATTTTTGGGCATGAATAATTTGTTTTTTTTTCTTTGTTGGGTCCCCATAGAACCTGTTGTTGAGATTCCATGGCTCAAACATAAAATTTAGGATTTGTTCTTGTCATCGGTTTCAAGCCGCCGGACCAATTTCCATGTAGTATGTTTTGTTTGATCTAGGAATCTTTGTGCTATGTAGAGTTCTCAAGTTGTTGATTTCTGTGACTACTAGTTATTGAATATTTATTTCCAGCTGAAGAATCAGAGTCAGAGTCCGTTGGCTTTCCCTAATGATGAACGCTGTTTCGTAGACCCTCGTGGTGTCTCTGAGCCTTTTTTTATTTTTATTTTTGGGTACAAATCTCTTAGGCTTCTGTTATTACTGAAAGCTTGTAATTTATTCATATTTATTAGTGTATATCATTTAATCTGATTCTTTTGTCTTTCCATGTTTCATTTTCATTTTCCCCCCTTCAAAGTGAATTCATTTTTCTTTCTGGTTATGAGACTTTTATTGTTAAAGCCGGAAGCATCCATCAATTTTGCTAACCAAACATGGTGAAACAAGAATCGTTTTCTCTCGGACTAGAATTTCTAGATTTACATCACATGTGTTACAGATCGTGTATGAGGTCGTTTAGATATAGAAATTCAATTGAAACGATTGGATCCGAGGACTGGTAGATCAGAGGCTTTTGGAATCCCATGCTCTGGTACTACAGTTCTCTTTTCGTTTAATTTAATTTTGGGTAAACTTGCTTTTAGTGGTTTTATGTGTAACAAAAATACAGTGTTTGTTCTGGTAAAGAAATACTTGTGTGAATAGATCCTTTTTTGTTATAATCTTACTGCTTTTATTTCTCTAATTGTTGATTGGTTATGTGAGATTTTCTACCCTGTTGGTTTTGCACTGAAATAAAATTGATTATTGATACAGTGTATCCTATTTATCATGACATAGGAACTCAATATAAACTGTTCCTGAGTTCTCGTTTTATTGGTTCAGATTGCTATAAGAGAACAGATTTGATAGCGCCGTTTCCGGGTTGTCTATCATGAACTGGGTTCCGTAGGATTTCAGTAATATTGTGATCTTTGTGTTTAAACCTTGAGATAGAGAGAGAAGCAAATTCAACTTGAACTGGGAGCCGAGAATTCATTTTCAAATCTGGGTTGACTTCTTGTTTGTGTTACCAATGGGTATCTTTGAGGAAATGGGGTTTTCTGGTAATCTAGACTTTCTCTCAGCTCCTCTTGGGGAAGGAGAGGGTGCCCCGGAAGTTGAACCTGATGCAACTGTGGAGGAGGATTATAGTGATGAAGAGATGGACGTTGATGAGCTTGAGAGGCGGATGTGGAAAGACCGAATGCTCCTGAGGCGGCTCAAGGAACAGAATAAGGGTAAGGAGGGAGTTGATAATGCAAAGCAGCGTCAGTCCCAGGAACAAGCACGAAGAAAGAAGATGTCGCGGGCACAAGATGGTATTTTGAAATACATGCTGAAGATGATGGAAGTTTGTAAAGCTCAGGGTTTTGTGTATGGGATCATCCCAGAGAAAGGAAAGCCTGTGAGTGGAGCATCTGACAATCTTCGGGCTTGGTGGAAGGAGAAAGTCAGGTTTGATCGGAATGGCCCTGCGGCCATTGCCAAGTACCAGGCAGATCATTCAATCCCAGGGAAAAATGAAGACTGCAGTGCAGTGGCCTCCACTCCTCACACCCTGCAAGAGCTACAAGACACTACTCTTGGATCTCTTTTGTCAGCTCTGATGCAGCACTGTGACCCGCCTCAGAGGCGTTTCCCGTTGGAGAAAGGTGTTGCCCCACCGTGGTGGCCTAGTGGGAAAGAGGAATGGTGGCCTCAATTGGGTTTGCCTATGGACCAGGGGCCTCCACCGTACAAAAAGCCTCATGATCTGAAGAAGGCTTGGAAGGTGAGCGTACTGACTGCAGTTATCAAGCACATGTCCCCTGACATTGCCAAAATCCGCAAGCTTGTTCGTCAGTCTAAATGCTTGCAGGATAAAATGACGGCCAAGGAAAGTGCCACATGGCTGGCTATTATTAACCAGGAAGAAGCCTTGTCCCGAAAGTTGTATCCTGATAGCTGCCCACCTACATTAGCTGGTGGTAGTGGGTCTTTTGTCATCAGCGATACCAGTGATTACGATGTTGAAGGGGTGGAAGATGATTTGAATGGTGAAGCAGAGGAATGCAAGCCTCGTGATGTTAATCTCTTCAATGTGGGGGTTGGGGGACCAAGAGATAGGCTTATGGTACCACCATTGGCTCCTCCAATTAAGGGAGAGCTTGTAGATACCAGCTCAGACTTTATCCAGAAGAGAAAGCAATCATCTGATGAGCTGCATATAATGATGGATCACAAGATACATACCTGTGAGTACTCTCAGTGCCCTTATAGTGATTACCGCCTTGGGTTTCTGGACAGGAATTCAAGAAACAATCACCAGTTGAATTGCCCATACCGGAGTAATTCTTCTCAAGGGTTTGGAATGTCAAACTTTCAAATTGATAATGAAAGATCCCCAGACTTCTCTCTACCCTATTGTCAACCCAAGCCCCCTGCTCCACCAGTGAACCAGAATACTACTCCTCCTTTCAATGTTTCAGGACTCAACCTTCCAGAAGATGGAGAGAAAATGATTTCCGATCTTATGTCTTTTTACGATAACAATCGTCACCGGAACAAGAGCTTGAATCCTGGAAACCTTAATGTTGTAGAAGATCAAAATCAGCAGCAACAAAAATTTCCACTTCAACTGGATGATAACTTCTATGGCCAGGGGGTTATGATGGGAAACATCTCTGAAGAAACCAACATGCCCATAAGTCATCCTGTGTTCTCATCATCAGAAATTCAGTTTGATCAGTGTAAAGCATTTGATTCCCCTTTTGACACCAATTCCAATGACAATATTGCTGACTTCAGATTTGGCTCTCCGTTCAACTTGGCGCCGGTTGGTTATACTGTGGATCCATTGCCAAAGCAGGATGTGTCCATCTGGTACCTTTGAAGGAACAAGCAGGATGTGGTTTCATTGGTGGAGTCGTCTAATGAAAGGGGCAAAAGGCTGTATATTCTCAGAGGAAGGTTTATATTTATATTGTTCTGCTTTGAATAGGTGAAACTTCTTCCTTCTGAATTTAGGTAGTTAATATGTTTGTTTTCGTAGATGTTTTAAGACCTTTATGAACTTGGGTTTCTCCTCTGCAAGTCTTATGTTCTAAGTTTAAGCTAGGTTGTCTAGGCTGTTCCATTGCAGTATTGAAGAGGACCTGACTGAATATTCAGTACTGCTATTGAAATGGGTAATTAGAGGCATTTTCGTGTCACAAAGTTGATATTGGCATGTAGTTGTAATATGTATACTCTTGACATCTATCTATATATATATCTCTGTAGTGGTTTTTCCATTCACCAAGCGGCATTGTGCTTTTTTCTTTTTTTTTAACATGGGTAAGAAATTCATTACAACATCATATAAACTTAGAACCTCTCCCCACAAAAAGGGGAGAATTGCTGCTAGGCCACAAGGCCGTGGGTGGCATTGTGCGTTTTGCTCTGTGCCTTTCAGTGTGAACTTATGCTTGTTCTGGCAGCTTATTATGTTGTCAGCCATGCTACACTAGCTGGCTTAGCTGTTGCTGGCATTGCAACTTTACCATCCTGATTTCCCTTTTTTATCTGTTTCTCCTTGAGAGAAAAAAATGTCTCCCCTTTTAACATCTTGCATCATGTGTGGAGGGAGATGAAACAAAAAGGATCTCATTTATTATAATGGTGGGTCATTTGTTTGCATAGACTTCCTCATTTCCCCTGTGTTCTATGAATAGACCTGACTTTTTTTCACAGGCATATTTGATAAGGAAAGAGACCCCTCTCTCTCTCTCTCTCTCTCTCTCTCTCTCTCTCGTCTGGTGGGAAGTCACAAAAAGTAATAGACTTAATGAGGGGCGGATATTTATCAAAAGAAATATAAAAAATAAGGGGCGGATATTTATCAAAAGAAGTATAAAAAATAAGGGGCGGATAAGAAAGTAGTGGCTTCCCCCCGAGGCTGTAATAAAAAGGGGCTTGCAATTGCTAGTCGCCTTTCACCATGAGAAGCATGTCAAGTCATGGACCAACTATTCACTTTTTTTTTTTTTTTCTGTTTCTTTTGGATTAAAATATTTTTTTGACAGTAAAAGGACATCATATATAGAAACTTGTTGTAGCACACCTCGAAACGGGAACCTTTCTCCTTTATTAAGAGGCTTGGTCCAAAGGACATTTGCGTCACTTTCCTTTTTTAACTTTATTATTTTTCTTTTTCTTTTTGGTAATGACGAACCCTGAATCTTGTGACATCCTAAAAGGTCCAAGGGCACTATGTATATTTTCGGGCAGAAATTGAGGTTTGAGCTCCTTTTCATACCCAGACAGATGCTTTCTGAATGAGACCAGAGAATCCTTAAAAGGAATTGAAGTGGCCCCATGCTGGCCTCAGGCAAAGATGAAGTCGGTTAAGAGTAGAGTTGCGGTTAAGAGTAGAGTTGCTGAGCTACCTGTTTGTCGTGCACGGTATTTTTTGTTGTACGAGATGATTGATTGCAAACGATTGTACAAAAAATTTTAACAGAAAAGGTATGATGAATGCAGGACCGCCTTTGAGTGGTTGGTATTTTATCTTCAATAAATTAATCTTTTATAGTTTTTTCTATTCCTTTATTTGACAATAATAAGGTTAATGACATGATTGATAGTTTAATGATAATTTCCTGATTTGTTGAGTAATGATTTTGATTTTTTTCTTTTTTATAAAAAATATATATTAGTGGGTTAGGGGTAAGGATAGGAATAGGAATAGATTTTATTAATTGTCCTAAGAAAAAGTTTACAATAATAATATAAAAAATAATAATGGGACACACAAATTAATTAGGGCAAAATGAGAGATCCGGATATGTTTGTTTTTCTCTGTTTCATTTAAAAAATTTTTCTTTTCAAAGTTTTGTGATAAGGGCAAAATGGTAAAACAGAAATCAACATATTTTTTTTTTCTTGAAAAAGTTTTGTGATGAGGGCAAAACGATAAAATAAGGGGGTAAAAAGCACTTTAATACCATGTACGTTGGAGGGTTTTTCAATTTATTACTTAAAGAAATTTTTTTTCTAACTTAATACCTACACTATATTTAAGTGTTTAATATAATCTAATCGTAGACTATTGTTTAGGAATTAAATGGAAAATACTCGTGATCTCATGGGTGTGCCTTACTGGAGCATGAAGCAACGCACGCGGATGAGTATAGTTCAAGTACTAAATTGGAAAAAAAAAAAACAAAAGACAAAAAACTTCTTTAGATACTGGATTCAAAACCCTTCAAAATATAAGGTACTAAAGTGTTTTTTTTTGTTTTTACCCTAAAGTAGAAATTAATGGAGAGGTAAAAAACACTAAATAAGTAGAGATATATTAATAAATAAATAAATTGAATGAGGCCTACTACTCATTCTTTAGAACACCTTTTTATCAAACTATGCCTTGGTAAAAGTTTAATGCATTATCATTTAACATGCGGTATTTGAATGAAATGATACATCAACTATGATTGGCTTGTGCAGTTTAACACTTTTAGATTCTACTTATAATTCAAGACAAATTACTACTAACTCAGACTCGTAACACGTGTTGTTTTCTTTTGAAAGTTGGCTGCCCACAGAATACAATGACACGCGTAGGCGGTGTTGAATGTGCAGCTTTTCGTGTTGAAATAAGGAGGAAATATCAAGTGGTGACTGGTCTTCTGACCAAAGAGAAATACGATTTGAAAGAAGAAGAAATGGGCGATTCCAGAAATGACCCGTGGGGTGTGGTCAAAAAGTTAGGCAGCTGGGCGTGATTCATGGTAGCTAGCAGTCGTTGGTCACACATGCGTGTCAAACAATATCAGAATAAGAACAAAGGAATCGGTCATAGGATGTTGATGGGCAGTGGGGAAATTAACATGGAAACAAATATATTGCCATTAAACAAATGATTTACCAACCCCTGGGTGAAGATAATCTCAAAGCATTCACACATGCGTATATGGGGGAGGAAGCCAAAATATAAGATGATATATTGTAGCAAATAGTCAATGACTGTAGAGTTCCTCTACTCGCCCAGACTTTAGTTCGTGCCAGTAATTTTTATTTTTACTTTTGTTTTTGTTTATACTTGATAAGATAATATAATGAGTGTACATTTCTAATTCGGGCATTGATTGAGGTTGGATTTGGGTGCCCTGGCGAAGTGTTGTAAACTTGTAGTGATTGGGGGCCTTTATTGGCATCCCAAGATTTACTTTTCATTTCCCATTTATTTTAAAATTTAAGATTTTATGAAAAATATATAAGGTTTTTATAAAAACTGATCGCGTATTCTATTAGAAAATATCATTTTGAACAATTTTTTATAGTGTTCGCTTCATAAATGACAAAAAAGTCCTACTTAAACGATAGATTTTGAAAAAACTTTCTTCCAAAAAGTTGTTCAAAATGACATTTTCTTATAAACAATGCGATCAGTTTTTATAAAAACTTTATATATTTTCATAAAATCTTAAAGTACAAAATAAATGGGTAGTGAAAAGCAAATCTTTGAATACCAATAGAGACTTCCGTTATGTTGGCGTGTCGATTTTGGTTCTATACACAGTAACAATAATTGGGTTAGGTAATGCCCAATCCATTTGTGGCACAAAATACATAACCCGTTAATGACGCAAGCCAACCCATTTAATGGCTCTATGCAAACGTAATCAACCCGCACAGGTTGGCAGCACCATTGCCAATATGGAAAGGAGCACAGTATACACATCTTCATGGGACATATGTGAAGCTTTGATTTGTAGAAAGTTTCATCTTTGAATACCATTTATGTATTCATTGATTAGTTTCATTTAAACACGTGAAAATTCAATTTTCTTATAGAGAAACGTGTGTTTTGTGAAACACGCAAGGCAACTTTGTAGATGGTACAAAATTTCCATGCTTGCAAATGGCCCATCTGTTTAAGCACGCAACATGCTTTGTGCGGGAATTAAGCAAGTGTCTAAATTTGAAATTTGAAATTTGAAATTTTATTAAAATATTTTTATTTGGTGTGCAACAAATGTAGTGCTGCCCCCATTTTGGGTCATGCAAATTCATGCTAGTTGACCTACATTAGGAAGCACTAACCTCATCGATCACCTTAATTATATGATCCATAAGCAACATGACCTACGCTTAGCTTAGCTTAGCTTAGCTTACCTTAATAAACCCATCGAATCGAGTGAACAATTTTACTCCGTCATTAATTAGTGTTTGCCAGACCCACTGTTTGGATTTGCATAAATTGATCTAGCTCTTCCATTTGTGCACCTGTGTAGTGGATGGTCTAATTTCAATATATTGGGATTTGGCCTTGCTAGAAGGAGGACTCCACTTGATTGAGAATAGAATCCTCCTAGCTATTGAAATTTTTGGATAAGAATTAACAACACCAAAAGACGGCTCTCAATTCCTTTGCCATTGAGCACTAGAAGAAAGCAACAAGCAGCATGGCCGCAATGATGCAAGGCCTGGATGAGTAGGGTAACCAAGTGGAACTACGTACGACACTAGATTATATATATATATTAATGACAGCGGATCCACCTGTTGCAGAAGCAGCCAAAATGGTTGTCGCTTACACAGAGTGGGCAGAACTTTGAGTTGCTTCTTAGATTTAACAAAAACCGTTTTCATCCTCAAGGGAGGCCCCCTCCACGCAACTAGCTAGTGAATTGAAGTTGTCAAAGCACAAAGGAACAAGGCATGCATCCACGTCTCACCTGTTGACAGTTTTCCTCTCTTTTTTCCTTTCTTCTCTGACCATTAAGATTGTAGCCACACACCAGCACGAATGAGGGGACCCTTTTTGATATATTTATATATTAATATATATATATATATATATATATATATAATATATAAAAATATAAATATATCAATTCACCTCCAAGTGGAAATTAAGAGGCGAGTGTTTCCGTGCTGAACATATTGGAAAAACCACATCCCACATTTATTAATTATAAACTTTGACAATATTTCATATATTTGTTTAGGCTCTTTACTTATAAACTTAGAGTTTTTGGTTAGAAATTTAATATGGTATTAGAGCATGTCGTTTTTGGGCCTACTGAGACCATATTTATTGTCAACGTGATAAGTTCATCGTTATCTTGTTAAGTTTACATGTGAGGGAGAGTATTGGAAAACCCACATCCCACATTGATTAATTATAAACTTTGATATTGCTTTATATATCTATTTGGGCCCACAGCTTTTGTTGTTGAATGCATTGTCTATGAAAAAAGAATAACCCGACACACCTTGTGTTTGGTATGCTTGAGTGGAATAGGAATAGAATGGAATGGTCATGGGGATCGAATGGAAAAGATAATGAAAGGAATGAAAACATGTTATGGGAATAGGATAAAAAAAAATGAGTCCCACTGGAGTGTAGCAATCAAGTCAAATGAAGGAATAATGAGTTTTGAGGGATAGGGATTCTTTTCCTTTGACTAACCAAATGGTCCACTTTTTACCAATAGAATGAGGATTACATTTATTCCTCCATTCCCATAAACCAAACGTAGCTTGTAGTTCCATAACACCGTTGTAAGAGTGGTTTGATTATCAAGATTCTAAAAATCTAGTGGAATAAAGCTTTACTAGATAAGATCATTATTTTTATTTTAAAATTTTTTTAAAATTTTTAAATCTTTAGCTAATAACCTTTATTAAACTTGAATTTAGATATTCAGGTTGCCTACATACTTAAGTGAGATAAAGTCAATGTATAGTTTTTGATTTTTGATTTTGTTTTGTTTTTTTTTGGTCTTTCTTTTTTTTTTATTTTTTTTTATTTTTTATTTTTATTTTTAAATCCTTCGAACATAGTAGCTAGACAGCTCTGAACTGTGCTAATAAGATTGGAAGCCTCTTTGAGAAGATCACACCCTTCAAGCTAGGCATCATCATTTGTTTTGAATTTCAATCTATTTTTGGGAAATCCAAAAAGGAAAAAAAATTAGGACCTATTTGGGAATTTTAAAAACTAGATCAGACTTGGTCTAATCCCTAACTGTTGTTTGGCTTTTAAATAAACCAAATAACAGTTAGTTTAAAAAAAGCTATGTTTATGCCTTATTTTTAATAAAAAATTGACTAATTAATAGGAAAATGATATTAACCAAATAATGTGAAATCAAAACTAACCAAACTTATTTTTATCTAGTCAAGTTTTCAGGTTTACCAAACAACCCCTTAAGGTTCAAAGGTAACCTTGGTTAGAATTAAGAGAGTGTTAGTCACTAATCATTATCATAAATGCTACCCCCCTTTGTTTTTAATTAATTGTATTGTTTGAAAAAAAAATATTTAAAAAAAAAAATTAAGAATCTCTCTTAAATGCTTTCATATCCATCTTTATATTATAATCTTCCAATTTTGCCATTAAATATAATACAATCATCGATTAATTGAGTTTATTTTGTCCATACCATGTAAATAGTACCATGGTTAGTTATAGGTATTTTAGAGAATTGATTAAAATTAAATCTTCACTTTTTGACCAAGATAGTAGTTTTAAAATGGTTCAAAATGGAAAGGAAAACAATAAATATGAAACGGAGGGAGGAGTAATAAAATATTAAAAGACACATTTCAAGAATTTGTTAAAATTGACCCCGATACAAAGTGGTGGTGATGATGGCTCCATCTTTTCTAAATGGCACCATTCAAGATGATTGATTTAATTAGTAACTTAGATTCCATATAAGAAAAAAATTATTGGAAAAAAAAAATAAAAATTGAGCCAATTCAAATTCCACGGGACAATTAAATTACATGCCCTTGTATATAGTTAGTTTAAAAGAAGAGTGGCACAAGTGGATCGAAGGAAGTTGTGAGATGCCAATATTTGTTTTACTAGCCTTGGCTTGCCCACATTCTCTTTAACGAGTGAGTCTTCTATGTAACTGTGACACGGTCACGTGGTTTTAGGGGCCATTAAAGATCAAGTAAAGTGGGATTACGAGGCAAAAAAGTATTTGACAATCTCATTTTACTTGATCCTAGGGCTGCAACTTGGGCGGGTTGGGCGGGTTGAGAGGTCAACCCAAGCTCAACCCTAAGTGTAAATCTTTACGCCCAAGCCCAACTCAACCCATACTTCGGGTTGAACATTCCTAACCTAGGCTTAACCCATGCTCGGGTTGGGCGTGCACGGGTTACATGGATTGAGCGGGTTGAAGTCGGGTTGAGCGGGTTGTGCAGGTTAGCTTATTAATTTCATTTTTTATTTTTCATCTTTAGTAAACCTGCTTCAATAAAATTAAAATGCATTGTTGCATATACCTACAAATCTTAATCATCTAAACTCAATCGATTAACCTGCTTCAATAAAATCAACGGTGTTACTCGTTAGTAGCCGATGGGGATTGGGAAAAGAAGAGAGAAGTGGTGGCAAAGTGCTCTGATGCCAAAATGATAAGAACTAACTCAAAAAAATAAAAAAAATTGACATTCATGGACAGTTATTTAAAAAGCCTTTTAGGTCAAACACGGATTATAATCCCATGATTCTAGTAGATTTTACATATATTTTTTTTCTTTTTCTTGTTAAAAGAGGAGATTTTATAGCTACTAAACACTAAGTTAAGGCTAACAGTCTAAATAAAGCTCCCCTTTTAATCTGCCCCCCCCCCCCCCCCCCAAAAGGAAAAAACAGTAGAAGGTAATTTGGTTGCACATTTTTCTCTAGCCGATTGCACATCTTCCTCCAGCAATTTCTCATACAAGCCCCTATGTCCACACCAAATGACCAATAGTCAAAAACCATATGATGTCATATTTAATGCATATAAAAATATTTTTAAAAATTATATATTGTATAGGTCGGGTTCAGGTTAACTAACCCCCTTCCCAAGCCCAACCCAATTTAAATCGGGTTGATATTTTCCAACCCAAACCCAACCCAATGTCTGAAAACTATTTGTCCAACCCGTTTATTGACTGGGTTGGGTTCGGGTTGGGCGGGCTCAACCCACCCAAGTTGCAGCCCTACTTGATCTTATTGGCCCATGATACCACATTAGTTGTGTCACAGTTACATGGAAGTTTTTCTTCTCTTTAACATGGGGGAGAGGTGTTCTATACTGGTTTCGATTCTGACAGTGGAGGCAACACATCATACGACACACCACTTCAAGCTACCAAGAGTTGAAATGAGGTTGGATGGGGCATGATGCTAACTCAGCACATCATATGGCATGATGACGTGGTGTTCCTCTTCAATTCAAATTTAGGACTTCCGATCCAAGAGTCGTGATCTTTTCCATCCTACTACCATCTACTTAATTAATTCTAAAACCACCAAATTATAGGGTTAGAGTACACAAGTCAGTTATTAAACCAGTTTCTGCTAAACCACCCCATGGCCCCATTGGGCATTGACCCAAGCTGCTCTTCTTCAACAGACCCGTAACCAGGCTAGTTTTGAGTTAGTTGGGGCCCTAGGCGAACTCCTAAAATGGGGCTCTCTTCCTTCTATACATATTCTATAAAAAAAAAAGTTCTAAATATCCACAAAAAAAAAAAAAAAAAATCCTACTACCAAGTATCAACATAAAGTTTGTTTGCATATAAAATTACTAAAATTTGCTTTTTTAGATTAAAATGACAAGAGATGATTACAAAAACTTATAAAGATAGAATACATATAACATATTTTTTGCTTCATAATTGAGCAAAATCCACTTTTACAACACCAAAAAGAAAAAAACACACAAATGCTAAATAAAATCTAAAGCTACAATACCAAAAGAAATTAATCAATTACAACAAAGTGTCATTTAAACATTACTCTTCTCGCATTTTTAGATGCAAAATTATTAATTAAGCTAGTATAATCAAGCTTTTCTACCATATCCTTTTCAATAGATAATATAGCCAATTCGGTCAATCTTTCTTGTGACATGGTTGAATGAAGGTAAGATTTGATCAACTTCAACTTTGAAAAGCTTTTTTTTGCAGAGGCAACTGTAACTGGTATAGTCAACAATATTCTATAAGCAATCCAAGTATTTGGGAAACAACCACCCATCTCTTTCAAATAATTCAATATTTGAATTGGATTTTTTATATCTGTAGGTAAAAATTCTTTCAAGACCTTTAATTCTGAAAATAAATCTCTCCCATCAATATCAAAATGCTTACCGTGTTTCAAAGAATCTTCAAGGGTCATATAATTTGTTTTCAAAATTTCATCATCAATAGAATTTAACTTATTCAAATCAAACAAAAATCCAAAGTTTTGTTCATATGTTTCAAATTGTTCAAACCTACTCTTGAGGTCCTGACTCCTAAGGACTGAGGAGTTGAGGATTGAGGAGATTGGAGAGTGGAGATACTGAGAGAGAGTGAGATTGTGAGAGACATAGAGAGGCGTTGTGAATGGGGAGGACTAGAGTGATAGAGAGAGACGTTGTGAATGGGGGAGCCAAAGAAGGAGATGAGAGAAAGAGAGAGACGTTGTGATTTGTGAATGGGGCCTCTCAGATCTCATATTTGAGATCTAATGCAAAACCCCCTTGATTCCCGTGTAAAATATTATTATTATTATTATTTTTTAGTTTTTATGCTTTTGGGCTGGAATTGGGTTTGGTTACCTTGGTAGAATAGGGCCCCCTTTGCTTAAAATAGGAGAACTTGTCCAAAATAGGAGATAGGTATTTGGGGGCTGATTTTTGGGCTTTCTTAACTAGTAAAGGGGATAGGTACTTGGGGGCCCTTTTTTTTAGCCCAAAATAGGGGGCCCCAGGCGGTTGCCTTACTCGCCTGGGTCCAGAACCGGGCCTGCTCGTAACCCACCCATATTTTTGGCTCTTTTGCTATGACCAACATAGAACTCCTATGCGTTAGATGAGCTCCCAACTCCACAATAGCCAGCATTTCACCACCAGATGATCTTCACACATACAACTGCAGTAGTTATGGAACTTGTGTATGTATGAACATGAGTTGTGATTGGCATGAAACAACAGCGGAAGCAAACAGCAAAATAACGACTAACATGAAACAACAGCTGAAGCAAACAGCAACATAACAATCAAGAAGTCACACACACATATCAACCTGCACACTAAAAAATAAAGAAATAGAAAGATATAACCTTACAACCCCACCCCAACTATATATATTAAACCTTAACCATCGCATGTAAAACCAAAAGATAATTACAGATAAATCACATTCTAACTAGAAACCCAAAATCTGGGAAGCGTACTCACTTGAACACCTTAAATTAGGGGGAAAAAATTCATCCATTCGTGAAAGTTTTGGGAGTAGGAATGTTCAATTGGTTTTAGCAAAAATCCTATATAGATCACTGTAATGGGTTGCCGTAATTACATTAATTTGTATCAAATGCATTAAACTGCACGAGTTCTTCATTTGCCTTATCTCAAAATGCTTACCTGCATATGTTTCAGTATACCAAGATATAAAAGTATTTGAACAAACCCTATCAAAAAAATCTGACCAAAAGATATTAGGTTCAGAGTAGGTTCCATTTCTCTGTACATTTGATACGGATCCTAGAAACACAAGCATCTCCACTTAACTCGATATTAGAAACCTGCAAAAACAACATAACAAATAATACAGGATGAATACTTTTGACCAATCAAGAGAGTTAGCTATAAAATAGCAGAGCAGAGCATGGTTAGCAACATCAGTATAACAATCAATTAAAAATGAAAAGTATTTTATGTTTATAAATTGCAGCATAACATACATTTATTGCAAATGTGGAACAATGCAGTTATCTGTCTTCATAGAATATGAAACACTTATGGCATGTTTGTTTGGTTGGAATGGAATGGATGGAATGGAATCACACATTCCAATTCATTCCAAACAACATGTTTGGATGAGGTAGTTAAATGGGAATGGAATCAAATAATAGTAGTGAATTATAATGATATTCATTCTGCAATGTTTATTTCAATCTCATTTCATTCCAAGACTATTTTGTGCATGGAATCAGATTCCATTCCTACCCATTCCATTCCAACCAAACAAACATAGCCTTGTATTCTCAAACAAACACTTCGCAAAAGAAAAAACAGAACCCAGATTTCTTATAAATTTATTGTGTTCTCTTGATTACAGATGCCCTAGGCAACACCAAACATTTTAGTGGTTACTTAGCTGCTTACAGCCAATAGTTATTGAAAAGTTCCTAGTGATATGTCCATGTCTACACATGGTTAACATAGAGTGCACAACAATGAAGACCCAAATGGCCATGTGGGATGAGAATACTAATCATGTACAAGTGTACTTCCCAATCAATAAGAACGAAGGATCTGATAAAATGACATATATCCTCCTTTCCCTAATGCTGTAAGGTCATAAGTTGTACAATAAGAGTTATACTTTTTCAAATATTACTTTCTAGGTAACAAATTTAACCTTACTACAATCTTGCCCTTGCTGTCAAGGGCAGCATATAACCCAATATAATTGCTTAACTGCTATAATGATGATGCTTTGATTCTATACTATTCAAAACACCATTCTTGCAATTCAAATCATCCTAAATTCATAAGATTGCACCCAAATCATACTAGGACCTATTCTAAGGAAGAAAAAGGCAATGGCAATGGCAATGTTAAGGTTCCAAGTAGCGCATATATCAATGGAGATATCAATACCATGGTAGATGTTGCTGAGTTATAAAATATATCTATATATATATATATATATAGATATATATATATCTTTTTGAGAAGACAATGTTAGGAGGAGTCCAATCGGGTTTCCATGCTGGACCAGTATATTTTAACTGTTATCCGGATTTTACCATAAGTTTAACAGATCAAAATATTCTGGATGCACTAACATTGAATGTCAAAATTCATAACTCTGAAATGAAGGCAGGATCTCAACCTCTTGCTATCATTTACAGGATACAATATAAGGTGTATTCTACTCTGGTTAATACTCCTGTTGTTAAAAGACGAAGTGAAAAAGGCAAGACTATATTACTACAAAGTAATTTAAAAGACAAAGAAAATGCAATAATACCAAAAACTCTATTATGGTCTGAGTTGAAATTTCCAGAAGAATGGAAACTCCCAGATGCTATTAATATAGCAAACTCAGAATCATCACAACAAACTAGACAAACTACAAAAATTAAGCAATTGGTAGAATATTCTGATGGTAGTGCAGGGTGTGATGACCTGAATTTTAGAAATATATTTATGATATTTATTTGATCTTATGTGTGCAACTTCACCATAACTTAGGCAAGTGTAGCATAAAATTATGCACCCACCACTTGCATCTGCTTTGGATGTGTGTGTGTGTGTGTATATATATATATATATATATATATATATGTAAAGAGGGATCATTAGCCGCACCACCACTTCCATTTGCTTTGGATATATATATAAGTATAGAGGAATCATTAGCTGCACCTACCACTGGCATCTGCTTTGGTTATATTTATATGTATAGAGGGATCGAGACAGAGAGTTAGAGAAAGAGCAACAGAGAGAGAGAAATTGAGGAAGAACAGAGGAGAAAAAAAAAAACAGAGTGGTCTGGTAGAGGTTTTTGGCTGAGTTCGTGGAGCTCTCTTAGTGAGGTAAAATCCTCACCTCCTCTATCGTTGATTTCATATATATATATATATATATATATATATATATATAAATATCACGTACTGTGTATATATATATATGTATATGCAATTTTATTTTCTTATGTTATTCTTAGAAAGGATGATCATATTTTATGTTTTTGGGACCAAGGAACACCATGGTAGTGTCAAATTTTAGAGAAATTGACTGTAGGTTGAAGTTTTAGAAATTTTAGAATTTTGGATCATGAAAACCCGAAACTTTAGGCTTAAAAACGAATATGATTTTATAGGATTCTGAATGAACAATTTATAGTCGCACGTAGTACTCCACATGAACTTCGATTCGACACATGAATCACTGAAAACGGTTAAGAAACAAGGGAGATATTAATCGTCGAAGTTGGCCCGTTGAACACACGGTGTAACCCGGTTACACAATTCAACCCGCGGGAGGTTGAAGATGACCCCATAGGTCTATGATCCTGTGTGGGTGCATCTGTGTACCTTACCGTGTTCTCACGCATTTAAAAGCCATACGATAATCATATGAACCCCAAATTTGACCGTTGGACTCGTCTTGGAGGGCCCTACCATGTGGGACCCTTAGTTGATCATTTTGACCAAGTTTGACTGTAGTTTGACTTTTTGGCCAAATTAATATTTATTAAAAATTCCAGAAAATATCAGAAAATTCCAAAAATTACAGAAAATTCCCAGAAATTATAGAGAGTGTTTTAAAAATTATTTTGATGATTTTGGGACCACAGTTCACTGTTAGAAGTCCAATAGTAATTTTTGAGTGTGTTATATTTATTTTGAAATTTACCTAAAGATTACGTATGCATAATTATCAGATTTTATCGGTCCTCGGGAGGACTCTAGGGAGTATTAACGCTGCATTCGCATTGTCAGTGTCTATCACGTGGTTTTGGGTTGGTATTGCTCGCAATTGAGGTAGGAAATGTGGCTTCTTTACATTTAATATGGTGTTGTTCTATAAATGTGATTTTAAATGCTTTAATGATATTTTTGGATTTTCCCACTGATTTATAACCAAATATTTTTATTACTTGTTCAAAATTTAGGGAATCCTTCAATATATCATTTGATACGACTGTTTTATATTGTTACTTAAAGATACATGGTTATATACTCGTTTAAATGTTATTGTGAAATATCTGTTAAATGTGTGGAATTTTCATGATACTTGGATTTTGGAAAAATGCTTTATAAATGTTGTTTACTTGGAAATGCTTTAGAAATGTTACTGAAATTCTAGAAATTTATCAAACATGTTTATGGATACTTTTGGACACTCGGATATTTATTTGAATGATGGAAAATGTTTTGGATATATGGACCTTGGGTCTTGGTATGCATCAAACGGGTGGGGGCATCACAATGAAGTGGTGTCCTGCGTTGAGAATACTCCGCGAATAGCAAGCAGGGTAAAGTGCCCTTGGGTGAAAGACCCTGAAGCCCTCGAGGAAGAACGCCGCGTAGGTGTTGGTTATTTTCGTGCTTGGCTGAGCCGGGGGTTGACGTGACGACGTAACCTGTGATTAGCGACGGTTGATGCATGGTTTGATCCCATAGTCTTGGGAATTGGAGATACTATGAGAATTTTGGGAAATTAACTCAAAACCCACATAAAGTATTGATTTGTGACTGATATTTGATTTTGAGTTATTAAATAATTTTAATTCATATACCATGTATCTGCACATATATTAATTGCATAGAATCCACACATATTTCCTATTGGGCTTTGCAGCTCATCCTATTATTATTTCAGATGATCAGGTGATGAGTGAGGGTTTGCCGATGGCGGATGCCTAGTGGCATAATCTGAGGTTGGAACTTGAAGGTGGCATACTAACATAGTCATGGATGAGGATAGATGCACGTGCATTACATAGAGACTATGTTATTTTGATGTATGGACATTTCTATTATTATTATTGTTATTACCATTATTACTTAATGAACCTTGAATAGTTTGAATCCAACCTATGTGCCAGGGATGTTGGCATTATTTTGAGACCATATATTATTATGGGCATGATGTGTGAGCATAACATTTCATATTAATTATTTGGGTATTTATTGATGAGCTGGCACCATTATTATTAAAAATATTTAAAAAAAAAATACACGTGGATTTGACTAAGTCTTCCGCAACTTTTATACTCTGACTTATCCACGTGTACACCTTTTTACTTTGACTTTTATCCACGTGTCGACTCTCCGAGTCGGGGCGTGACAATTTTTGGTATCAGAGCTCATTAGTAGATCCGAATTGGGATTACATGCACTTCATATGTGTCAGTTAGGTGAGTTAGAAGTGTCTCATGCATCATACATATGCTTGTGGGTAGACATCAAGAAATTAGAGGAATATTACGATTTTATTAACATTTTGACGTGATTTTTGTAACTTACACAATCCCAGTTGCTTTTTTTTTTTAACGTGAGTGTTTGATAGATAGTTTCGAATATTTACTAAATGATTTTTATAGGATGCCACGTGCTCGAGATAGATCTTCTCCTGAGCCTTCTCACACCTCACAAGCTAGAACTAGAGGTGGAGTTTCCGCTCCTCATACTGAAGAAAGGGGCGATATGACTGATACTATACGGGAGTTGACTACCCTATTGCAACGTCAGAACGAGATACTTCAGCAGCCTACTCTTAGAGCTGCAATTCCTGACACACAATTAACCAAGGCTACACATTTTCAGAATTTTTCGGCGGATGGATCCTCCTACTTTTCGTGGTGAGAGCTACTCAATAGTAGCATTTTGGGTAGAACTAGAAGGGTCGGTTGGGGGTTGCCTTTGTGGGGCTTGGGTAGAACTGGAGGGATCAGGTGGAAGTTGCCTCTGTGGGCTGCCCGGAACCCTTTCTCGACCAATGATTTGATCAGTGAGCCTCTCTAGTGCCTCGACCCTTGGTGTGAGTCTGTTAGAATAGGAGTCCACCATTCTTTGTAACTCTCTATTCTCTGCTCTCAAAGCCCTCATCCTTCGATAGGCTCCGTCGAGCAACCCCTGGAGACGGGTGACCTGGTCACATAGACTTTGCAAGTGCACATTTCTGGTGTGCAAACGCCGAGCCATGTTAGCAGTAAACGTTGTGGCCTGAGCGCTGAGAGCCATAGAGTCTCTTATTACGTCTAGGTCGGACCGTCCACCCAGTATTCTCTCATCACGAGGAGTGATGAGTCCCTCCGCTACTGCCGTTGCGTTCGCAAGATTGTAAATCACAGAATCGTTAACTGTAAGGGGTTGGTTTTGAACATTTAGGAACCTTGGGTGCCAGACCTCTGGTTGTGTTGTTGGTGTTGTGTTTAAGTCAGGACGGTTTTGTGGGGCAGAGGAGGAAGAGGCCATGAGTTTGTAAGAGAGGATTTAGAGGAAGAGAGTTTTCTCTGAGGGTTGAATGGTTGGGAAAGAGTGTTTAAGCACCTATAATCAAACTCTGGTTTTTAAAGAAAAACCGCCCTCACTCAAGCCAAGAACAGATCGCAAAAACCAATGCACTGTGGGGATCCGATGCGATTTGGGGTCTATAATGGTCTGCAACAGCACTATTGCTTTGTTGACAACGGGGATCCGATGCGATTTAGGTCTGCAACAACACTGTTGCTTTATTGATTACGCCCAGATCTCGATATTGCGAACTGTCGGTCATGCTGCCCCTGTTGGTGAGAGAAAATAGGCTTCTGGGTTTGGGCTTAACAGTTTGGATATGCCAAAGTCTTGGACGTCCATGTGTTATTGGGCCACTAGCCCAATACTCATCTGTCAACAGGAATGGGAAACCCGAGTGGATTAAATAGATTTCTTAGCAAGTCTAAGACCTATTGCAAGATTGAAACAAATAATTGGGTCTTAAAACGAAGAGTTTAAACAATAGTATGGCCTATTTTGAACCAACCGACCCACTCGGCATGTGGATTTGGACTTAACCATTAGAGTTGATATGGGTAATAAAATCAAAGCCCAGTGTTGTTTAAATTTAAGCCCTATTAGTTGTGTAATGGACCCAAGCCCAAAAAAAAAAAAAAAAAAAAAAAAAAAAAAAAAAAAAAAGGAAAGGAGAAAGAAATATCTCGTTCATGCTACAGAGATTCGCAGTTTTCTGGGATTAGCTGGTTATTATCGTCGTTTCGTCGATAATTTCTCTCGCATTGCTGCACTGTTGACGAAATTGACAAAGAAGGGCAAGCTAGCACCAAGATATGTTGGTCCTTTCGAGATTATTGATAAAAAGGGTGAAGTGGCCTACCAGTTGGCTTTACCTTCACAGTTGGGGAATGTACATGATGTTTTTCATGTCTCAATGCTTAGGAAATACGAGCCAGATCCATCTCATGTTCTATCTATACCAGATATCCAGCTCCAAGAAAATGTTACATATGAAGAGCGACCAATTCAGATTTTGGACGTCAAGGAACAAGTGTTGAGGAATAAAGTCATCTCTCTCGTAAAGGTTCTTTGGCAACATCACGGCATCGAGGAAGCAATTTGGGAATTAGAGTAAGATGTTCGAGGAAAATATCCGCATCTTTTCGATTCGGGAGGTTAGTACAAATTTCGAGGACGAAATTTCTTTTTAGAGGGGTAGAATGTGATGACCTGAATTTTAGAAATATATTTATGATATTTATTTGATCTTATGTGTGCAACTTCACCATAACTTAGGCAAGTGTAGCATAAAATTATGCACCCACCACTTGCATCTGCTTTGGATGTGTGTGTGTGTGTGTATATATATATATATATATATATATATATATATATATATATATGTAAAGAGGGATCATTAGCCGCACCACCACTTCCATTTGCTTTGGATATATATATAAGTATAGAGGAATCATTAGCTGCACCTACCACTGGCATCTGCTTTGGTTATATTTATATGTATAGAGGGATCGAGACAGAGAGTTAGAGAAAGAGCAACAGAGAGAGAGAAATTGAGGAAGAACAGAGGAGAAAAAAAAAAACAGAGTGGTCTGGTAGAGGTTTTTGGCTGAGTTCGTGGAGCTCTCTTAGTGAGGTAAAATCCTCACCTCCTCTATCGTTGATTTCATATATATATATATATATATATATATATATATAAATATCACGTACTGTGTATATATATATATGTATATGCAATTTTATTTTCTTATGTTATTCTTAGAAAGGATGATCATATTTTATGTTTTTGGGACCAAGGAACACCATGGTAGTGTCAAATTTTAGAGAAATTGACTATAGGTTGAAGTTTTAGAAATTTTAGAATTTTGGATCATGAAAACCCGAAACTTTAGGCTTAAAAACGAATATGATTTTATAGGATTCTGAATGAACAATTTATAGTCGCACGTAGTACTCCACATGAACTTCGATTCGACACATGAATCACTGAAAACGGTTAAGAAACAAGGGAGATATTAATCGTCGAAGTTGGCCCGTTGAACACACGGTGTAACCCGGTTACACAATTCAACCCGCGGGAGGTTGAAGATGACCCCATAGGTCTATGATCCTGTGTGGGTGCATCTGTGTACCTTACCGTGTTCTCACGCATTTAAAAGCCATACGATAATCATATGAACCCCAAATTTGACCGTTGGACTCGTCTTGGAGGGCCCTACCATGTGGGACCCTTAGTTGATCATTTTGACCAAGTTTGACTGTAGTTTGACTTTTTGGCCAAATTAATATTTATTAAAAATTCCAGAAAATATCAGAAAATTCCAAAAATTACAGAAAATTCCCAGAAATTATAGAGAGTGTTTTAAAAATTATTTTGATGATTTTGGGACCATAGTTCACTGTTAGAAGTCCAATAGTAATTTTTGAGTGTGTTATATTTATTTTGAAATTTACCTAAAGATTACGTATGCATAATTATCAGATTTTATCGGTCCTCGGGAGGACTCTAGGGAGTATTAACGCTGCATTCGCATTGTCAGTGTCTATCACGTGGTTTTGGGTTGGTATTGCTCGCAATTGAGGTAGGAAATGTGGCTTCTTTACATTTAATATGGTGTTGTTCTATAAATGTGATTTTAAATGCTTTAATGATATTTTTGGATTTTCCCACTGATTTATAACCAAATATTTTTATTACTTGTTCAAAATTTAGGGAATCCTTCAATATATCATTTGATACGACTGTTTTATATTGTTACTTAAAGATACATGGTTATATACTCGTTTAAATGTTATTGTGAAATATCTGTTAAATGTGTGGAATTTTCATGATACTTGGATTTTGGAAAAATGCTTTATAAATGTTGTTTACTTGGAAATGCTTTAGAAATGTTACTGAAATTCTAGAAATTTATCAAACATGTTTATGGATACTTTTGGACACTCGGATATTTATTTGAATGATGGAAAATGTTTTGGATATATGGGCCTTGGGTCTTGGTATGCATCAAACGGGTGGGGGCATCACAATGAAGTGGTGTCCTGCGTTGAGAATACTCCGCGAATAGCAAGCAGGGTAAAGTGCCCTTGGGTGAAAGACCCTGAAGCCCTCGAGGAAGAACGCCGCGTAGGTGTTGGTTATTTTCGTGCTTGGCTGAGCCGGGGGTTGACGTGACGACGTAACCTGTGATTAGCGACGGTTGATGCATGGTTTGATCCCATAGTCTTGGGAATTGGAGATACTATGAGAATTTTGGGAAATTAACTCAAAACCCACATAAAGTATTGATTTGTGACTGATATTTGATTTTGAGTTATTAAATAATTTTAATTCATATACCATGTATCTGCACATATATTAATTGCATAGAATCCACACATATTTCCTATTGGGCTTTGCAGCTCATCCTATTATTATTTCAGATGATCAGGTGATGAGTGAGGGTTTGCCGATGGCGGATGCCTAGTGGCATAATCTGAGGTTGGAACTTGAAGGTGGCATACTAACATAGTCATGGATGAGGATAGATGCACGTGCATTACATAGAGACTATGTTATTTTGATGTATGGACATTTCTATTATTATTATTGTTATTACCATTATTACTTAATGAACCTTGAATAGTTTGAATCCAACCTATGTGCCAGGGATGTTGGCATTATTTTGAGACCATATATTATTATGGGCATGATGTGTGAGCATAACATTTCATATTAATTATTTGGGTATTTATTGATGAGCTGGCACCATTATTATTAAAAATATTTAAAAAAAAAATACACGTGGATTTGACTAAGTCTTCCGCAACTTTTATACTCTGACTTATCCACGTGTACACCTTTTTACTTTGACTTTTATCCACGTGTCGACTCTCCGAGTCGGGGCGTGACACAGGGATTAGATTTAATAATCCTTCTACTCAGTCCTTCAGACTACCCAACTCTAAGCCAATAATTACTGAAGTTCCAGATTCTTCTCGTGCATCTTGCTCTTCGAGGGCATCTTGTTCAGCTGTACCAGTAAGAATCTTTAGACAAAATTCATCTTCAAGTTCTGAAGTTCCAGATCTTGAACCTTTAACTCCTTTGGCAAATCCCCAAGTTCAACCAAATTTACAGGGAGTTCGTAATAGCAATACTTCATATCCATATTATGAATCTGCAACAAATCAACAAGAGGACAATTCTGAAGAAGAATCTCAGAGTATGTCACCAACTAAAATAGAAATGGAAATACCACCAGGCATAATGATGCTTAGTATACCCTTTGTCATAGACAAAGATTTACTAAGGACAGAATTTATGCTTGACAAAAATAAAGAAAAAAGAAGACAATTTTTTGAAAATTATGACAAAGATCAAAAAAGCCAAATACGTACACAGTGGTATACGTATATGGAGAAAAATAAATTCCATATATCCTTTTTTGAATGGTTTGAAAAGGTATATAAAATGGAAAGACAAATAAATGTAACAAGTAGAAATACGACTACTTGGCAATTAACTCCAAGTAATCAATTGGTAGAATCTGTTCATCCACCTCTGGAACAGATTAAAATACCATATTATAAGGTCAGTATAACAGCTGCACCTTATAAGGTCAAAACTGAGGAAGAGACACAGCCAACAGGAAAAGATATTAAAAATATCTTTGAGCAAAATAATTATACAAATCAACATATTAAGACAATTGCTGAACAATTAACCAGGGTTGAAAATCTGGTTCAAAATGAATCAATTTTACCTAAACAGCAGGATGAAAAACCCCTTTTCATTCCTCATACTATACCTAAGCAATATACTAGGCAACTAGCTAAGGGGCAATTACATGCAGAAATTCAAGACAGAATTAGACTTCTTGATGATGTGATTGGCAAATCTGTGGTACAGGATACACCACAGAAGCCCCAAGCCAGTACTAGTAAGGCAATTACTGTAATAACTCAGAATGATAATATCATAGATTCTGAAACAGAAGCTGATGATATTATGCAACAATTTAAGCAACAAGAAGATATAGCTGTTAATGCCATAAGGCATACCCAGCCTATAAAAAATGTTTACCAATATCCTTCTTTTCCTGATATGAAGATCGAGGAAAGAGGAAATTACCATCAAGCTTCATATCATGGAGGAACCATCTATGAATGGAACATTGATGGATTAACACAATACCAGATATAGAACTTATTACATCAAATGACGATGGTAAGTTCAGCATATCAGGCAAAAGATTCAGAAATAACTGATCACGCCATAGCTCATTCTTTAGTTGCCGGTTTTACAGGACAACTAAAAGGATGGTGGGATCATACCTTAACCCATCAAGAAAAACAGGCAATACTATATGCTATAAAAACTGACCAACAAGGCAATATAATTAAAACAGAAGAAGGAGAAGAGATTGAAGATGCAGTGTCAACTTTACTCTTCACAATCTCTAAACATTTTGTTGGAGATCCTTCCAAGTTAAAAGATACAACTGCAAAAATATTGGCAAATCTCAGATGTAAAAGATTAGGTGATTTTAAATAGTATAAAGATGCTTTTTTAACAAAAGTATTTTTAAGACCAGATAATAATCAACCTTTCTGGAAAGAAAAGTTTATATCTGGATTACCAACGTTATTTGCAGAAACAATTAGGACAAAGCTCAAGGACCAAAATAATGGAATGATTCCTTGGGAAAAATTGACATATGGAGATTTGATTAGTACAATCCATCGGGCAGGAATAGCCCAGTGTACTCAATTCAAACTCCAGCAACAAATGAAAAAAGAGAAAATTAGAAATAAACAAGAATTTGGTTCATTCTGTGAACAATTCGGGTTTACTTCAATAAAGGCAAATCCAAAGAAATATCGCAAATCTTCTTCTAAATATCATAAGAAATACCATAGAAGGAGAACCCAAAGTAAACCATCTGATAATCAATATTATCAGAAGTCAAATTTAAAACAACAAAAGGATCATCACAGACCAAATCCTAAAAAGCAATATAGGAAGAAATCTAATAAGCAACAGACCGTCGTTTGTCATCGATGTGGTAAACCTGGCCATTATAAAGCTCAGTGTAGGGTAAAACAGACAATTAATGAATTGCAATTTGATTCTGGATTATCCCCAGAGGAGATAAAAACCCTGATCATAAATGCAATTTATAATTCTGACTCTGAATATGAATCTTATTCAGAAACAGAAGAAGAAAGACAAATTGATGAAATAAATCATCAGACAGAAACAACATCAGATTCATCTTCTGAATCTGAGCAGCAATGCCAACAAAATTGTAATCAAAAGTGTTGTAACATGATTAAGAGTAATATTAATCATGAACAACAAACTCTTTTATTGGATATCATTGACAAGATGACTGATCCAATCTTAAAAAGAGAATATTTGCAAAAATTGTAACAAACAATGAGTAAAGTGCAACAAAAACCCAAAAGGATTTATAACCTACAAGAAATCCGTAATGAAAAATATAAACAGCAACAAACAGAAGAAGTTTCTGTGCAAGATTTGAAACAAGAAATTAAGCAAATGAAAAATGACATAAAAGAATTAAGACAACACTCCAACTTGCAAAATTTAAGCATTGAAGTTCTACGACAACAGATTTGTCAGTTAGAACAGCAACAGGCTTCTACAAGTAATGGCAAGCAAATTGTCATTCATGAAACTGAAGAAGAAGATGACAAAATCACCAAGGAAAGGGATAACCTGGGAGAAGAAAATTTTGTTCAACTTCTTAAGCAAATAACATACCAAAAGTGGAATACTACTATAAAAATTATGGTACAAAATCCACAAGACAAAAATGACAAATGTATATTTTTCATAACTGCATTAATTGATACAGGTGCAGATATGAATTGTATACAAGAAGGAATCATCCCTTCAAAATACTACAAAAAAACAAAGGAAGAATTAAGTTCGGCCAGTGGAGCTAAACTTAATATCAAATATAAATTAGACAACGTTCATATATGTAATGAGGGGACTTGTGTTGAATCAACATTTATCCTTGTTAAAAATCTGAGTAGAGAAGTAATATTGGGTACTCCTTTTATTACTTGTATTAAGCCTTTTAGCATTGATACAACAGGAATAACCTCTTACATTAAAGGCAAAGAAACCAAGTTTGAATTCCTTAATCCACCATCGGTTAGGGATATCAACATATTAAAAGATCAATTTGTTTACCAAGAGGAACAAATTAATCTAATTACAAAAAAGACAAAACATTTGAATTTCCTTAAACAAGAAATTCAATATAAGCAGATTGAGCAACAATTAAAAGACGAAAAACTGCAATCTGCAATAAAACAATTTGAAGAAAAATTAAAAAAGACAATTTGTTCTAATAATCCTCATACTTTTTGGCATAGGAATAAGTATATTGTTCATTTGCCATATGAGAAAAATTTTCAGGAAAGTCAAATCCCAACAAAAGCAAGACCGATTCAAATGAATCAGGAGTTGCTTGAAATTTGCAAAAAAGAAATTCAAGATCTGCTCTCTAAAAACTTAATAAGAGAAAGCCGCTCGCCATGGAGTTGTGCAGCCTTTTATGTTTTCAAAGCAGCAGAAATTGAACGTGGTGTTCCACGATTGGTAATTAATTATAAGCCTTTAAATGATGCCTTAGAATGGATAAGGTATCCTTTACCTAATAAGAAAGATTTATTAGGACGGCTTAGCAAAGCAACAATATTTTCAAAATTCGATATGAAATCAGGTTTCTGGCAAATCCAAATTGCTGAAGAGGATAGGTATAAGACTGCGTTTACAGTCCCTTTTGGTCATTACGAATGGAATGTAATGCCATTTGGCCTAAAAAATGCCCCTTCAGAATTTCAAAATATTATGAATGCAATATTTACGCAATATACTGAATTTACCATTGTATACATTGATGATGTATTGGTATTTTCAAAGTCTATTGAGCAACATTGGAAGCACCTCAATACGTTCTTCCATTTAATCAAGCAAAATGGTTTAGCCTTAAGTCCTACAAAGATTAATCTTTTCCAAACAAAGATTAGATTTTTAGGGCATCATATCTATCAGGGAACCATCGTCCCTATAGAAAGGTCAATCCAATTTGCCGACAAATTTCCTGATGAAATTAAAGACAAAAAGCAACTGCAAAGGTTTTTAGGGTGTCTCAATTATATTGTAGATTTTTACCCAAACCTTAGCCAAGAGTGTGCCATTCTTAGGAGAAGACTTAGGAAAAATCCTCCTGCATGTGTAGACACCCCATTTTGTCCCTACATTTGATGATGATTTCCCGATGATGAGGTCCACAATGTTTGCCGTCTACTCGGGTCTCTTTCTACGCGCAAAGCAAGCCAATGGGAGTTCAAACGATTAAATTAGACAGCCGGGGAGTGTGGTGCGTACGCATATTTATAATATGCGTACGCATGGTGGTTTCATGCGTACGCATGAATAGCCATGCGTACGCATAAAATAATATGCGTACGCATGAGATTCTATTTTTCTCATCTGAATGATGCCTGCTCTCCACTTCGGCCGAAAGTTGTTGTCGGGGGAATGATTTATGCTTGGGTTGGCCTGACCATTGAGCAAAGGGAACGTGGGGGGGTCAAAGAGGAGAGAGTTTGAGGTCATGCATGACGACCTCACTCGGGTGATTTCTCCTATAAATAGCAGAGCTCTTGGGAGCTCAGGGGGAGGACGGAGAGAGGACGGAGGGAGGACAGAGGGGGGACGGAGGGAGAAGGGAGAAACAGGGGAGGTCAGTGAGAGAAAATAGATAGAGAAATAAGGAGGAGCTGCATTTTGAGTAACTGCTAGTTATTTTGAGGGTGAGAGAAATATGGGAAAGGTGAGAGAAATAAACTGAGAGAAAAGAGAGGAAAATATAACAGAGAGTTAGACCAGTGAGACTGGGAAAAGCTTGTTTTGCGCAACAGGGGAGACGCTGCCGGGTTGACGGTGGACCTGAGGGAAGGATTTAATTTCAATTTGCTTTATTTTTAAGAGGTACGTAATATTTATTTATTTATATAATTATGTAGGATGTTTAGAAATTGATTTATTGTATACACTGTCCATTTTTGACCAATAATGTTCTTCGGGAGGTCCAAATCCGCGGAGAAGATGATTTGGTGAAACCATGAGTACTCGCGAAATATCATGCGTACGCATAATTTTATTATGCATATGCATGGTGTGTGCGTACGCATGGTGAGACCATGCGTACGCATGATAATACCATGCGTACGCATGGTAAGACCGCGAGTACTCGCGACAGTGCGTTTTCTTTTATTTTCATTCTGTTAAGGCTTCCCTATTTTTTTATTAAATGTTTATGCTTTATTTATTTATTTTATGCCATTAATCCATCATTCGTGTGTGCCATTTATTTATTGTATGATTAACAGGTGATCCGGATTTTATTAAAATATTAAATATGGTCAATGAATACAAGAATGAGGGCCGGTTTATTACCGGGCATTGTTGGGTGCCTAACACCTTCCCAACATGTACCTTAGCTACGAACCCATCTCTGGTCAATAAAATTGGTCCTGGACCCTTCCAGGTGGCGACTCTCATTTGCACGCTAATCCTAAATGGATTAGCACCATCAGAAAGCAGAAAAGCAGGTAAATACAGGTGAACCTGGGGAAACGCGCGAGCGCGCGTGGCGGCGGTGGAAACAGGTCGGTGTGACCACAGTGGCGACTCTGCTGGGGACTGAGCTCAACCTCAAAGTATTCATTGACCATAATTAATATTTTAATTTAATACGAAAAACCAAAAAAAAAAAAAAATGAATAAATGTTTTTTTTTGAAAAAAAATATATAATGTTGTTTTTTACAATAAAATACTGCACACACACACCGGCCTGTGTCTAAACCCCGATGGTAGTTGGGTGAGGGTTCCCAGATTCCACTCGATTCTTGGGTAATTCTTATCTGCTCCATCAGCCCACAGCCTGTGCCACTAGCCTGTGATAAGCTTGTGAGTACGTTAACGGATTGCTCTCGGGCATCCTAGCTTGGGTAACCCATTGAAGGCGGAGGATATAAGGAGACCCTTGGTTTGAACTGCACGTTAAAAACATGGGTAAATTTACTTTTTCTGTACAATCCTGTGTGAATGTGTGACATGCATCATTTTCATTTTTAGGACCGGGTATGGGGCAAAGCCCAAAATTGTATAAAGGTTTTTATCATTTCTAGGATTGGTAATGGGGCAAGGCCCAACATTGTTTAAAGTCTTTTAATTAAAACCCAAACAAAGAATCAATCTTGCAATTAGTTCACACCTATTAGAGAGTTATGAGACCACTGCATGTGCCTACTGTATAGAGATTACTGTTCATAATCATTGGAAACCTACTAGTTATAGCCTTTGGAGTGCACTCTTTCTAGCTTTTTGGGATTTGCTATCTCTAGCCGTTGTAGTTTTGTTCCCTAAGTACCCATTGTTATACCTCTTAGATCTGCGTCTCTGCAACCATGACTTCTTCTGAGTGCCTTATAGCTGTCGTCTTGCACTTCATCCTTTTCATCTTAATGGTCAGCTTCTGTTTACGTGAGGGGGTTCCAGTGGAGGTGGCAGTTTCATTTGTGACATTTTTTATAATGTCACTTGTGTTGATGTATTTCCTTTACTCTTAGGTCTTTAGAGGTTTGTTCCATGTAAGTGTGTTTTGCCGGTTTTAGCTATGTATTCCGATCATTTTAGGTGAATAAATGATAGGCTTCCTTTGTGTTCATCGGTTTATTTTTTGTTGTGCTCCCACAAAAGAAAAAAAAAGAGAGAGAATTTATACACACAAAGAAAAATAAAAAAGAGAGGGGGGTGTTGTACATCCAAAAGTCCAAAAACCAGAAATCAAAAAAAAAAAAAGGAAAGAGAGAGAGAATTGCTACTTGTTAGCAGCACCCTTAGGGGAATTTGAAGGCCCTGCTTCAGATTGTTTCTGAAGCCTTTCAAGTTGTTCTCGAATCTGTTCCCCGAACCCTTCTAGCTGCACAACCCTGGGCACAAGGCCTGTAGCATAGGAATCTATCATTCTTTTTAGTTCGTCGTTCTCTCCTTTTAGGGACCTCATTGTCCGGTTAGATCTGTTGAGTGTTCGCTGGAGGCGTTGGATATGGTCGTTCAACCTCTGAACTTCCATGCCCCTAGCATATAGGCGTCGAGTCAGGTTAGCGGCAATTGTGGTTGCCTGAACATTTAGGGCCAAGGCACTCTTCATGATATCCACATCCGACCTCGTGCTCAGTAGCACCTCATCGCGAGGAGTGATGAGCTCTGCACCCACTGCAGCTGCGTTTGTAGGGTTGTACACCAAGGTATCACTCACCATGACTGGTTGGTCACCGGTTGGGAATACCGGGCGCCAAATGTTTGTCTGTGTTTCTGGCGCCGGCAATACTTCTGGCACAATGTTTAGGTCTAGGTGGTTTGGAGAAGAAGAGGAAGATGCCATGAGAGTGAAGTCTTGGGAAGAGTTTTGAGAGCTGGATGATTGAAGGGGAACTGTGAGTCACTGGCAATCCAGTCTTGGTTTTTTAGAAAGGTTAGGGGTCATAAAGAGGGTTTTTTGACAATTAATGCGCTATTAGGGCACCCAACGCGTCATCAGAGGATCCAACGGTATTAGGGTTTGGGAGTTATTTTAATCATCTTGAGATTTGCATTTGTCGGCCAGTATCACCGTTTTGATAACAAGTGGCTAAGACTCAACATGTCAGCCACAGTGTCTGTGTCGGTAGGAATCTTGGGTAGTTGGGTGAGAGATAGGCTTCCATGTTTGGGCCCAGGGACTTGGACGTACCAAGTACCCATGGAAACAAGTTGAGTGTTATTGGGCTATTAGCCCAATACTCGTCCGTCAATAAGAATAGGAGCCCAGGTTGATTTGAATTTCTGATAGGTTTGAAAAACTTATTGCAAGATTGAAACAAGTAATTGGGCCTTTAAGGAAAAGAAATTAAACAATGATGTGGCCTACTTTGAACTAACCGACCCACTCGGCATGTGGATTTGGATTTAACTATTGAATCTGGCCTGGGTAATAACCTTGAAGCCCAATGTTATTTGAGTTTAAGCCCATTTAGTGTGAGGATTGTACAAAAATTGTGTAAGGAACTCATGCCCAACAAAAAAAAAAAAAAAAAAAAAAAAAAAAAAAAATATATATATATATATATATATATATATATATATATATATATATATATAATAAAAAAGGGGGGCTGAGATCCAATTGAGAGTAGGATGAGTGCATTGTAAAGGGCTTAAATTCACAATGACATTGGATTTCTCTTGATTTATCTTATGCTGATTCTCTGAAGAATTAGTAGACATGACGAAAATTGGCATAAGATAAATGGATTCTTAAAATGTTAATTATGTTGGGGTGGAACCTAAACAATTCTCGACTGGCAGAACACAATTGGTCGCTCAACAAGATCACAAGACCTCAGTACTGCTTGGGTTAGGTCGCCGACAACAAATAGATTAAGAAAAGATAGGGCCATGGCAGACTTCGCAATGATGGAAGTGTTGACCAGAATGGAGGCAACAATGGGAAAATTGGATGGGCGTTTGTCTGGGATAGAAAATCGCCTCCAAGTCTTGGAGAAAGAAAAAGAGAACGAAAAGCCAGAAGGAGAAACGACAAGTGAAGAGATACCTTCAGCAAGCAGAAAGGAGGAAGGGGCCTCAGGGGATAAAAAAGGCAAGGGAAAAGAAGAAAAAAAGGGAGTTGAAAGTGAAATGTGGGAGGAAGATGATTATGCTGATTATTTAAAGAAGAAAAAAGAATGGGAAAAATGGGAGAAGTATACGGCAGGGCAGGAGGAGATGAAAGAGAAGGTGGAAAAGATGCATGCAGCAATGCGAAAATCTCAAGGTATGGATGATTTCATGTTTGTTGGAGGGTCGTCCTCTGATCCTTTAGCAAATTTGCCATCCAAATTCAAAATTGCTGACACGGAAAAGTTTGATGGGGGTGGAGATCCCAAACAGCACATTCGCCAATATATGAGCATTGTAAGAATGAAAGGGATGAACGAAGCCCAAGCTGTGGCTGCCTTTCCATTATCACTTGTCGGAGAAGCCTCTAAATGGTACTATGGTCTGGATGATGCACAAGTTTCGTCTTGGGAAACCTTAATGAAGCTTTTCAAGGACCAGTATAATTACAATACCATGCTGGACACAACCTTGCGGGATCTTGAGATGACGGTACAAAAGTCTGGGGAGACATTCTCTGACTTCCTAATCAGGTGGAGGAAGAAGGCGATCAAGATGGTGAACAGGCCCACAGAAAGAGATCAAGTCAATTTGATCATAAAAAATTTACAGCCTGTGTATTTCAACCGATTGTTAGCATCCCCTGTCATGAATTTTGAGCAGCTGTATGATTGTGGGACCCGTATCGAACAAGCCATAAGCAGCGGTCAGGTGGATAGGTATGAAGGGAAGGCAATGAAGAAAACTTACGGGGCTGGAGGAAATGGTAGCAGTCAGGGAGGAAACAGGGTTGCCAATCCGCTTCCAAACTCAAGTACAGTAGCTGCTGTGAACCAAGGGGCTAGAAGAGAATTCGATGATCTGGGAATGTCTCTATCTAAAGCTTTCGCCAATTTGATGAGGAGAGGACATCTGCAAGCCTTAGCACCGCGTCCCCTGCCTAATCCTCTCCCACCACGATATAATTTGAATGAATTTTGTCATTTCCATCAAATGGCAGGGCATAAGACAGACAACTGTGCCAGGCTGAGGCATGAGATCCAGGACTTGATTGATAATAAGAAGATTCCCAAGCCAGGAGCAGGGGCCGAACCAAACATCCATCAGAACCCTTTACCAGAATACCAGAGGAATGTGGGGCTTATAGAACAAGGCACCGAGATACGGGATCCCTCCGATCTTATAAGGGAAATAATGGTATTAGATGTTGATGCTTGGAAGGACTGTGACGAAGTCAATGTCAAGAAAAGGGATTTCTGGGGTTCTATGGATGATGAGGATGGAATTCTGCATTTGACTCGATCTGGGAGGCATTTCAAACCTTCTTACCTGGAGGGAGATCACCCAGGAAGAGAAGCTGAGCTAGAAAGGAATAATAAGAAGTCAGATGAAGAAGATGATGAGGATCGTGTGCTGAAACAATTAAAGAAAACTCAAGCAAATATCTCTATATGGGGACTCTTGGTAGCATCCAAAAGGCATCGACAAGCTGTTTTGGAGGCCCTTGCCAGAAAAGAAGTACCTATGGAAATTTCACCAGAGCAAGTTGTAGCACTGATGGGTACAAACCCAGAAAGTGAAGCTGTATTGACATTCTCAACAGAAGATTTGCCAGCTGAAGGAGTAGACACACGCCAAGCCCTTGTATATCACCGTGGAGTGCAGAGGAAAGAAAATACCGGTGGTCCTAGTGGACAATGGATCTGCCTTAAATGTCTGCCCAATGCGCACTGCCTCCAAGTTAGGACTCACTGAAGAGCAGCTTACGCCATCCGCCTTGACTGTGCGAGCCTATGATAATGGATGTCGCAAGATTGTGGGGACCTTCAAAGCCGCATGTATAGTGGGACCAGTCGAGTCCGAAGTAGAATTCTGCGTGATGGACATTGATACCAATTTCAATCTCCTATTGGGTAGAACATGGTTACACCCACTAGGAGCCGTACCCTCCACTGTTCATCAGAAGATTAAGCTCCCATGGAAAGAAGGAATTCTGATAATACACGGGGATGGTGAAATCACTGCTCCGGTCTGCGAGGTAAAGGAAGAAGAAGCTGAAATGGCTTGGAGGGGATTTGAGATTATACAGGTTATTGAAAAAGAAGGACCATATGGGATAGAAATGATTCCACCAAATCTTGGGGAAGGTGTTGGTCATATTGCTGCTCACCTCATGAGAAAGATGAATTTTATGCCTGGGATGGGTTTGGGAAAGTATAATCAAGGAGTAGCTGAGTTTCCTGATTTCAAACCGCAGGATAATCGTCTTGGTGTGGGATACAATGGCGAAAATAACAGTTTACCGGTCAACAAGGGCACACTCAATGGGAACTTTGTTAAAGAAGGAGATGACTTTCCTTACTGTGGATTCCCAGAACCTTGGTTCGATCGTATGACCGGAAAAATGGTCCCAGGATTGGAAATCTTTTTCAAGGCAGTGCTGAAATCGAGGAAGAAAGGATGACCGATGCGAAGAAGGAAGGGTCTAAGACTGAAGACTGGAAGGATCTTCTGGAAGGGGAAACGATGCAAGCACTACTGGAACCCAAGCAGACTGAGAGGATTAATGCCTTGACTGATGAAGATGCTGCTGACGACTCTGCCAATCTGATCACTTCTGCTGATGGAAGTACCAGCACATGGGAATGGAAAAAAGGGGGTTGAAATTGTAACTAGCATCATAACTGAGAATAAGCTCAAACCCAAAAATGTGACCACCCCTTTTGTTGGAAATAACATCTTTAATTCCGCGTATCTCGATGAGTCTTTCTATGATGAAACTGCATTATCACAGGATATTGATTACATTGAAGAATTAATTAAAAAAGATCAAGAAAGGAAAGTAATACCTATTCAAGAAGAAACTATTTTAATAGACTTAGGTATTAATGAGAATCATAAAGAAATACGAATTGGTTCCACCTTATCTGAAGAGGAGCGGGGCAAATTGACAGCTTTGTTGCATGAGTATAATGATGTGTTCGCCTGGTCTTATCAAGATATGCCTGGTATTGACCCTGAGATAGCACAGCATCACATACCAATAAAAGAAGACGCTAAGCCAGTGAAGCAGAAGTTTCGCCGCATGAAGCCTGAGTTGATGATAAAAATCAAAGATGAAGTCACTAAACTTCTCAAGGTGGGGTTCATTCAGACGATGACACGAACTGACTGGGTGGCCAATATTGTACCGGTTCCAAAGAAAGATGGGAAGATACGAATGTGTGTAGACTACAGGGATCTCAACAAGGCATGCCCGAAAGACGATTTCCCGTTGCCTCACATTGATGTCCTGGTGGATAATACGGCTAGAAGCGCAATGATGTCATTCATGGATGGGTTCTCAGGCTACAATCAGATTAAGATGGCTCCGGAAGATGTAAGCAAGACAACCTTTGTGACAGAGTGGGGAATCTATGGCTACACAGTCATGCCTTTTGGCCTGAAGAATGCAGGAGCGACTTACCAGAGGATGGCTACAACACTCTTACACGACATGATGCACAAAGAGGTGGAAGTATATGTTGATGACATGATTGTGAAGTCAGAAACTAGAGAAGAACACTGGGCCAATCTGAAGAAGTTCTTTGATAGAATCAGGAGATATAAGCTGAGGCTGAACCCGCAAAAATGCACTTTTGGGGTAACGACTGGGAAATTACTGGGTTACGTGGTGAGTAGCAGAGGTATTGAAATAGATCCGATAAAGATCAAAGCCATCCTTGAAATGGCGCCTCCAAAAACTGAGAAAGAAATCAGAGGATTCCTGGGGCGATTGCAGTATATCAGCCGTTTCATAGCCAAGATGACCACTACTTGTGAACCAATCTTCAAGTTACTGAAGAAAGGAGAAAGCAAAGAATGGAATGACCAATGCCAACGAGCTTTCGATGCAGTGAAAGAGTACCTTTTAAAACCACCAATTCTACAGCCTCCTAGGTTGGGAAGACCCTTATTGCTTTATTTATCAGTATTCGAGGAAGCATTGGGATGTATGTTGGCTCAGGATGATGGACAAGGAGGTGAGTATGCCATATACTACCTCAGCAAGAAGTTGCATGATTATGAAACACGTTATTCCCCAATTGAGAAATCGTGTTTCGCTCTTGTGTGGGCTGCAAAGAAGTTAAGACACATTCTGCTGAGTTATGAGGTTTGGGTGGTGGCTCGGATGGATCCACTGAAATACTTGTTTGAGAAGGCTGTGCTTGAATGGGAGAATGTCGCGATGGGCAATAATCTTGGCAGGATATGAATTGAAATATGTCACTCGAAAGAGCATAAAAGGGCGAGCAATAGCGGAACACTGTGCAGAGCATCCAGTCGTGGGGCAAACTCTTGATGACGATTTCCCGGATGAAGATGTTTTGACAATTGAAGAAGAAAGGATGTGGAAGATGTACTTCGACGGAGCCTCAAACCAATACGGGGATGGGGTCGGGGTATTACTAATTGCTCCAGACGGTTCGCATATCCCAATGTCCGTAAAGTTGAATTTTGAGAATTCAAACAACACAGCAGAGTATGAAGCGTGCATCGCGGGAATGGAGGCTCTATTGGTTTTGGGGGTACGAGAAGTGGAGGTTTATGGTGATTCTGCCTTGGTAATATCCCAAGTTCAGAAGATATGGAGAACCAGAGAAGAACATCTCAAGCCGTACCAGGGGTATTTGGAGAAATTAGCTCGGAAGTTCGATAAAGTTACTTATACTCCACTCCCTAGGTCACACAATCAGTTTGCCGATGCTCTAGCGACTCTAGCATCCATGATCAATGTGCCAGAAGGAGCCCCAATAAAGCCGTTAAGTATAAACCAGAGGTCTCGACCTGCATATGAAGAGGCTGTGATGCTAATAGATGCAGAACCTGATGATGGGAAACCTTGGTACTACGATATCAAGAATGTGATTGAGAAAGGGGAATATCCAGAAGGCGCTAATCGGAAGGATCGAAGGGCATTACGCCTTATAGCCGCTCAGTATATCTTATGTGGAGGAGATTTGTATAGAAGGTCGTATGATGGGGTCCATTTAATGTGTGTGGATGAAGAAAAGGCCCGAGTTCTTATGGGAGAGGTGCATGAAGGTGTCTGTGGGCCTCACATGAGCGGCAAGATGTTAGCCAAGAAGATAGTCAGAATGGGGTATTTCTGGACAACCATGATGAGAGATTGCGTGGAGTACGTAAAGAGGTGTCATCAATGCCAGGTATATGCCAATTTGAATTACATACCGCCAGTGGAATTGCATCAAATGACCTCACCTTGGCCATTCTCCACCTGGGGCATCGACATAATTGGAGAAATTAAACCCAAGGCTACGGGTGGGCACAAGTATATTCTAGTTGCCATAGATTATTTCACCAAATGGGTAGAAGCTTCTGCTTATGCGGAGTTGAAGTCGTCACATACAGCTCGATTCATTGAACAGAACATTATATGTCGATATGGAGTGCCGCATGAAATAATCACAGATAATGGGTTACATTTCCAAAATGAGGTCAAAGTGTTACTCGAAGAGTATCAGATAAAGCATCACAAGTCTTCCCCGTATAGGCCTCAGACGAATGGAGCGGTAGAAGCTGCCAACAAGAACATCAAGTCCATCCTGGAGAAGAGTACAGTCACGTACAAAGACTGGGCGGAGAAACTACCATTTGCACTATGGGGATATCGTACATCTGTAAGAACGTCAACTGGTGCAACACCATACTCTTTGGTGTATGGGATGGAAGCTGTACTGCCAGTGGAAATGGAGGTTGGTTCGCTGAGAGTCATGGTGGAGAATCGGATACCAGAAACAGAATGGGTGAAGAGCAGATATGAACAATTGGCATTGATTGACGAGAAGAGATTGCAGGCTCTGTATCATGTCCAAGGCTATCAGAAGAGAATCGCCAGAGCTTTCAACAAAAGGGTGAGGCCTAGAGGACTAAAGGAGGGAGATTTGGTGCTTAAACAAATGCAAGCGCAGATATTTGATCCAATGGGCAAGTTCAGGCCCACTTGGATGGGCCCGTACATTATAAAGACGATCATGACAGGAGGCGCAGTTAAGTTGATTGATGGGGACGGTAACGAACTCATGCAACCAGTCAATATGGATCGATTACGGAAGTACTATGTATGAGGAGAAGCATATGAACTACTGAGGACCTGATTTCCCGAGAAGAAGAAAAAGATAAAGAAATAAATCATGATATCGCAACATTTAAGTCGGGAATACGTAGGCAGCCCTGAATAGGGTGCGGTCCATATTATGGAAGGAAAATGAGATGTTATAATCTGTGGAGGCAATGGTGGAACCAATCCGTAATTATCACGATTCTTGTTAAATACATGGGTCAATTAAAAGCGAATTCTTGAGAATGGATAACTAGTACATCCTGATCATTTTTATTTAAATTAAAAATGTAAGAAGGAAACGATGAAATGTGCAGTGAAATCTGAAGAAAGAGGCATTGGCATACGTTTCATTTTCACTTTCTTATCCTCTTTGAAGGCCCTTCTTCTCCAGTTGATTCTTTCCTCTTATGGGGAGACTTTGGTTCCACTTTCTTGGCATTTTCTAAATCCCTAGCCAGCCAGTCATAATAGGATGATGGTGGGCTCACTAATGTCGGAGCCCGAAGGTTGCCCATCCGGGACCTATTTTCCCATGATGATCGAACTCGCTCGACGGCTCGAGAGAAGATGGGGCAGGTGTATCCAGCATGATCTTTAATAAGAGCATATTGATTCTTCCCAAATTGACGTGCAATACGAGACGCAGGACAGTATGAGATATCATGCAGACCAATCAACATTACACTCCCGGGGAATACTAACTCGGTGGTCATTTGATCGATATGCCACCACGGGCAGTGCCAAAGGATGTGGTGACAAGACAAAGAGCCCAAAAATTCTTGCAGTTTCTCATGATTGGGAAAGGGTTCAGCTAGCTTGCGGTAACGATAATGTTCTGGACGAAAAGGATATACCGTTGGCGCTTCAACCAATTGGAGACGTTCATGCAGCCATATCTGATGGATGGGAAAAGTAAAAAAAAAAAAAAAAAAAAAAAAAAAAAAAAAAAAAATTTGTGTTGATTTGACAGATTAATGGTATGGGAATAACTGATTACCTGTAATAGAAGAGGGCTGCCACGCAGTAAAGAAGTCCCTTTTCGCACTGCATCGTCAAGGCCATTGAGGGTTTCTGCAAGAATCATCATGCATGGATTATGGGAAGAAATGTGTTGTACCACGTGAAGGAGAGCCAGGTCAACTGAGTGGAGGTCACTGATGAGAAGATACCCCGCTAATAAGCATAGGCAAAGAGCCCGGAATGCATAATTGTCTAGTAAAGGAAGAGCGGTAGAAAAATGCTGCACAAGAGGCTCGAGATTTATGGTAGAATTAATGCACCATGATCTGGCCTGCTCTACAGAAATGTTTAGAGCCAAGGCAAGGTCAGGAGAATAGAGCATGGCTTGAGAAGGAAACAAGGGATCATGGGAAACGGGGTAATTAAGAATTGCGCCAAATTCCTCTATGGTGGGGCAAATCCTCTATGTTGTTAAAACGGAACACATGACGAAGAGGGTCCCAATATTTCATAGCTGTTGAGAGGAAACCTTCATTGATCCTCACTTGGCAGTAGTGGATTAAAGAAGAAAGATGAGTTGACTCAAGTAGATGGGCTGTTTGCCGGTGGACAGACAGAAGCCACCTTTTGATATTCAGGAGAGAGAAGGAGACTGCCATGATGTTTTGAAAGGATCGGAGAGTAAATGGGAAGGATCACCTATTTATAGAAGGAAGAATGACGATGCTGGCTGAAATGGGGAGGTGCTTCATGCACCAAAAGTCGTTTTTTATGATAAAAAGGTGGGCTGTGTTGGTCAAAGCACCAAAAAATGAGGTTGACATTCTCCATGCGTACGCACGGTTTCTCATGCGTACGCATATTTGCAATATGCGTACGCACCCTTCTTCGTGCGTACGCACCCCTATTCATGCGTACGCATACTTTGGTTATGCGTACGCACCCCAAGGCCAAATTCATCTTTTTTACTCGTTTCTTGCTTTGTGACATGTTTGGTCCTCAACCCACTCATTGCCATCCACCTGATAAACTTTGTTGGGCTTATTTCTCGTTTAAAGATGCAGATACAATAAATAAAGTAAAAGGGGAGACAAAAGGGAGATATCACCACCGAAAGATGCAAACAAAAGGCAAGAACATCAATCATATGGATAGAAAGTACGAGGCACCCATGTGCCTAATTCAGTCAAAAGGGAGGATAGGTGCACCCATGTGCGGATCAAATGTGTAAGATAAGAAGTAAACAAAAGAAAAAGAGATTGTTTAAGTTACACCCCAAATAATAAATTGTTTTAAGAAAGCAAAGCTAAAAGGGCCCTCCACGACGCCCTCGCCCTCGAGTACTCCTGCTCCTAACACTAGGGGCATGAGATGAGCTCCCACCCTGCTGAGCGCTCGAAGCCTCATCACCACCACCTCCAGGTGGACCCCTAGGTGGACCACCAGGTGCCATTGGACCTCCATGCAGCCTCATAGAATAATCCGTCACCATAGCCTTCAGGCTTCCCACTAGCTGGATCATGTCTGCGGACTCAGCCATGTTGAGCTGCAATGGGGGAAAATGCGAATAGTCATACATACATGTGCGCATATTTTGCAAATAAATTCATTATGCAGGAAAGAAAAAGAAGAGAAGAGCAGGTACGCACTCTGCGAGTGCCAGGAGCCATGGGATAGCCCAGAACGTTGTCCCGGCGCGGGATTTCATTCTCAATAAAATATCCAGCGGGCGACCATTCAGTCACACGCCAGCCAGGCAACACCGGATTAATCCCTTCATCCTCACCCTCATCAGCAGGAGGAGCAACCTAGGAAGAAATGCAATCAGCAAAAGTTCAGGTTGTACAGTAAATTGAGATAATGAAACGAAAAGGAATATATACCTGGGGCCCAAGGAGCCGGGGCATGAGAAACTCAGCTGCAAACACGTCATAATCTCCATCGGGAAGGAGACGAGCATCACAAGGTATACCTGCCTGCCAGACGCCCAAGTCCTCCTCACTGATATTGTATGGGTAGATCATGAAGGAAGGAGGAAGCATAGGCACCCGCTGCCATGCAAGGACCTCATCAGAAAGCTGCCACATGACCCTCTCCGGCAAGTAAACAGCTCGGGAAATAGGAGAATCGAGTATAGAGCAGGTCAGTGAAGCCCTCAATGCTGCATCATGCATGGCCTGGTCGCCAGTGAAGGGGACACCAGTCCATGGGTGGGGTCGAATCTGTAAGAAGAAAAGTCAGAAAATTGCAAGGAAATCAAGGTACTTGGTTAGAGAATTCTAAAGGATTATACCTTGTTCAAGGGCGCAGTGTCCAGGAATTCGCGTATACGGTCATACCCCGATATGGGACGACCATCATCCCCGGTGAAGTCGATGTAGCGGTGGGCCCAAAGCTGTGTTTAAAAAAAAAAAAAAAAAAAAATGATGACGGGCATCAAAATATAATATGGAAGCAAGTGACAAACAAAGCAATGGAAGAAAGCTTACCGCCCATAATCGCCAACATCCCGTGATGGAAGAAATCTGGTCCCTACTCAACGAATCCATGGAGGTATACAGATAAGACAAGACTGCCTGACCCCAAGCAAACTGACTGCAAGTCTCCAAATCCTCCAAAGCTACTAGCCAGACAATGGTCATAGATTGGGCAGAGTTTGGGAATAGAAAAGCACCAATCAAGTACAGGATGAAACTCCGCGCCATGATCTGTTGCTCCCGGGTAGTCCCCTGGGGTCCATACTGAAAGGCCTCCGCCACATCAGTGTAATGACAGTGGCCCGATGTGAAGCTCGTCCCTATCACCTGACGATGAAACTGTGCGATCTCCTCCCCGGAAGGATATGAGGATGGAATGGAGGAGCCCACCACCCTCAGCCCGGTCAATCTGAAGACGTCGTAAGGGGTGATGGTTAGCTCTCTACTAGCGATGTGCATGGTGTGGGTAGAGTCCCACCATCTCTCAGCGATGCAGTAGCAAAGGGATTTGCTCCCGTCATGTGTCAGGAGATCCACGACTGAGCCAAAGCCGGCCTGAATGACGTACCCCTTGGTGTTGTCATTCAACCGCTTCCACCAAGCCCAGGCAGTGGAAGCATTCCCTCGAGTGGAGAGATCGCGACGCGCTTGCCAAGAGCCAAACAGGTAAATGACAGCACAGGTATGTGATAAGTAACAATAGGTGATGCTTCAAAAGTGCCAAAAGAAGGAAAACAGGAGAATAAGTCGGCACCACCCGAGTCATGCGTACACATAATTTAATATGCGTACGCATGATAAGACTGTGCGTACGCATGAGTCTTCATGCGTACGCATATTATTTTATGCGTACGCTCCATAAGACCATGCGTACGCCTGGTTCGGTGCAGAGTTTTTTTTTATTTGTTTATCGTGTCTGTAAATGAAAGGTTTGATTTTTATGCCAATCTTGGGTTCAAAAATGAGTTTTTTCTTCCTACATGCATATGTCAGATAGGGTCAAATATTATTCTCCTGGTTTCATCAAAATATGCATTCAGTTTTGAATAGGGTGGATGTACAGTGGACTTTGCACAACAAAACAATCAAAAGATTTGATTTTTAAGGTTCGTTTACAGATTAAAGGATAAAATAATGGTTTTGGTAATGCTTCCAATCCAGATTCCACAAATATTTCATGCATTATTTCAGATCCATATATTGACAAAAGCTTTATGAAAGAAAACAGGTACAAAGAGAGCGTACCTCGCCCACCCGACAACGCCGGGACAAGTGCTCTGCTGGACGGAAAGTAGGAGTGATGACCTCGCCAGAATGGATAGTAGGCAGCCACCTTTTGTTGACTGAATCGTCCCCTTGGGAGTGAGAGGACCCATGCTGTCGTTGCCTCTTGGGAGCCATGAGAAGAGCAATGGATGAAAGAGAAAGAAGAGTTTTGGAAGAAGGAGGAGTTGTAAAGAATGAGGATGGGAAAAGACGGCTGAAAAGAATGAGAAGGAGAAAGGGTTTCAAACCCTTTATAAGTACCGCCTCGAAAGGCGTGCGAATGCTGAGGGAATTAAAACCATGCGTACGCATGGAGATCTAGGCGTACGCATATTTATAATATGCGTACGCATAATTTGACCAGGTTTGACCATGCGTACGCATAGTAGCTTTGAAACTTGAAAAAGGAGCGCGACTTTTGGGATGCTGATTCCCCATAGCGTGCGTACGCATGGTATGCTGCGCGTACGCATATTGAGAATATGCGTACGCATGGTTTGACTGAGGTCGAAAATTTTGACTCAAGTTTGTCTGCGGAAAACTTGATTTGCTTTGAGAGGACCCGTCCCTGATTTTTGGAAGGAATTGCTGTGGAATTCCGACATTGATGCCTGAGACTTGCTACGGGAGTCTCGCTTTGCCTTGATTGGGCAGGCTTATAATTGGTTGACTGGGATGCTGCGGGACCAGTCAAACCTTGATGGAATGTTTTTAACTAGAATTGCTGCGGGGTTCTAGCATGTCTTAGAATTTGTTGAAGAAATCTTCCCTAGGATTGATTTGACTTTGATTACACGAACTACGTGAGGTTTGATCTCTGCGGGGTACGTAAGCAGCTGGATGCGTCTGGCACGACCCAATGCATTGCTTGATTGCATACATAAGGACGAGGTATTCGTCACACTCTGGGGATTTTCTGCGGAAATCCCACTTTGATCATTTCGAACTACATAAGGGTCTGATCTCTACTGAGTATGTGGGCAGCTGGATGCGTCTAGCACGACCCGACACATTGCATGAGTGCGTGTGATTTGCATGTGGACAAAATGTTCGTCTAGAGATTTTCTTTCGAATCCTCCCCACGAAGTGGCGAGAATTCGAAAGAGGGGCAACTGTAGACACCCCATTTTGTCCCTACATTTGATGATGATTTCCCGATGATGAGGTCCACAATGTTTGCCGTCTACTCGAGTCTCTTTCTACGCGTAAAGCAAGCAAATGGGGGTTCAAACGATTAAATTAGACAGCCAGGGAGTGTGGTGCGTACGCATATTTATAATATGCGTACGCATGGTGGTTTCATGCGTACGCATGAATAGCCATGCGTACGCATAAAATAATATGCGTACGTATAGGATTCCATTTTCTTCTTCTGAATGATGGCTTGCCACTTTGGCCGAAAGTTGTTGTCGGGGGAATGATTTATGCTTGAGTTGGCCCGACCATTGAGCAAAGGGAGCGTGGGAGGGTCAAAGAGGATGGGGTTTGAGGTCATGCATGACGACCTCACCCGGGTGATTTCTCCTATAAATAGCAGGAGCTCTTGGGAACTCGGGGACGGACGGAGAGAGGAGAAAGAGGGGGGACGGAAGGACGGACAGACGGGAGGAAATAGGCAGGGAAAATAATGAAGGGCAGCATTTTGAGTAACTGCTAGTTATTCTGAGAGTGAGAGAAATATAGGAAAGGTAAGAGAAATAAACTGAGAGAAAAGAGAGGAAAATATAACAGAGAGTTAGACCAGTGAGACTGGGAAAAGCTTGTTTTGCGCAACAGGGGAGACGCTGCCGGGTTGACGGTGGACCTGAGGGAAGGATTTAATTTCAATTTGCTTTATTTTTAAGAGGTACACAGTATTTATTTATTTATATAATTATGTAGGATGTTTAGAAGTTGATTTATTGTATACACTGTCCATTTTTGGCCAATAATGTTCTTCGGGAGGTCCAAATCCACGAAGAAGATGATTTGGTGAAACCATGAGTACTCGCGAAATATCATGCGTACGCATAATTTTATTATGCATATGCATGGTGTGTGCGTACGCATGGTGAGACCATGCGTACGCATGATAATACCATGCGTACGCATGGTAAGACCGCGAGTACTCGCGACAGTGCGTTTTCTCTTATTTTCATTCTGTTAAGGCTTCCCTATTTTTTATTAAATGTTTATGCTTTATTTATTTATTTTATGCCATTAATCCATCATTCGTGTGTGCCATTTATTTATTGTATGATTAACAGGTGATCCGGATTTTATTAAAATATTAAATATGGTCAATGAATACAAGAATGAGGGCCGGTTTATTACCGGGCATTGTTGGGTGCCTAACACCTTCCCAACATGTACCTTAGCTACGAACTCATCTCTGGTCGAATAAATTGGTCCTGGACCCTTCCAGGTGGCGACTCTCATTTGCACGCTAATCCAAAATGGATTAGCACCATCAGAAAGCAGAAAAGCAGGTAAATACAGGTGAACAGTGAACACGCGCGAGCGCGCGTGGCGGCGGTGAAAAAAGGTCGGTGCGACCACAAGACTTATTTTTGTTCTTCTTCTTTTCACCGTCATCATTGTTCTCCTCATACTCCTTGGTAAAGAACAATGCATATCAAGTTTGACATTACTCTGTATTAATGATGGCTATTTTAATCACATTTAAAAAAAATTCTAGAGATGTTCCTGCTAGTGATTAGATTTGGTCTGTGGCAATTTATGTGTTGTTGGTATGTGATATATTCCTGACCAAATGGTTTTCCTCAAGGGGCTGTTGTATTATTGCAGCACTTCAATCCATTGTCTAGGATCATAGGTCTTGTATGTGGGTCGTTGCGACGTGGTGATGTGGAGTCAACGAAGCCCACGTGGGTCGTATTCGAGGAGGTCAGCCACGTATGATAGTGAGACAAATGGAGAAATCGAAGTGGAGGAGAGAGAGAAATGACCTGGGGATAGCTTTAGGAGTAGGAGATAGGCAGGGAGAGAGTCGACCTAGGAGGGCGTGACCCGCATTTGGAGAGACTTTAGTCTAAATGAAGTCTTTTGGGATAATCCCCTCAATCAAGGAAGAGATTCCTTGGTTGTTAGTGTTATTGGTGAAAGGATTGAATGCCCCGTTAATGAGGCCAAGAAAGGCCTTTTATAGTGCCAAAGACCTGGGACAACTGTTTGATGCAGGTGGTAGCAGACCTAGGGTAATGGGGTAGCAGACCTAGACCCTCCTGGGTAGGTCGACTGCCATACCCTATTCTGGTGCTGACACCTATGCCTATAAGGCTTTTCGCCTGTACGAGGTATGGGTTTGACCTGTCAGCTGTCCCATCATCTTTTGAGGTTATTGCTGTGTCACATCACTTCCCAGCTATCCCCCAAATCGACCATAGAGGTGTAATTCCCGATGCCATGGGTGCGACCTCCTTAGAGAGCCTTTTCTCCATCCACTAAACCAAGATCCTCCAAATGTCCCAAGTGTTTGAGAGGAGCTAAGGTCGAGCGACCTTGCTTGAGGGTCAAGCTTGCAATCGAGCCCCCCGAGCTCTGCCTCGACCTAGGCTAGTTATTGAACTAGGACTGTACCTCTAGGTAATTCGAGGGGGATCAAGTAGATCGTCGGCCTCGACTCCCATCACGTGATGTGACAAGCATCCGACTCGAAGAGGTCGTTATGACGTACATTGAGATAGTACAGGCATCCTCGATATTGAGGGCGTCCCTTCGAGGAGGGGCATCCTCGAGGGGGATGGACGTTCCCCTCGAGGGTACATTGGAGAATGTGGGCGACGCGGCCATCGATGTAAGATCGACTTGGTGATGCCAGCTAGGCATCTGTAGTGGTGACATGGGTCAGCCTTGTTAGTCAACTTTCCACGTGGCAAGCTATGGTTGGTCCGACATGGCTTTGGCATTTTGGGGTATCAACATTTTGCCCCCATGCTTGCACGTGAGCTGCGCGTGCGGATTGCGTGCTAGCATGCATTTGCCGGGTGATGAGAATAATGTCAGACCAGGTACAATTCTTCTGCGGAAGTTGTACCATCGTGTCGATCCGGCGGAGGTATGGGTTTGCTTTTTTAGCAACATTTAATGCCTACGACCGACATAACCCTTGGTGATCAGTTATTTTGATGACGTGTCAGGTTCGTGTTCAGCGAGGTAAAGCATCGCATTAAATGCGACGAGACATCGATCCGACGTAATAGCAGTGGCGTCTCTTCAGCTTTGAGGCACAATGATGATTCCCTCCATTATAAATAGGACCCTTAGCCTTCAGGGGAGAGCCTCATTGCTCTCTCTCTCGCCACTCTTTACTTTCTCTCTCTAGAATTCCCATCTCTAGTTCTTCCCTCCTTCAAGCATGCCTCCTACCTTATGCCATAAGGATGGCTCTGTGCCTAGCGTTCCTCCCAAGGATACATGGAAAGATTCTTTATGGCTTTAGGACAACTTTTGGCAGATCGCCGAGAAGGGTAAGCTCGAGCGGGTCAGCGTGATTAAGCAAAATATACTAATGCCTTCAGAAGAGGTGAGGGCAGATGATGGGGTTCCTGCTTTAGCTGAAGTGATACCTCGATTTCGTATCGAGCGAGGCGACCACCCTGAATCGGGCATTCTCTTTGCTTCCCATTCTTAGGTTGGAACGGGATGGTCTGATTGGGTAACCTACACTTTGCCTTATCCTGCTACCAAGGTGATCCTAACCAATGCAGGGGTTACTAACGCGATCCGTGTTAGTCGGAATGATTATATCGCCCGTGGCAAGAAAGCTTGGAGTTTCTTATTGTCGAGATGGTGTGCTTCGACCCACACCTTTATCACATCCTGGGAGGAGTTCACCCCAACACTGGAGGACGTGGTTGTCTTGACTCGACTTGAACCCTTTGGGGTAGATGACTTATTTAAAATTTCCCTGAGCGATACTGAACAGGAGGCTGAAGACTTCCTAAAAAAAGCCTTAGCGACCTCTGCCAAACTCAAGTCAGTGTACGGGAAGAAGGGGGAAGACCCAGCGCGCAAGGCCAATTTTGCGAGCTGGGTGCGTCTATGGTGGAAGGATTATCCAAAGAAACCTGAGGAGGGGCCGCCTATTAACGGGGCAAACTTTGAACATAAGTATAGTCTGGCGGCCTTCCTTAGCTACTGGCTAAGCCGGTACGTGCTCGAGGGAGCCCCTAAAGATAGAATTAGTGCGACAGTATTTCCTATTGCAATCAAAATCGCGTAGGGTCAACAGTTTGCCTTAGCACCGGTGTTCTTAGGTTCTTTGTACTGTAAATTGGATATGCTTAAGTTGGACATCGAAAGGTCGATGGGTCGATTTAATGCAAATACTTTTGTTTCAGCATCTTTTCTTCAGATGTTTTTATATAAACACTTCAGGGGGTATGGCCCAGCGCCTGCAAAATTCTCAGCCACCCGCTAAGAAAAGAAAGTGATTAATAGGAAGGAGGTCGAGGTTTCAATTAAGCAGGAAATGCCTCGAGCGTGGCGATGGAGGAAGGCATCCCCTCGCCGCCTTTGTGACTTTATTAATATCGAGAGGGTTTTTGAGTCAAGGCCCTATACAGATCGCCCAACAGCTGTCAACTACCGTGAGTTCTTTCTTGATGAAGCGATTGTGTGGAAACCAGGTTGAGATGAGCTTACTGAAACTCAATGTAGGATTTTTGTTGCCGTAACAGCGACCCACTTGCCAACCATTCAAGATGGTGAAAGACTTGTGACTCTATATAGCCCTAATAGGGTGTTACGTCAATTTGGGTTTGACCAAGGTCCTTCGGCCTTTCTTGGCGCCGCCCCTGCTGTTGAGGCTGGCTTCCAGGATTTCCTTCTCCCCAACTTTCCCAGATTCTGCGCTGAGATTCACTCGATCTCCTTCCTAGACAAAAAGCGGGAAGGAGTTTACAGCGAGGGCGGTCTAACATTCTGGAACCGCACCTTGACTGCCCTTAGATTGTTTATAGATTCTCCCTCCCAGCAGTGCCCAACCCTTCTTATCTTTAAAAGAGATTATTTGCTCCGCATTAAGGCGGCTTTACCTAAGTCGGAGCAGAAAAAGGTTGTAGCGACAGAGCAAACTTCCCAACCTGTTAAGTCTAAGAAAAGGAAGATTGCATCTGTGGCCTCCAAGCCGACTAAAGCAAGGAAGAAACAAGTCGATGAGGTAAACTGTTCTTTTTTTTTATTTTTTATTTCACACTTCAAACAATCTGTTTCATTAATTAACTCCTCCCCCCCTCCTTTTTTTAGGGATCGTCTCGTCATTTGATCTTGGAGGAGGTCGAGGGCACTGATAAAGCTCCTCTGGTCAGAAAGCCACGACCTACCACTTCGGAACAACACGGGGAATCCGTTACCTTGACTACTCAGGTCGAGACGAGGGAGGTGCGTCGCGGTAAAGGCAAGGTGACGAGTATTCTCCTTGAGACATTATCTCCTACTTTCATTCCTATTCCATCTTTTCAGGAGATTTTTAAATCCGTTGATGAGGATGTCAGCGACCCTGAGGTCGTACTAGCAGATGAAGGCCAAGGGACTTCAATCACTTCTCCCGCTCATGAGATTGAGCAAGTGATAGAACGAGAGATCGACACTGATGTGGATCTGACTATCCCTACACTCGGGGAAGATCATGAAGTTGAGGCCGAGGAAGAGCCTGAGGATAGAGATAATGAGGTCATAAGCGAGGGTTTGGAGGAGCAGGATGAAGAGGACAGGGTCGAGGGTGGTTCGACCCAGGCAGACGTCATGACTGGAGCTGGTGCTCCTCAAGTTCTGTACGTTTCTTCTAGCACCGAGGTGTCACACCCCATTTTTGCACCACCTTACTAGGACTCATCATTTCATGCATGTTTTTGTTTTGTTTTTGAGTCTAGTCACTTGCATTAGTTTTCTAGAGTCACAAGGACAATGGATATGAATTTTGGTTCAAATTGGAGTTGATCTTGAGGGATAATAAGAGCTTTTGTGACTTGAGGGGCATAATCGTCTTTTAAGTCCCAAACTTTTCATTTGACCTTGGAATGATCTCCAAATTGTCAATTGGAGTTCATATGGATGCATAAGAGGTATTTTTAGTGTCAATTTGGTAAGTCAATGGCTCGGGATTAAAATGGCTCGATGTGGTTCAAGTTGGTTAATTGACCCTTCCTTGGGTTAGCTCTAATTGACTCACAATTACCAACCAAATCTTTTCAAATTGACTTTCATTAGTCATCATTTTACCCTCAAAAGTGTTTCATGAAGTTCAATTTTGATATGGCTTGATGATGAGTTTTGTGTGGTTATTTACGGATTATCCTTGAAGAATTAGTGCGAATCACAGCATGAGATTTTTGGTTAAAATGAAAAGAAAATTATTTTATTAAATTAGCCATTTTTATCATGACACTAACACGTGTACGTATGTGATGAGTGTGTGTACGCACATACGATACATGTGCATGCGTGTTAGCGGTCAGTCTCCCAATTTTTATAAAAGACAATTTCCTTTTCCTATTCAGATTAGAAGTCTTTTATCATTATAAAATACCTTTTGATTATTCTCCAAGGAAACCTAGTCCAGGAAGGAAAGGGAAGCTCCAGATTTCAGCTATAAATACTCTCTTAATGTCTTTAAACAAGGGAGAAGAGAAGAGGGTTTGGAGGGAGTGAAATTCGTCATAATTCAGCAGCAGATTTTCTGAAAACCAGCAGTCGTATTTTAATCATAACTTTTTCATCCGAAGTCAGAATTTGATGAAATTGGTCTTGTTAGAAAGATAATTCAATTCTATACAACTTTGTATTTCACAAGCTTTGTCCAAATCCAACGTTTTCATACCAAAAACGCGATTGAAGTTGCTGCTGCTGCAAAGTGATGAGAATCACTTTTTCTTTTCTCTTGTTCTCTTTTTGTTTTCTATTTCTTTTCAAAGTTGAGTGAGTTTTGATCTCTTTGCTGTGATACCACTTTGACAAAGAGGAGGATTCGTGTTGGTTTGATTCACTCTAAAGACCTGAGGAGCCACGAACAATCGCATACAGCAGCAAGGAAGGCTCTTCCTAAGGTATTCTCCTTCTCTATTCAAGCTTAAACTAGGTTTTCATATGGGTTAGGCCTATTGCATGTTAAAGGTAACTTTTTTATCATGTATTAACACTCTAGCTAGTTAATATACATGGAATATCTATTTTTTATCTACTGATTAGCATGCTTTAGGGCTGTCCTTTAGGTTTTTAATGCATAGTTGTGATTATTGTGCTCCTGTTTGTCCTTGTGCTAGGATTAGTGTCATTGCATGTTAGAGTTAGGATTTTCATCATGTTATATTGCTTTAGTTAGTTAATATGCATGATTTAATTTCTGTTTAGTTTGGTTTTAGCATGATTAAAGTATGTTTTGTATGTTTTTAAGCATATTTGTGAGTTTAGGGTTTTAGAGTCATTGTTTCGTGTTTGTTTTCATATAGCATGATAAAGTAGACTTTTTTATTTGGTTTTTCTTCGTGTTTGCTGTATATGTTTTTCATATGGAGTAAACATGATAGTTTTGCATGCATGTTAGTATGTTTTAGGGTTTTTATGCATGATATGGTTCTAGGAATATGTTAGGACTTATTATTGTTCGCTGTTTTTGCTATTGGCATGCTTAGTGGATGATTTTAGGTCATAATACTATTCTGTCCAGATTTGCATGTTAGTGTTTTTGCATGGTTTTGAGCACTTGTAAGGGTGCAAATAGGTGTGGTATTTGTCCCATGGCAAATAGGGCTGCTTATGTCTGAAATGGCTAAATGCTTGGAGCTAATTGCGCTCAGGTAAGTGGGTGTGAAGGTACCCCAATTCACCTTTCTTCTTAACTCATTCTCTTCTCCCTATTTAGGGTTAATTTTTAATATGATCCTATGGTTTAATTAGAGGTTTCCTTAACCAACAAAATTCTGGTTTTTATTAAAGTTTCCATTTTGTGGATTTCTTTCCTAAAATCAAACTTTCTATCATATTCAACTCTTTTGATCAAATAAGGAAACCTAGGGTTTTAACCATAGGTTTGTATTAGGATTTAACCTTAGTTCTAATCGAACTACGTGGACTTTGATCCATGTATTTCGTTGCATGGTACGTAGGCGCTCTTCGTGAGGCTCAAGTCCGTTCTAAGATCCAAGCATCCTAGGTTTATTTTTGTTTTGTTTTCTTTTTCTTTATTTTCTGTTTTTATTTGCTTATTATGCATGGATGGATGAATGAAATATATGATATGCATGCAATTCTTGTGATGATATACTTGCTGATTTTTGTATGGAAAGACTTTAATTTAGCCCAAATGAACTGAGAGACCGAAAGGGTGACATGGGTGCCTATAGGCTTTGCCTAGAACTTTCCCATGTCATAACTTAGCCTCCGAATCCCCGATTTCTTTGGTTTTCAAAAGATTGGTTTTTGCCTTTCCTTTTTTTATGGAGTCATTCAAATTGTTTTCCTAAAACAACCTAATTTTTAGGGTTTTCCTTGTTTCCTTTAAAAAATAAGGTGGCGACTCCTTTCCTTTTTCTTTTTCAAACTCACTTTCTTTTTAATCCCTCGTGGGCCCAATTTCCGGGGTTCACACGAGGATGACAGCGAGGATGATACCACTCTTATCAATATAATGCAGAGGAAATCTCAAGGCTCTTTCAAGAGAGTTAGGCCGACTGTTCGGAAGGCAACAACTCAGCTAACAGTTCAAACCCTAGACAAAGGCAAAGCTCCGTTAGGCTCAGGCTCCGAGACCCCTGGTGAGTTTCTCTCCTCTTTTTATGTTCATTCCTTTATAACTTTTTTTTTAAAAGAAAAACTGATTTCAATTACTTTTTCTTTATTTCAGATCGAGTGTTTGTGGCATATAAGGCTGGTCCTGTAGGGGGGAGCCCATTGATATGGTCGACCAAACGTGATCGCCCGCCATTTGCTAATACCGTCGACATGAACGGCTTCTGGGTTCCTAGGGAGAGGTTTGCATTGGCAAGAAGTGTTTTTAGCAAGTATGGGGACGTAGGCGCGACCTGTCGCCTCATGTCCCACGCCATTCGTAGTCAAAGTTTTGACTATTTATTGACTATTACTGAGACTCTTCACACTTGTTCTCCTAGGTCGTTGACTTATGATGACATCGCTCTGATTGAGGATGGTTTGAAGGATTTATCCTTCAGCGGTTTCTTGGTAGACTAGCTTGATGCGGAGGTTGAGCGATTCCATCCAATGTTCAAGTTCGTTAGTGTCCATGCCGAGCTAGAAGATTGCGACAAAGCATTTGGCGAACTTACAAAATCAACGTCGAGCTTTAGACACCCAGATCGCCAACCTCAAAGGTCGGAAGGCTGACATAAAGAACCATCTGCAAGCCGCCCGTGCCGCTGCCCCTAATATCGACATGAGTGCCATCATGGCACCTGATCTTCTGTAGTTTTTGTCTCTTCTTGAACACATGGTGTTATGATTTTTTTGAAGTGGGAGGAAGGATGTTGCATGATTATGATTTTTTTGTTGGGTCAATGTAGTTGTACTTTTTTCTGTTAGGGCGATGCCCTCTATGGTAGTTGTAACTTTTTGAACCTTAAATGAATGAAAATACAATCCTCTTTTTTTTTTTTTTGCATACAAATTTGAGTACAAAGTCTATTCATTCCCTGTGAATTCTTCTGATGTTGATAATTCAAAAGGAATCAAAAGATAACTTGCACAGAACAACAAAACGATGCTAGGTTGATTCACTAAGGGCAATATGCTTTGATCCACATCGCATTGATGGGTGGCAATAGGTCGTCAGAGTCAACTGGCGATATGCGATAGTATCCGCTCTTATTTACTTCCCTCATGACGTAGGGTCGACCCTCCCATTTAGGAGCAAATTTGTTAGGAGCTGAGAGCCCTTGCCTTACAAAATCCTTAGTCTTTAACACCAAGTCGCCCTCCCGAAACACCCAAAGTCGTACCATCCTATTATAGGATCGAGGCACCCTTTGTTGGTAAACTTGGGATTTTTCCAAGGCCTTATCCCTTCTTTCCTCCAATGCCTCAAGCTCAGCTCGCCTCGTGTCTAGGTCGACCTCGCTAGACAAAGCCATGCGAGCTAAATGTATGGTGATTTCCACAGGAAGGACAACTTCATTGCCATAAACTAGGGCGAAAGGAGTAGTCCCAGTGGCTTCCTTCTTCGAAGTCCTATATGCCCACAGAGCCATAGGGAATTGATCGGATCATGATCGAGGCGAGTCATCTACCATTTTACTTAGGATTTTCAAGAGGGTTTTGTTGGTTGCCTCTGCTTGTCCGTTCCCCTTGGGATAGTAAGAGGTCGACTTCACATGGATGACTTGGTATCTATCAAGGAGGTTCCTGACATATCGATTTACAAAAGGGGTCCCATTATCAAACAAGATCCTGTTAGGGATACCAAATCGACAGATGTTATTTTCTTTGATAAAATTGGCCACTGCTTCTCCTGTTGCTTTTCTGAGCGATACAGTCTCGACCCATTTGGTGTAACATTCCGTTGCCGTGAGGATCCATATGTTTTCCCTCCCCCTGGGTATATAGGTCCTATGAGATCCATCGCCCAAGTGTGAAAAGGCCATGGAGTCGAAATGCTCTGTAGTTCAACTGCAGGTGCATGGATGCGATTGGCATGCATTTGGAAAGGTTGGCATCTCTTGACATGTTGTGCTACATTAGTTTCCATGGTCGGCTAGTAATAGCCAATACGGAGCAACTGTAGGTACAGCTTGGTGCCATCCTGGTGTTCTCTACATGTTCCTCCATGGACTTCTTCCAAAGCTCTTTGTGCTTCAAGGTTGGAGAGACATCGCAATGGTGCACCCTCAATTCCTTTTTTGAACAACTCGCCGTTCTTGACAAAATACCTGGGAGCCTTTCTTTGAATGATTATTGCATCTTTCTTCTCTAGGGGTAGGGCGCCTTCCATGAGGAAGTCGATGTAGGGTTGCCGCCAATCCCTTTCTTCCACAAAGTTACATTCTGCTGGGTCGGCCAGCTCGTGGCACTTGATACAAGCTTTCTGGACGCTAGCTGCATCTTGCGACATGGATGGCCAATAATATCCTTGCCGCTGGATGCGTTGATACAGAACGACTTCATTTTGGCCATAGTACTGCGAGTGCATAGTGTTTAAAATTTTGCGAGCCACCTCTTCATTAATACACCGAGCTAGGACATGATCTGGTCTCCTATGGTATAGTTCCCCTTCAAGGACCACGTACTTCTCTAACCCCTTGATTGTATTTAGGCGACCTTGTTTACTGGACAGTTGGTCAACTATCGGTTTTCTCCAATCATCTTTGGCCATCTCATCTTCGTGAATCAGGTCGAGCATAGTGCAAGGCATAGGTCGCCTTGTGACCTTGACATCGAGTTCCTCTCCATGCATGGTGACCTTAGAGGCTAGGGTTGCAAGGGCATCTGCATGTTGATTACAAGATCGAGGTTGGTGCTCAACCCTGACCATTTCAAACCTATCCAGCAACTTTTGTACTATGGTTCTGTATGGTGCTAGCGCGATTTCCTTTACAGCGAACTCCCCTGACGTTTGCTTGATCACAAGGTTAGAATCCTCCCTTATGCAAAGGCGAATTGCCCCAATCTGAAGGGCGGTAAGGAGGCCAATCACGAGTGCCTCGTACTCAGCCTCATTGTTGGTACAAAGGAAGGCGAGTCTGTAGGACTGGGATACTGTATCCCCATCTGGGGTTGTGAAGACAATTCCAGCACCACCTTCTCCTCCTACTGCCGACCCATCAAAACTCATATGGTATTCTCTACCTACATTAGCCCAAGCCGCCTTGACCAAGTCTCTGGAGATATCTTCTGCTAATGGCTCGTGCTTGCCACTGGGGAAGTGGGCTAGCAGGTCGGCCAATGCTTGACTTTTGATTGCCGTGGGTACTTTGCAAAGGATATCGAATTCTGCCATGAGTAAGAGCCATCGAGCCGCCCTTCCCGACAAAGCAGGTCGAGTGAGGAGATATCTGAGTGGGTCACATTTTGTCATGATGTTTAACTCATGAGCCAGGAGATAGTGTCTGAACTTTTGACAAGCAAAGACCAAAGCCAAGCAATGTCGCTCAACTGGGGTGTATCGCACTTCCGGGCCACGAATTATTTGACTTATGTAGTAGACAGGCTTTTCCTGCCCATCGACTTCTTGTGCTAGCAGGGCGCCTACAGAGTTCTCCGTCGATGTGAGGTACATTCTGAGAGGCTTTCCAGGTCAGAGGTGGGATCATGGTGGAGGTGGAGGTAAGTGCTGCATTGATTTTCTCGAAAGTGACTTGGTGCTCTTCCTCTCACTTGAAGGGTGCCTTCTTTTTCATCAAAGGATCAAATAGCTTTATTACTTCTGACAAAGCTAGGATGAAGCGCCTCACGTAGGAGACCTTGCCAAGAAAACTTTTGAGTTGTTTTTAGGAAGTGGGAGGTGGCATTTCTTGTATGGCTCGAGCTTTAGAGGGATCTATGTCGATACCATATCGATGCACTATAAAACCAAGAAATTTTCCTAAAGAGACCCCAAATGTGCACTTGAGGGGGTTCATGCAAAGCTGGTAACGGCGACATCTTTCAAAGACGGCCTTTAAATCAGCGACATGACTTGCCTGCACCTTTGACTTGACCACTATGTCATCGATATAATCCTCTACTGTTCTGTGGAGCATATCATGAAATATAGCAGTCATAGCCCGCTGATATGTTGCCCCAGCATTATTTAGCCCGAAAGGCATAACATCATAATAAAAATTGCCCATTAGTGTTCGGAAAGCCGTCTTCGGGGCATCTTCTCGAGCCATTTTGATATAATTATACCTGTTAAAACTATCCATGAAGGAAAACAACTCATGCCCTACTGTCGCATCGACTAATGTATCGAGGTTGAGCAGAGGAAACTCATCCTTGGGACAAGCTTTGTTGAGGTCTTTGAAGTCGACACAGCATCGAATTTGCCCATTCTTCTTTTTAACTGGTACGATGTTGGCAAGCCACTCAGGGTGCTGTATAGGCTTGATAAAGCCAGCTTCAAGAAGCTTTTCTATTTCTGCTTTGATTTGGAGCTCCAGTTCAGGTCGAAACACTCGAGCGGGCTGCTTCACAGACCGTGAGGTTACCGCAACATTAAGGCGATGTACTATGACCCTAGGGTTAAGGCCAGGCATTTCTTTATAACTCCAAGCGAAGACATCGGCGTAATCCTTAATCAAAGCAATTATAGATTGCTTCTGTTCCAAAGGGAGTCGCTTACTGAAGAAGATCGGCTGTGGTGGGTCACCTGGATCAGCGAGGTCGATCTTCTCGAGTTCCTCCTCTTGCGGCCTGGGCTCGTCCTGCAAGCATTCCGGTGTAGCCAATACCTCAAGGGGATCAATGGTTGCACCTAGACATTCTTTTGGGTGGAAGCTTAACCCTATCGGCCTAGGGTCTACCCCCGTTGACCATCATAAACCATTAACTCAATACACGATATTCCCATCGGGGTAGAGAATTCTGGTAGCTTTTGGTGATTCCTTTTCTGGCGGGGGACTCAAGCGAGGTCGCTTGCCCTTATCTTTTAGTTCAGGAGCAAAACACCCTCTTTTAGCATCTTCTTATTTTGGCAATGGCATGGGCTGGACCTTGGAAGGGGTTGCTTCTCCTTTCGGAGATACCTCATCAAAGAAGGATGCCTCAGTGATGTAGGCCTCATGCTTTTCGAAGGGCGACGTTGATGCTGGTACAACCACCACTTTTCCTTTAAGTCGGAGCTTCAAGCACTGATGGAACGTAGAAAGGACGGCCTTGAACCTGTGAATCCAAGGTCGACCCAATAGTACATGGTATGAAGTGGAGCTTTCTATAACATGAAACCTTGTGGCCGACTTAGTGGGGCCGACTTCCAGATTAAGGATGACATGCCCGATAGTCTTTTCTCCTTTCACCGCGAACCCGGAGATCTCGATGGTCTACCTGGTAACCTTGTTTAGGGGTATACCTGTAGAGACTAAAGTGTTGGTTGATATGATATTTACTGAGGACCCCGGATCGAGTAAGGCCTGCCTTAGCTCGACCCCATTGATGAATGCTGTGACATACAAGGGGTCGATTGTGATTTATGTATGGTGTTTTGAGATCAGCATCACTGAAAGTAAGGGTGGTATCGTGATTCTTGATGGAACATTTGATCGACCCTTTATTGGAGAAAGCTTCTTCATTTATTTTATGGCGAGGTAGACCATGGCCTTAGTCGCCTCGAAACGTAAGGGTTACGAAAAACCCATTTGATCATAGAAAGCTTTGAACTTTGCATGGTCCTGGAGCTTCTCAGCCAGGGAGTCGTACTCACCTTGGGCTCGCTTCTTCATTGCCACAAAGGTCAAGATAGGCAACTATCATGGCTTGCCTTGCCCCGTTATGTGTAGGAAACGGATCAACATCGATATCTCAAGGTGGGGCAAGCTTCTCAAGTCACCATTTTAAGTTTTTTAGTGCAAAGAATCTATGGAAGGCCCAGCAATCCTGCAGTAGCATGCTTGTTGAATCGGATGATAAGGCACAGTAGTTGGGGGTCGAACTCTGTTGAGCTGCAGTAAGTCGAACCGCGACTGGGATAAGACCAATAATATGGTCTCTGACCCATTCGTCGAGCACTGTCAGTACCTCATCCATAGGACAAGGAAAAGGTGGGGGTTCTTCGAACCTCTTTTTGCCTTCCTTGGAGGATTCATCCTTCTAGGGCGCTTGTCTCAAGCACGCCGCTGCAGCTGGCGTCTGGAGCTTCGCTTTGGATTTCTCCAGTCCGACCTGTGGAGCGCTTCTGGTGAGTTCCTTTTGTTTGCTGCAGTGGCGTATTTTTGGCTGCCTCGCAGAGGCGGGAAAATGACCCAAGGTTTGAGTTCTCGAGATGTAACATGTACGATGGAAGTAAACCATTTAAGCATACCTTTACCAGATTTTCTTCAGTGATCAGATCGTGGCATCGCATCGCCTTTTTCCTGAATCTTTTAATGAACTCGACAGGATTCGTCTTTTTTTTGCCTTTCTTGGCTCAAGGTGATAATGGTGAGCTGCTCTTCCACATAAAGAACTTGTCGTGGAAAGCGAGAACCATTGCGTCCCAGCTTGGTATGGATTCTGGGGCAAGATTACAGTACTAGGAGTAGCATCGACGGTAAGTGATTTTGAAAACTCACGAAGTCGAAAGTTCTCATCAGATCGATAAGGTCCTAGTGCATCAAGAAATCGCACTACATGTTCTCGTGCATTTCCATCTATCCCGTTGAATAGGGAAATTTCAGAGGCGGCGTGTACCCTGGGGGGTATGGTGCATTTGCCAACTTGAGCGGATATAGGGGCCTCATGTCGAGCTCTGGTGCTGGTGGCAAAGTAAGCCTAGCTCGCTCCATCACCATTCTTTTCTCCTTCTTCGACAGTAACAAACTTCTGAACTGGTGGAGGTATTAGCGGCATAGGTCCTAGTGGGCCCTTCCATTCTGGGACATTGTATCCTGGGCCGATGTTCCTATGGATGGTTATCCTGAGGGTGACCTATGAGGA